>CM046866.1:26313710-26980145 GCA_025617745.1 Heliocidaris erythrogramma
GTCTAACAGGTAGGAATAAATAACACCTTTGAGCACTATCGTCTTTATTGGTTGAGGTTAATTCTCCTTTAAGTGAATTTTCTGAGAGGTTTCAGTGACTACACGTGCTATTTATAGTTTCATATCTTGCAAGTTTACATCACTTATACATTTTACGTGCACCTTGGATACCAAATTGAGTAGCTGATAGAGATAACTATGTGCTAAACTGCACATTTGTGTAGATTTTCATTTTGCATAAATGCAATAAATTGATAAGAGTATTTAACTGCCAACAAGTATTGTGACAGACCAATCATACCAAAAGAAAAGAAATAACCAGATGAATCTTTGACCGCGCGGTCTGAATTTATGCCTCCGCCGTCACCAGATTGGAAATGTATGGCATACATGTACACTCTAAAAAGAATTGGTCCAACAAAATTACAAATCTTTTCACTTAAATTGCACAGGAGACAAAATTTATTTCATTTTATTTTCAAAGAAAATGTAAAGAAATATATTAATAAATATATAAATAAATAAAATTAAATTCAAAATAAAAAACCATCGATGACTTACAATCATCAAATACACCAAGGAAGTACATTTTATAGCAAATAGACCAATGTCCCCTAGAAATTTCTAAAATAGGTAGGCCTATAATGACCTCACTGACCTTTCAACTTTGAACCCTAAAATCTAATCAGTTCATCGTCCCTCACATATGCATACATGGGCCAAAGTTAGAGGTTTGATCTGTCAAACAGTTCTGAAGTTATTGCGAGAACGAAACCTTTTTTATGTACATGACACCCTTGACCTTGAGATCCTAAAATCTAATCATTCATCATCCCTCCCATATGCATACATGCCTATTAAAGTTATTGCGAGAACGAACCATTTTTATGTATATAATGACACCTCCAACCTTTGACCTTGAGACCCCAAAATCTATTCAGTTCATCATCCCTCCCATATGAATACATGGGCCAAGTTAGAAGCTGATCCGCCAAACGGTTCCTAAGTTATCACAAGAACGAACCATTTTTATGTATATAATGACCTCCCTCCATGACCTTTGACCATGAGACCCCAAAATCTACTCAGTTCATCGTCCCTCCCATATGCATACATGGGCCAAGTTACAAACTGATCCGCCAAATGGTTTTTAAGTTATCGCGAGAACGAAAAAAGGGACGACGTACGGACGACCCCGAAAACAATGCCTCCAGCACCACTTACGGTGGGCGCAGGCATAAAAATGATGAAAACCGTAATGTTACCAGAATGTAACGTCAAAAACGTCAGGGGTGTTACAAATGGAAATCGTCAAATGATGCACCCGTTACCAATTTTTATGCCTCCGCCCACCGAAGGTACCACGATATTTCAAGAAGTGTTTGAGGTAAGAACTTCAAACTTGGTAGCAGTATGTATCCCCATAGAAAGATGAACTGATTAGATTTTGGGTAAGTAGGTCATAGGTCAGACTTCACAGAGGTCAATTTACATAAAATTACATGAAATTACTGGACAGGTTTTTAGCCACGTTATCAAATATTTCTAGAAGAGTTTGAGCCATCAACTGAATTTAGGCGGAGGCATATAGGAGACGCAGTCGCATTCATCTTGTTTTTGTATGTACTGTAAACGTGGAATATTTTGCGGTGTTGAAATTTTTCGCGCATTTCGCGCAGCATGAAATGTGCGCGAAAATAAAAACACGCGAATAGTTTAGTTTATGTATTCTTTTGCCCATGAGTCTAGCGTGTTGGCGAAATTCACTTTATTCGAACACGAAAAATTAATCCCGCAAAAAATTTCCGCTTTTACAGTATCTATCTTATATCATCATTTGTTTACATAAAATAAGTTTGACCCAAGGAAAGTACATTGTACCATATGAAATAAAAACTTTTAGTTGTCGAACCCCAAATTTAGAGCTTTTTTAAGTTTCAAGTGATGTAAAATCGATATTTTTCAAGATAGAAACTCAAAATTTTCCATGAATAATCTCTGAAGCACATTCCAAATGAATATTATATATCATTGCTAAAATATGTTACAAATCAGTTTAATATCACAGTTATAAGATATGCTATATTGTGGAGTGAAATTGCAAAACTCATAATGTTCATGTCTGTCCACTAAAAATGGAGATAGATTATGCTCAAAAATTTGCATTTCTCTAAAATATAAATAGTCTTGATACTCAAAATACATGTTTGAAGTGTGTAAACCTACTTTCATTTTAACCCTCTTTGGGGACTATATGTTAAAAAACCACCACTCTTCATATAATATGTTTAGATGTAAAATTTCATATTTTCTTATCTCGAAAAATCCTGCTTGTCTCTTGGTGAACTCAACATATGTTGTGTCCAAATATGTTGTGTCAGATAATAGGGAAAATATGTACAAAACATGGAGAGTTGTACTACTAAACATGCCACTCTGAAGCAACATTGCCAACTTGAGGATCGCCATAGAAAGTAAAGTGAGACTTTTCAAACTGTCAGAATTTTCTCATATTGTAACCAATTCTGAAGGAACTGTAAAAAAATTGCTTTTCTCTATCCCCTCTTTCATTAAAATGGATATTTTCCTTGGATATCATTCTTCTTTTATTATGCAGTACACAAAATAACATTAAATCAGACCAGCTGATCTTATTCTGCAACAGGGAAAAGCAGAAATGAGAACATATGGACTATTATTTACAATGCGGAAAAGGTGAAAGAAAGTGCATTGGAAAGATATGAACGCATTTCCCTGCGAAACTCTTGGTATGTAGGATAGTTTTCAGAGAGCTCAAGCACATTGGAGCAGTGTGTGCTATGGGTCTTCGCAGTGAACCATGGTTGACATTGAAGCCCACTTTAATTTCGTCTGGCATGTGGATAGATCCTGTGCAGAACTGTAAAAAATCTTGAAGCTCATCTGGTCCCAGGCTGCACACATATTGCTTCAGAAAATAGAGGACACGCTCCTGATTATTGTTAAGGTCTTCCTCTCCTGCCTTGATGGCTGCAGAAACCCTCCGTGGAGTTGGTTTCTGCTGTAGAAGAATGGCCGTTATGTCTTCAATAGACAACTGTGACCAGAACATCAGGACATGCTCCTCAGGTATACCCTGCCGGATTAAGCGGTACAGTGCACCTGGTCTCTGCACAAAAATCAGCTCGGCGATGCCTAAGAGCTGAGAACGGATCTCATTCTTCTTCGGTTGTCATGGTAGTCAGAGGATGTAAAGAACGAGGTGAGAGATTCCATTTCCGCTTGGGACAGTTCTTCAAATTTATTCAGGGCTTTTTTAATCAGCCTCTTTTCTGGTACAGTCACATACTGCATCAAATCCTCAAGGAGGCAGGTTTCATCAACATCGGAGTTGAAAATCATTGCCACATAGGAGCTTCTGGATATGTAGCTCGGGACACTCCTTGTAAGGAGGGCTGTGTGGCTGAGTACACGCCCTAAGCTCATCATGTTTTCACGCTCCTTCCTGAGGCGGTGGTTTGGAATGAAGGGGACGCATACATTTTCCCCAGCAAAGTATTCCCGATTTGCTGCATTCCAAAAAGAGGTGAAGGCCTCTCGGGTAAGGCCTCCTACATCTTCTCCAACCTCCCCCTTAAAAGTGACTCTGAGCTGCTTGTTGGTCATGCTTCCATCCTTGTATATTTCCAACATCTTCTCCAGAACCTTTTCCCGTTGTAACTCCACCTCAGCTTCTTCATTTTGAATTAAGCTCTCAAAGTTGATGAAAGCTGCAAAGGAAGGAAAAGAAAAATGAAAAACTGAACTATTAAAGCTATTTAGCACAAAGAAATATAAAGGAAAAACGTTACTTAAAAATATATATTATTTTTTTTAAATGAGCATTGCCTCTGCCTAACATAACACTCGTTCTCAGTGACCTATGTCTCCATAAGCCCAAAATTATAATGCTTGTGAGTAGCCTTACATTGCAGTACATGTGAATTTGCAACAACCAACATGAAGTTAAGGAGATATCAAACTCCACAAACATGATTGCCCTGGGTTGGGACCTTCACCCTTTTACATGACCCCAAAAATCAGTTTATGAGCAACATTGAAAACTGGTCCTACTAGTACAATGTATGAGGTTTCTAGAAGATGAAAAATAGGTTTTGCGATATCATTTTACAAGATATTCCCATCAATAGCAATTTGACCTTCGACCTCATATCCATTAGCTTGTGAGAAACACATACTGGTCCTTACTATGTTGTCACTTTCCTGAAGATCCAACAGGTTCTGAGCATTATAATCTTTGACCTTTGATTCAATGAACTCCAAATCTAATCAGTTGATGAACAGCCCATACTTGCCCTTCATATAGAGTTTTTTGATGATTTGACACCTTTTTTTTTTTACATTGCATTCACAGATATTTCTCAACAACATGCCACATGAATGACCCTTGACATCATGACCCAATACCAATCTGGTTCATGTGCAGTTCAAACTGGACCTTCATATGAAGTTTCATGATAACCCAACTCATGGATATGATATATTGTGTTCCCAGTTTGGTCAGACATAAGGACTGAAAGATAATCCGAAATATAATTCCTCCTGCGGCCTTCGAGGCAGAGGCCTTAAAATATAAAATTTAAATAACATGTGGCTATTTAAAACAAGAGCAAATTACAATGGCAAGCAATGAATTAGCTTAATTAAACAAGATATCGGAAACATAATATAAACATCTGCGTTGTCAACATATACATAATAAAATCAATACATTTAAAGAAAATAGAAAGATCATGATAATCCCATTTTAATTTGATAATGACCCTCGATGGGGTGATCCTTGAACTCTGAACTTCACATGATATCTCAAAGGAACAAAAAGTTTTGCATTATTCACTTCTGAGAAAAATTTGAAGTAATCCCTATTTTCCAGGCATTTCCCTCCAATCAACTAAACAATGAATTATCAGACATTACTAAAAATTTGACTAATATAAGTGATTGGTGTGATGCAAATAAAATAACAATAAATATCAATATAACAAATTATATGGTGATTAAATCCAAAAGAAAACGGATAAATATGGAAGGTATGATCAAAATGAAGGGCCACATTCTGAATGAGGTTGAAGTTGCATCCTTTGTTGAGATTCACATTGATAATTATTTAACCTGGAAGAATCATATGAGTAGAACATGTACAGTGCCCCGCAAAAAAGTTGGAATTATGTATCGGTTGAGGCACTTTGTTCCACGTTACATACTATTATTGTTGTATCATTTTTTTGTTCAGCCACACATTTCCTATGGCCTTGAAGTATGGGGATGTGCGTATAGTTCATTTGTTGACAGAATATTCATTATACAGAAAATGATTGTTAGTGCTATTACCTTTAGTGGATTTATGACACCGTCTGCACCTTTATTTCTTGCTTTGAAAATCTTAGATATTTACAAGTTTCACAGGTTTCAAACAGCTACCATAATGTATAAGTTAATACATCAACAACTTCCCTATTGAATATTGCCAGTTTTTCGATCACAGGGATCATACGAGACAAAAAGATAGCAAAAGTCTCATTTTACCAAAAGTAAAGACTGAGCATGGAAAGAGGTCGAATTTCATTCTACGGTTCTAGAATATGGAATTCATTGCCCTTAGATATTAAAGATAAACCGTCTGTCACAACATTTCATAGGAAATTAAGAGAAATGATGCTAATGGATTATATAGAGTGATTTATCACTTTTTTGTTTGTTTTTTTTTTTTTGGTGTGTTTTGTTTTGTTCCCCCCCCCCCCTTGGTATTTGTGAATATATAACCTATAGTTTTATAGATACATGTATTTTGTTTATACTCAATGAACAAACTTTTGTTTTTGCATTTAATGGTGTGTATATTTATACATACTCTTCAGTTTTTACTGATTATTGTAAGACCTTAATTGGTAGAGTATTTGTATTCTTAAAATTTAACTAGAAATGCGCATTGCTGGGGCCGCGCAATGCTAAATGTATACCCCGGCACTGGCAGCGATTTGATTTGAAGGAGGGACAAAGACCCTCCCCCATCCCCTCCCTCAAACAAAAGGATGGTGTAGAAATTAGATGTGTAGGTTTCACTAAGACACATCTCCATACAAAATTTGAAAGAAATCCATCAAGAAATGTGGCCTGCAGAGTGCACTCACGCCATGCCCTGAAGTATGACCTTTGACCCTATAAAAGACGGAACACTGGTGGCAGCATCACCAAAAACTATAGGTTTTTAGATTACACCAAGAGACACCTTCATGCAAAATTTGAACGAAATCCGTCAAGAAATGCAGAAGAGTGCAAGAAATGGAAAAATGACCTTTGACCCTATAAAGAACGGAACAATGAGGGCAGCATCACCAAAAATTAAATATGTGTAGATTATACCAAGATACATCTCCATACAAAATTTGAATGAAATCCGTCAAGAAATGCAGAAGTAAGAGTGCACAAAAGGGACAAATGAGCTTTGACCCTATAAAGGACGGAACAATGAGGGCAGCATTACCAAACAGTAAAGATGTGTAGATTATACCAAGATACATCTCCATACAGAATTTGAAAGAAATCCATCAAGAAATGTGGCCTGCAGAGTGCACTCACGCCATTCCCTGAAGTATGACCTTTGACCCTATAAAAGACGGAACACTGGTGGCAGCATCACCAAAAACTATAGGTTTTTAGATTACACCAAGGGACACCTTCATGCAAAATTTGAACGAAATCCGTCAAGAAATGCAGAAGAGTGCAAGAAATGGAAAAATGACCTTTGACCCTATAAAGGACGGAACAATGAGGGCAGCATCACCAAACAGTAAAGATGTGTAGATTATACCAAGATACATCTCCATACAAAATTTGAAAGAAATCCATCAAGAAATGTGGCCTGCAGAGTGAACTCACGCCATCCCTTGAAGTATGACCTTTGACCCTATAAAAGACGGGACACTGGTGGCAGCATCACCAAAAACTATAGGTTTTTAGATTACACCAAGGGACACCTTCATGCAAAATTTGAACGAAATCCGTCAAGAAATGCAGAAGTAAGAGTGCAAGAAATGGAAAAATGACCTTTGACCCTATAAAGGACGGAACAATGAGGGCAGCATCACCAAAAATTAAACATGTGTAGATTATACCAAGATACATCTCCATACAAAATTTGAACAAAATCCGTTGAGAAATGTGGCCTGCAGAGTGCACTCACGCCATGCCCTGAAGTATGACCTTTGACCCTATAAAAGACGGAACACTGGTGGCAGCATCACCAAACACTATAGGTTTTTAAATTACACCAAGAGACACCTTCATGCAAAATTTGAACGAAATCTGTTGAGAAATGTGACCGCCAGAGCGCACACAAGAGTACACACAAGACATCTATCAAAATATGACCTTTGACCCTATAAAAGACGGAACACTGGGGCAGCATCACCAAAATCTATAGGGTTCCAGATTTTACCAAGAGACACCTCCATACAAAATTTGAACAAAATCCGTTGAGAAATGCGACCGCTAGAGCGCACACAAACTATCCAAAAAAATATGGCCTTTTACCCTATAAAAGACGGAACACTGGGGGCAGCATCACCAGAAACTATAGGGGTCCAGATTTTACCAAGATACACGTCCACAGGAAGTTTGAAAAAAATTTGTCGAGAAATGTGACCGCTAGAGCGCACACAAGAATGTGACGCGGCGGCGGCGGCGAAACGCTGCTGAATCCAAAGTATCCTCCGGCATACTGCCGGGGGATACAATTAGTGTTTCACGTAGTCTTTAATTATATCACATTTACATAATTTTTGTCAGGGAACCACATATTCATTAGCCATTTTAGCTATTTCGTGGTCTCCCATTACCATTCACATTTGCAAATGCCTTGTAAATATGTTTTATATGTTGTTTTAGAAATGGTAATAAATTCATTCATTTTTACGACAAACGCGTTGTTTCAACTAGTCATTGCACAATGCTTTAAATATATATATGCAATATTTTCTTATGTTATGAGAAACATGGTGAATAACTTTATAACAATCAGCAAAGAAGGTGGTTTTCAGTAAGAAATACCGTTAGTGGTGAAACTGTTGCTTAATCTAAGTTTGGTGTGAGACCCCCAACTGAAGAAAAAGTGAGCACAAGTTGCTTACTTTTTTTTTTCTTCCATGAACAAACCATAATGGATCAAAGAGATTGTGATTAAAGTTGGCGATGACAAAGGAACTTACCTTGTCTGTTAGGTTGGAAAATGATGGTAGGGGTCGCAGAATCTCTATTCTCCTCAGGTGACTACAAAATGATAATAATATATACAACTTACATTGGGCAAATCCACTATGTGGTGTGCTTGAGGCGCATGTAGAAACAGAAGAATTAAGAATTAAACCGAAATGTTTTGCACGATATCTCCCCCCCCCCCCCCCCAAGTTTCAGCGAATTTAGGGATCATAAGGTAATGAGAAGTGGATGAGCATGAGGAACTCGCGGGTTGTAATTTTAGTTAAAGAGGTATTGTATTTGGGAGAACACAAAGTGAGCAACAAAATTATGCAAATAATGTGATCTTTGACAGGGAGCCAGTGCACCAACTGCAAAACAGGGGAGAGATATATCAATCCAGATAATCTTGACCTTCATTTTCTGACAAATGCCACCCTCTCCAAGTTTCAAAATTTAACATAGAGTGAAATTTTCTGACTGCAAGTCAAGGTTATTTGATTTCACTGATTTTTTTTTTTACTTCCACTTTTTTCTCTCTAATACATGTATCAGGTATATTGTGTGCAAACTTTCATGAGAGTCAACCCATAGAATGAAACTGATGTAACATGTGAAAAAAGCAAACAAAACTTAAAAATCAAGCCTACACTTTTTCAATTTTATTCCTCAAAAACTAATCTGCTTCCCTGACTTTTTTTAGTACAGTCAATCATAAAATAAATATAGATACATGTATAATGAACAAACAAAACAAAACAAAACAAAATATATATATATATACAAACCATAATTGAGCAAAGACACCAAACAATGTGTTATTTTTTTTTAATATTTCAAAATAACTACAATCGCTTTTTTTTTCTTTTTTTCTTTTACCACGAAAATCTTTTAATCTATGAGATCTTAATTTAGTGCGAGGTAAAATTATTAGGCATGAACGGACCAAAATATTCCATCATTAACGAGTTGAAACTGCATGCAATATCAAAGTACTTAATTTTGAGGTTTTTCTCTTCAAGACAATAAAACTTATGAAATAGGAACATTTATAATGATAATAATAAAAATAATAATTATAATAATAATAATAAATTATATATTGAAGGTACTATGTTAATATACTGTACTGCACTTTAAGGGGGCTCCTATATACTTTCACTACATACACAGAACTATATTGTATGAGTACACATCATTGGAAAAATACTACATAATTACAAATGGCACACTGAAAATATTTTATTTCTAACCATTCAATTCTTCGGAATTTTAAGAAAGAATATTGTAACGTCCAAATTAGATTTGAAATTTCTGCAAATGTGTGTCTGTCACAGCTGTTGTGCAAATTACCCGTTTTGTTTCTTTAATACAGACAATGGGTGATTTCACGGTTGGGTTGGTGTTGGTGTTAGTGTTTAGAGACGAAAATTATACTAAAACGAGTTTCAACACGACACCGCCGCACAGATTAAGGAGCCGATACCGATATCCTAATACCGCGTACCGATAGCTTAACACTGGCAATGGCGTCAGTTCTTGACGAAGGACAAATATTTTGTTTTTAACTATTGAATTATTAATCTAGAATAACATAGATTTACACAACGTAGTCCGGTAATTCTAAAAGCAATCCTTATTTGATATAGAGTGTGGTAAGAAACACACGGAAAGGAATAGTCTTGACAAGAGCAGTAAGTTTAGTTTTGATTTCTCTCCGTTTTCTCACTTCCAGCAGAAAATGCAGCGGTAGCTAAATGCAGCTAGACGCCGGATCGGACGCGCAGCGCGTACCTTGCAGACAGCTATTATCTGGCTCAGATTAGCCGTGAAGTTTCATGACTTCTGTATTATGAATATTGATTTAGAGGTCATCCTGGTTAACGGAAAATATAACATCATATTTGTAAAATCTATCTTAAAAAAAAATTAGAACAAATTTTTTATTCATTCCTTCAGCCCCATTAAAAAGGGAAAGTAGTTCCTTTCTGTGTGATCTAGATCAACCATTGGACCAAATGTTGGCCTAGGTTTAACTTCAGGCCTATACGAACATACTTCCTCATGATACCTGTGAACTTATACTTCGAATGACTCATACTGACTCTATTTCTCATGATCAATCGCCAAAATTTCCCATAGATAGCAACACGAGCACCAACACCGAGCGTGAAATGAAAATTTCTTAATCCCTAGGGGTATAGTGTTAGTGAATGGAAATTTGTACATGAATTTAAACACTGACGGCCGAGCTCGGTATAGCAGATGTAATCTGACAAAAATAAAACACCAGCAACCAAAACTACAGAAAAAAAATCAGAGGTCAACACTAACACTGTCCAATTTTTTTCTCATTTCATAGTCGGTGTTAGATCATGATTTTGCCGCAAATTCAACACTAACACCAAACACCATCACCGTCCGTGAAATCACCCAATATCAATAGAATAAATATGCTTACCTCATCGCCACTCTCAAAATCCGACAATACAATGACTTGGTCCGTTCCCATTTCTTGGTTCTGAAATCATTAGAAGTATAACTTATGTAAAGACCTCACACATATTATACATAAGAATACAGATTCGTACCTGCCAACTTTAGATAAAGAAAAATTAGGAATCCATATTGCCGTGACAAAGGAGGTGGGGGTGTGACACGGGGTTGCCTCCCCTCCCATGATAGGTTTTTTTTAAATTATTATTTTGAGAGCTGAAAACGGGCCATTTGCCAGATATATTCTTTCACAAATTTGAAATTTGAAATATGTGCCTTAGAACCGTCTATACAGACCACCTGTCTACAGTGGCCACTTTTTCTGCTTCCCTTGGGTGGCCTTATAGACAGGTTTGACTGTACTTGGCAGGTATGCAGATTAGCTAAAATAGACTTCAAATGCAGTTAAAATGCACTCAGAATACCACCCAAGGTGAATGTTTCCTAAATCTCTTTAGGAAAGTAGCACAGGACTCGACCATTTGAGCAAAGAAAGATGCCAATGAATAGGTTTGCATAAATCTGCATAACAAATGAATTTCAAAATTATGTGTAGAAGTTAAGAAGCCCTCACCAAGCCCTATGAGAGGAAACAAACAATCAAAATCTGCGGTGAAACAGAGAAGTTGCTTTTTTTGTTGGTTTTAAGTAGATTCATATCAATTTGCATAATTAAAGAATTTCACAATTCAGTGTAGAAGTTTTGAAGCCCCAAACCAATACCTATCAGATAAAACAATCAGAATCAAAATCGGCCAAGAAATGACAGAGAAGCAGCAAATTCTAACATTTTGAGCAGACACGGACGGACGGACGGAGGGACGGACGGACACACACACATGCACGGAGCCCGTTTCATGGTCCCCTCAATCGCGAACTTCGTTCAACGGGGACAAACATATCAATATTTATGTGATGTCTATTTTCATTCTTAGTTCCTGTGTTTATTATCTCCAAAACGTACTCAAAGTTGCAGTTTGCTTGAATTTTTAGAAGCTTCTTTTTCCATTGTTTTAAATCAATCACAAGATTATTCTGAATAATAAATTAAGCCTACAATGAAAGTGAAGAAACAAAGCTTTCAAGGAATTTCCATAGTATGAATCCCAGTTTTGTTTACTGTATAAACGTGGAATATTTCGCGAAAATAAAAACATGCGAATATTTTTGTTTATGTATTTTTTTGTCCATGCGCCTAGCGCGTCAGCGAAATTAAAAACAAAAAATTGTCTTTACTCGGTCGAGCGCGAAAAATTAATCGCGCCAATATTTCCACTTTTACAGTATTCTGTATACCGAGTCGTTTGCAGTTTTACTCACCGGTTCATTTCTTTCTGGCTGGCCTTGAGGTTGTGGCTGATGTTGGGGCTACCAATGAAGAAAATACATGAAAATTTGTGTACAAAAATATATGGTGAGATGTCCATATTTATTGCACTGAGACGTGTTGTAAATTATTTGAACATTCCACTCAAGGAAAAGCAGATACTTAAAGTAGAATTATGAAGATGAAGGGAAAAAACGTGAATGGAATTCCCCCTTGTGACGTCACTGGTGGAGGGGCGATTTGAACGTCCGTATTACCGCATTACTTCTCTCCAGATATACCAATTTCCAAACGCTTGTAACTCTTATCTGCATTAGATTTAGAGTTTCAAAACTTGTTCGGGTTGTTCTGTGATTTATAATCTTTCTTTTGATATATTATGTTTTTCCCTTAATCTTCATAGTTCTTCTTTAAAAACCTAGGACACGTATACCAATTTTTACTTAAAATACAGTCCACGAAAGTTCTAAGGTAACTTTTCCATTGAACAGACTGAGTTAACATCCCCCCCCCCCCCCCCCCCCCCCCCCCCCCCCATACAGGCACAGAAGAGAGGAAAAATTATCTTACCAAGTGGTTTATAGTTTTACTTACATTTCTTTCAGGCTGACCTTGTGGCTGGGGCTCAGGCTGACCTTGTGCCTGAGGCTGAGGCTGGGGTTGAGGCTGGGGTCGTGGCTGGGGTCGAGGCTGGGGTCGAGGCTGGGGTCGAGGCTGGGGTCGAGGCTGGGGCTGAGGCTGGGGCTGAGGCTGGGGCTGAGGCTGGGGCTGAGGCTGGGGTTGAAGTTGGAGCTCAGGCTGGGGATCAGGCTGATTTTGTGGCTGTTGACAGAAAAAAAATAATACATTCAGCTAAAGGTAAAAGGAGTCTATATGGCATGGAAGAAACTACAGCTCAACCCGCAATTGTACAACTACAAAATTAGTCTTACTCTTCAGAAGAATTCCGAAGACTAACAAACACAGGAATTTATATTAGGCTAGGGGCTTGTCACAAAATAGTCAACCCATTTTACATATGAGATTTGACCCCTTAAAATTTGCTTGATAGACATCCATTTCATTCAGACCAAATGAAGCCGCCGAGATTGGCCCCCAGAGCCCCTCATCCCCCCCCCCCCCCCCCCCCCGAAAGGGCCCCAAGTTGGGCCAATTCCAAGTTTTCAACCCATGTAACATATAAGCCAACCTTTGTCAGGAGGATGATATAGGAATATATGTTACCAAAACACAAAAACTGACAAAATTTTCTGTATGAATAGGGAAAAATTTTCCCCTTAAAGGCCCATGGACCAAATTTTGTCAGAAGGAAAAGGTATGGGTGTACATTACAAATACATAAAATCCGACAAAAATTTCCATCGGGAAGGTGGTGTAAAACGCCCCAGAAAAAACAAAGTGCCCCTAAAGTTTCCTAAACCAATCTTTACTGTCTAAAATGCTCTGGATGCAAAGAAAAACACATTTTTTGGGCATTACAACCTTAATAACTGGAAAATGTCTCATTGAGTTCAGGTCAAATTTACACAGTACTCGAGTATTTAACTTTCTTGGGGTGCAATTTATGATCATTTCAATAATAAATGATTAAACTGTGAAAATTTTGATTGCTTTCTCAGTAGTAGTCAAATTATACTGTCAGGATCATTATATTTCTCTATAATGTATGAGAAAAAATACATCATTATCATTTTTTTAAAAATACATACTCTCACATAGTAACATAACATTTTTTCTTCACATCATGCCTAGAGAGGTGAAAAGAAAATGTTCAGTGCTCACCAATGTCGCTAGAACCTGGAGATCTCGGTTTGGAACAATTACAAGTTGTCCCCGTCTGACAGATCTTTCAATGCCCGCAACAGTATTTTCCTCCAAAAAGGTCAGAAGTTTATTCTTCTTGCAACAGGCGATTCTGAATCCTACTCGCCCCAAAGGATGGTTTGGGTAAATTGATATGATATGGTCCTCCAGTTGCCGCAGAGACCAATCCCGATTAATCTGGATCTGCCCATTTGAGTCAGGATCCTGAGTTGAGGCATACCCTGGAGAGAGAAGAATGAGATACATTTAGACATTAGAACCTTGAAGGGAAATCATGGCTACCCCCACCAAATGGTTCAAGGTCTTAATTTTGAGGTTTTTCCAATAACTGGGTCTGGAGTACAGACTATGCTCTACACCCATTCATGACTATTTCACAGGGTCTTAGTTTTGAAGATGTTGAGTCTTAGTTTCAAAATTTTTCAATAACTGGGTCTGGAGTACAGACTGGGCTCCATACCCATGAGTATTACACAGGGTCTTTAGTTTTGAAGATGGTTGCGTCTTAGTTTTGAAGTTTTTTCAATAACTTGGTCTGGAGTACAGACTATGCTCCAGAGTCCATACCCATGAGTTTCAGTTTCAAGTTTATTCAAAACCTTCAAAAACAAAGGTACATGAACTCATCAGAAAATTACACAATAAATGTCAACAGCATAACATATTTTCAGCATCAAAATGCTCAGGTTGATAACAACAACAACAGCAAAAATTGATAAAATATTAAAAAAAAGAGAAAAACAACCTAGAATAATAAAACAATATATATAGGTACATGGGAAGATGAATTTACATAGTCTGTGTGATAAAAAGTATGAGTTTACACAAACTAATCAATTCCTTACCCCTTATACTTGGAGCAGCATTTTCAATTTGAGAGTGGACAGATTCTGATAATAATAATACCTTTTGATTAACAATTTTCTCTTTTCTTTATAATAATCACATTCCAGTATATAGTGAAACTTGTCACCTACAGCATTCTTTTCACATTTTTCACACTTTCTTTGATCCAGAGGTATACTCATATAGCAGCCAGAAAGAACAGGAAGTTTGCTGAGGTTTCTACATCTGAATCTAGTGTATGTAATTCAGAGGTTGGGGGACAAAATATTCAAATACTTTTCATAACAAAATTCATCCTTAAATAATCTATAATTTATACAACTACTTGAGTTATTAACATCGAAATTCCATTCTTGCCTCTTTTGGTCAGACAGGGTTTGCGTCACTACAGTTTTTAGCCACAAAAAATTTATACCATCACACTGATTAAGCCAAATGTATGGTAAACCTAATTTATCTAGTGTTGACTCAATAAACTGCATCAAGTTACACTTCATCTTTATGCTTAGCAAGCATATAAGCTTATAAATTGTAGACAATTTGGGACTGTCTTTTAAAACTATTTTACTCCAAAAAGTAACAACCCTGCTTTTACAATACAAGACAAAGGCAGTCTTCCTAATTCTCCATAGACCATATTTGAATTAGTGCATCTTTTAACCTTTAAAATTATTTTGCAAAACTGAAGATGCAGTTTTTCAATAAGATTCAAGTTCGAAAACCCCCAAATTTCACAACCATAAAGTATAATTGGAATTACCATAGCATCAAAAATTTTAAGTTTTGTGTCAATATCTAAACACATATTCCTGCCCTTTTTTAGGATTTCGAACATTGCTCTACATCCAATATCATACAGTCTTTTAATAGCTAGATTAAATGAACCATTATAATTAAAGATAATACCTATTAAAAGTAGTATAGTTGAATACAATTTCTAAAGTTTGATCACCATAATAAATGACTGGTTTATTTTTAATCTTTCCTCTTGAAAAGACCATAACTTTTGTCTTTGCAATATTTATTTGAAGACCCCAAGTATCACAATATTCTTTCATACCAGTCAAAGCTCTGTGTAACTGTTCATAACTTTCAGCTAAAACTATAGTATCATCAGCATAAAGCAATACACAATTATTCAAATACATAACAGTATCGTCACTTTCTAACAAATTGTACACACTTTCTCTAAGATAAGTATTACACTAATGTACAGAGCAAAGTATTTTTTGGTGGTTAAAGGCATGGAGAAGTTAAATGTTAAAATTCAAAAAATGCTTTACTCACCAAATCCACCGTTGATCAAGAAGCGGCATTCTGCTCGAGTTGGAAAGAAGTCAGCGTTACTCCTTTTCAGTAAGAATACTTTTGGCTTCCAAACCTGAGCCCTAACTCTGCCCCTTCTACTGCGAGTGTCTGGTTTGAAAAACAGGCAAAGAAATTTATGAATTCCACATGTATGTTCACTGTATAACTACAAGTACGCAACACGAGTATGTAAAATAAGACGTTAAATAATTCTGGCTTGCTTCCGCTCTGTCAGTCTGCGTAAAATAATGAGCATGTAATATGTACTGCATGGATTGCACTGATAGAGCAGTCGCGAAAGCAAGCCAGAATGGACATGACATAAAGTAGAAAAAGTGGGAAAATTGGAGGGGGGGGGGAAGGGGCACTCACATATAATGTCACATATATAGCCGCTGTGACGTCCCCCATTTTCAACCTTCTCGGCCTCTGGCTGCTCCCATGATATGCGATTTTCACTAACCGCACCTCGATTGGCTTCCGACTCGCTCCCTATATGAGAAATTGTCCGGAAACGGTCGCTCCCTAGCCTCCCAGGCCAGCGCAGCGGGGGAGCTGGGCGGCCTAGTGCCCCCTAGTGCTAGCGGCGGCTCAGCGAGATCAATCTGCATGCGACATCAAGTTCTGCATTCAGTGCAGTGGCATAGGCCTAGGCCCTATATGTATAAACACTAAAACAGCGCTGCGATCGCCGACTCAGAGTAGGCCCCATGGCCCCCCCCCACTCGGGGTTCAGAAATTTTGGCAGCCCTGAGGGCCTGATCATTCAGTCTCTATGTACATGATGTACGGAGGTCTAGTGGAGCCAGACGAAGTCTCAGCGGAACAACCGACGATACAGAGAGACTGAACGGAGCTTTTGCCAGTTTTGGGCTACCCTAAATTGCTAAAAATTGAGCTTAATCAATTCCTCAATTAACCATTTAGCTCCTTAGCCCCCTGTTTTGAGATTGGCAGAGGCACACCCACATCCTAAAATAGGTCGAGTGCCCCCCCCCCCCCCCCCCCCCCCCTCCCCCAGCCATACGTGGTTCGGATACAACCACACGCGGGTGGCTGGATGGTATAGGCCTATGGTAAAGACACACGCGTGTACATGTGGCAAGGCCTACACTGCCATGAATGCCATGGCATAGCCATAACTATAATTATAAAGAAGACATGTATTAGCCTATGTAAGACTAGGTCTATAAGTAATTAGCTATGTCTTAATTAGCACAAAACGCAATATCGTGATACTGATAGGCCGCAACTTACCCATCTTGTAATCAATTTATCATTACTAATCATCTCAGACTTCTAACTTCAGCCAACTCACTAATACATGTAAGTGTAACAGTTAGGCCTACTCGTGTTACAATCAATACAGGCCCCGCGCAACCACGTTGAACAACAAAACTCGTGATGAACAAGGCCCCATCCTATATGCAAAATGAAGACAGACAGTGGGGCTTCACGATTACATAAGATTGCATAGTTGCAAGGGAGGGGATAAAGGCAGGGGCGGATGCCAATCGGCCGGGCCACGGCCCCGGCGACCCCATCCCCCTTGAAACTCTTAAGTACACAATAAAACAAATTGCCTCCTTAATTTATTTTTTATTTTTTATTTATTTTTTTTTTTTTGGGGGGGGGGGGGTTAAAGGGATATAACGGGATACTTTCCCCCAATATCTAAAAAAAATTTTAATGGGTGTCTCCCCCAAAGTATAATTTTTGAGGGGGTCACTACTAATAGCGAGGGGAGCAGTGATTTGCAAGGGAGTGGCCCGGCATGGGCTGACTCCATGGGCTAAAGCGGCCGTGCCCCCTTTAATATCTAAGTGGCAAAATGAAGACAGACAGCACGGTAGTGGGGCTTCATGATTAGTTGCAAGGGAGGAGAGGCAGGGGCGGATCCGAATCGGCCGCCACCCCCCCCCCCCCCCCGCACTTTTGAAACCCTTTGCAATAAAACAAATTGCCCGGCCTTAATTTATTGGGGGCGGAGGAGAAAATTGCAAGGGAGCTAGGGGTTAAAGGGATGGGGATACATTCCCCAAAATTAGATTCAGAATTGTCAGAATAGCTCATGCCAAAGTCTATAATAGAGGGCTTACCTCGTCTTCGTTGTTCATTTCTGTCCTGCACACGGCGTCTCTGAAACTGAGACCTTGTGCTCTGCAAAACGGATCCAATATTGTTGGCAATAAAATCTGAATCAGAATCACTACTGTCATTGTCAGGCAGCTGCTGATGTCCTTCACGGACATTCCTGATGGCATTCAGCGCTGAAGATACAATTGCTTGAGCAGAGTAATCCGTTGGTCGTGGCCTCACCCTGCCTCTGGACCTTGATCTGGCAGTGGCATTTATGGGCTGTGATCCTGCCGCAGTATCTGCGCTTGTAGGCTGGTCCTCGGCCTCGCCTGGCCTGTTGCTATCTGCCATTTTAACCTAGGGATACCTGGGGAAGATACTGAACGCAGGCAATACGCCTCTATATTCTGTCGTGTTGGGATCTTTTATAGATCTAGGTTTCTGGAGTATCTCTATCTAGAGTAGTAGGCCTAATGGTGCAGTGACGAAATCAGTTTAAGAGCATAAGATCAAGTTATAACATGAAGATGCAGATGATGAAAACTATAAAGAGCAAGTGTGATGGTGACTATATATACTCTTTGACGTCCGGAATCTACTCTGCCTAAATTCTCTATCCTGACCCAAAGTACTAGGCATGGATACCTTTATGGGGGTGTGTCCTAATGGCCTGGGTCAACAACGCCATGTGGCAAGATTTGGGAGTATACAGGGGAGGGGGCTGATTTATTGGTAAAGGTGCTGATCGATATATTGTTTACATTAATCAGGAAGTGAGAGGAAGGGATAAGAGGAGATTATTAACAATTAAGCTGGGGGATGGGGATTGAAGATAACATCAATACGGGAGCGTGGGAACAAGGGTTCAGATTGGAGGTGGAATCGGAACATGAGGGCTAATACCACACAACATTTGTTTAAAAGAAATTTTGATTTAATATATTGAAATTGATAGGTTACACTCATAACGAAGTAAGTATTTCCCAAATGCATCCATGCAAATTAGATAAAATGTAATTGTATTCTATTCTACAGCTAATCAAGCAATGCTATTTCACCACAACTCGTTTAAAAAAATTAAAAATAACATATGAATCTACAATTTTAACAAATTCCAAAACGAAATAAATCTGACAAATGAATTTAGATTAATGAACATTGCAATTAAGTCAATGACTATCTTTGAACTTGAGTAGTTAAATCTTTTGTTTCTGCTAATTGCAGTTAAGATATTTATCACTGTCTTCTTGGAAAATTAAACAAGGAAACAGATCACTGTCACACGTAATGTATGTATTGCCTTTTCATTACTATAGCAATGTATTATATTAAGCCAAAATGTACTTTTCTGGTACATGTACATTGTATGCTTATAAAATAGTGACATTCACTTTCCTCATTTCATTTTTCCAAGTCAAGTATAATGATCAAGTTAAGTATATCGAGACATTTTCATGAAAATGTCATAAACAGAATTAATTATTCGTTGGGGTCCCGGTTTGGGGTTTTTGTTTTTCATTTGCGAGAGGTATCGGGATCGATACCCGGGTTCTCCACCATGTAGTGTTGGGATCTAGTTATAGATTTAGGTTTCTTGAGTATAGTCTCTATATAGAGTAGTAATGGTGCAGTGACGAAATCAAGTTATAACATGAGGATGCAGATGAATATTACAAATATGAAAAGGTTTTGGGAAATTTATTCATACTAGCCATCTTACCCGTATCGCGATTTTTGAAATGGAGCGTTTAGTGCATAAACGTGTTTAAGATGTGGGATTTTTAGGCAGGAAAAACAATTTTTTGGACTTTTTGTTGCTATGATGTACATCACTGTGTACAGCACTGTTGATTTCCTATGCGCGCGGAGAAGTTTATAATCGATTATGTTCATGATCGACTGTATGTGTTATGAAACAGTGTTTATTTTTACCTTTGACCCCAGTGATGACCCCAATGACGTTTTTAAAAAAACCCAACCCCTCAAGGGCAATTCTGGGGTCCCCCTACATACACCATCCGAGTTTGGTGAAGATCTGTCGAAGGATCTAGGAGGAGTAGGGGAACAAACAGACAGACAGACGAACAGACAAACGGTTCTCGAATTATAGTATGATATGATTATAGTATGATATGATATAGTATGATATGATGATAGTATGATAGTATGATACATACATGTAGCTAATTTTTTTGTTTCTGCTAATTGCAGTTAAGATATTTATCACTGTCTTCTTGGAAAATTAAACAAGGAACAGATCATTGTCACACGTATAATGTATGCATTGCCTTTTCATTAACTAGCAATGTATTGTATTAAGCAAAATGTACTTTTCTAGTACATTATGTGCTTATAAAATAGTGACATTCACTTTCCTCATTTCATTTTTCCAAGTCAAGTATAATGATCAAATTAAGTATATCGAGACATTTTCATGAAAATGTCATTACAGACAGAAATAATTATTCTTTGTGGTTTCTGTTTTTCATTTGCGAGAGGTATCGGGATCGATAACCGGGTTCTCCACCATGTCGTGTTGGGATCTAGTTATATATTTAGGTTTCTTGAGTATAGTCTCTATATAGAGTAGTAATGGTGCAGTTTATACGTGACGAAATCAGTTTATAGTTGAAAGCAGGGGCCGCGGAACGTCTTGGAAAGTGGAGGGGCTGATCATGAGTGGGGACTGCGTGTATAACCACATTTTTGTACTGTCATACGTTTGCACGCGTTTATCGAAAAAGGTTGGGGGGGGGGGCTACAGTGGCAAGAGCATATCATTTATTAAGATCAAGTTATAACATGAGGATGCAGATGAATATTACAAATATGAAAACTATAAAGAGCAAGTCTGATGGTGACTACTCCTTGACTCGGCATGGATACCTTTATGGGGGTGTGTCCTAATGCCATGTGGCAATATTTGGGAGTATACAGGGGAGGGGGCTGATTTATTGGTGAAGGTGCTGATCGATATATTGTTTACATTAATCAGGAAGTGAGAGGAAGGGATAAGAGGAGATTATTAACAATTAAGCTGGGGGATTGGGATTGAAGATAACTTCAATACGGGAGCGTGGGAACAAGGGTTCAGATTGGAGGTGGAATCGGAACATGAGGGCTAATACCACACACCATTTGTTTAAAAGAAATCTTGATTTAATATATTGAAATTGATAGGTTACACTCATAACGAAGTAAGTATTTCCCAAATGCATCCATGCAAATTAAATAAAATGTATTTGTATTCTATTCTACAGCTAATCAAGCAATGCTATTTCACCACAACTCGTTTAAAGAAATTAAAAATTACATATGAATCTACAATTTCAACAATTAAATTCAAAAACGAAATAAATCTGACAAATGAATTTAGATTAATGAACATTGCAATTAAGTCAATGACTATCTTTGAACTTAGTAGTTAAATCTTTTGTTTCTGCTAATTGCAGTTAAGATATTTATCACTGTCTTCTTGGAAAATTAAACAAGGAAACTGATCACTGTCACACGTAATGTATGTATTGCCTTTTCATTACTATAGCAATGTATTATATTAAGCCAAAATGTACTTTTCTGGTACATGTACATTGTATGCTTATAAAATAGTGACATTCACTTTCCTCATTTCATTTTTCCAAGTCAAGTATAATGATCAAGTTAAGTATATCGAGACATTTTCATGAAAATGTCACTATAAACAGAATTAATTATTCTTTGGGGTCCCGGTTTGGGGTTTTTGTTTTTCATTTGCGAGAGGTATCGGGATCGATACCCGGGTTCTCCACCATGTCGTGTTGGGATCTAGTTATAGATTTAGGTTTCTTGAGTATAGTCTCTATATAGAGTAGTAATGGTGCAGTGACGAAATCAAGTTATAACATGAGGATGCAGATGAATATTACAAATATGAAAAGGTTTTGGGAAATTTATTCATATACATACATGTAGCTAATTTTTTTGTTTCTGCTAATTGCAGTTTATTAAGATATTTATCACTGTCTTCTTGGAAAATTAAACAAGGAACAGATCATTGTCACACGTATAATGTATGCATTGCCTTTTCATTAACTAGCAATGTATTGTATTAAGCAAAATGTACTTTTCTAGTACATTATGTGCTTATAAAATAGTGACATTCACTTTCCTCATTTCATTTTTCCAAGTCAAGTATAATGATCAAATTAAGTATATCGAGACATTTTCATGAAAATGTCATTATAGACAGAATTAATTATTCTTTGTGGTTTCTGTTTTTCATTTGCGAGAGGTGTCGGGATCGATACCGGGTTCTCCACCATGTCGTGTTGGGATCTAGTTATAGATTAAGGTTTCTTGAGTATAGTCTCTATATAGAGTAGTAATGGTGCAGTTTATACGTGACGAAATCAGTTTATAGTTGAAAGCAGGGGCCGCGGAACATCTTGGAAAGTGGAGGGGCTGATCATGAGTGGGGGCTGCGTGTATAACCACATTTTTTGTACTGCCATACGTTTGCACGCGTTTACTGAAAAAGGTTGGGGGGGGGGGGGCTACAGTGGCAAGAGCATATCATTTATTAAGATCAAGTTATAACATGAGGATGCAGATGAATATTACAAATATGAAAACTATAAAGAGCAAGTCTGATGGTGACTATACTCCTTGACTCGGCATGGATACCTTTATGGGGGTGTGTCCTAGCTAATGCCATGTGGCAAGATTTGGGAGTATACAGGGGAGGGGGCTGATTTATTGGTGAAGGTGCTGATCGATATCTGGAATTGTTTACATTAATCAGGAAGTGGTCTGAGAGGAAGGGATAAGAGGAGATTATAAACAATTAAGCTGGGGAATGGGGATTGAAGATAACATCAATACGGGAGCGTGGGAACAAGGGTTCAGATTGTAGGAATCGGAACATGAAGGCTAATACACAACATTTGTTTAAAAGAAATTTTGATTTAATATATTGAAATGGATATAGGTTACACTCATAATGAAGTAGGTATTTTCCAAATGGATCCATGAAAATTTTATAAAATGTAATTGTATTCTATTCTACAGCTAATCAAGCAATGCTATTTCACCACAACTCGTTTACAAAAATTAAAAATAACATATGAATCTACAATTTTAACAAATTCCAAAACGAAATAGATCTAACAAATGAATTTAGATCAATGAATATGTAATTAAGTCAATGACCATCTTTGAACTTATAAAATTAGGACTTTATTCTAAAATTTGTTGCTGCAAATAGTTAGCAAAGGAAGGTAAATTTCATCATACTAAAATTCTTCTTAATGCCAATTAAGACCATGTTTTTTTTTCAAAATCATATGTGTTGTTGGTTATACCAATAAATTTTGTTGAGTTAGACTTGGCTTAGTTTATGTAATTACACTTTTATAATACAGTATGATCAGAAGAATAGTCTTATTCTATAATGACATTATATAAATCAGTCAGTTCGAGCTGCGGATGTCGTCATCAAAGGGAGATGTGCATCTATTGCTCAGAATATAGGACTACGCACTAGGCAAATCATCCTATATGAGTTTCACTCCAATTTTGCTCGGATAATGTCCATTTGACGGTGATTTCAAGTATATTCAAACTTGATTTGTATTTATGCCATACTCAAACAGTGGCGGCACCAAGGGGGGCATTGGCGGCATTTGCCCCCCCCCCCCTAGTTGCCCCCAATAATTTTCGGAGTGATAAAGAATAAAAGGGTGGAAACAATTTTTGTCCGCCCTTGCCCCCCCCCCAACATTTTCTTTTGCCCCCCATTTGCCCCCACTTTAAAAATCCTGGTGCCGCCACCGTTCACAAAGCGTTAAAATACTTAGACATGGGAGCGAACACTGTCAAAACGAATATTCCTTTACACATAAGTGTATATCCAGTATCATTCTCACTAGAAAAATTACTTTGCTTAACATGTTAACCTTATATGATTCGACTGAATTACACAAATTATTGCTGTATACTAGCATCTTCCTTGATGATGTAATTTTTGTTCAGCAGTGTCAGTTTATGAAAATTACCATCACATGATCCACATCAAGCTTTTGAGTGTTTACATAATATTTATTGTTTACGCTTGTTTACTTGATCAATAGTGTTTCGTGCTTCTGTCAACTTTTGGATACATGTCCGATGTTCATGCATGGATGATTGCATGGTCCAAGGTTTTGGGAAATTTATTCATATAAATACATGTAGTTAAATTTTTTGTTTCTGCTAATTGCAGTTAAGATATTTATCACTGTCTTCTTGGAAAATTAAACAAGGAACAGATCACTGTCACACGTAATGTATGCATTGCCTTTTCATTAAATAACAATGTATTGTATTAAGCAAAATGTACTTTTCTCGTACATGTACATTGTATGCTTATAAAATAATGACATTCACTTTCCTCATTTCATTTTTCCAAGTCAAGTATAATGATCAAGTTAAGTATATCGAGACATTTTCATGAAAATGTCATTATAGACAGAATTAATTATTCTTTGTGGTTTCTGTTTTTCATTTGCAAGAGGTATCGGGATCGATACCCGGGTTCTCCACCATGTCGTGTTGGGATCTAGTTATAGATTAAGGTTTCTTGAGTACAGTCTCTATATAGAGTAGTAATGGTGCAGTTTATACTTGACGAAATCAGTTTATAGTTGGAAGCAGGGGCCGCGGAACGTCTTGGAAAGTGGAGGTGCTGATCATGAGTGGGGGCTGCGTGTATAACCACATTTTTGTACTGCCATACGTTTGCACGCGTTTACTGAAAAAGGTTGGGGGGGGGGGGGGCTACAGTGGCAAGAGCATATCATTTATTAAGATCAAGTTATAACATGAGGATGCAGATGAATATTACAAATATAAAAACTATAAAGAGCAAGTCTGATGGTGACTACTCCTTGACTCGGCATGGATACCTTTATGGGGGTGTGTCCTAATGCCATGTGGCAAGATTTGGGAGTATACAGGGGAGGGGGCTGATTTATTGGTGAAGGTGCTGATCGATATATTGTTTACATTAATCAGGAAGTGAGAGGAAGGGATAAGAGGAGATTATTAACAATTAAGCTGGGGGATGGGGATTAAAGATAACATCAATACGGGAGCGTGGGAACAAGGGTTCAGATTGTAGGTGGAATCGGAACATGAAAGGGAGAAGGGGCTAGTGACTAATACTACTTCAGTTCAAAGTTCGTTTTCCTCTTCATTATGGCTGGATCGTTTCCGTTTCGTTAACGCATAATGGTCATTTTTGGGTGAACCGATCGTTTGCCTTCTCTGTGTATATTGCTTCAAGTTTCAAGCTCCAAGTTTCAAGTTTATTCAAAACCTTCAAAAACAAAGGTACATGAACTCATCAGAAATAACACAATATAATTATGTAAACAGCATATATTTTCAGCATCAAAATGCTCAGGTTAATAACAACAGCAACAAAAATTGATAAAATTTGAAGAAAGAGAGAAAAAACAACTAGAATAAAACAATATATACATGTACATGGTAAGTGAATTTACACAGTCTGTGTGAAAAAAGTATGAATTTACACAAACTAATCAATTCCTTGCCCCTTGCTTGGAGCAGCATTTTAAATTTGAGAGTGGACGGATGAGCGAACATGTGAGGGATCGGTGCTAAAACATTTCAAGTGAACGGGGGGGGGGGGGGGGGGGGGGTCATGCACAAAAAGATCGGGGCTCGTGGTATTTCACGTCTTTCTTTCCTCTGACATCGTACGTAAGCTCACAATTTTGCACATCACTCCTTATTCTTTTGTGTGCATCAAGATTATGTTTGTGGGAACTTTCTACATTCCACAATAATTGACCCTTTATGTAAACATTAACTCATCTCGCATTCTCTCTCTCTCCCTCTCTGTCTCCATCTCTCTAACTCTCTCTCCGACACTCACAATCTTAGTTGCTTTTTACATCACAATATACGCACCTATATTTATAATGATAGTGGTAGGTCCCAAACGGATGAGTCAAATGATATCATATAGGCCAGCAGCATGCACTCATTCAAAATGACATCTACAATTACCTAAATCAGTAATTTTATTTATTATGGACCTTAACACTGGTAAAAAAAAAAAAGAAGTAATGTCGTCTCTGGCGATACTACGCACTTCCAATATTTGTTTTAATCTCACCATCTCCCGCAAGAAAAGCTCGTTTTGTAGTTGGGCGCGGAGGGCAAATGATGGTCACGTGACTCTTGACTATAGCAATTTTTGCAGCATTCTGCTTGATTGATTTAAAACTTTGACCAAAAAAAATTATCACATCATGTCTTATATCAGGATATAGGTAATTTATTCAACCTTCTGAAACCAATCACCCCTGACATCATTGACCCTTTTAATTTTTGATGCCAGTCGAAGAATAATGGTGGCAGTGTCTATAATTTATGTGTGGTTTTTTGATGGACTGCCCCCGCCCCCAGTCAGTATTATTTAGGGTACGCGTATGCTTGTTCCCTCCCTTTGAAAGCCCCCCCCCCTATCTCAGGGCTGCCAAAATTTGTGAACCCCCCCCCCCCTATTGCGGGCTTTGCATGGGCTTTTCCTGCCTTGGAGACGCCCTAAATTCAGAACACTGCTCAATGTCCCCCCTATCTCAGCTGAGCTCTCATTCCAACCCCCCTCCCAAGTAAGCTGTCATTACAATACCTTGGAAGAGATGGGGGCCAGTGTTTCTACTTTTCAAAATGAAATAATCCTGGCTGAATGAGCTATCAAAACTAGCAGGAATTTCAGGAATTTGATCCTGGGATTTGATCAATTTTTCAAGATAACTCATAACCCCCCCCCCCCCCCCCTTTTTTTTAATTTCTCAGGTGTCGAAGAGAGAGAGAGAGAGAGAAAGAAAAACACTCCTTTTTTAATGAAATCTCCGGGTGAAAGATAAAAAACACCCCCTCTTTTTACAACTCACGGGCCTGATTGTGTCGCCCAAAAAATACCCCTTTACCGGAGATTTTGGGAACACGCATGCGGTCCCTTCGACCTCCAAGTAGGGGGGGGGGGGGGGGGGGGGACTGCCATCATGGCCATAGACAAAATATTGAACATTACTAACTTTCCAGAAAAAAATGATCACTGGATACTGAAGCAAATTTGACAATATATACATCAAATGAAAGCTATTGAAATGAATTTTCATAAACTAATCACCCCAGAGTGATTCATTCACTAGTTATGAGTATACATCTAATTCTTTGCAAACTTTGGTACATTTTGTGGTGCTAGTCGTGTGTTGAACTTGAAGCGTGTGTGTCAACTTTCGGACAACCAAATGCGCGCTACTCACCGTTATGTAGATCAGAACATTCATTCAACAAGAAAATGCTTTAAAAAATGGATTGATGAAAAATGAAAGCACCCGACAAAATAAACACTGACTGTCGGGGACTTGCAGCCATCACCGTACAGCTACAAAAGGCCTGTAGATCGACACGGAGAACTCGAGCTGCACACGTGCATACGATGCACGTGTTAGCATAGCGAGTATAGCTAGTATACGGTACATGAAATTGGCAACATATCACGAAATGAATTACTGATATGTTGCCAATTTACAAAAAAATAAGTTGATTTTGCGACCATTTAATTGCTTTAAATATAAATCTAAGGAATGCAAGTGAAACCATTAATTCTTTTTACCTCATATTTTAATAAAAACAAATATAATATACATTAAACAATGAAAACTCGGAAATATATGCAATATCTTGGCGGGTTTCATTTAAATTGACAACATATCATTAATTGAATTCTTGATATGTTGCCAATCAATTTACATGTATCAATTCGTCTAAAATTATGTTAAAATCGTTTCCAGTGAAGGATATGGATGCGAAAACTCTGTTGCTATTTTTATTCAAATTATACTACATCCTGCACAAAACTAACGCTCGAATACACAGCTGAATTTCTGCACTAAACTAACGCTCGAATACAGAGCTGAATTTCTGCACTAAACTAACGCTCGAATACAGAGCTGAATTTCTGCACTAAACTAACGCTCGAATACACAGCTGAATTTCTGCACTAAACTAACGCTCGAATACACAGCTGAATTTCTGCACTAAACTAACGCTCGAATACACAGCTGAATTTCTGCACTAAACTAACGCTCGAATACACAGCTGAATTTCTGCACTAAACTAACGCTCGAAAACACAGCTGAATTCCTGCACTAAATTAATGCTCGAATACGCAGCTGAATTCGTGATATCACAAATTCGATTTCTTGATATCACAAAATCAAATTCGTGATATCACAAAATCGAATTTGTGATATCACAAAATGGAATTTGTGATATCAAGAATTCGAATTTGTGATATCACGAATTCGAATTTGTGATATCACGAATTCAAATTTGTGATATCACGAATTCGATTTTGTGATATCACGAATTCGATTTTGTGATATCACGAATTCGAATTTGTGATATCACAAATTCTCATTGGTTTATCACATGAACCCAATTTGTGATATCAAGAAATCGAATTTGTGATATCAAGAATTCGAATTTGTGATATCACGAATTCGAATTTGTGATATCACGAATTCGATTTTGTGATATCACGATTTGAATTTGTGATATCACGAATTGAATTTGTGATATCACAAATTCGATTTCTTGATATCAAATATTGGGTTTATGTGATAAACCAATGGGAATTTGTGATATCAAAAATTCGAATTCGTGATATCACAAAATCAAATTCGTGATATCACAAATTCGAATTTGTGATATCACAAAATCGCTTTAAATAGTAATAAGGCTTGCCATACGGACGTATGGCAAGCCTTTTTACTATTTAAAGTGATTTTGTGATATCACAAATTCGAATTTGTGATATCACGAATTCGATTTTGTGATATCACGAATTCAAATTTTTGATATCACAAATTCCCATTGGTTTATCACATAAACCCAATATTTGATATCAAGAAATCGAATTTGTGATATCACAAATTCAATTCGTGATATCACAAATTCAATTCGTGATATCACAAATTCAAATCGTGATATCACAAAATCGAATTCGTGATATCACAAATTCGAATTCGTGATATCACAAATTCGAATTCTTGATATCACAAATTCGATTTCTTGATATCACAAATTGGGTTCATGTGATAAACCTATGAGAATTTGTGATATCACAAATTCGAATTCGTGATATCACAAAATCGAATTCGTGATATCACAAATTCGAATTCGTGATATCACAAATTCGAATTCTTGATATCCCAAATTCCATTTTGTGATATCACAAATTCGATTTTGTGATATCACGAATTTGATTTTGTGATATCTGGAAATCGAATTTGTGATATCACGAATTCAGCTGTGTATTCGAGCATTAATTTAGTGCAGAAATTCAGCTGTGTATTCGAGCATTAATTTAGTGCAGGAATTCAGCTGTGTATTCGATCGAGCGTTAGTTCAGTGCAGAAATTCAGCTGTGTATTCGAGCGTTAGTTTAGTGCAGAAATTCAGCTGTGTATTCGAGCGTTAGTTTAATGCAGAAATTCAGCTGTGTATTCGAGCGTTAGTTTTGTACAGAATGTAGTATAAGTTTGAATAAAAATAGCAACAGAGTTTTCGCATCCATATCCTTCACTGGAAACGATTTTAACATAATTTTAGACGAATTGATACATGTAAATTGATTGGCAACATATCAAGAATTCAGTTAATGATATGTTGTCAATTTAAATGAAACCCGCAATGCTTTTTCATATATTTTCGAGTTTGCATTGTTTAATTATATATAATTGCTTTTATTAAAAATATCACGTACAAAGAATTAATGGTTTCACTTGCATTCCTTAGATTTATATTTAAAGCAAGTAAATAGTCTCAAAATCAACTTATTTTTTTGTAAGTTGGCAACATATCAGTAATTAATTTCGTGATATGTTGCCAATTTCATTAACCGTATACTAGCCATAGAGATCCTGTCTACGAGTGGTACGTTCCATGCCCTGATCATGAATTGCATGCATGCACGTGTTGCATTTCGCCCATGCTAGCACGTGCACCGTATAGAAGCACACGTGTGGAGCTCGAGTTCTCCCTCTGTACTGTAGCCTTTTGTACATAGCTGTATGGTGATGGCCGCAAGTTCGAGCTTTAGTTTAGTGCAGAATGTAGTATAAGTATGAATAAAATTAGCAACAGCTTTCGCATCCATATCCTTCACTGGAAACGATTTTAAAATAATTTTAGACGAATTGATACATGTAAATTGATTGGCAACATATCAAGAATTCAATTAATGATATGTTGTCAATTTAAATGAAACCCGCCAAGCTACTTCATATATTTCCGCGTTTCATTGTTTAATGTATATATATTTGTTTTTATTAAAATATCAGGTAAAAAGAATTCTTGGTCTCACTTGCATTCCTTAGATTTATATTTAAAGCAAGTAAATAGTCTCAAAATCAACTTATTTTTTCTTTGTAAATTGGCAACATATCAGTAATTCATTTCGTGATATGTTGCCAATTTCATGTACCGTATACTAGCCATAGAGATCCTGTCTACGAGTGGTACGTTCCATGATCATGAATTGCATGCATGCACGTGTTGCATTTCGCTATGCTAGCACGTGCACCGTATACACGTGTGGAGCTCGAGTTCTCCGTCTCTACAGGCCTTTTGTAGCTGTACGGTGATGGCTGCAAGTCCCCGACAGTGTTTATTTTACCGACCGGGCCCGCGCCGGGCTGGGCCGTATGGCAAGCCATTTTACTATTTAAAGTGATTTTGTGATATCACGAATTCGAATTTGTGATATCACGAATTCGATTTTGTGATATCACGAATTGAATTTTTGATATCACAAATTCCCATTGGTTTAGCACATAAACCCAATTTTTGATATCAAGAAATCGAATTTGTGATATCACAAATTCGAATTTGTGATATCACTAATTGAATTTGTGATATCACGAATTCCATTTTGTGATATCACAAATTCCAATTTGTGATATCACAAAATGGCAAAGGAATTCTAGCACTCTTGTTGTGCAAAAATCACTTTGATTTCGAGCATTAGTTTTGTGCAGAAATTCAGCTTGGTATTCGAGCGTTAGTTTAGTGCAGAAATTCAGCTGTGTATTCGAGCGTTAGTTTAGTGCAGAAATTCAGCTGTGTATTCGAGCGTTAGTTTAGTGCAGAAATTCAGCTGTGTATTCAAGCGTTAGTTTAGTGCTCGAATTCACTTGCCTGGTATTCGAGCTTTATAGTTTAGTGCAGAATGTAGTTTAAGTTTGAATAAAAATACCAACAAAGTTTTCACATCCATATCCTTCACTGGAAACGATTTCAAAATAATTTTAGACGAATTGGTACATGTAAATTCATTGGCAACATATCAAGAATTCAATAAATGATATGTTGTCAATTTAAATGAAACCCGCCAAGCTATTTCATATATTTCCGAGTTTTCATTGTTTAATGTATGTATTTGTTTTTTGTTAAAATATCACGTAAAAAGAATTCATGGTCTCACTTGCATTCCTTAGATTTATATTTAAAGCATGTAAATAGTCTCAAAATCAACTTATTTTTTTGTAGATTGGCAACATATCAGTAATTCATTTCGTGATATGTTGCCAATTTGTTGTTAGTCGGATTGGAGTACCGTATCATGCAGTTGCCCACGAGCAGGCATAGCCACCACAGAACTCCAAAAGACGTCTTTAGGAGTTCTGTGATAGCCACGTGGCCGCGCGGCCCAGCCCGGCGCGGGCCCGGTCGGTAAAATAAACACTGACTGTCGGTGACTCCACACGTGTATACGGTGCACGTGCTTGCATAGCGAAATGCAACACGTGCATGCATGCATGCAATTCATGATCAGGGCATGGAACGTACCACTCGCAGACAGGATCTCTATGGCTAGTATACGGTACATGAAATTGGCAACATATCACGAAATGAATTACTGATATGTTGCCAATTTACAAAAAAAATAAGTTGATTTTGAGACTATTTACTTGCTTTAAATGTAAATCTAAGGAATGCAAGTGAGACCAAGAATTCTTTTTACCTGATATTTTAATAAAAACAAATATATATACATTAAACCATAAAAACTCGGAAATATATGAATTAGATTGGCGGGTTTCATTTAAATTGACAACATATCATTAATTGAATTCTTGATATGTTGCCAATCAATTTACATGTATCAATTCGTCTAAAATTATTTTAAAATCGCTTCCAGTGAAGGATATGGATGCGAAAGCTGTTGCTAATTTTATTCATACTTATACTACATTCTGCACTAAACTAAAGCTCGAACTTGCGGCCATCACCATACAGCTATGTACAAAAGGCTACAGTACAAGAGGAGAACTCAAGCTCCACACGTGTGCTTCTATACGGTGCACGTGCTAGCATAGCGAAATGCAACACGTGCATGCATGCAATTCAGGGCATGGGACGTAGGCCTACCACTCACAGACAGGATCTCTATGGCTAGTATACGGTACATGAAATTGGCAACATATCACGAAATGAATTACTGATATGTTGCCAATCTACTAAAAAATAAGTTGATTTTGCGACCATTTAATTGCTTTAAATATAAATCTAAGGAATGCAAGTGAAACCATAAATTCTTTGTACGTGATATTTTTAATAAAAACAATTATATATAATTAAACAATGCAAACTCGAAAATATATGAAAGAGCATTGCGGGTTTCATTTAAATTGACAACATATCGTTAACTGAATTCTTGATATGTTGCCAATCAATTTACATGTATCAATTCGTCTAAAATTATGTTAAAATCGTTTCCAGTGAAGGATATGGATGCGAAAACTCTGTTGCTATTTTTATTCAAACTTATACTACATTCTGCACAAAACTAACGCTCGAATACACAGCTGAATTTCTGCACTAAACTAATGCTCGAATACACAGCTGAATTTCTGCACTAAACTAACGCTCGAATACACAGCTGAATTTCTGCACTAAACTAACGCTCGAATACACAGCTGAATTCCTGCACTAAATTAATGCTCGAATACACAGCTGAATTTCTGCACTAAATTAATGCTCGAATACACAGCTGAATTTCTGCACTAAATTAAAGCTCGAATACACAGCTGAATTCGTGATATCACAAATTCGATTTCTAGATATCACAAAATCAAATTCGTGATATCACAAAATCGAATTTGTGATATCACAAAATCGAATTTGTGATATCACAAAATGGAATTTGTGATATCACGAATTCGAATTTGTGATATCACGAATTGGATTTTGTGATATGACGAATTGGATTTTGTGATATCACGAATTCGAATTTGTGATATCACAAATTCTCATAGGTTTATCACATGAACCCAATTTGTGATATCAAGAAATCGAATTTGTGATATCAAGAATTCGAATTTGTGATATCACGAATTCGAATTTGTGATATCACGAATTCGATTTTGTGATATCACGATTTGAATTTGTGATATCACGAATTCAATTTGTGATATCACAAATTCGATTTCTTGATATCAAATATTGGGTTTATGTGATAAACCAATGGGAATTTGTGATATCAAAAATTCGAATTCGTGATATCACAAAATCGAATTCGTGATATCACAAATTCGAATTTGTGATATCACAAAATCACTTTAAATAGTAATAAGGCTTGCCATAGGGCCGCGCGGCCACGTGGCTATGCCTGCTCGTGGGCAACTGCATGATACGGTACTCCAATCCGACTAACAACAAATTGGCAACATATCACGAAATGAATTACTGATATGTTGCCAATCTACAAAAAAATAAGTTGATTTTGAGAGTATTTACTTGCTTTAAATATAAATCTAAGGAATGCAAGTGAGACCATGAATTCTTTTTACGTGATATTTTAATAAAAACAAATACATATACATTAAACAATGAAAACTCGGAAATATATGAAATAGCTTGGCGGGTTTCATTTAAATTGACAACATATCATTAATTGAATTCTTGATATGTTGCCAATCAATTTACATGTATCAATTCGTCTAAAATTATTTTGAAATCGTTTCCAGTGAAGGATATGGATGCAAAAACTCTGTTGCTATTTTTATTCAAACTTAAACTACATTCTGCACTAAACTAACGCTCCAAATACACAGCTGAATTTCTGCACTAAACTAACGCTCGAATACACAGCCGAATTTCTGCACTAAACTAACGCTCGAATACACAGCTGAATTTCTGCACTAAACTAACGCTCGAATACCAAGCTGAATTTCTGCACAAAACTAATGCTCGAAATCAAAGTGATTTTTGCACAACATGAGTGCTAGAATTCCTTTGCCATTTTGTGATATCACAAATTGGAATTAGTGATATCCCGAAATGGAATTAGTGATATCACAAAATGGAATTCGTGATATCACAAATTCAATTAGTGATATCACAAATTCGAATTTGTGATATCACGAATTCAATTTGTGATATCACAAATTCGATTTGTTGATATCAAAAATTGGGTTTATGTGCTTAACCAATGGGAATTTGTGATATCAAAAATTCAATTCGTGATATCACAAAATCGAATTCTTGATATCACAAATTCGAATTCGTGATATCACAAATTCGAATTCGTGATATCACAAAATCACTTTAAATAGTAAAATGGCTTGCCATACGGACGGTACGGACTGACGATCTGAAAACATAACGCCCCCACTTATTTTAACCACTTATTTTTTTACCCATGCACTTATCATTTTATCCACTATTTTACCCTTTTTACGTATTTGTCGGTCTATCGGACCTTCTAACTATTGGACCCCTACTGAACCTTCGGACTATCGGACCCTTTTGCCGATTCGGTCTATAGAACCTTCTGTCTATTGGACCGTCATGTACATTCGGACTATCGAACCTTCTATCTATCGGACCTTCTGACTATCGGACCCGTTGGACATTCGATCTATAGAACCTTCGGACTATTGGACCCTCCTGCCGATTCGGTCTAAAGAACCTTCTGTCTACTGGACCCTCTCGTACATTCGGTCTATCGAACCTTCTATCTATTGGGTGTCGGTCTATCGGACCCGCTAACTATCGGACCTTCTAGCTATAGGGATGACCCCAAACAAGCAATGTCACCCGATGTTCGGGCAGCAGAGCGAACTGCCCGAATATCAGATGTAAATACCTTATCTCGTATATTTTGGTAATAATATTTCCTCTAAAGGCTGTAAAATTAAAGTGCCAAAAATCTGCTCGCTTGCTTCCCTCGCTCGCCAGTTTTAGAATCCACAAATTGATCGGGCAAGTGACGTCAGTCCTCGCAGAAATACGTATATTAATTGGACAAGAGACACCTGTCACGTCGAGTTCGAAATTGAGCCCACGCGCAGATACAGGTACGGTACTCCTATGTATAAAGGAGTTGATGTATTGGTAATTGAACTTTGCAATTTTCATATTTAGGCGAAATTACATTTTTCGTCAACAATTAAATGTCAAAACTTCGATCTATCACTTTATGTAATGGAAATGGTTCTTTATAAATACCCAATGTTATTATTATTATTAATAAATAGAAACTTGAAAGTTGATATTCGGGCAATTGAGACGTCCTGGCGACAGTGTGCCCATACGCCATCAACATTTGACAGGCAGTCGTTCCAGATAGGTTGACGATCATACTTGCAGGTATACCATAATGTATGAGGGTGGACCATAAAAAAATGAAAATACACAATTACTTGGAAGGTTCCTTAAACTAATTTTTTTGACAGGTAGGGGGTGGCCGATATCACATTTCCTTTCGCTTTCTATATGCACGAAAGCATCCCAGGTGATAGCGGCTTTGTCAAGGAATTGCATGCATGATGAGGGTAGCAGTGATAAAAGGGAACTTGAGGGGGGGGGGGTTCTGGAGCCAACGTCCCGTATCCTTCAAAGCGGTCTAAATTAAACCCTAGTCCATGGATTGTGGAAGTCTAAGGGTCTACCCTAAGTTCAGTTTAAATTACTGTATTATGTAACAAACTAAATGGACAAATTGAATTTGATCGTGCTAATTAAAATGAGAGAGTAATTTCTTTATGACAAGTCTGTGCATTTCCAATTAGTTACGTATTTATGGTTAGTAAAAGATGAAAAGGTTGAGATTTATCTCCTTATCGGTGGACTAATTCTATGCACTTTGGTCTGGCCTAAATTTAGAGGACATTTGGGAATACAGGCCACTGTGTTAGAGAACCAATATAGTAGGCTATAGAGTATTCAGATTATTTTCAAGTTTTGGAGACAAATCAATAGACCTGTTTACTAAGTGATTCAAATTTTATGCATACTTTTGAAACAAAGGTTGTTCTTGACAACCTGAAAGCTTGCCAGAGGCTTGTCAGACATAGCAACAAGTAATGTATGCAAACTGGATTCCAAGTATTGTGGTTCATTCATTAATAACAGGTTAATGGAATACCTCGTTACTAGGTCCCCAGGAAAGAAACATCCATAAATTTGAATCACTTAGTAAACAGGTCTATTAGCTATGAGGTGATCTTCACCTTTCTATGTCATGTGCTCACTATACCGTGTATACGGGTCTACGGGTTAATTTCGCGAGGGGCTGAAGCCTCTTGCAGGGATATAAACCATCCTGTTTCTAGATTTTAGGAGCGACCAAAGTCGAAGCTAAAAAACATATGGAACTTCACCGGGTTAAAGAACCACTAAAGTGGGCTATATAGAGCATTCAGATTATCTTCAAGTTTTGAAGACAAATCAATTAGCTATGATGTAATCTTCACCTTTCTCTACATGCGCTCACTATACGGGTGTACGGGTACCTTTTCTTGTCAACCATCCTGTTTCTAGATTTTAGGAGCGACCGAAGCGAGCGAGCTAAAAAAAATGGAACTCCATTATGTTAAAATGTTATTTATTTACTACACTAGATCAGATATTACCATCGTATATTCCGACTGTCGGAAATGAGAATATTCGGGCACCTCCCTGCCTGAGCATGATGAAGTGATGGTTGCCCAAATATCGGAACTTTACAAATCCTCCACCAGCCCTTATCGTCTCCTTATACAGCCGTATAATGGTCACTACATTATTGTTTCACTATAACATTACCTCTCAGTCTATCATGTGGCTATTCTTTATAGAATACTTCGTCATCCGTGAGACTACTGGGTGCAAAAATGCAAAAACTTAGGGCACTTTCAGGCGCCGATCCAGGGGTGGCGGAAGGGGCGTGCGCCCCCCCCCCCCCCGTTTTGTCTGACAAAGTATGCCCCCGGACCCCCTAGATGGCCGTTTGGCTTTGTCAAACGGAGGGTTCCTCAGTGTGCGCCCCCTTTCTGAAATGCGCCCCCCCCCCCCTTTCTGAAAATCCTGTATCCGCCCCTGACTTTGGTAATAAACTAATATGTCTAAGTCATGTTTTATGAAACGAATGGTCAACAGTGTCTGATCCAGGAGCACGGGCCCCCTCCCGGGCAAAACCCAATCTGGAATACCGTATATAAGAGCACTAATATGCGGAAATTTGTTCATGAGCTCCCAGCGAAACTTTGGAATAAATATGAACCTGAAAGATGTTAGAACCATTTTTAAAATTATATAACTAGCAGTTGACATTATAGAAATCGCTTTTTTCTCGACAGAAAATTAATCAGAATTTATATTTATATAAAGCTATAATTTAGTCTTACGCTGGTTTGTAATGTAGATTATATGTCGTCTTTGGAATACACAATTTGAAATATATCCATTCTATTTTTTTGTATGTACTTCTTCCGTGTTCTCTTTGTTTATACATGTATTCCATATGGCTATTAGGTGATTCTACAGTTCTGTAGCATAGTGGATTTCATCTAATACTTTCGTTTATAATGAATTTAGTTCATTAACAATCTTCCTACTTTCGAGAGTATTATTTGTTCCAGCTGTGTCATTGAAAGAACCCGTATACATGGAATATGATGTCAACATAGGCCTACATCATACGAATCTGTAAAGCTTTTCCTTCTACGCACATGTACTTACCGATTTGGGCGATGGCTAGTCCTAAAACCATCAATAAACCCCATAAAACAGCTGCAATTTTCGTCATGATGATCTTCATTTTGCTTGTACTCCGGTATTCTCTGATTCCTAATTGTAAGAGAACTCACAAAACTGAGGAGATTTTTTCGAAAATTGCTCCTCGTTTTCGCTGGTACGTAGAGTCACTTTGTATATGAGGAGCGATATCTCTGCAACAAAGGAACTGTTTCCCACTAAAATCTTATACTCTATCCTGGATTGGTGTCTTGCTTCCTACATGAAAATAGTCAGGTAGTTAAGAAAATAGCATCTTCCTTATTCGTTGTATCCGTGGTGTCTCAGAGTATCTATAAATGTCTGTTACTTCAAATGCAGAGATTGTTGGGGTTTTTCTCGAGACTTAGACTAAATATGTGTGTAATATTGAGTATGCTATGGTCTTTCCTTGATACGGTGACGCGAGATGTAATTAGTATGGACTCTTAATGGGGTAAGCTTGCATCTTAATCATTAATAAGTTAGATCATCAATGTGTGACGTTAGTGTGTGTTTATATTTGTGGAACTTTGGACTGGGTTAGTTTGACTAATCATTGATATATCTTGGACTTCGTCATGCTTAACGATTAAAACTACGTGTGAGTTATGTTTGAGAGAACGACAGAGAGAAAGGGGAGGAGACGCACGATACGGTTGGACACTTAGGGTAAGCCTATATTGGGCAAGTGCTCAAGAAGTTATAAGATGTGATTATGAAAACTTTTCGCTTTGTTGTGGTTGTGTTTCCGGCTTTTTTTTTTTCTTCTTCATTTTTTTTTCCTTTTTAATTGTTATTCCTTATCCTCATGTACTTCCTCTTTTCTCCTCTTCCATTCTGCTTTATTATTTATTGTCATTATTAATATTCGTTTAATCATCATCTTAAGTTATCCATCCATTTGGTTGTTTTTTTTTACCTCTAGGCATTTCCTTTTTCTTCAACTCTCCCTTTTCAGCCTTCTTCTAATTTTCTTCTATTTTAAAATCAAGTTCATTTAATGTAAGAGCAGTTCTATTCGAATTCAAGAACAGTTCTAATGTTGAGAAGCAATATTTTCATCTTTTGACAACCATAATAATCCAAGTAGATCATATTTTGACGCTTGTTATGCTCATTGCCACTAGATGACGATAATTAAATTCAAACATTTTTCATTCTGCAGATACGATCCGTTGATTTAGCACTGAAGAGATTCATTTGATTGATGTAATTTCTTTCTTCACAATGAGTATAAAAACTATACTGGTTTGGGTAATCTTTCTCTTCTTCAAAATACGCACACAGCCCACAGACAGCCGTCCTGCATCCAGCAAAGGCGCCAGCTACGACGAAGGTCTGAAGAAGCTTATCACATCATGCAAATCGGGCCATTTTTATTGATTGTAAAGAAAGAACTTACTCTCATTTATCGTTTAAGATTCTGGTTTATATTTCACATTTTAATCAAAAGTGTCAAAATGTGTGACGAAATCCTGTAATATACAAAAATTTATAAAATTCCATGACAATGTTATTGACAAAGCAGCCTCTTTGTCACTATTCATCCATAATTGCATATGCTTTGGACAAAGCAAGGTATATAGAAAACAATCTCTGGAACTCATGATAGAAAGTTTTCGGGTCATCATGGTCATAGGACCCTGACGGTATTTCTTGTTCTGAAAATCACTAATGTTTTACAACATTATTGGTGTTCGTAGATGATTTCGCACTTTGGGAAATCTTAAATACTAAAGAACACAACAGATATAAACATGATAATTTTTTTTTTGATAATTATTGGATCGAAGGTATAACATCAATAACAAACAAACAGAACAACACCAACAACGAATCCTTTATCTAACTATGAATGCCAGTTTTAAAAGAAGACGTCTCAATTACGGCTTTACATTTTAATTCCCAATAAGGAAATTGACTGCATTTAGGATTATATAATTATTTTATTATTTATTTTATTTCTTTTTTCCCCCTTATTTTTTGATCTTCATGGACCATCACTCCTGATGAAATATTCTGTTCACATCGGGACAACATTAAAGCCAGTACACTTTTTGGACTAGGTCTACATTTCAAGAACACTCTGGACGCATAACATGATTTAATATTCTATTCAAAAGGAGTATCCCAGCTGAGATATTGCAACCTTTTGCTAATTCAACTATTCAGGGGCGGATCCAGGATTGAGTAAAATAGGGGGCACACAAATGAAGGTTTGTCAAGTTTTGGAAAAAGGTAGACCCGTATTTTTTTTTGGTCTCGCCAGCTTCTCGAAAAGTCGCTCCGGGGGGGGGGGTTCTGGGGGTCCAGTTTCCCTCCATAATTCCCTGACAAGCAACAAGAAAAAAAAAGCCTTAGTCACAACTGCCCGTACGGGCTTGTACGGGTGGTTTACGGGCAGAAATTTGGGGAAACGCAAGGGGGACGCAGGTTGTTCGTACGGAATTTCGAGTTCGCAGACAGCACGCTAAAGCCGTAGGCCGAAAATGTGTATGCACATTATTTCTGCGTTCTCGCTACGACAGGCAGCCCGTGGACAGGACGTAATGAACACTCAGTCTCCGCAAGAGGGTAGTGCGAATAGCGTGGGTGGGTCGCACGTCTGCTGGGGGTAAAAACCGCGCGAATACCGCAGGCAGCACTCACGAGGCACGCATGTGATGGTCACGCAAGTGCCCATGCGCTCCTTGCGGGCCACGTGCGTGTTACGCGGGTATCCAATCATAGCTGAAAACGTGCATGTGACTTGCGTGCTTCGTGTGTCCCACCCACGGCGCATGCAAACACGTGCGTGCAACGTACGGCCAATTTGGGGTCGGTATAAAAACCGTGCGGGTAACAGAGATCTCACACTTTCGCTCTGAATTTTCAGGGTCTTCAGGAGGTCCGACGTTTCTTCAAGACATTTTCTAAATCAGGACTGACTCTTGAATCACAATGCCTGGAGCAAGAGGCATGGGTCAGATTCGTCAGAAGAGAACACGTGGGGCTCAGAGGGTGGAAATCCACCGCCGACCGTACTGTCGTACTGCCGTACGGTTTTAGTACGTTCATCTTGCTTTCACCCTACTACCGGCGTGAATGTGGCGCAACAGGCCCGTACGTTCTTGCAACACGTACGGTGTACGTGCGATTAACGGACGTGAACCTTGCGTCATCTGCACGGAGCACATACAAATCGCACGGCATTTGCACGTTACACTCACGATTAAATTTCCGACTGAGGCGTACTGACGCCTTGCGTGCCGCACGTTAACTGCAAGACATACATGCTCCTTGTGTATGAAGCCCGCGCAAGCACGCTATTACTTATACTCCCTCTGCGAACTGCCACGGACCTCTACGTTTTTTCCAACCCCGAAAAAACGCAGAAACCGTGCGTCCTGAAAAACGTACGGGCAGTTGTGACTAAGGCTTAAGACAGTTTAATCTGATGTTGGAATGTATAACCCTGTTGTAAACTCTTAGAAAATACCTGCTGCAAACCAACCCGCCTGACATAGCAAGACCCCCAGCATTTACTTGTAGCCCAAGTATTAAATGCTCATTATTTTAATTTGACCCATTACTTCTACGTTGATTGCATTTCGTGCTGTAGTGTCGTGTTTGGTGTGTTGCCTATAACTTTGAACATTGAAAGTGGCTGGAACAGGGAATGCGGAGGAAGCCGAACTGTGTCACCATAATAATAATCGTTGCTCCGGAAGAGCCTTTCCGGTTAGCAGCTTCTGACTGAAGCTCTTAAAGATTATATTACAATGGACTCGTTACAATTCTACACTTTACAGTTATGTACACACTCTCTGGTCAACTAGGGAGCGTTCAAGCCAGTCACCAACCATTTTTACGAACGCACAGGCTCAATGGGTGAAGATGAGCAATGTAGATAAAAGGCCTTGCATCATGGCAAGATGAATTTTGCCTTTGCTACTCAAAATTTTGTAAAGAGGGGGGGGGCACACATGGATGACGAGGAACCACGAAAAAAGGGGAATTTGGACCATCTTTCGATGCTATTTTTTTATTATACAAAAAAAAAGGATATCACATTTTCAGGCGCCTATTGAGTGGAAAAATATGAAGGAGACACGTTTTGCGATGTGGTACTTATAGCGTATGCCTATTTGGTGTAAAAGGGGGATAGGGGCAGGATACCCCCCCCCCCCCCCCACGAAGGAATAAAACAAAACAAATCCGCCACTGACATCGTGTATAAACCCACGCATATGAGGCCTTTTCAATAAATTTATAAGACATTTTCCTTTAGCTCAAGAAAATATACTAAGAACTTGTCTAGTTTGAGAAATATGCACTAGTGTGTTTAAATGTAGGGTAGAATTATTACTTATCTTTCATATCTTAATTTTACTAAATACCAAACCTTACTGAAAAAATTCTAGGAATAATGATATAAATTTAGGGCAAAATTATTCAGAATTAAGAATTTTCTCCTAGCAAAAAGATAAGGAAAAGTTCTGAAATATCATACTTACGTAGTTTATAAAATAAGGGCCCAGTCATCCGTTACACCCGCTCACTGACCATCCTGACAGAAGCGGTCTCTTGTGACGGGTTGTGTAAATATTACGTTTTTTTCAGGGTTAAAGTCCTGTTGACCTGCTTCGTCTCATCGTCTGTAATTGGCTGATCCAGCAGGTTACACAAATGAAGAAAAATGCAAATAATAAAATGATCCTGGCAAAATCTTACATTAAAGGAAATTAACCTCAGCGTATGAATTAGCTTATTTTGAATGGTGTAGTATATGCCTCTTATTTGATACATGCAATTTCATGTAAAAACACAGGATATAGATATAAATCACTATTTTCCAGCCAAGTTATCGTCTGCTAGCAATAATAAGGGGGCTGCCATTACTTTATGTGTACACGAACATATTTTTCATCCCAAGTAAAATTTCCTTCATCGTTAACTTGTAATTGATTTTTAGAGGACAAATATATATTAGATAAAGTCACATATTCTGAAATGTAAGTTTAGTTTTATATATTTTTTAAAAGGTCTTAATTTGTTCATAAAAAATATACTTCATAAAAAATATACGTCAAGGACGGAGAATTGACGTCAAGGACGGAGACAATCGTAACAATACCAAAACAAAGCGAGGAATCTGCTTTACAGGATGGCTATTAGAACTCATGGGTCGTCAATTATCTAGGCCCATGGCCAATAACAATCGTAATACAATCAGAACAAAGCGACGTATCTGTTGTAAAGGTAGGCTATTATCAATGCATATGGTACCTAATGATCCGTGTCATGCACAAAATGGCAGCCTCCATGGAAAGACGTAGCAGACAATAGGTGCATCTAGAATATCACGTGGGGTTACTTGTCCTTTAAACACGGACCTGACAAAATAATGTGAGAAGCTTCATATATATATATATATATATATGTACAAATTATGTATAACAATGCGCCCTCCCGGCTATTACCATAATGGCTTTATGGCAACGCAAGGCAACACAAGGACTTGGGACCCTTGTTGTGCGGTTATATATATGTATATATATATATATATATAATATATATATATTTATTTGGTTGCTTGTCCGAGAATTTTGGACAAAGAACTAATTTTTTTGTTTAATTTTCGGCTTCTCAGAGTTTTTTTTAACCCCCCCCCCCCCAATACAAGAGAATCCTGTATCCGCCTCAGTCTGTATTAGCCTATGTAAACAGACGAGCTGTACCGTCAAGAAGGGTATATGAAACTGCATTTACAGACACCAGCCGTTGCATTGTATGTTCGGTCGGTTGTACGAAGCCTGTGGGTCACATAGCTAGGAAGTGGTCAAGCACAACTGAGGTAATTTATTTTAAAAATATTTATTTCCTCCACTAATTTCGTAACTTTATCCGTGATGTTCAACCATTATTGAAATCATGATCGTACCAATTAACTCATCTCTTAGTGATATCTTACCACTATGCATAGTCATTGTTAGGTATGGCACGAAAAAGAGACATGATAACGAAGCTTTTCGACCTGCACTCATCATATCACGCAGGTATATAACAAATTACTTGAAATCAACTATATTACTCGGTGAACCCGGACGCAACCTAGACGCCGTAATTTCAGAACAATCGCAAAGCTTGGACGAACTCCTTTTGTCTGCACAGAAGAGGTTCATGCGATTGAACGTAAGCAGCTTCCAGAAAGCGTAAATGCGCTGAGCTTCTGGCCCGGGACATAATTGAGAATTGATCGTCGGCATAGCTTTGTGCGCAAGCTGGATTGTTCAGCAAGTGGAGACCAATTGCTGAATCGCATTTGGCTATCTTTGGTCTGTTAGCGTGCATTTCAGATTTGCAGGCACGGACGGGCTGCGTGCGCTGATTGGTTGTACGCTTCCGAATAGTCGAGGGGATGTGTTGTTTAATGCGATCAGCCAACCGCTGAGAAGTGGGCAGTTCAATTTCACATGTGAATTTTAGCACGGGATGGAGCCGGTTCAGTTGTGTAAGGAAAACCTCACACGCTGCGCTAAAATTCACATGTGAAATTGAACTGTCCAATGCGCTCCCGTTTCTCGACGTTCTCGTGGAGAGAAGTGATGGCAAATTTATCACTTCCGTCTACCGAAAGCCCACATTCACCTAGCCTCTTGTCGAGGCCCTGGCGCTGTTGAAATCCTTGGCGATATGGAGGCAAAACCGAGGCGCTTGCGCCGAGGGCCTCTTGACACCTGATCTGAATTTCTTTTGTATTTCATTGTTTTGACGAATATTCCGACCAAATTTTGGTTGGTGAAAATCATCCAATAAGCGCGAGCTACCATGACGTAATGTTAAATATTCATGACTCGACTGCACGCTAGCCCAAAATGGCGTTCAACGTTTCTTCCACGACGAGTGATGACGATATTTGTAAGAGCTTAGAATATGCCGCTAGAATGTTGAAGATTGACAGATTCAAAGATTTGTAAGTTGATGCAATCAAATCTGCACTTTTTAATAAAGGACAAGATGTTTTTGTGAATCTGCCTACTGGCTATTGAAAAAGTGTTATTTTTCACGCGCTACCGCTCTGTGCTGATTACCTCCGTGGGCCAGGGATGGAGAGTGAGACTGCTGCTTTGAATTCGCGAGCTATGCTAGGGCCTAGGCCAGGCGGATCCCCCGGGCCTTGCCGGGCAGTGAAGTTGCTGGTAACTCCTTGGTTACATCAGAATTGATGGAGATGCATCTATTGTTGAACGTTGACTTTTATTGCCCATTCTTCATTATTTGTAAATATATGATGATCTCTTGAGAAATATGTACATTTGTCTTATTTCAAATTACCATGGTTTGTAAGCTAGAGATCGAATTCTTCATAATGTGCTTGTCTGTGAATGTATTTTGAGCAATAGATTTACGTAATCCCCCCAAAAAATAATAGACTAGTCCAGAACTGAAGTAAGAAATCCTTGAGATTTCATTGGCCAATTTGCTGGACGATCGCCGCGGTTATCTAACTATTCACGTTTTTCATGCATAATTCAGTAGGAAATCGTGCCTCATGAATATATAATTCAGGTCGGGTGTCAAGAGGCACTCGGTTTGCCGCCAAGGATTTCAACAGCGCCAGGGCCTCGACAAGAGGCTAACATTCACCGGGCAATACATGAGATGGGACTCGTACAGTGCAACTTCACACAAGATTGGGCTCATTAGAAACTTAGTGTGCCGCGCCCTTAGGATTTGCTCTGCGTGCAAATTAGCTCCCGAAATCGCGAAAATCAAAACTATTCTCCTTGACAATGGTTACCCTGAGCATGTTATATCGCGCACCATAACACGGACGCTGGAGGCACAATCCAAATCTGATACCAGATTTGGACCTGCCAAATGCCCCGTGTATCTCAAACTACCCTGGAGGGGTAAGGTATCTGACAAATACGCCAGTCAGATCAAACACGCAGTGTCACGTTGCTATTACGCGGTTTCGACACGCATTGTGTTTTCTACACACAGGATGCTACCGTCAACTAGCAAGGATGTACTACCCCCCCCCCCCCCCCCCCCCCCCACTTGAGTAATGTTATTTACCAATTTCAGTGCCGGTGCGATGCCAGGTACGTGGGCCGTACTTCTCAGCGGTTGGCTGATCGCATTAAACAACACATCCCCTCGACTATTCGGAACCGTACAACCAATCAGCGCACGCAGCCCGTCCGTGCCTGCAAATCTGAAATGCACGCTAACAGACCAAAGATAGCCAAATGCGATTCAGCAATTGGTCTCCACTTGCTGAACAATCCAGCTTGCGCACAAAGCTATGCCGACGATCAATTCTCAATTATGTCCCGGGCCATCACTGCATCATACATTTTGTAGTTTTGTTCTTACCCGCTGCTGAGGCAGGAGATAACAGACCAATACCATTGAATGAGAATTATTTGCAATATGGTAGCGATTCAAGTCTTTCTGTCATTTTTTTTTTTGGGGGGGGGGGGTTGTTTAGAGGATGGAACTTTTGTTCAGAATATTGTCGCTATCCCTCCCCCTTTTTTTAAATATGTAATTGCATCTTTTCCGAACTCTTTATCTGCTTCTATAACTTTTTTTGCAGAAGGGTGGGATAGGTGAACCATGGCTGAAGAGGAGTATCAATTCTTCAGCGTTGAAGACTACGAAAAGCGGGTGCAAACAGTATTGCATTCAGCATTCTTATTTTACTACAACTACAGCCGAGAACGGGGATGGTGCCTCAAAGACAGCACAGAAGCATTTTCAAGGTAAGACCATGAATAAGACTATGGTCTACGCATTCTGCTTGTTTGTCCAGTGGCGGATCGAAGGGGCACGGGGTGCACGTACCCCCTTTTAAAACCCAAAACTACCCTATCTTAAGTACACAAAATAATATTGTACCCTCTTGAAAACTTTTACGGTAACCCTAAAGGCACCTGAAGAAAATGGGAAAACCTTCTTTTTTAAAAAAATGCTAGGATCGAAAGCTCAGGCCCCTTTGGACTCCTTTTCAAAAACTTGTCAGAGATTTTTCCTCCACCCTTTCATAGAAAATCCTGGATCTAACCCCGGAGTTCATAACTGCAATTCAACCATGTGGTTAGAAACACTTTCATCCCTCCGTAGGTTATATTTTAATTGCATCTTTTCCGAAGTCTGTTATCTGCCTCAAATAAGAAATTTCTAGTATCTAACTTATGGATGCAGTAACTTACAACTATGAGAGTTTTCTTTTTTTCAGGCCTAAAACTGCACTTAAACCATGATAACTTTGAATTCCAGGTATCGCATCCGAAACCGTGTTCTGAAGGGGGTATCCCAACGAACTCTCGCAACGACTGTCCTTGGACAACCAATCCCGTATCCTATCGGTATTGCGCCTACGGCTTTACATGAGGGAGCACATCCTGCTTCAGAAGTAGAAACTGCCAAAGGTAATTACAAGCATCTTCTTCATCTGGTGCAATAATACATTGGCTTGTCCTTCTCTAAACTCCCAGAACAAAAATCTTGACGAGATTCCGAATCTTGTCATCCCGTATCGTCACCCCCAGGAAAGGGAACTTCACTAAACCTTCCATCATGTCATCTTTGGTACTTACTGAGAAGAAAAACATTAAAAGTTTTTAAAGGTCCCCAGAAATCCAAATGCAAGTTAATTTCTGTTGATGTGCGGGCATGCATACAACTCATATTTTGTTATTAAAACATCTAAAGATGTTTCATAGATTTTAAAATATTTTTTGAAATATTTTTTCCTAGCCTCTTAAGCTCCACCCCCAAAAAAGCTCCAGATATTATTCCCGAGATGACATCATCTGTCAATCATTAGTGAGCTAAGGGGATAAAGTGGTATGTAGCTTTGCCAGAGATAACCATCTGTTCTAATGGACCATACAATGCCTACATAGGAGTTGCTATGCCAGACATGCTGTAGCATCACCACGAAAAGAAGGGTAATGAGGAGGTATTGTTTGAAAGCATGCAATTCTATTGTGAGCATGTGCTGAGCTTGGGGAAGTTACATTCCACTCTGTATTGTAGAATGTTAGTATGGCTGACTAATGATTGGCAGATGATGTCATCTCGGGAATAAGATCTGGAGCTTTTTTGGGGGGTGGAGCTTAAGAGGCTAGGAAAAAATATTTCAAAAAATATTTAAAAATCTATGAAACATCTTTAGATGTTTTAATAACAAAATATGAGTTGTATGCATGCCCGCACATCAACAGAAATTAACTTGCATTTGGATTTCTGGGGACCTTTAAGAACCTGTATCTTACCATCTTGTTTTGTCACTTCAGTAAGTGGAATAACTTAAGCTGAACCCTTTCTCGTCTTGTTCATCGTAGAAAGTCAAATCACAAATATGGTCGTCTCATTTTATGGTTAGCAATGCTTTCATGGTAGGCCTATATGAATCTATGAGTGAAGTTTTTATGATGTTAAAAAATACGGGGTTTTTTTTCTCTCTAATGATTTTGCACGCTCATCAGCAGACGCTCGTTGGCATAAGACAAGAATATAATAAAAATCGATTGTAATGGTCGTAGGGCCCACCCCCCCCCCCCCTCCCCCCTCCTCCGGAAGGTAAATACTTGTTTAACTATTAAAATATGGGCGTCTTTCAGGAGCTGCAGCAGCAGGGGCTCTTATGATCCTCTCCGTCAACTCCAGCATCAAGATTGCCGATGTCTCGGCAGCGGCTCCGGGTGGCCTCAAATGGATGCAGACATACCTCTTCAAGGATCGATTACTCACACAGCACATCGTACGTGAAGCTGAGAGGGCGGGCTTCAAAGCTTTAGTGATAACTGTTGACTCGCCTTGTGCTGGTGTTGACTTAAAACTCCGAGCATACCTGGGCAAGCACATTGAAAAGTGTGTTAGCGAGGGCAGTCTTGCATGTTGGTATGATTACTAGGTTTTAAAACCTAATTGATAATTTGAATGATATTTATTCATGCTTTTACTTACACATAAATTACTGGAGCATTAATGGGAGACACGCTAATTTTAGGGGTTTTTTAGAAGTGCAATATATTGGATCCTTCCCGAACAGAGGATTTCATTTTTATGAGGTAAATTTTATGCTGCGGAGCCACAATTGAATGGGGCAATAAATGTAAAAGAAAGACAGAGAGAGAGAGGGAGAGATAGGAAGCCAGAGAGGGAAAAAGAGCACGATCCCTTTTCAACCCCCCCCCCCCCCTCTCTCTCTCTCTCTCTCTCTCTCTCTCTCTCTCGTTCTCATCGCTTATCGCTTCCTCGCATTTTATCAATGTTGGAAGCAAGTCCGCCTCTTCCACCTCCCTGAGTACATGCTACGCCAGTGATTCTGAGCAGTCGCGCGCCAGTCATGATCATGGAAAGTCTGGCTTCATTTATTTTCTCCTGTCTTTTAATCCAGTATGAGTAATTTCGAAGCTGACATTCCTTCTTCGATAGCAGCCAAAGCACAAGGAGATGGAAGATACGTCGCTTATTTGCACAATATGCAGTTTAATGAATCAGCTACATGGGATGACATCAGGTGGATAAAATCAATCACAAATCTTCCAGTCGTGTGTAAGGGAATCTTGTCCGGTGAGTCTATAGATTATAATGTTTCTTTCTCTTGGTTTTGAAGATGATTTTTTTTTCATGTAATATAAATATCAATAATTATATTCATACATAAAATAATATTGAAAAAATTCAACCCTATGGGAGAAGAGGATGACTGAATAAAAACATCTTTCCTTTCAAAACATGAACGCTTGCCAATAATCGAATGTATTTGAAAAAAAGATTAAAATCCAGTGGGATATCCAGTGACAAAAAGTTGGACAAAACAAAATATATAAGAAAGTTAATCTGCAGGCATAATGGTTAACTCATCCACGTAGTTTTGTTTCAATTGCACTATTCGTTCTACGGAGTTTGGAATAAACTTTGGAACCATGTGATTTGACAAAAATAGATTAGGCACGAATAAGCATATAAATCTGTTCACGAAACCCCATATATTGCATTTGGATTGTTAGAATAGACTGAAAAAAAGAAACTATAATAATGTAGAATGTTTGTAACACGTCGTTTTCATTGAGCAAATACTGAAGGTGTGATAAATTCTTTAATCAATGACTTTTGTACAGCTGAATCTGCCAGGGATGCAGCGGAAGTAGGGGTTGATGGGATACTGGTGTCAGCTCATGGTGGAAGACAATCAGATGGTGCTCCTGCTCCAGTAAGTTCAACCATAAGGATTTATAAGAGGAGGGGCAGGGTTGGTGGGGTCACGGTGGAAAACAATACACTGCTCCATTGGGTTTAATATTAAGGATTTATGTTAGGAGGAGGGGGTGGGGGCAGGCTTGACAGGATACTGATCAATATCAACTTATACAGGGTAGTTGACAAAAATCAGATATTTGCTTCTGCTCATGTGAGTTCAACCTGAAGGATATGATTGGACCGAGAAAGCAGGGTTGATGTGTTTCTGGTATCAGCTCATGATTGACGACAATCGGACGGTGCTCCTTCTGTATGTTTAACCATAATGATTATCATATAGGGAGGGGTATGGATTGGGCGCTGGTATAGGCAGTTTAGGGGGAAACAGTGAAAAAAAATAGGTGATAAACAGATGCAGACTATTCGCTATGTTAACCGCCGCGGCGCGCCGGGGTAACCGATTTTGTTTATTAAGTCTTAATTAAGGTACATGTATCGCTTATGTACTTACAGATCGACGCACTGGCTGAGGTGGTGGAAGCAGTCAGAGGTCGAGGGATAGAAGTGTACATGGATGGAGGAGTAAGGACTGGAACAGATGTCTTCAAGGCTCTTGGGAGGGGTGCAAGAGCTGTATTTGTGGGAAGACCGATATTGTGGGCACTAGCCTGCCAGGTATCATTTATTTTCGTCTAACGTCTATTTTTTCCAACAATGTCAGTCTTTAAGTACCTTACATTGACCCTATCAAAAAAATCTAATTTCTGAGATCTATGTTTGCACGGTTTCTCGTCCCAAGTCTTTTTTGCAGATGACCTATGGTTTCAGGCTGATTTGCTTCCGCTTTCCGCTTTTCTTAGTTTCTCTTACGTTTTCCCCAGCATGTTCCATACCTATTTTTTAAAATGTGATCAGTAGCAATAAGTAATGGAATTTAAAAATTTATATTTCCTCTTTGTCCTGTTTTTGTCCTTCCAGGGATCGAAAGGTGTCTCAAATGTCTTAGAAATTCTTAAGAACGAACTTGACAGTACTTTGGCCGTCAGTGGTATGTATACCATAACGGAAGTGTTGAGTTATGATCTATGGTGTAGCCTGGTTCTAGCCAGTGAGGGTGACTGGTGTCCCTTGGTTTACCGGTCATACTATTATATTGATGCATGGAATAAAGAATTAGACCCTCGAATAAGGGAGGGTGTGTGAGGGGTTGTATCACGTTCTTCTCACTTTCCATCTCCCCTGTCCCTTTCTTTCCTCTTCTTTCTATTTTTTTTTTTTCATTTTTAGCCATACGATGAGGGGCACTTACCCCTTCCCTTACTAATGCCATGGTTCTAAAAATATAAGCGGATCCAAAGTTTTCAGAAAGAGCATGCTGTAATGATTGAAAGTCCCCGAAGTCGGACATGTCGGAGCACTTTTTTTCTCGAAGTAATCATTTCTCCCGGAATCAATTTATATATATAGTGTGTCCCCCCCCCCCCCCCCAAAAAAAAAAAAAAAAAAAAAAATGATACGCCTTACTTCTACCACATTCTCTTCCGATCTGGCAGTTCTTCTTCGACCAGGCCCCCGTTGCATAAAACTTACCATTAATGTTAACTCTGCTGTCAATGGTAACTACCATGGTAACATCACTCAACAGCCAATCAAAATCAAGTATTCCATGGTAGTTACCATTGATGGCAAACTTACCGTTAATGTTAAGTTTTATGCAACGGGGTCCTGATCGTCCCTCCCTGTTGATATTTTTTATGTTTCTCCATAACGGCAATACTAGTGTAACGGACATGACAATCAGGTCATTTTTTATGTTGCTGTTATTTAAGACAGTTTTAATCAAAACCAGAAGTCCTAAAACATAGTTTAGTAACTGAATCAGACACATTTGACTATATATTTGACTATACAAAGCAAATTTCACAGTATATCACTGAATAGTTGAAGAGAAAATGGATTCTTTGTAACCGTAGTGTCATGACCGAATAATATGAAAGTAGCAATAATGTCCCATGAAAGAGATTAATCTTGAAATGCTCTCTTGTTTCAAATATGAATAGAAATATTTCATAACTTTGGACACATAAAGTCATGTTTGTGAATGTAGCCAATTATTTAAGGCTATGCGGTGCCATGTGATACGTACTCCAAACCATGATACGACTGGCCTATGCCAACTTGGGATCTAAAATTTATGGAACCATAATTGCAACATATAGATTTCAGATGAACCTTAATGGATGATAACGTTTTCTTCTTCTTCTTCTTCTTCTTCTTCTTCTTCTTCTTCTTCTTCTTCTTCTTCTTGTTTCTATTTCTGCTCTTCTTCTTCTTCTTCTTCTTCTTCTTCTTCTTCTTCTTCTTCTTCTTTCCTTCCACGTCTTCTTCTTCTCATTTTCTTTTTCTTCGTCGTCTTCTTCTTCTTCGGTCTTTTTTTTTCTTGTTCGTGTTCTGCTATTTCTTTTTCGTAGGTTGCTCAAGTCCTGAAACCATTCCATCTGGTATGGTTGTCCATGAATCGTACTATCATCAGAACCACTTACAAAGCAAGATGTAGAAACAATCATGTATGTAGCAGAAGGCAGCCATTATGTCATTTCGTGTCGATGGGGATGTATGCCTATCCGCAGACTGACCCCGTCCGTCGCAATCGTACAGTATGAGTCAATAAAAAGGAAACTCATATTCAATTCCTAATATCCTGAAGTAAAAAAAAAGTTGAATTGCTGAAATATATCGTTATGATATGGTGGTTTATAATGTCTTTTTATAATTCTAAAATTTTATTTTTAAAAGCATGTCATATTCACCTTTGCCCTTCTTTAGGTTGAATGATGTTCTGGAGTTTCTTTCATTATGTGTGAGTGCATTCAACTGTGAATAATATTAGAGACACATGGAAAGTTATTAGAAATGTTTTCAAACCCACTCAGAAAAAAATCAGATATACATGACATTAGAATCAATGGTGAACTGATTGAAAATGTCATTGTTGAGAAATTTAATGATTATTTTTGTAATATTGGTCCCAACCTGTCAAGGGCAGTACCTCACTGCGAGAAAACGTTTACTGAATATTTACGGTACCAAACCCGAGTAATTTATTTTTGTTCCCACCAAATGAAGAAAAAAAATTAATGTCATGAATTCCCTTAAAAAAGGAAAAGTCCAGGATATGATGATATTTCAAACGATTTGATAAAGAATGTTATACTAGGGATTGTACAACCTCTTGTACATATTTTTTATTTATCAATGATTAATGGTATTGTCCCCGTGAATATGAAAATAGCAAAGGTGATACCTATTTTTAAGAAGGGTGGCCCCCAATTGTTGACTAATTATCGTCAAAGTTCTCTTTTATTAAAATTTTCCAAAATTCTTGAAAAACTTATGCATGTCAGGACGGTGAAATTTTTTAATGCGAGTCAGTTTTTTTTTCTAAATTCCAATTTGGTTTTCTTGAAAAGCACAAAACAACTCATGCTATATTACACTTTATTGATAGAATTTCCACCGCAATGGATAACTGCATGCACACAATTGGTATTTTGCTGGATTACTCCAAGGCATTTGACACTGTTGATCATTACAGAAGTTATCTCATTAAGGATCAGAGGAAATGACTTGGACTGGTTCACAAGCTACTTAGCTAACAGCAGGCAGTTTGTCTAGCTGAATGATACAAAGTCAGAATTACAAAACGTGTGGAGTTCCACAAGGATCACTTCTTGGTCCAATTTTTATTTCTTATATATATTAATGATTTTTATTGCTCTGATGTATTTTCATTTATTGTATTTGTAGATGACTCAAATATATTTATATCACACAAGAATCTTAGGGTCCTTTTACAAACAGTTGATATTGAACTAAGTAATATTATAACTTGGATTCATGCAAAGAAACTATCATTAAATTTTCAGAAGACCGAATATAGGCTTTTTAGTAATTCTGCTAAAATGTTACCTTGAAATGTTTTGTTTGGAGGAATTTCAATAAATAGAGTAAATTCTACAAAATCTTTTAGTCTGTATATTGATGACAAACTGAATTGGAAAATTCATGTGAATAACCTTTGTAAGCTCTTATCACGAAATACTGGTGTTATATGCAAACTGAAAACAGTTATTCCAAAATAAATATTGTTTATCCTGTATTCGACTTTAATTCTTCCATATATTAATTTTATTTTTCCAGAGGAAAAAAAAATTATTGTTTTAATACAATGACAATTCATGCACATCAGTTTCAACAAAATCAAAAACCATCATTCAGAGTATTTAAAGAAAAGCACAGGTGAAGCCTACTGCATAAAATACTCTAAATACAACGCCCATTTCTTATTAAATTTATCACACAGATTATTTTTGAAAGATGTACCTCTCTAGATCAAAATACCTCTTAACCTCACCTTTGAAAATCCCGAAATTTGGAAGTTTATTATTCATTTTCATCTTATAAATATGAAAGCGGGAAATCGAAAAATAGTATTCAAAGCACAAAATTGATGAGACCTGATTCCAAATAAACATTACCCCTCATTAATCTGTACCTGAGTTTTTGAAATCTCTCTCAACCACTGAGCTACATTGTTCCAGAAAAGCAGAGTTATTGGACACACACGGAACAGGTGAATTAAAGTCTCTTCTTCCATATTACAAAAAGAGCACTGTCCTGAGTCAACCCTGTTAATTTTCAAAAGAAATTCTATGGATAAGCCTAAACTGGAACCACCGTAACTTTGTATCTGTTGTACATTTATAAGGAATGTTGTTTACTATCGACCAAAATATATCCCGAGTGTATTGAATTTTCAACTTATTGTACCATTTTTCATTAAATTTCCTTTTAACTTTTTTAACAGAAACAAGCATATCATAAATATTTCTCGATCCTTTATTTCTCTTATAGCTTGGGGTAATTCTTCAAAATCGCAAACTATTTTTGATCCAACAGAGAGTTATAAGAATAATTTGTAATGCACATTTTCGTGCTCACACTAATGCTCTCTTTCAACAACATAAAATTCTAAAAGTGGAAGATATCTATTTTATGCAGTAAGGGTCTCTAATGTATGATTTTAATGCTGGTGATCCCCACTAGCACTAGCCAGTGTCGACAAAAAAAATTTCGCCAGACCTTCCAAATTCGCTCAGTGTGGGGGGGGGGGTATGGGGGTCCAGTTTCCCTCCATAATTCCCTGACAAGCAAAAAAAAAAGGTCTTCATTCTAAAAGGGGGGCACCATCGACAAAATGGCGGATCGTCTATGGTCAAAATGCATACTTTTCTTCCAAAGGGGGGGGGGGGCACGGGCCGGAAGTGACCCCACCCCCCCCCCCCCCTGGATCCGCCAATGATGTTAGTAACTAGTAGTAGCATGTTTCTTTGAGCGGTTAGCGTCTCTGTTACATTTGCCCCGTGTTACAATTGTCCCCGCGGTCTCCCCTACGCCTTCACGTCTTCAAAACGACCAGGTCAGCAAATTTTGATACAACGATGTGAATTAGTATGAGTACAGTTTCACCAAAACTGATAGATGGCAGTAAGCAGCAAAATGTTTAATGTCGATTAGGCTGAGGCAAATCAGATTATGAGTTATGGGGTGATTCAATTCAAAATGGTTCAAGTCAAGATTTTGATTTGATTTTTTATATGGGACAATTAAGAAATGATAGTTGAAATTGGAATTATTCTTAATTCAGTTTGTATTATGCCATGGCATATGCTTCATACCAGTAAGTTTTACTAACACCCCCCCCCCCTCTCTCTCTCTCTCTCTCTTTTATTTCTTTATATTTTGATTTCTTTTATTTTGTCTTTTGTATCTCTTTTTAGTGGGATGCTACATGTATCTTTCATTTTTTCCCCAGCAATTTTTGTTTGTACTTTAAATGAAATGAGATAATTTTTGGGGGGAAAGGCCTATTCAAAAATCGATGTGGACATAAATAATTTTTTAATATACATTAATCTAACAAGATCAACTAGATAAGGCATAATAACGGAGCTTGCACTATGAACACGGTGACAAAGAGAGCGGACAATTTATGCAGCTCCTCATTGTACCCTCCACAATAGCTCTAGTAGACAAAAGGACATCCCATCACTGCTATTATGTGACACCTGTTCTACATATTTTTACAGGATAGCAATGAATGTATGTTCTTTTGTTAACCAGTTCATTGTCCGCTTCTTTGTTCGTCATGTTCATAGTGTTGCTTAGTATCTATCAAGGAGGTTCAAAGAGATGGAGTCATAACAGACAGCTTCCCTTTGAAGCGACCTTCGATGCCGCCACAACAAACATGACAAACATGCGCTCTCCGAAAACATTCTTTCCAAACGAGGAAACAAATCAAATTCCGTTTTATTACATAACCATGGATACATACAATGGAGGATATTCTTTTATAATGATAATTAGTTTTCGCAGACCCAAATGTAACTTCGAAAAGGTGCATGCGCATGAATGATATAACAAGGCTCAAGCGAACATGTTTAGTGTCAAAAAGACCAGAACTGCGATGACGATTTCTTGACTGGCCGCATGTTCCTACACTGTGAACATGGCGAACAAAGAAGCGGACAAAATATACAGCTCCTCATTGTACCTTCCACGATTGCCCTGGTAGACAAAAGAACATCCTTCATTGCTATTATGTAAAAATATGTAGAACAGCTATCACATGCATATTCACCTGTTCTGCTTATTTTACATAATAGTAATGAAGGGATGTTCTTTTGTCTACCAGAGCAATTGTGGAGGGTACAATGAGGAGCTGTATATTTTGTCCGCTCTCTTTGTCATCGTGTTCATAGTGCCACTACTTTGGTTGGCTATATTTCCTAGAGCCATCTTTCACGATAGTAATATATGATATTTAATAATCGGAATTAAGCGGAATGGTGTTAAAATTGCCCTCAATTCAAAAAGGCATATATCTAAAAAAAACTGTTCATCCTGAGACAGGGGAATTTCAGAATGAAACCGATATTATTTACATTAAAACTGCACATTCACTTTCTGTGTTTGTCGATTTATGAATTTAACTGCGCATCGTAAACATTCAAATGTCAAAATATCTCTAAATCTTTCCCTTTTACTTTGGCGGCATCATTATATCGACATCAAAAAGTCAAGGCAGTTTATTAATTCAATTGTACAGCCTTTATAATCTGCCAGGTGTTTGCATTAATTGTCGTTAGGTGACTTGAGACTGCATCTGTTTGAACCTCCTTGATTTCACCCTGGCCGGCACATAGCACATATCGCGACAAGTTCCTCTATTATGTCTTGTTAAACAGGTGCAGATTTACAATGGATGTGTTTACATAATAGACCTGTTCACAAATATATTCAAATTTTATGCATACTTTTACAACAATGGTTGTTCTTGACAACCTGAAAGCTTGTCAGAGGCTTGTCAGACATGGCAACAAGTAATGTATGCAAACTGGATTCCAAGTATTGTAGTTCATTCATTAATAACAGGTTAATGGTTACTATAGGTCCCCAGGAATGAAACATCCATAAATTTGAATAACTTTGTGAACAGGTCTATCCTGACAAGTTTTCGCCTACTTTTGAGAAAGCAAGACATTTTTCACAATTTAATAACTTAGTAATGAAGTGACCAATTGACACCAAATTGCACCTCGAGAAGATTATTATACTCAAAATTATGTCACGAAAATTTAAATTAATTGAATAAAACACTTTTGAGTTATCATAGATGGTCTAAGTAGCTTCAAGGGGTGACTACTATAGTATTTCGGACAGGCTCCTGGCCTATTACTGGCCTATTACTGTTTTACGCCGCATTGTCCACACATGAACCTGCCGTTCCGGGTCAACTTTTCAAGCCATATTTCGAAAAATACGAGTTACCCCAAGATACATTTTTATATATAGCTTATTGAATTACCAGGGCATATTGTGCTCAAGTCGTATATATTACACATGTCTGAATTTCGAAAAGTTACATGCAGGATATAAGAATGATGAAATCAAGGAGCATGGCAAGTATTTCTGCATTGGTGATAATGATATTGTCCTTCGGTTGGTGAGTTCATAACAACTTTCTGTCGATGTGTTTTTTCCTCCTGGTTGCACATGAACCTTTAATGCATATATGGTGTTTACCCTTGTTAATTATTTTTAAATAATTAATGTAGTATTTCTGACAATAAAATTCAATAGAAAAATATGCATCCCATTTTCACTTTTATGTTTCGTCGCATCCCTTTCCCCAAAATAGATATAGACCTTGTCAGAGTAAATAGCATCCTTCACAATAGACCGCTTCTGTATACGCATTTATGCACATAATATTCTCTGAGCACCTAGTGACGAGCTATTCCCCATTAACCTGCTTTTTATAAATGAGCCTCAATGCTTGGAATCCAGTTTGCGTACCAAGCTTTCAGGTTGTCAAGAACATTAATTTTTTCAGGGATAAAGCAACTAGAAATGGAGCCACACTAAAAGAATAAATGCTGCCTGATAACTTAGCATTCATGGAGGCGATTATGTTGCCTAGCAACAGCATTTTCTCTAGCAACCACTGATTTTCAACCATATATAGAGATCTTGATATATAGGAACTCATGTATACACTTTGTATAGGCCTTGTTGTGATACCTGAAAGACTTAACTAGTCAAATAACAACTTATTTGATGAGAATTACTCTTTTTTATTGATTGCAAGGAATATCAGTAAGAGCATCAGTAAAATCTGAGCTGCCTGGCCATATGTAATATGTAATATGATGTAGAAATGAGGCCCGGGAAAAACATGCACTTCAAAATCATCGTGTGCTTCACAAAAATAAACATACATTGTCCAAACATAAACATTCGTTTTGCAGTAATTAACTGGTGTTTGTCAAGAAATATCATATTTCTGTTACTTACAGGGTTATTGCTTTCGAAATCCACTAAACAGAACTTTCAATGTTAATATGAAATAAGTGAGATGAATCTTTTTCTCCAGACACCCTACAATTACTTGATAAAAAGGACTGAATGACTCTATATTAAATGTTGTTTTGGAAAGTAAATATACATATTATAGGATTTGGAGGTTTGCATGGTGAAGTTGTAATTCAGAAAAAAGGTTTGCGGTACAACCATGTGAGTTGGAATAACTCCACGGTCTGGTCAGTTTCCAGCTTATCCAGACTGTAAATTGGTTTTCTTAGTCCTATTGTTCACTTGTTTTCAATGTTTTTTCAACGCAGGATTAGTTTGATGTTACTTATCCTTGCAATGCAGGTACCTTGATGTAATTTACCCTTTCAATACAGGTACTTTGATGTTATTGTTACTATTTCTTTCTATACTAATTCCGTGATGTTATTGTTTACCTCCTTTTAAAAGTGAATTGCCTAACATTACAAACAAGTTGTGAAGCTGTAGAATTTCTACCGCGTCATATGTAAATTCTGCTGATTTATTCGCTCTTCTCATTCTCCTGACGACGGCCAGAGCATTCTGACCGGAACGTGGAGTTATTCCAACTCACATGGTTGTACCGCAAACCCTTTTCTGAATATACATATTATTGGTGCCTTTTCGCCATTTACAGCATTATAACTCCGTTTCTAATAAAATTAATGTCATATTTTACGTTTGAAATTAAATTCTCTTTAATTTGAGTACAAACATGACACACCTTGAACAATTTTCAGAATTTGATAACTGTCGCTATGTTAGGCAGCCATTTATAGTCCTTGTGCAGGAGATCTTTTGAGAAGTCCACCCTCGATGTGTTTATTAGACCCCACTGGACAAATTAAAATCTATGTAGTTTTTATATCTTGCCATGGCAGGTAAACCTATCATGCCCCCTGGGTACTATTCTATAAAATGTCAAAGTAATTAATTACATGCATAACTTAAATACGATTATTAACATAAGAACAATATAAATAGGTGTTCAAGTTTCAGGCATTGGTAATGGTAAATAAGTTAAACTTTGAATACAGGAATCATGAGAAAAATAAGTTATAAGTATCGATAAAAAGCACAAGAGCGAATGACCGTGACATTAGGCGGTGATCACATCTGCCCGACAGCGACAAACGACAGCGCACACCGAATACCAATACAGGGACAACGTCTACGACAAGGATGGCCTGCGGGTCCATCGCTGAACCCGAAAACCCCCCATCGCCGTCACCACAGGTACACAAATATGCGTATGAAATGGACGCTATCACCATATGCATACTAAAATAGACCAGCGGCGTCGCTCGAGGGGGGGGGGGTGTCTACCCACTCAAAATTGCTGTCGGCAAATGCGCCACCTCTGTTGGCAAAAAGGAGGGGGGAAAGAGAGAGGGAAGGGGAAAGAGAAAATGAAAAGGAGAAAGGAGAAAGGAGAATGAAAAAGGGAAAGAAAAACAAAAACAAGAGAAGAAGGAAAGAAAAACAAAAACAAGAGAAGAAGGAAAGAAAAAGAAGGAAAAATGGAAAGTTAATATTTGGGCAAAAGGCGTCCCCCTTCGGCAGTGTGCTGCAGCCCCCCCCCCCCCAAGGATTTTCAAAGTTGCGATATTCGGGCAGCGAGGTGCGAGAATACCCACATATGAATGGGCAGCGAGGTTCCCTGATATTAAAGTAACTTTGTACATCATATTCACTACGACAAGTTTTTCAAACAATTTTTTTAGAAGTTTAAATTATTTAGGCAAAAGACATCAGATCGTCCCCTTGCGAAAATGGGCCCGTATGATCAAGATTTCTACATCTAGCTGCGATTTCTTTCATTTATATAAAATAAAATACATGTGGGGGATTAGGGTGCTGCATTTTTATCGGCAAATTTGGGTGTCACACCCCCCCCCCCATTCAAAATGTTCTAGCGACGCCCCTGAACGAGACAATCGCCTTTAAAAGAGGAACCAACATGGGAATAGAAGTGTAGACTTAAAAGTCACACTTGTTCAAAAAAATCCTAGTAAAGAGATATCAAATAGTTAACTTCATGTAGTATAATATTTTAAAAGACATGTTATTTGTTCTAAAAAGAAGATCCAATTTTTCGGCTATATATATGTAGATATGTTTGTTTGTGTGGGTGTGTGGGTGTGTGTATATATATATATATATATGAGTGTGTGAGAGGGTGTGTGTGTGGGGTGTATGTGTGTAGGCGGCTATTTTATGATTTCATTCAATATATTATATTCATAGTTTTGAATTTCAGTTATTCATTTATAGAAAATTTCATATGATAAATGTGCTTTATTTGCTATACACACTTTAATGATGATTTATGATTCATGTACGTGTATTATTATTGAGTAAAATTGAAACAAAGATCCATGGGGGGGGGGAGGTTCGTAGTGCTTTTTAGAAAATGAAATCAATAAGATAACTAAACTGAACCCAACTGAAGTATATTATCTTACAGGAAGATCTGTCAATATTACGGGAAGCTGTATATTAACAGTAAGTGTAAACTGTGTGATACGCTATTTTGTTGAAAAAATATTGAAAAAAGTGGAAACCCGGCAGAATGGCAGAACTTGGGAAATGTTAAAAGTGGCTTAAAAAAAGTTGTATATTTACACAGTATGTTTTTTTTTATCTTGACTGTACAGTGAAATTCATCTAATAAAAGAATATTAATATTTTTTGGCAAGTCCACTTTATGTTCCATACCCTACTAGGATGATATGTTGTTTTTCCGAAGGTTTATATTTGCGAAGGTTCGTAATTCCAAAGCTTCATACTTCCGAAAATGAAAAATGAAAAATGAAAAACTTAGTATATAAACAAAGGCACATGAGAAAAGGCATATGGTGATCCAACGAAAAAAAACATTGTATTAAAAGGTACTTGTTGTTGATTCTTATTTGTCAATCATTTTCCTAAAAATCATTAACTTTTTAAAAATATATTCAGGCCGAAGATCCGACCTGCTGCAGACCACGGGTTAAACAAACAGGAGGGGGGGGGGGGGCGGGGGTGGTTGATGGTCGATATTTTTAATTTGAAAAATCTGAGAACAGTGAAACGGGATAGTCAAAAAGAGGTTTGAGAGAGAAAAAAGAACTACTAAAAGGAATTAATGTTTTTTGTTAAATGAAATAAACTTTTGGCCGACTTGGTCGTTTGGCCGATGATGTCACTCCTTAATTATAACTACATCGTTTGGAAATATAAGTTTTCCCATTTCCCCATAATAACCAGGGGACGGGGGTACATGCCCCCCCCCCCCCCCGAGAAATACTGAAGACTGAAAATAAATGTATAGCAAATAATGAGTGAAGGCTGCAGCACCTTATTTAGGCCCTCAAGTGCTCCAAAATAAAAACTTTTACTATTCAAAATGGGAACTAAACTGTATATATTGCAGAAGATCACTAAAACGTAGGTATTGTTATTCCAGAGATTCCCCTGTATATTATAATTACAACAGACAATGTAGTGTCAGCAATGCAGGGGGTGGAGACGCCTCTCCCTGGAAATATTCTAGAGGACTGCCCCCCCCCCCACCAAAAATAATATTGAATTAAAAGGTACTTGTTGTTGAAAATATATGTATGTATATATAAACCCGATATATTGTGTAAATGGTATGGATTTGCCTGCATGTGTGATCAAAAGTGCTCTAAAAAGTTGTTCAAAACCCAAAATTTTCTCCCTCGGTCGCTATCCGACCTCGCAAAATAATAAATGCATGTGTAATTTACTGAGGACTCTTCGCCAATATGCAAAGTTTTTGAAAGACCATGCAAAAAACAAATGAACCGCAACTGACCGACCCCCCCCCCCCCCCCCCCCGGCTCGGCCGTGAGAAGAAATCGCCGCCCCTGCTAGAAACTGTTTCGTTTGCTTAGGTTGAAATTAGTTTTCAATGTGGAAACAAATATATATCTGCCAGATAAATTGGGCAAAAGCATAAAGAGATCACTTTCCCATTATTCTATTAATATCCCACTTGACAAAGCAATTTGTATCACTTGCCAAGAACTCGAACCGCATTTTAAACACAAACTATTCTTATATTCACTGCTCCTAAATTTTGGAATTTCCTCCCTTTAGACATATGACACAGTAAAAGTTTGTGTATACCTCAAACTTAAATTGAGGGGGGAAATCGCTAAAATTGCTTTTTACGGACATTGATCTCTCATTGATGTTAATATTTTAAGGTTATCTTAATGTAGAGACTGACATCTTCCATTAGCTAGTAAGGACAATGCTATTTTTTGTTGATTTCGCCACCCCCCCCCCCCCCCCCCCGCCCATCCTCCCTTCCTAATCCTCCCCACAGGTTTGTCACACTGTCTTTCTTGTTCCGTCTATTGCAAAGTTTACTCCTTTAAGTCTTTATTGTTTCCAACTCTTTGTTTTTAGAATATCTTTCATTGATAAAAGTGTGTTTTGTTATGTTTGTTATGTTTGTTTTTGTTTATTATTTGTTTGCTTTCCATGGCCATGTATCTTTCTTCTTTCTGTCTTCTTTTTTCTCCACCTTTATTTCCTATTCTCTTTCCTCGGCCTACCCCTTTTTATTTTGCATATGTGATGCATGATTGCCCAGTTTATTTTGTTTTGTATAGCATGCATTGTAATTTACCTTTTACCAGGGACCAGTGCTTCTACAAGTTCTGCTTCTTTGCTGGTCTCTGTTTTCATTTTCATTTTCATGTAATTACGTCTTCACTGTTGTTATTTTTTTTCTTACAACTCAGCATTAGTGTTCTCTATTTTGTTTGTAATTATCAAAAATCATTTTCTGCACTTAGTTTCGTTGTTGATTATTTTTATATTGTCAATGGCGCAATAGTTATTGTTATATACTTTTTAAAAATAGAAATGAAATGAAATGAAATCTGAATCTTAAATCTGAATCTAAATTCGGCTCTCTCACAGAATTTACATTAACTAATGATTTCGTTATTGAATTGAAATCAATTCTAAATTATCCATAATGACAAACTGAAGGTTTATGGTGAGTGTCATTTGCTGAAGCTTATTTTTCATATTCTTAAATTTGATGTTACTTTCTAATCAATCCGCCCTACTAAATCGACTGGCACTTATCGAGGCCGCATTAGAATAGGCCTAGCTACTGTTATAACCAACAAGTCCTCATTCTAAAAAAAACAAGAGAAACTTTTTTAACATTGAGGCCATGATTCAACGTATAGACATAATTAGTAACATGTATTCATCCTCATTTCATGGCCACATGACCGGCAAAATTATCACTCCAGTCAACAAGGAAAGGAAATGACACCACTCACACCAGAGTGACCAGACCATATAGATCCTCTATGCATGCGCACCAGACAGACTATGATCCCCCAAATTAGTCTTCCAATGGACCACGCCCCTTTTTGTAAATTATAATGCCTCAAGACGTAGATCTGGCTAAGCTAGGCTAGCCCTATGGGCTAGCCTAGCGCTAGCGCGCCTCGGTGCCTCGCCGGCGCAGTAGCGATATCGTGCATTTGGGTACCGGGTGCATTGATTTGGATCTCGCATTTGGAGCGAAACAGCATTGTCGGCAACGAGCATTATTGCATTGGTGCCCCTGTATCGTCATATTTCACCTCATTGGCATTATGGAGAAGGGGATGACTGTTTTCCAAGATGTGAGTATGATAAAAATTAAAATAGTTTATATTGAGGAACTCAAGAACTTGATCTCGTAAACTGAAAGCATAAAAACAACCCGAAATATCCCTTCTACTGGTGTACAATTCATTGCCTCAGTCCTACGTGATTTAATTTGTGTTACAATACTGTTATGTTTTCTTTTTTTGGTAGAAAATAGCTAACACTTTATACCCCTCATAGGCCCACATAGGCATGGGCCATGCCTATGTGGGACTGTGTCCAACATTTACTGTTGCAGCAGTCAAAAACAGACAACAACATTGCTCTTAGGAAGATTTAATTTTCTTAAATTTGCAAGATTACCTGATTCAGGGACTCTTCAAGTTCAACTCTTACTGTGCCACAAATTTTGGGTTTCGGAGTTAATAGTGAAATTTTAAATAATTATTTTCAGCATTATCGTGGTTGAGGAAACCACCATTCACTCTGCACAGAAGTGCTTCATTGCATTACACGCATTGTTTTCCTCATTCCCCGTCCATTGTCTCTGCACTTTTTTGTGTGTGCTAAGGAACGAGTGGTTTCCTCAACCATGATATAATCATATAGGCTCTTATTTTCCTCTCATGTATGAATGATCTAGACTGGAAAAAGACCCGCTGATACACACAAAAGCTATTGAAGCCTATTCTTCAGATAAGCTTGTACATGTATAAGTGTTGGTATACTTACTTACTTAATACTTCCTTACTTACTTGGTATACTTGGTAGATTAGCCCTCCACTCCTAAGGGAAGGGCTCTCAAACGTCTTTGTAGTAGATCTAGATGTAGTTTATTTCATTTTGAATGCATTAAATATTTTAATCAAGTCAATGAATACATTAATTCATAAAATAAATCAAAATAGCAAGGCCATCGACCATTGTGGACTTTCCTGTCAATTTTCTTAAGCAAGAAAAGCCCAAATTTAGATGGATACCAAAGACAAAGTGACAATATTTTTTTTTAAATGACTGATTTATTTCTCTCTCCCATGCCATTTTCTGCTTTTATAAACTAGCTTGGTAAATCATTTTTACAGATCATCTAACACCTACCCATATGGCTTACAGTTATAGAACTTAGAAGTTACATGTATATGCAGTCTTACTCTCTTTGGGTTTACTTTTGTGTCTTGTTCTCAGGTGTTCAGGAGGGCCGATAAAAATGGTAAGAATTAAATATGAGAAGTTTCTGCATTAAATCCGTAAGACATGGAGAAAATAATGATTTGTACTTTTTTATATTTTTTAGTTGCATTCATGTGAAACAAAAAGAAGATTTATTGGGGCAATAACATTAAAACTGAAATCAATATTTTGATCAGTGTCTTCATAAATCTAAAGCTTAAATATTTTTTGATGAATAATTGCAACATCAAATTGTTTTTTGAATAGGAGAAGAGCTGTGTCTTGGGCCAGCTTTTCATAAAACAAAATGTGAACGATTTGTGATTTATGAACTTAAAATATAACTGTGTGGAAAAAATTTCATCTCAACTTTGTATCTGATCAATCTTACACCATCGCACAGATGATAATTGCATCTCCTTGGATGAGTTTAAATCATACTTTGGGGATGGCATTCTGACTGTAGAGGAACTTGAGGAGCTATTCAATAAAATAGACACACACAACACCAACAATATTGATGTTGGGGAGCTTTGTGGTAAGTGACAGAAATTGAGAATGATGGTGTTGTTGCTTGTATTTTGTACTGATAATGAAGTAAGGGGTGGCTGCAGTCCCCGGCCCAGAGAATATTTGAAACTACAGTATACTACACCTACCAAATTTTACCTCATATTAGGGTTGTACAGGAGCAACCAGCAGTTTTTTTTTTGTTGTTAACCGTGCTTTTTTTTTTGTATGACCAAAGCCCTTTTTAACCAAAATATTCACAGGCCCTTTGAAAAACCTTCAAAACTCCCCAGTCTGCCCCTAGGGCTGCAGTGTGATTTCTATGGCAGTTTTTTGTTTATTGTAGTGACAAACATAATAAACATAATAATAAAAGGCTGTAATATGAATACACAGTGCACCAGTAGTGCATGTCACCCTGATAAAATGTCAAAAGTTTTGTTTGCTTGCTTGCTAAATTGATATCCTGGAAAAATATTATATGGCCTCTAACATAAGACACCCCCCCCCCCCCCCCGACCCTTTCAAAATTATGCCTGTACCTGTAGGATAATTAGTGTTATAGCAATTTCTTTTCATTACGATCAAAGAAATATGTGGTTTCCAGTTTCTTGAAGAAAATTCAGAGCCTAGAAAGCATCAGTTAACATGGTGCAGTCATTTCACAGGCCCTTTTGATAAGAAAAAAAAAGTTTTTATTAGTATTTTATTAGTATTGGTACTTCTTTCTTGAAGAAAATAACAACATACAATTATTTTGTTATTTGGTTCTCAAAACATACCTGAAGTTTACAAACAAGTTCAATGTTTCATGGTTACTTTGAACATGGCAAAGAGTAGTGAATATAGCAAAGCAATGAGTACACTCAGATTTGGTTGATTCACAAATTTTATGTTTTCAGATTATCAGATCCACCTGATCCTTCATTTGATTTGCCAATAATTTCCACCTTTTGCAGAATATTTCTCAGCCCACCTGGGACCATTCAAAGACATCTTTGGAGGTGTGGAGGACATGTCAGCTTTCATTTCATCAGCACTACAGCAAACAGCACAGGTGGGTTTTACTGAAGAAATATTCTGTCCTTAAAGAATATAAGTTACATGTAAACGCCTCACAGTGTTGTCACAAAGAGGAATAGTTTCAAGTTGCAATGAAAAGAAACTTTCAGTTGTTGACATTTTCATATTGTACAAGGAATATCTAGTGACAACTGATGGATGTCTTATTAACGTCTTTATCAAGATTATGAGCTCTCTTTTGTTTGTAGAAACTTAACTTTACCTCAGACAATTTCAGTCCCAAACAATCTTGTTTAAATTGGGCAGTTGCAAGAAGCTGCAGCCCAAGCTCTTTGCTACAGTATATGAGGGTGGGGAAGTCAGTTTGTGCCGATATCTGTTTAAAGTCTTAAAAACAAAATAACAAACCATCATTTCAAACTAGGAGGAGTAGGCAGCTCTGCCCCACTCATTATTTTGTGCACACACATGTCATGAAAATAAATAGGAAAGGTAGAAGATATAAAACATGACAGAATTGTTAATAGAATTTCTGTTTTATTACTGTTTTGAAGGTGTATCCAGACAAGTCCTTTCATGATCAGTTCACCGTGCGTGTCTTGCTGAAGGAGGTTTCTGGACAGCTGGCCTCATTGATGAGGAACATTGATGCTGCCTCAGACCATATGGAGAGAGAGGCAATGAAAGACAGGTGAGTAAAAAAAAAAATCATCCTGAGATCTATGATCTGTCTTTTGTATAGTACTAGTTCTCCCACTTTGCTTGCAGCCTTATTTATGAAGAATGTTGAAGGATACATGCTCCGGCAACAACTGCACTGCAGTCAATATCCTACACGAACCATATTCTTAACCCTGTCAAGACCAAAGTCGACAACACTATGTACAAAATGAATAGTATTTTAGTCTTGTGGTAAAGAGAGGGTTAATTGCAATCCTGGAACAACATTATATCTTAATCTGACCCTAACTCTAAACCTAAGCTCCCATGTAAACCCCAATTGCAGCCCAACAATAAATTTCTCTCTTTAGTGAAATAAAGCCTGGAGCATTTTCGAAAGTAGCAGATGTTGGAGCACCAAATATACATTATGAATTGTGGATTGCGAAAACAAGCATCAAATCAAGCAGAAGAATAGGTAGGAATAAACTGTCATCCTACCCACTGTCCAATCAACACAATGAAGTAAAAGGATTGGACCAAGACACTTTTGTAATACCAATTTTAAAAGGGTCTCTGTTCCCCAATTTACCCCCCCCCCCCCCACCTCATCGCAATTTTGATTATTCTGTGATTGTACTGTTTGTACAGGTTTGTAAAAAGATGCTTTCAGTGTTAGAGGGACTGCTTGTGTCTTTTATATGAAATGTTGCTATTTTGAGCAGCCTGCAGCCTCGATGAAATAACATCACTCTGAATCCTTCTGAATTTGACAGTTCATTTTGATATTTTATCAAATTGAACTCCATGAAGCATGCAATATTTCTATAATATTTTATCATTCCTATATACTTTGCAGGACATCTGTATCTCAAGTCGCCATTATCGAGCCAATGGTCAGTTCCACGGCAGGATGGGTGGCAAGAAGAACAAGACGTCAGCTTTCTACCCAGACCAGTGTGCCAGCCGATGGTATGTCTCAGATAGGACCCAATAAGGTTTCATCGTTAACAGATATCATATTCATAAATGTTTTTTCACCTTGTGGGTAATATGAGTACGAAACAAATTTCTACATATTACAGAAAATGTATTACAGAAAATGTATCATACACTTCTGTCTTTTAATATTCTGTTCATTGTTTACTATCAACTCACACAGGGTCATCGTTATAATGATTTTTGGTTTTGGGTATGATCCCACAGAATTTTATTGTATGGATTGTAGGAGAGAACACATATAAAAACAATTATGTTTGGCAAAGACAAAACAGTCAAATATCTTTTTAGAAAACAATCTGTTAACCCGTAGACTACTGAATTCTCCTAGTCCCATAGGGTTAATAAGGAAACATCTGGGGAGCGTTTCATCAAGCGTTTTGTCAGTGATTTTTACTGACAACTGTTATAAGCTACTGAAATCCTTGCATCTGATTGGCTGAGAGCAAATTTGTCAGTAAAAAGCACTGACAAAACACTTGATGAAATGCTCCCCCTGGTTCCCGAGGGCTGTGGGTTAATTATTCTGTATGTTAGTTCACCAAATGAAGTAGGAAACATAGAAAAACAACAGGAGATAAATACAGTTAACTTTGCATTAGTCGAATCTGTTGGGACCGCAAAAATTGTTTGAATGGTGCAAAATTTGACTTAGGAAATGTAAATAACACATGTTTGGCAGTTTGGTTAGAAAAAGTGATTCGACTTGGAGAAAGTTAGAATTATGTGAAGTTTGAATTATGTGACCTCAAGTTATGCAGAGTTAATTGTACCTCTTTTTGACACACTTGACAGTAATAAATATGTCTGAAACTGTTTGTGAGGATTTACTTCTTCAAAGAAAAGTCTGTCCTTCGTTCTAGGTATCAGCTCTCTGACCTCGGAGGTCAATCGGCTGGCTGACCTTGTGACTCGCCTAGAGCAGAAGGTCAAGATCAATCCCGTCGATGAGGAAATCGTTTCTGACGAGAACAAAGCCAACTTGGTAAGGGGAATTTGTTGTAAATAAAAAAATTTTTGTGAAATTCTTGGAATTGATTTTCATCAATTAGCAAGTCCAAGGTATGTCCCATACATTCCCTTGTATTAAGGATAAAGTTGAGTTCTGGGGAGCGTTTCATCAAGTGTTTTGTCAGTGATGTTTACCGACAACTGTTATAAGCTACTGAAATCCTTGCATCTGATTGGCTGAGAGCAAATTTGTCAGTAAAAATCACTGACAAGACACTTGATGAAACACTCCCCTGGTCATGATTACATTGTGGTAGAAACTGTCTCAAAGCAATTGAGAAGGTTGATCATGTCTACATAAATATTGGTGTATACTCTGAGGTTTCGGAATCACCAAAATGATGAGAAATTGACCCATTCTCGCTGAAAAGCACATGCACTGCACACAGAAATGGGTATATGGGACTGCAGACACATGTGGTTTGAATGTTCGGCCCAAACACTTCAGCTATTTCTCGCCATGTTTCCAATATGAGGGTATTTGAAGAGCAATCCTTTTCAGGGGACATTTCTACAATGATGTTCTCTCAAACTGACATAAAATGAATGAGAAAGCTCACAAATTATTTTTCACTTTCCCAGAACTCAACATTCTTATTAAGGAATTGTATTATGGAATTGTTAACATGAATTTACATAGAAATATTGTTTCACTGGACATATATATTGTCTGATCCAAGCTCTAATAGGCCTATCAGCTAGATGCAGTAATCAGATATACTAATTCTTTGATATGATCGGTGACTTATGGGACAAAATAGTTGGACTTCCCCCCAATACGAAATACACATAGATGGGTCTACAGTTTGGGATGATACAGCAGTCATTTCTTAGTGGCAGGTTAGCCATATAATTACACATTGAATTATCTGTGATTAGTCGATATGGCAGCCTTGATGAAATTTCAGTTTATGATTGATCTAACAGGCTTTATTGGTCAGCAGAAAGTTTTCAGCCATCGATGAGAAGGACAAAGATTTTCGCAACAACCTGAAGACTTACGTGGAAGCAGCAGGGAGAGTAGATGAATGCACATGGTAAGAAAAATTAAAATCAGAAAGCTCCTTTGGCAGTTTTGTTTTGAAGTGGACAATTGTAGCTCTTCTATTACACTATGTGTTTATAAATCATTGACAGATGATAATGTGTTTGATTATCCTTTTATTAATGATTTCATCACTTTAATTTTATGGATTACTTCTGTTGAGTTCTCATGATTCTTGAAGTTTTATTTGGTGGTGGGTATCTGTGTTGGCTCCTACTATTGAAATTTACATATTTTGAAATGTCAGGATGGTTTTCTCGTATGAGAAGTTCAAGCCAGGGCAATTCTTTCTCTCTTTTTATCAAGTTTAATAATCATGACGAGCACTAATGCTGGTCACAGTGGTGGTTTTGATGATGTTGCTGTGATACGAGTAGGTATATGTTGGACAGTATTTCTCTACAGTGTGAGTCAATAAAAATAAAACCCAGATTTCAACCCTGAATATCATTGCAATCAGCACATATAGATTTAATCAAAGATACTTATATTTTAGCCTCTCATGTTTCCTTTTAATTTGACACATTGGTCATTAAAATCTGACAACGGACAACTGAACAGTAACATTTTTCCTGATTTATGTCTAGTTTGCCTGTGCCCAAGTTTTGAATGAAATGGACAGTGGGTTCAATGATCTCCATTCCAGTTGATTGTACTCAGCAGTAGTGAAAGTACATGTAACTCCCGAACACCAATCATCCCAAACTTGTTAAAAAAACGACCAGTGCTTAGTCATCCATGGTCACATTTAGTGAGCAGCCTATCAAATTAAAGAAGACATGATCAAATATCATACCATTACAACATATTTCAGCAATTTCATCTGGTTTTGAAGATATTGGGGCTTAAATATAGGCTTCCTTTTTAATGACTCACACCGTATATGTCAGTCTTTGAAAATAAATATATGTGAATGATGGATATAACTGTTAAGCAGGTTGTCTGTGTGGAAGGAAAGAATATATTTCAGTTTTATTGTATCTCAATTTCTCATTGATTTGTCTCACTTTTTTCTAACAGTGTCAGTGTGAGAAGCTTTGCTGGAACCTCACATTATATTGTGTATGAGATTTGGGGAACAGAGGAGGACTGGAAAACGTGAGTATACACTGTGCTATGGTTAAACCCGAGTTGAACAACTATTTCCTGGGACAATTGTTTGTTCTAGAGTATTTGCTGTAAGGTATAAAAAGTTGTTCTGTTAAATGGATAGTCTTCCAAACACATTTCTCTTCCATTCTTATCAAGTAGTAAGGACTCAATGTTTAAATATACGACGATAATGAAAACAATGAATAGTTAACCTGATAATTATAGTAGACATGCTTTAAGAAAGAGCTTTTAAAAAATATATTGCTAAAGTTGGGTAAACTGATGTTGAATGATATTTGTATTGTTCTAAGCCTAGGTTCTGCTTAGGTGACCATGTTTCGACATTATTTTGAAATTAGAAATATAAAGTACAATTATGTCATCCCCATAGGCTTAACAAGGGAACCACCCGGTTCCAGTAAGCAATGGGTTAATTAACCAGTAAAGAGCATTTGTAGCCTTTAAAGATAACATGTTCATTCTTTCCAATATTACATGATTTCAATGGCAGACATTTTGCAAGTAATGCTTCAAAGACATTTCGCCGTGAGAATGTGGATCTGTTGGAACGTCCAGAGCAGCTTTCATCCATGGCCATACCAGGTGAGATATGTTGACAGAAGATGGCGATGGTGATGATGATGATGATGATGAAGAAGATGATGATGATGTTGCTGCAGATGATGATGATGATGATGATGATAATGATGTTAAAATGATGATGATGATGATGATGAAAATGATAGTTGATAATGGTTATGATGATGATGATGAAAGTGATAGATGATGATGATGATGATGGTGATGAAAAGTTAAGGTTTTGCTTGTCTCTTTTGATTTGATCTCATAGTTGATCTTTTCCAATTTTCTCCATGTTATAATTATAATAGAATTCATTTCATTCAAGCATTAAACATGCTTTATAATTTATTGTACATTTGATATGTGTTGAATGATACATGTATAATTGCTCAATGGGTTTATTCAATTATATGCTTTTAATAATTATGCAGGAATGCCCATTTGAAATGAGATCATGTTTACAGCACACATATTTCAATGCACAATATTAAAGATGAGACAAACAATTATCAAATAGTGAGATGAGTGTCACCTCTTAAAATATCATAACTGATAGGTCTATCTTTATTAATTCACAAAAGATTGCAAATTAAATTTATTTCTTCTCTTTCTTTATCGCAGCTAAATGGATCATGAAACAGGAGTAAGTGTTGAGAGCATACAGATCCAGGTGGAACACAACAATGAGCCTGTAATAATCGCAGAGTACATATACTATATTATAATATTATAGCCTAATATGAAAATAGACTTGTGGTTGAGTTCTGTTTAAGGTGAAATATAATTGTTCAGCTCTCTTCTTTTATATATCTATGTGAAAGAATGGAATACATATAGCAAAGTCAAATGCAATGGATTGCTCTTCAAATGCACTGTTATTCCGAATATGACTGTGAATGGCTTTTATGACTTTGGACCGAATTTGATGCCACAGGTGTGTGCAGTCCCATATACCCACATTTGTGTGTAGGGATCACTGTATGTGATTTTCTGCATGAACGAGGGATTATCTTACAATTTTGATGATTCCAAAACTTCACAACAAAACAGTTATTCTTATGTATGTTCTTACATTATCAACCTTTCCCAGTAATATCTAGACACTTTTTATCACTACTTGATCACATTACATTACAGTAAATTATTAGCACAATATTCCTCGTGGGATCTGGAGATTTTGGAATATCTACAGGGTATCTCAAAAGATATTAAAGAGAAGGATGGCAAATAGAACGGGGTAGACACATGTAAAGTATTAACGGTAAACAAGGAAGATGTGTTACATTTTAATTAGTTATTTCATCAGCATATGCCCTCAGCAACTCTTGTCTCCTGCATGCAACAAAACACATTTCTATTGTGGAAACTTGTTACAGAGAGCTCTTGTTACAAAGACTCCTGCTATGACAAGGTAATTTTGCTGCTCTCAGATCTTTATGTTCTTTTGTTTTTTTACCGTGATATAAGGAGATTCCTGATATAACTAGGTGAATTTCATGGTCCCAAGGTCCTCATTATAGTAAGTTTCCATTTTATTCATAGAATGCACAGTTTGTGACAAAAAATTTGTTGATTTTTCTTTTTTGGTATGAAATAGGAACAGTCAATTGTGTTTATTTTTTATTTGTAATTTTATTTATTTTTTATTTCTTTATTTAATTTTTTGTTTTTGTTTTTGTTTTTTTGTTTTTTGTTTTTTTGTTTTTTTGGTGTTTTTTTTGGGGGGGGGGGGGTACTTACAAATGAAAAGCTGGTCCATTTTTTCATATAATATCATGTAGTAACTTATAATAGATGTTTATGTAGAATATTGAAAATAAAATATGAACTTGTACTTATCCTTTAGTGTACTCTTCAATGAAATTGCATTCCGTAGCCTATGCTATCATATATAAAGTTATTTTACATGCATATACATGAAGTATGATGAGAGTTATAAGGGACATTAACTCATATCATTTTATGTACAGTAGCGTCCTTAGTAGCTCTCAGCAGACTATCTAATTTAATGATCATCAACACTTGTTATTTAACAACACCAAAATGGACATCTGCTGTTCTTACAAGCAGTATTACTAGAGAAAAAATTATGAGAAAATATATTTATATTAAGTTATTTTTTTCTTAAGACACAGTGTAATGTAATTGTTAATCGTGGCATTGTATTTCCCATCATTTTGGGATTTAAACAGGTGTAGTCTACACAAGTAGTGTCTGAACATGTGAAAATAAATTAGATTTGATGATACTTTTTAAAGATACATGTACAAAACGATGTGGACAAGTATAAGTAATAATGTATATATTTCTGTTAGTTTAAAAATGTTCAAGAGTATTAATTAAAAGATGTTATACACATGGAGGAGGAAAAGAGAGAATGTCCCGAATTCTGAACTCTTTAGAAAGATTAATATCTTTACTGATCGGTTTCATATGAATTATGAAACCTCTTTTTGTCAGTTTAATCTGCATGATACAGTTACACTGTACATGTATTTTTGTATGCTTCCATGTTGACTTTTTTTCTAAATTGCACCAGAGTCATTATTTTGATAAATCATTTATTTATTCATATTATTTGCCATGTTTTACTTTACTGATTTCCTGTACATTAAGAAATATCTTGAAGATGATGAAGAGCAATATGTGAATGCAGTCTGAATTTAATGCAATGCACAAATGTATTTCAGTATGCAAAATTGTATTATATAAAAAAGGGCATTTCTTGCAGTATCCTACTTGCTCAAAAGCAATCATATGATGTACATTAATATACTATTAATACATGGTTGGGAGTGCGTTGGTGCGATCTGGCAACACAAAGGTTTTTATCGTGGTGTACTATACGCACGAGGCGCAAGCGGAGTGTGTTTGACACCACGATAAAAACCTGCGTGTTGCCAGATCGCACTAACGCACGAACTCACAACCATGTATTAATAGTTTTATAAAACGGGTCGCCAATATGATTGTGAAGTCTATAAAAATGGTTACGAACCCCATAGAAACGCCAAGAGTCGCACAGTCATGGAGGTTGCCATTTGCTTTCCTGGATGACATCACAGAAGCGCAGCCAACAAAAGTCATATCCCTGCGCTAAAATGACAATTAAACTACGTGATTTCATTGCGTTTAAGTTCGCACGCACCAGAGGTACGCGTACGCGCGTTATAAAACGGGTTCAAGAATGTAGCCATCCTGATAAGTCAAATAACACCATGTGACCGTGGAAAAAAAAAAAAAAAGGTACGCGTACCTCAGCCGTGCTTTAGAGCCTTTTTGCTGTGCGTTATCACTTTTTTTTTCCACGGTCACATGGTGTTATTTGACTTATCAGGATGGCTACATTCTTGAACCCGTTTTATAATGATTAATAACCTTTTATGCCCGTCTCTTGCGTACAAAACATGTATCATACTACATTTATTTTTTGCTGCACACATTTGATGCGGAAGGCAACCTGAAGATGAATTGAAAAGAGGCAATGCATAAATCATGTTCAACTTTGAATAATGGTATATAAGAATATTCCTTGTGCCACTAAATTTGAAGCTCGACCTGCAACATCACTGTTCCTCACTCTGGAAATTCTGAATTAGTGGGTTCATATAATGTGTTATTTTGAACTGTGGAGCATGCCATAATTAAAAAGCATATTTTGACACGTTAGTCTAGTCAGAGCAGGATGTCACAATTTTATTTGCCAGGGCAAGAATGATCAAATGATTTAAATCCCCCACACGCTCCTGTGCACAAAAAATTGATTATGTTTAAAAGACAATATTTTTTGGAGTACATGATTTGGAGGCTTGCGAGGTGTTTAGTCCAGACTTGCACTACTGTCATGACTATACTATGCAGATTAAATCATAATGACTGAAATAAACATGCACACTGGTTTACTTATCTATATGTACATTATTGTATAGCTAATACAAGTCCAGTGTGTGGGTATCCCATTTTCGCACAATAATAATATCTGTCATGAAAAGAATCCGAGCACTTGAATTGATTGGTCCAATGCACGTCATGTGACAAAATACAATTCCTACCAGCCTCCTGAAAATGAGCAAATTGCAATCACGGGTAACATTCGACGTCGCGATCCCTGTAAAGTAGTACTATTCACAAATAGTATATATGGCTATGACATCACACTTGAAAAGTGCGTACTACATTGTGACTACATAAATTTGTGTGCATCTATTGTTTTAGGCAATGGCACGTGATGATGTCATCATTACGCTTTAGATATCCATGCAAAGTCATCCCTTCTTCAAAACTGTTTGTGTATATGTGTGCAGTCTACCATAGGTCATCAGTAGATCAGTAGATTTTAGGCTTTGGTTCAAAGTGGATGGATATAGACCAAATATACTGCCTCCATGCAAGTCTCTGGTTAAACTATGGTACCCTGAGTGACGTGAAGAAGACCATTTTCCTTCGGGGCTACACCCCTTGTGAAAATAGTCATGCCGTTCACGTCACCTCGGAGATCATATTTTCAACCAGACTCTCTCATGGCAGTATATAAATGTATTTGTATATTAGACAAAACTGCACAAGTTATCTATAGGTACATGTACTTGTAAAATAGTGCTCTTATAAAAAAGTGCTCTTATAATTGCAGCAATTAGATAAAAGTACTTACAACATCTGAATAAATATTAGAAGTGTGTGATTCTTTATAACATTACATGTATATAGAGCTTGATGTAGAAAGAACCATACAATTTGAAAGTGTAAAATGTTGAATTGTTTATCATCTGGTCATTTGTCTTGGTAAAATATTGTGAGAGTATTAGATGAGATATCTATGAACATCAAAATCAGTACTTGTTGCTTATGATTATTTTGAATGATACTTTAAAGGGCAATCCAACCTTGGTAATAAGATGATTTGTGTGAAAGCAGAAAAAATAAGAAAAACAGGATGGTGAAAGTTTGAAAGAAATCGGGACAAGGACTAAGAAAGTTATGGATTTTTGAAAATGAGATCACTACATCTATGTGAATCTCAAATTGGCAATTTCGTGAGTCGGTTGTGACATTTTTGTGGACAACTCTCCCATTTGTCGTGCACAAAAATATTCATTTGCAGTTTTCTTCGCGGCACTTTTACCCTTGGGGCAGGACTCAAAATATATTAGAGATAGCATATTGTTATAGGTCCTCATGAAAGAAAAAGATCCTACTGAGTAATACATTTTGATAAGTGACATTTTAGTCATTTCGTGTGTTGGAGCGACATCACAGTGACATCACTGATCTATTCGGCCAATTTGAAATCCTATTTGAAATTCCCATATGTATAGTGATTACAACTTTCAAAAATTCATAACTTTCTTATTGCTTGTCCGATTTCGTTCAAACTTTCACCAATCTGCTTCTCTGATTTTTCCCCTTTCTTTCAAAGCAACTTGCTATTAAGGTTGGACTTCCCTTTAAAGGGGGAAGAGGTCTCCTATTGATAAGGTATAAACTTGTTTTGTAATGATTACAATATTAAGACTGTACTAGTTCATTATCTGGATAGTTGAAGTATGATATAGTTTGTAGTCAGGGTTATGTTAAGCACATTGACACTTCTTTAAATTATCATTTTATAAAAATGTAATAGAATTAATATTTAGATGTCTTTCACTTGTTATTTGGCACTTCAGAATAAATTTAGTACATTGTGAAGCTACAACCACAATCTTGTGTTTCAAAAATTTGTTATGTCTGTGATATTAATGTGATTAAATATATCTTCATGTATTTTGAATGGATATACATGTACATACATGTATATCTTTAAATGATAACAGCTTATATATTTGTGATACAGAGGAAGAAGAACCTAAGTGAATTGATTTAATAACAGAATAAGAAATACTCAACATTTCAATAAAAATTATTCTATAATCATATTTAATATTCATACAAGATTGCCTTCAAAAAATCAATATCAAAAGCTTTAATTGCAGATGACTATACAATGCATCGGCTGAATAGACAATGGTGACATAATGATATAAATCTTGTTCTACATTTTACCACACAGATTTGTATCTATTGCATATGGAACAGTGAAACACTCAAGTAATAATGTCATAAGAGAACCACTCTAATTTTCTGTGAATGCCGGATAGGAGATATGAAGCAATGTTTCAGATCGTTATGGTCCACTAAGAAAGGCCTGGAGTAAATGGAGCTTTATAGGTACCCTTGCCATTCCAATTGAGGTCAAATTTGGAATGGGTGAGCAACTATGTTCAGATTAAGTTTTGTTTCTTTACAAAGGTGTCCTTTTCACAAACCCATGTTCCTGTTATGTGCACTAAAATAATGCACCTGGAGTAATAAAAATCATGGTCACAAACTGGAAAAACTGAATTTCTAGAATTATTTTTTGAGCACCCATTCACCAACCCCACATCATGCGGGAAATCAAGTGATTTTTGAGCACAAGTCCATGGACCGAACAAGGTAGGATAATGCAGAGTTCACATTATGCCATTCATAAATCAAGGATTTGCCTGAAAATGTGCATATTATGTGGATAATAGAAAAATTATTTAGATGCTGTACTATTCAAATTTTTTATCATGCTTCTGTTATGCTCTTATGCACACTCTGAAAGGGGGGAAAAAAACTTTTACGCTTTAATGAGGCATACCAGATTTAGAAACTCCTTTATAATCAAAATTGCATTCTGAAAATAGCAGGGTCATTGGTATGTTTTTCTACACCATACAGTGGAGAAGGGAATCCATTAAATGGTAAAACATTACAAACTGATCTACACCTTAATGTTGTACATGTGCATGTACTACAGTCACTCCGTTTAATACTGAGATTCAAATGAAAACTTTATTTCATTTTAGGAAAATGAAATTAAAATAAGATGGGATGAAATGCTACTACCTATTTCATGATAGGCTAAACCCATTTTGATTCAGATTTCTGATTCAAGTAAAGGCCATGTTGTACTTCATAGTACATGTATGTTAATTAGTTTCAGATGTTTCATACATAATAAACACATATCAAATTTTTAAACTACATACAAAAACTTTTCAATGTACTCCTACTTGTATCTTGAGCTATATATATTGTATGACATATAAAAGAAATATATAAACACCTGAAATTATGTTGAAATTAAATGGCTGCATAATTCACTCTCTAGCACTGAGCAGCATTCCTCAAACCTTCTGTAATCATGTCTTTATGTTTGAATATTCATGAGGTTTATCTTGAGGAACTGGGAAAGACGGATGATATAATGGCCCTAAATAATAATTTCAATTCCTTGATTAAACTTGCTACATGTTGCAGCTAAAGAAATACTTTGGCAAGAATATTTTAAGGATACAATTGTTATTTCACCTAATCCCTTCTTTATCATAGCTGAAATATTTCTTTAATTTCTGTCTTAAATTGGCATTTCATGATGAAGAATGTATAATTCTGGCTTCAATTTAAAGCAAAAGGACTAGAAGGTAATCAAAGTACCTAGAATCATAAGACTGAAATATATTTGTTTATCAATAAATTAGATATTCACGAGAAATTTCTTACATAATATGTGATACATTGTACAATCATATATCATATATCTATGCAAATTTATACAAATATTACTTTCCTTCATAATAACAGATGGGGAAATGCATTAAATACAATATTTGACAGTGTCTGACAAATTCTGGGATAAGACTACACGTACAATATATTTGTGCAGAAGCATATAAATGGGATAAAACATAACATAATGCACTTTATTCTTGAACATCCATCTGCATGTTCAAAGTAAAAAATAAAAAACTTAATCATAATTTAACAATGGCTATTACACATTGACTGCTAGTCTAGTTCTGGACCTTTTTTATTGATTTTTTTATTCGCCGACTATACGCGATAAGCCGAGTGATGGCACGATCGCGAGAACCTGTTGGCCCCGAAAAAAGAGTCCAGTGCAATTGCTCCACGCTGATGACTTTCCTGAGATTTTTCAGGGAGAGCAATTAAAATTGGCCGCACCTCCCCATGCTAAAGCGCTAGTGAACTTTGGACCCCTGACGTCAGCGTGGAGCAATTTCACTGGACTCTCTTTTGCTCGGGCCATCAGGTTTCCGGATCGCGCCAATCACTCGGCATAATACGTACAGTCGTCGAAAAAAGAATTCAGTAAAGAGAGTCCAGAACTAGACTAATTGACTGCCAGTATTAAGTCATATCATATGCATTCTTGCTGTAAAAAGACGAGTCTACAAAACACACTCATATCCAAAGCTCACAGAAATAGGCACTTTCAGTTTTCATGCAGAATGCAATACATTGCGAAAAGTAATACATTTAGGTGACCAAACTGTACCCCTTGTTTCTAATTCCATTCAAAAATTTAATCATTCGTTTTATTTGACAAGCAGAATAGGGGCTGCATTTCAAGCTTATAGTGGGATAAAACGTAAAAACAACATAGTGTTCACTCCCACCCCCTCCCTTTAAGACCACATTTCTGTACTACTTCTTTTGAATGTCTTTATGGACATTTGATTGTATCAGCTTTTTCACAGTTTTACAAGAAATTTAGGATTACCTCATAATCCACACATTGCATTAACTCTTCATTAAAAATATATATTTTTGGCACAAACATCACGCATCAAAAACCTCCTAAATCTATACCAAAATAAATAAAAATCTTGAAAGTTATATTTTGTGCAAAATGAGAAGCGGTTGAAAGATTTTAGTGACAAAATGCAAAGAAAAAAAAATATGGAAAAATAAATGAAGATCATTTCCTCAAGAAGAAGAAAATTTTGCAATTTAATCAAGGCATACATGATTAATCTTTCAAAATGAACATCACTTTTCAATATCAAATACATGTATTATAACAATGCATGACATTGCTACTAATTTCCCCTTTAGATATATTTCATGAATTCTACATGAAGGTATATTGACGTGTATTCATTCCTACTTTATGATATTTCATCAAGTTTAAACTATGGTAATGAATAGGTGATGTAGCTGTCTTGTATTTGGGAGGTCTCGGGTTTGCATCCAGTTGACGAACTAATGCCCTTGGGTATTACACAATAAACTGGTCCACTGGTTGCTTATCTTGTTTTCTTAGCAGTCAGGTAACATAATAAATCAATCGATTTTCTAGGAAAGTATCACTGATAAAAGTATCACGAATAGTGCTCACGGACACTTATTGTATCACTTTAAAAACAGTCAATAAGATGAAAAAAAAATCTATTATATCTGAATACTTTTATTTTACACACCTACATCAGACTCGCCAGAAGTGCTTTCAACACATACAAACATTAATTGTGCTACATCTAAATGTCTCATTCTCATATTTCTGACTGAAATAGTAATAGCAATGTTTTTACATATAACATTCCAAGTACATTTCAATAATATTCATGAGTAAATGCTTATGATTTGGAATTTCAAAAATTTTACCTGTACAACATGTTAAAGTGATTTCAAATTCACGTACATGTACAGATACCTAGAATTGCAGCAGAAATATCAATGTTGCTTTAATAACATTCTAAGTACATCGCAAGAATATTCACAAGTGAAACGCCTTTGATTTGATGTTTCATAAATTTTACATGCACAACATGTTAAAAATAATTTCAGATTCATGTACCTAGAATGGCAGAAGTTAAACATTTGTGGACGAAGCCTAATTTTAAAACAAAGTAAGTGAAATTGGACTAAACTGACACAATCACACACACAACATACAAGCACATCAATGAATGGATAACGATTAGACATATTCAAAGTCACACGGCTCAGGGAAGCTATGTTTCTTCTCCAATCTGCGTTGGAACCACTTCTTGATCTCAGAGACAATGAACACCGATGAGGTCAGCATTACCAGCAGGCAAATATCTGAGAAAGAGAGAGAGAGAGGGGGGGGGGGAACTTTGTCAAATGCATGTAGAAGTTGTAGAATTTCTTGGTTTTCCAAGTGCATTTGAGGCACTAGAAATACTTTAAATTACTAACAAATGAAAATTCTTCGAAAACATAGTAAAGGTAAAGCAGATTGTTGACGAAGGTCATGACTTTTAATGGTACACCTGTATATAACGGTCACCTGTCTATAGTGGTCACTTATATTGCCTCCCTGTAGCAAGAAATATGTGCTTTAGAACCTGTCTATAAAGGCCACCTGTCTACAGTGGCCACTTTTTCTGTTTCCCTTGGGTGGCCTTAATAGACAGGTTTGACTGTATATGTACAACTGGTTTCAATGGTGCATCATCGGAGTAGACCTAATCAATTTCTTCAAGACATTGAACAAGTGTTATTTCCACTGTGCACTATGCATAACCCCTCACACACACACACACACAGAGTTGTCTTTAACAGTATTTAATCCGTTGACTACTGCATTCTCTCATTCCCATAGGCTTAATACAGGGACCACACAGTTCCAGTGGGCAATGGGTTAATACCTCATTCATATCGGGGAGCATTTCATTAAGCGTTTTGTCAGTGATTTCTACTGACAAATTTGCTCTCATCCAATCAGATGCAAGGATTTCAGTAGCTTATAACAGCTGTCATTAAAACTCACTGACAAAATGCTTGATGAAACGCTCCCCTGGACCCTCATCCAGAGGTATTGAATGGAATACCCAGTGACTCACCATGAATGGTCAATGCTTCCGTCTGGAATATCTTTTGTAGCGGAGGGAAATAGATGACCAGCAACTGCCCCATGATTGACCCTCCGACAGCGTAGAGAAACATGCGATTGCTGAAAACACCAACGCTGAATATGCTCTTTGTCTGGAGAGGGAAAAGGATAGATTTTGAAAATCGATGAATGGCAATATTCAATATAATATTTAATATTATTTGTATAAAGGATTTTCGGCCTACAAGTAAAATCGGTGTATCTCATGGTTCGCACAAAAGTACCCAGATGACCATGCAGTAATTTTTCAACAGTTAATGGTTTGGGGAAAAAGTACCTGGATGACCGTGCAGTAATTTGTCTATATCTCACAGGAATATGTAATTGAATTTGCAAAGGCTAAGACAATGAATGTATGTGCACAGCCCTTGTAAAATGCTTGGGTAGTGACAAAATAATTTTCTCTCTGTGTCTGTTTAACGTGCAAATTAATACAAAAACAAAAGGATGTAATGGTGAAAATGAGGTACTAGGTTTCGTACCATTAAAAAAAATAATATTGAATGACTTTTCTTTCGTGAGACACAAAGTTATATCGCACTCGCTTTGAAAAATTTCACTTGTCGTGCCGCTTGTAAAATATGCTCATAGCTTGAGCGATATACCCACTCAAGGCCATACAATATCATATAAATATTTAACACTTTATGTGGGCAATCCGTAGGAATTAATCGTTTTTGTTACTGTAAAGCCAGACACATTCACGAATGACATGTATTAATGGCAGCCAATTTCGCAAGAAACTTTCGCGAACTGCAATAAGTTTATGTTGTTTCCATCGTGATTTTATTATTTCGCGGCATAAAACGCGAATCTTGACCTCTCGCGAAAGTTTTTTTTCTTCTTTTACAGTATTGTTGCGACATTGTGAAAGTATTGTCATCGTTAAACATTGCATGTTTATGTTCCTAGAGAATAGCATTGAGCTTATTTGTTGATTTCTTGTTTGTCCTGCCATTTCTCTATCTAAATTGCAATCTGAAAATTTGTGACTCACCTGAGATCGACTGCTGAGGGCATTGAACATGTCAAAGAAGACAAAGCAGGTGAAAGTCATAGTGGTGTCTCTGGGTGTGATCATGTTGTCTTGCATCTAGTAGCACATACACACAAAAAAAACGACAGGTAACTCAAAGGGGGGACTCCAAACATTGTGGTATTCTACTACAAAACTTTTATGCAACAGACAACAAACATTACAACTGCTATACTGCTATACTCTTTGTGATTTGAGTAGAAGGCAAATCAGTAACTCATGTATACATGATGATTTTAGCATGACTGCTAAGAAAGCAAGTATATAAGCTTGTGAGTTAAGCAACCAGGGGGACTTATGGCTTTAACTCCTCTCCAAAGGACTTGGAAATGAGGATTAATGCCTCATCAAAGGGCAATGGCCGATTTGTGTCGAACCCACTGGTGATGAGACCACTGCTCTAACACTGAGCCATCTTACCATCTTGTAGAGGCAAAAATTACAAGGCAGGATAACCTCTCTCCAAAAGATCCAAGATTACTTACTAGAATGATGGTGACAGTCAATATGAAATCCATAGGCACAGACAATCACAGCCCCACAGATCAGTGAGCTACTGTATCTATGTTTATAGTGATCAGTGGTACATATGTACAAACTCACCTCTCGCCAGAATACCCATAGAGTGCCAGTGACAATGATAACAGCAGACATGATGACATTGATCAGGAGAGACCTGGTGATCATAGGGTCACGGACCTGACGAGGTGGTTTACGGATCACATCCTTGTCTACAGGTTCCACTCCAAGGCTACAATGACAGATGGAAAACGAGGCATTAAATCTTGGCTATTTCATAAAAATTCTCACTGTGGACATTTCTACACACTTGAAATAACTCGGAAAGTGGGGAGAGGGACAGAAGCAATATCTCCTTAAAAATTGCCTCTTCCTAAATAAGATTTTCAAAACTCCCGTCGGCCCTCCTCAACTTGCTTACTTGAAGGAGCATTCTATTTTCTCCCAGAAAATCATTCAAGTCCTATGCCTCCCTTACAGAAGGTCCATCATAGACATCAAAAACATCAAAAACTCTTGTTGAGCTAAAAGCAATGTTGCATCTGAAAGCACCATACCACTTCAAGCTGATGTTGCTTACCTTTGCGCTGGGGGTCCATCCATGATGATGTTGATCCACAGAATCTGCATTGCATTCAATGGGTTGGGAAAGCTCAACATGGTCGATAAGGCAATCAATGTTAGAGCAGCAATACTCCTGAAAAAGTCAATAAAGAATACAATAAAAAGATTTAATAAAACGAAACAAATAAACTATATGTCCATGATGATGTTTATCCATAGAATCTGCATTGCATTCAATGGGTTGGGAAAGCTCAACATGGTGGAAAATTCAATCAGGGTTAGAGCAATACTCCTGAAAATGTAAACAAATAATCAAATCTGAACACGTATCAGATACTAGTACATTAATACATAGATCATGAGTATGCAAACAATCACATTGAATTAATTAATGAAATGGCACAATAAATAGACAAATCATGAACATTGTTACAATTGTAACAGCTTTGATGCAGGGACATGCATAAAAATAATACTCTGTATTTTGTAGATGAGTAGTCTCTATAGCCTCTATAGCCATACATGTACATCTTAGAGTCTTGTGTTAAGTCAAAACATTATGTACTAAAACAAGCCCTACTTTCTCTTTGGGCCAGTGAAATTCCTAGATTTTTTTTACAGATTTGTGTGATTTTCTCCAATTCCCTGACTTTTTTCCTGACTGGCAAAAAGGGAACTCATCAATTTTTTTCCTTGATTACCAGCTCAGAACCCTGTCTACGTAAGAAGCCCTAGTGGCATGAGGTCACATCACTCACGTGCTCAGCTGAAATCGGACAAAGTTCTTGATATTGTAGAAGATGGCCTTGCCCTCCTCGATGGCTGACAGGATGGTGGTGAAATCATCATCGACAAGGATCATGTCGGCCGCTTCTTTGCTGACGTCTGTGCCTGTTATCCCCATAGCGATTCCGATGTCTGCCGTCTTAAGAGCCACTGCATCGTTGACACCGTCACCTGTCATTCCAACAACTGCACCAGTAGCCTGCAATGCCTGTTTAATAGAGAATGCAAATTATTTGATCAAAGTTGACTCAGAATCTACAATGCATATTCAATATGCATACATGTATAATTTGCACTCCTTGAAAATACTTCTATTCAAATACACTGTATAATATTTTGAGATTATCGCAATAAATTCAGTTTCATTTTTGTCTTCCCTGCTGCTTGCTCCCTCTATATTCTTTAATCTTATTTTTTTCTCCACTTAGAAAAGGCATTTAGCATCATATGTGTTTCCTTACTTTTTAAAATAATCAGTGTGATTAAAAATATAATAATCATACTGTCATATCTCACATATTTTTTTAATCATTTCCTTAGACAGGATACTACAAATTTGACATCGAAATAAAAGTCTTTTCTCTTCTGAAACCTAAAATTTTAGTATGATACATGTACATTTAAATATCTGATCCATGTAAGCTGCTGACAGTTTCTTCACAAAATTTTAACTCAACATTAACTTGAACCTCTGACTTCAATCCATTCTGCTATTACATCTTGCTATTACAAATAGGTCTATAAAGCACATACATGTAATCACCATTAATTCTTCCATGCACTTACCTTGACAATTTTCAGTTTGTGTCTTGGACTCGCTCTGTAAAATATTGTCACCTGCGTAGCACAAAATGTAAACAATTTTTAAAAGAGAGTTTGTAAATGATATTTAAGACTTCATAAAAATTTCAACCAAATTAAACCTGATAAGAAAATCAGCATTCTCCTATCATAAAAAAAGGGAGAGGGAGAAACTCAAATCCTGCATAGCTAATATTTTGAGTTGCGACTTGTAATGTAAACAAATAAAGCAAGCTACTACTATCAAAAATGAAGTCAAAGGCAATTTATTCCGTTTTATTTGATTTCATTTCATTTCACTTATTTTCCAGTACTAGTAAAAGGACATACAAAATATACAAAATATACAAAATACAAATCACAATTTATATTTGATAGTATAAAAGACAGAAAAAAAATACAAAGAGAAACAAACATACAAACGTTGATTAAACACAAAAAGTAAGTAATAATCTAGTACTTGGAGGGGGATAACAAAAGCAAATTTGCTTGTCTGGGTTATCCCCAAAATAATCATAATATAAAACTGTAAAGGGGAGGGGGGCATTTAGAATGTTAATGTTATCACTAAGAAGAGAGTTGAGTTTTTAACAATAAATGTTTTTTTAAATTCCTGTTAAATTTCCTTTTATAGTTGAGAATCTCATAACAGTAAATATAAACAATAGTATCATTAAAACCCAGACCTGTGGGGTGTTTCATAAAGCTGTTCGTAAGTTACGAATGACTTTACGCACGACTGGTGATATGTTCTTGTGCTAAATAATTGAGAATCTGATTAGTATAGCACCTAAGAACATGTTCCAGTCGTTCGTAAATTCATTCGTAACTTTACAAACAGATTTATGAAACACCACCCTGTACTGTGATGAGAACCACTGTAAACAATAGATTTATGCACAGAGGAAACTCTGAAATATGGGAGAGTTTTGGATGAGTATTATAAACTTTATACCTGATTGATTATACTACATAGTTCCATGAATTCCATGCTTTCAACTTCTTCTCCAGACAAGGTTGCAGAGCCTTTGGCATACAGACCCAGTCTGCTACCTGTGAAATGAAGAATCAGACATGAAAGAGCTTAAGATAAAGTTGAGTTCTGGTCATGAGATTGAATTGTCAAAAGAAACTGTCTCAAAGCAATTGGTAAAGGTTGATTATATAGCATATAAGAATTGGTGTATGCTGTAAGGTTTTGGAATCACCCAAATGATAAGAAATTGACTCAATCCTGCTGAGATTCACATGCACTACACACCAAAATGTGTACATGGGACTACACACAAATGTTCGGCCCAAACATTTCAGCCGTTTCTTGTCATATTTTTAATGTGAGGGCATTTGAAGAGCAATCCTTTTCAGGGGACATTTCTACTATGATAATCTTTCAAACTAATGTTACCAGAATGAGAAAGCTCACAAATTATCTTTTACCTTTCCCAGAACTCAACCTTCTCTTAAAAGCACTCAAAACATATTCTCTTGATGATTGCTAGTGCATACATTTACAGCACCTTTCAAGTTTTCTCTCCTCATTTCAAATGAACTAACAATTTTTTTTCTAATTATTTAAGAATCGCTACACGCACTGTGCCATTCAGTTATAAATTTTCTTTTCATTGTTCCCCACTCTCACTCTCTTTTCCTTTTAATTTTTTTTTCCTGAACTTCAGTTCAACGAAATATCCCAGTAAGAAAAAGAATTACAAACAGACCTTTTAACACGGTGAATATTAGGCCTGAGATAACTAGGGTTGGAGTCTGTAGAAGTGCATGTCATATCAAAATCATATTATATTCAACAGATTAAGGACTAACCAGCAGAGTAGTGTTCTAACAGAAATTCTGATTTTCTTGACATTTCATTCAATGGCAGACATGGGGTGAGGCACAATTGGCTACCTCAAAGTATATAACCCCCAAAATGGGCCCCCTTTCAATTTGTTTTTTTGAAAAATGTGATTACTGACCTATTTTCAGAATTGTGTCCCCCCCCCCCCCCCTTTCAAAAAGACTGGATCTGCCCTTGATATCATTCAAGTTGCAAACTAAGTCTTACCAACAGCAATAGCTGTCTCAGCAGAGTCACCCGTCACCATCTTCAGGGCTACACCACTGCTGAGCTGGGTAGCGATGGCCTCTCTCACACCTGGACGAGGGGGGTCTAAGATCCCTACCATCCCAAGGTATGTCATGTGATCTATTCCTGTGCCCACAGCCATTCCAAGAACTGAGGAGTAAATTAATGATATGAGAAGATAGATAAGATATATTATTATTTGCATGAAGGGTATGAGCATGCACAATGGAATCCAGCACCAACTTGACTTGTATGTGCAGGGTTTTTACATTCTGATTTATCTTCTTCATACCCCTTTCCCATTCACCTATAGACTGCCAGGTAACAGGTTTTTGGGGTTGAACTTTTTTGCAACTTAGCTGAACACAAATTATATTTTCAGGTGACTGGTCAGCTTAAAAGACAAAGTTGAGTTCTAGTCATGCAATTACATTGTGAAACAAACTGTCTGAAAGCAATAAGAAAAGTTTCATAATGTGTGCAATTTGGAATCATCAAAATGATAAGATAATGACTCGATCTTGCTGGAAGTTACATACACAGCACACAGAAATGTGTATGTGGGACTGGACATACATGTGTGTCATGAAATTTTGAAACTTTCAGTTATTTGTTGTCATATTTCAAACAGGACAGCATTAGAAGAGCATTTCTTTTCTGGGGAAATTTCTTCGATGATATTCTTCCAAACTGACACAAAAAGAATGAGAAAGACATTATTTTTCACCTTTGCACTCTCAGTTTAAATTGACCAATGAATCCTCCTCCTCACCTCTAAGCCCTGCCACACCCAGTTGACGGCCTTCCTCTTCAATCTCTTCAATTTTCTTCTTGTTCAGAGGCTCTGATCTGTCATCTATGTTGTAAGTCCGACATTTCGACAGAACCCTCTCCAGGGCCCCTTTCACGAAGTAGATCTCCTCGTTGCTGGGCGACAGGTTCGGGGCAGGGTCATGGGGTCGACAGCGAACGGCCATCCACTTGGTTTCTGAGTTGAATGGGATCTCTGAAAGTCTGGTGTAACGACTCTGTGAGTGATGCAGCTGCATCTATATAATACATGTACATGTATGATTATAAAAAACTCTAAATGTTGACAATATGAAGCATACATGAAAAGAATGACCAAAGGATATACCGTATAGCATTCTCAAAAAATATTGCTAGTGATGAATAAAGTACTAAAAAAGATTCAGAATTGAAATAATTTCCATTTACTTCAACAAATACAAATTTCTGATAACATTCATGTGAGTTTCTCAGATTAATGAAGTAAAGTTTTATGCTCTTAAATATTTTATGAAAGAGGAAATGACCTTCTAATATGCTTTGTGTATGCACTTATTAATTCAACTAATGTTCTGCCGCACTCTTTGCTGTAACATCAAATGTTGAACTGTATGTACATGCAGTTATCGATTGATACTCCTTTATTTCAGAAATTATACGAGTACATTGTGCTTCAACTTACTTTCATGGCTAAGGCTAGGAGGGCTCCCTCTGTCGGCTGCCCATATAAAACATTGTCACGGATCTCAGAGTTGTTGCATATGCATGCAGCCTGTCATGAGACAGAGAGGGACAATACAAGATTGTCATCACAAAATATCAACTGGCTTCATTTACAGCAGGTACAACAAGTTAATTAATTCTGATAATAATTTGGCTTCGATGTCCGTAACTTTGTTGATCTTTATCACATGTCTTAGGTGGACAAAGCTGTAATATGTTATCAATACCGGTAATCAAATTTTTTTATTGCTAATATAGGGATAAACCCAATTAAACAATACAATTCCTTATTCTAATTCCATTTTTATTCCTATCTTGATACAAACTGTGTCCCATGATATTGATCATAACAACTCATAAACTTGTTCTAAATTTCTCAAAGAAAGATGTGCCTACTTAACCCAAAAATCCATGTACCAGATTCAACACCAAGATTTGGGTGGTTATAACCAGGGTTAAGAAATTGCAAAAAACAAACAACAAAAATTAAGACATTTAAAACTCCAGAAAACTCTGTTTAGAGTCACTCAAAGGGTACTGGTACACAATTCTATGAATTGAATTATAAAAGTTGTAGTCACGCCATTGTACAGCAGCATCAGGTACACATAAGACCTGTGGAAATTTTGGCTCAATAGCATGCTGATGGAAATGGGTATTTTTATTGTATATCCAGTTTCACTTTGTTACTGTTTATGTATTCTCTTTTCAATTTATACATGTTCAAGTCTGTATATTTCATCATAATCTTGTCAAACTTGTTATATCGACCTCTGCATTGAATTGAATTGAATTGAATTGAACTGAATTGCACTGAACTGCACTGAATTGGATTGAATTGAACTGAATTGCTAGCAACTCACCTCTACTACTCTAGCTATAGAGGGAGACTGGTAACCTTGTATATGCATATCATCAACTAACACCATCCCATCTCCATTGTACCCTACACCAGTCACCTGAATAGGACAAGGGAGACAGAGATATGGTTAAATGCAGCTGCTGGTGTTTAAATATCAGTCAGGGACATAGAAAAAAATTGTCCTTCTACGAACAAAATGAAATGGTAAATAATCTATTAAACATTATAAACTACATTTCTGTTACATGAAAGAACTGCAAAAGATTTGGGCCTTGATTTATAAAACTTATAATTAGTAATGAAATGTTAACATAACTGATATAAGCTACTGAAATTGTTCCATTTGACTGGCTGTCAGCATATTACATGTAGAATTGTGGCCACTGTTATAAGCTACAATAATCGTTATAAGCTACTGAAATCATGGCATTTGATTGGCTGAGAGAAACATGAACACAGGGCCCAGATGACTACTGTACATGCTGACTGACATTGTGTCAGTTACATTCCTCCTTGTTTACAACTTCACTCCTTGTAAATTTCTTGCAGATTTCTTCATTCCAGCAATTCACAAAATGTCAATTACTATTGTAACATACCGATGTGAGTAAATGACGAACAAGTATTTCCTGTGCAACACACAACCTGTCAATCAGATGTACATGACATGCTCCATGACCTACTTCTCTCCTAATCAAGCTGAAGTTAAATGACTCTCTCTCCCTCTCTCTCATGGCTTAGCGCACAAACTTTGATTTTGATTGAAATGTATTAATATTTTCAAAGAGAATGCAGGGACAAAGAATAAAGGATATACATATACTGTAAAGTCAGAAGTTTCATGCCAGAAAATAATCAAATCACAATTGAAACAACATAAAATGATTGCAAGTCACAACAGTTTCTTGCTGCAAAATTGGCTGTCATTAACAATTTGCAAAAGTTTTATGTCGCGAAAGTTCTGGTTTTACATTAAAAGTCAGTTTATTATTTCATCAAGAGTCAGTTTGCATTATAAAACATCGCTGAAATAAAAATGCACTTTGATTATATTCTCATGCCTGAACTTGGGTAAATAATTTGAATACAAAAAAGGGCAAGAAATTTAGCAACAATATTCTACATTCATTTGTAATTATCTTCCCGTTTATAAATTTCTGCAGTAAGATTCTATGCTATTTAGAGGCCTACGTTATATCCAATTTTACTTATTCAAATTGCATATATAGAAATTCATGTATGTCACTGTTTTTAACGAATAGAAAAGTAGTGCAGAATTTGCAACAAAAAACAAAAATAAAAACAATATCATGTTTTAATACTGGAAACAGACATAAATTTGATAAAGAAGTACATAAAAATTACCTCCGCTCGAATGTCATCTGATGTGTGGACCACCAAAGCCGTCATCTCATTCTTTGTCAGCGTTCCAGTCTTATCAGAACAAATAACATTTACACAACCTGTAAATGAGAAATTACATCAGTTGAAGAGAGAAAATATTTCATTGACTATTTTTGGATATTTCAATATGTGTATTGTTACAAACAGGGGCACGTAAATTAAAACTAGCCAGGGGCAGTTTATGCTAAGCAAAGCAGATGACACTAGTGGGGTGTTGCAAGAAAGTTGCGATTGATTGCAAGTTGCAACTGATCGGTACTGACCAATCAAAATCATTGTTGCAAGCGCATCTTCTTGAATGGGCAGACCCTGAACCATTCAGAATGGTTGTTCTAATTTGCTTTATAATTTGCAATTGATTGCAACTTTCTTGCAACACCCCATAGGGTTCAGGCAAGCAGGAGAGAGGAGAGTTTAGAGTGGACATGGCTATGCAGAGTGAAATCCAGGGAGTAAGAAGTAGTTTTGTGATTAAAGGTGGTATTCTTTCTTATCATTGTCTTATCTTTCTCTTGGCTGTGGCACATCTAAATAAGGTCAATATTGTACAGGCTCTTGTTCTTGTAAATAAGAAGTAGTCAGTCAGGTAGTGATGTTTTTATATTTACAACAGATGTATTTCTAACTTTCCTGTAAGTAAATCCATCAATTTATATCCTAGTTTGATTACAGTATGAAAGGGAAATATCTATTTTGCTTCAAGTACACACTTGATGATGATGTCCATATCTTTCCAATGTTAATACTAATGTTACTTTTATATGTACATAACCACATATATTCAGGGAACCATAATTTCATTAGCCATTTCTGTATCTCCTGGTCTCTCATTATCATATACATTTGCTTATGCCTTGTAAATATGTTTCATACTTTGTTTAAGGAAATGGTAAGAAATTCATTCATTACTTCATTCAATATCAATTCTGCATCAAAATTTTTAGTTGCTACGATGCAAAGTCATAACAACTCACCTAATGTTTCAACAATGGGCAGCTTCTTGACTATTGCACTACGTTTGGCCATCCTCATCACTCCTAGAGCAAGGGTTACTGTGACAACAATGGGCAGGCCTTCTGGAATGGCTGCTACTGCCAGACTATGAAACAGATAAGAATAATAAAAACAAAAATGAACAGTACAGAATCAAGCACAGAATCAAGCACCCATTTAAAAAAAAAGTATCATATATAGACATATAAAATAATACAGCAAAGCTGTCAGTATATTTATTCATTATACAAAAATGCAGTTCAGCTAGCATAAACAAGTATACTGCATTACATTGTATGTAAACCACTGAAAAACATTGGAATTATGCACCACACAAAAGCAATAACAATGTCATTGTTACTTATTGAATTCAGAGCTTTTATTTGAGTCATGTTCATCTTGAAAATTCATGGTATTATTGTGCATACACCGAAATTCTGGAAAAGGTTCCATGATCAAAAGTTCATGTTTTGAGATTGAATCTCTTTTTTATCCACTCACCTCACACCAATCGTAAACATATCCAGCAGCTTTCTATTTTGTAACCATCCCAAGAACATGATAAATCCAATGATACAGAAGGAATAGAAGGATAACTGTTTGCCTAAACTATCCATGCTCTTCTGCAATGGTGTCTTCGGTGCCTGAGAGAAGCAAGATCATGAAAAGAATTATCAAAAAGAGGATTACCAAGACAATATCTGAATAAATCTTTTAGATTTGGCATAATTCAAGTGAAATATTGAAAAATTACTTCATACAAGTAAATTCAAGTGACATAAATGTGTTGAATATTGTATAATATATAATATATAATAATATAATATAATCTAGTTTTGTTACACAAGTACAGTGTATGTACAATAATAAGTATCCGTACACATGTGTCATTCTTTTATTTTACGTTGCATAAGCCAGTTCGTAATTACAATTTGCGTTTATGCAGATAAAGGTCATTTGTACGGAGTACAACTGACCTTTAAACGCTTTCATAGTATGCACACCATGATGCACTCTCCAGTATGACTTTATTTGTTAGACAAATAGCGCGTCCACCAAAACAGATGCATGTGAGCGTACAAATGTGAGGGTCATTTGTACTATGTACTATTTACAAACTGGCTTATTGATAAAGAGCAAAATGAATTTCAACTGAAATGAACTGATTTGTATTATGTGACAGTAGTGCATTATCATTATTATTATTATCATTACTTATACCACGCTTTTCCCCATTAGGCCCAAAGCCCTTACAATAAATTAAAACAACTAAAAATACTTTTAAGAAAAACATGTTAAAGTGCATCAAAATTAATGAGGTTGAATTATGCATATTAAAGGTCATTTAAAAATGTTTGAAAAATACATAATGAAGAGTTTCAAGCAAATGATTACAGTTTTAGTATGTTGAAAAAATTATCTGCCTCTTCTGCATTATAAAACTGTTTAGCAAATGCTTCCTGACAAAAATGGCCTCTAATATTCTACAGACTTTATTTGCTTGTAAAGTATTTCACTCAGAGTTTGTATAGGCCTACATGTATTTTTGTTATCTTTCCATTCAAATTTATTATTTCATCATAGCCTAATAAATTGTGATAGATCCTATAACGAACAATGTTCAAACATATAAAACTGATGAAATGTTTACATGGTTTTGTGCACCATTCTAACAGAAACATATCTGTCATATATATTCCACCTGCCAAGCATTCTGAGGTGAATTGAGCAAACATTCAGATAATTTGGACATATTTGCTATGATTCCTTTTCGGGAGTGCAAAGTCTAGACTAGACCGAGGGCAAATATTTCTTGTTGAACGTGTGCTAGACAGCAGGCATCTAATCTGGAAATTTCCATTACATTTTGGAGTGTTATCCAGTATCTAAACAAGAAGAATAGCATTATTTTCATCTGTACTGCATTTGTACAAATTCACATATTGTTCATGCATATACTAAAAGAACCACTCTTAAATTACTTTATAGCATCGCTGAACTGCATCAAAGTTTTAATAAAATGGAAAAAAACACTGAGGGGGTTTTCTCTGAAATTAATAACTTTGGTCATCTTACCTCCTCAGCCTTCATCATCTTGAAAATGTCTCCAAATTCTGAATTTTCACCGGTTCCAATCACAATACCCTGAAAAAAACCAAAAAAACATGGAAATAATATGGCATTAATCCATATATCAAACAAGGACCCTATCATGCCCACTGGAAATTATCAATCAGGGGAGCGTTTCATCAAGTGTTTTGTCAGTGATTTTTACCGACAAATTTGCTCTCAGCCAAATCAAATGCAAGGATTTCAGGAGCTTATAACAGTTGTCGGTAAAAATCACTGACAAAACACTTGATGAAACGCTCCCCAGGCTTTAACACTGGTACATATTGTAAAAAAAATTTTTTAGCACAAGGAGAACATAAGGCTAGTTAAAGGTGTGGAAGAAAAGAAATCACTTTCAGCAATTTGGATCTTCAACATTTCATGAATGCTCAGTAATAATATTTCAGGCATTTTTTTAGGTGGTTTTTTTTTTGTGGTTTTTTGTTTGTTTGTTTGTTGGGGGGGGGGGGGTCAGCTCTGCTATTTTTTTTGGACATTTAGCAAGAACCAGCAATCACTGGATGTCTGACCTTGCCATGACCATTCCTGACAAGTGTTCCCATATAGGCAATGTTCTTCATGGTGGTCCTCTTCCCATTCTGGCCTTTGGTCACGATCTGAGTTGTCTTTCGACTTGGCTTGGTCTCGCCGGTAAAACTGGATTCGTCCACCGCCAGGTCTACTGCCTGAGTACCAAAGGTTTAAATGTGAGTAAGGTTAATGAAAGGAGGAGTACATGGAAATGCTGTGAGAATTTTAACGAATGACAAGAATATACACATTTTCATATGTTATTGTTTTTTAATAAATTTCATCAACATGCAGGCTACTTAAAAATGAATTTATGCATGCATCACTAGCTCATTTTGGCCTGTTGTTAATTTGCAACACTACAACATATGCAGAACTCTCAAAAATAAAAACCTTCCAAAAATAACGGCATGAACATATCTACTTCTAAAAAAACTCCCACATATTGTTACAGATACAGAGTTGTGCTGTCCTGTCTGGGTTTTTTTCAAACTTTTGAGAATCTCACTCAAAACAAAGTGATTTACATGATCCTGATGACAACAAATAACAGCATTTTTCAGTATTGTCTCAAATCAACAATTATATTTTTTTTTCTCAAGGAAATCATTACTGTCCACAAGTAGACAGTGACTTAATTTTATTACATGCAACTACTACATGTGCTAGAATTGCATATAGAGTTGAATACTGTCATATGTGCACCAACCAACAGAAAAAAGTTGTCACGCTCCCCCTAATAAAACACAGGTTTACAGAGAGTTTATTTTATGGTACATAAATGTTGTGGACTTGAGCAATTTTTTTCAAAAGATTCAGCCCATCCCTCCCCAACTCCCTTTAAGACAATCCTAAATCCACCTTTGCTATTCTACTTATCTTCAGTTTAACAAATCTTTATTGCAATAAGGTGACGTATCCCTTTAATTGTAGGACACTCACCTCTATCAGTCTCATGTCTGCAGGTACCCTGTCTCCAATCGACAGCTGAACCAGGTCACCAGGGGTCAATGACCTTGCCAAAAACTCCTTCACCTGACCATCCCTTATGCTGTAAAAATGGGAATAGTAACAAAAATGTTTAGTTCCTGTATATAGTATAGAATATAAATCTTGTATACATAGCATACCACACTATGATGTAACGTCACTACATGCAAGTGCTTCCGAAGAACTGGAAATTATTACCCCTGCTTTACCCCTGCTTTACCCCTGGCAACCATTATATCAGTGCATACATTCTACCAGTTATCCACTGCATACTAATTGAATTGAATTAAATTGAATTGAATTGAAATGGTTTATTTATTAAAAAAATTTTGCAGCAAAGGCTGAATTGTGAAATCTTTTACAAACAATTCACAGTTATAAATACAGGATACAGAATAAATACAATACAATGAATACATAATCATAAATATACAAATCACCTTATAAGAAAAATAATACGTTGGATACAAATTCATGTATACAAGTGGTGTGTAACAAAAGTGAAAATAAAAATGGACCCGTACTGTTGAATCTCGCATTTTGGGGACTTTCTTGAATAAACGAAATGTACATGTACGGTGGGGGGGGGGGGGGGGTTAGTTCCTCCATGCATATATATGGGTGTACGGTACGTTGCGATATGTTATTTTGTTAATCTTTTAATTTGGTATATCAATTACGGTATACTTTATTTCACATATGAAGTGTTAATTTAAAGATGTACAAAAAAAATCAGGTAAATTAAATAAAAATTATAGTCAGTTGCGATAATGACGAAAGTGGGTATAGGTTAATTCCACGGTAACGGAAGGACATTTAGATACAGTTTGTGTGTGATTGTCTTTCCGTTACTGTGGAATTGACCGATATCATGTAACACAAGTATAGCAATAACTATGTTACATAAGCTCATAATGACAATACAGGTATTGGTGAACTTCAACATAAACATTTAGAATATACACCACTAATTCAGTTTTGATCCTGCCACAATATAAATCAAGTGCAAATGCAAATACAAATATTATCAACAGAATACATGGAAAAAATGGGGATAGATATTGAGAAAATACGACAGTTGAATCAAATAAAAATGGAATTAATAATCTGACAGAAGACATTTCAAACATCACAGAATACTTTCCTGTGTTTGACTGCTGTTTAGTACTCAAATGAAGTATGGGACTGCGCTCTTTTTGTAGCGCTCTGTTCGACAGCACACTTCAGTGTACCTACAACTATTGCGCAGTGACCTTTGACGGGCCTCTCCTCGAGTTGGAGTAAGCCAGTCATTAAATTGCGAGGAAGGTAGAGTTACACCCTTGGCTAACTTCATACACAGGCTTTCTCTGCGTTTCTCGAGAGTAGGGAGGTTAAGGACACAAAGTACGTGTTCATAACATTGATAAGTCAGCCTAAGCATGATGCGGAATTCACGTTTCTGAATCCTCTCAATTTGGTTTTTCTGTGATAAGTCAAGACCAGAATGCCAAATGGGTACTCTATTGCTGGTCTGGCGTAAGAGCAGTACATTATTTTGAAATCATCTAGAGGTAACTTGAATCCCTTGAGGATATGAAGCATATGAAGCCTCATGCTTGCGCGCTTGGTAATCTCATTAAAATGGTACGTCCATTTCAAATTGTTCTGTACATACACTCCCAGTAACTTCATAGTCTGGACTTCAACTATTCTTTGTCCTTCAAGGTCAACAAAAGGATTAGGAGGACTGGTTCGCATAGAGTTAATATGCATTAATGCACATTTGCTTGGATTGAGTTTCAAGTTGTTGGTCTTAGTCCACTGCTGAAGCTCGTCAGCACTATTTTGGATGGTAGCAGCATCACCCGATTTCCTGCATTCAAGGATCGGCAGATCATCCACGTATTTCCAGTGTGGATTCTGGCTCTCTTGGCATGCGTAGTTGATTAGACACAGAAAAATAAGCGGGCCCAACCATGTTCCTTGCGGGGCTCCAGCTTGTACTTTCCTCCAATCAGAGATCGCTGATCTATACTTGATGCATTGCTCTTGGTCCTTGAGGAAATCACATATCCATGCAACAACTGTGGCTGGACATTCATGTGTAGCAATTTTGGCAAAACCAGTGTGTGGTCGATCCGGTCGAAAACCTTGGTGAAGTCAGTAGTCAGCAGAGTAGACGTTGATTTAGGCTTGTCAACATTTGCATGTATCTTGTAGAAAATTAGATTAGATTAGATTAAAAAATGCGATGTAGACATTCCCTTTCTGTTATAGCAGTCAGCTTTGTCCATTTTGATCTGTCGTTTCACCTCGTTCCTAAGCTGGTGCCATCTGGCAGTGTCATTGTTGGTAAATGCAGTTTGACGTTCATGAATCAATAATATGTTCTATTAGCCTTTCTTCATTCTCGTTGTTGGGTGGATGGTAAACAGCAGCTATTACCAAGAAACTGATCTAGGTAGCCTGGCTGGATGCACTTTGATTTATACAACTTCTATTAAAGTCATTGGGGACATCTATTCCGGTAACGAGTTGAGGGTGCAATGAACTTCTGGCGTAAACTGCTACGCCTCCTCCCCGCCTCTGGTTCCTCGATCTTTCAAACATTATAAAGTCAGGTATAGATACATATTCATGGGGGAAGATCTGATCTGAACCAAGGGAATGGGTAACAAATGTAGATTAATGTCTTGCCAAAGGACATTAGTACCTTGCCAGAGCTCAAACCCATGACGTCCACATCTCCAGTTAAGTGTTTAAACAATGTGACTACAACACCTCTACATGCCAGTGACATAAAGTATTCACTCGTATGCAGACAGTTCTTGTTACTTCTCTCACAACATTGAGTCAGTATTAATCTACCTCAATCATACTAGTGCAACGAAGGTTACAAACATTGAGATAACCTAAGTACCAGACAGTCCTTGTTATTTCACATTTTTAGAAGTGATTCAGACAACTGTTAGCAACATGGATCTACATTTTGACTTTTATAGATTTCTTTACTTCTGAAACACACATTGTGTATGCACATGATGTTTTCATCTCTGTTTTACAAAGAGTTGTAACTGATCTGAATTGATTGTAGATCTCCAAATCACTTGGATTGTGATTGATTGGGGACTTTTAACCATTCATATCAACCGCAACTCTTTATAGAATGGTACTGCATATCTTCACAAAGTATGCAAAGTATTGAGAATCATGACCAAAATGGATTAAAGTCTATCCTAGGCTACATGACAATGAAATATTCTTCCTATAAAGTTTGTTCCATAATTGTTCTAGACCGCTTTCTTCTTATATTTCATTTCAGTGAAAAATTTTCAAAAAAATATATAATTTACCAGCGACATATGGGTGGCACCATGTTGCTCAACTTTTCTAAAGACTTTTCAGAGCGATATTCCTGCATCAAAAACGAAAAATAAGAAGCAAATTATTCATTTTAAAGGGAGAGAGAGGGGGGAAGGAAAAGGAAAGAGGCCAAAAGACAGACAGAGAACAAGAAAGTGGTTTGCGAGAGAAACTTTGAGCATAAATCATCTTTGATATTCAATTTCAACTGCAATTAAAAACAGTTCCATACATATTATTTTATCAGATTAAACAGAGGGATAGAGCAAGAGGGAGAAAGGATAGAGAGAAAGAGAAAGCAAGAGAGAGAGACAGAGACAGAAAGACAAAGTGAGAGAAAGAAAGAAAAAGAGGAAGAGAAATGGAATGTATCATAGTCACTCAGAGAAAGACAGAGACAGACACAGTATATGAGTAAGAAAACGAGGGAGAAAACAAATGTTATGTATCATAGTCATTCAGAAACAGACAGAGACATATACTGAGACAGAGACAGAGATACAGAAAGACAGTGTGAGAGAAAGAAAAAGAAAGAGGGAGAAAATGGACCATATCATATCATAGTCATTTATCATCTTCTTTTTGAGAAAAAAAATACAAAAGAGAGTGTGTACAAACCTGAACAAATGCCACGGTTACAACAATTGAGATTGCCTGGAGAGAGAGAGAGAGAGAGCAAAAAGGATACTGACTTTAAAAACAAAGCACTTGATCTAAAAATAAATGATACAAACCCAAAACTGAATGATGAATGATATCTAATTGTTGAAGAGTTTTTTTATAAACATAAAAGGTCATATTACTTTGGAAGTAGATAACATATTGTTATTTCAATACCACCCCCCCCCCCCCCAATCAACCTGAACATTATCAGTGGCATCAAACTGTATCATAATCACACTATATCACCGTTTTTCACCAAGGAAAAATTTATTAGAATATATGTCATTACTCATTTGTATTCCCATATTTTTTTGATATTTTGAGTATTCAAGTTTGAATAAGCCACTTCGGAGATGCAATCTGAGCATGAGCAGATAAAGGTCATCTGTACCATATTCTAAAACCCACTGACACTAATATTCGATATGTGCTCATGAATGTCATGTAATCATTATTCAATTATGCACTAATGGTGCATTCCATGATATCCAGGTGGAAGTATTCTTTTTAAAGGGGGAAAGCTAGTCATGAGGCACCTCTATCACTCCCATAGTTATTTTTCTGAAGTGCACATAAAGGGACCCTCCATGTCTAAAATATCTGTGGATATTTGGGGTCATTTGTACCATGCGCTAACCCCGAACTGGCTTATTGTTAACACTTTATTATAGGCCTACGTGCATTTATCCACAGTTGCCACATATACAGTTAACCACTGCAACGATCCAAGGAAAAGAACGATAGGCCTAAAAATTATTACCATAGTGATGCTAAAAGCATCGTCAAACTGGCCCATCACCACGGAAACCACAGCAGATACCAACAGCAGCATGATGAGTGGATCTTTGAACTGAAAAATATAACAGCAGATAAGATGAATTCAGCATTGTCATCATTTGCAATACAAACAATATATACATGATCTCCATACAACATCAGAGCCAGTGCAATAATGATTTTTTTTTTCATGAGCTCTTTTTAAATTTCCTATATGAAAAGTGAGATTTCTTTAAGCAAACACTGTTCATTTTTCCAACTTTTTTCAAAGCTCCATTGCTCTGAAACCAGGTATGCTATTTTCAGACTTCATATTGCATTCTGTCGGTGTATTTAAATGCATAAAAGTCAGGGTTCAAATTATAGACAAGAGTCTTAGGGTGTCAATAACCCTCTATTGTTCTGACAGCTGCCAATTGTTTACAATCAATTCACTGTAAACAGGACTCTCTTGTGTTTCACAATATCCTTCAAACTACCTCTTACACAGAGGAATGTGTAGAGGACTAGCAACAGATAGATGTGTTCCATACATGGGAGTCTGGGACAGTATATGTGCTACAAAAATCACAGAATAGTGCAGTATAGCATAAAATTAAATTATGCAGGATTTTAACAAGAATATCTATTTCTTTTTAATAGGAGCATATATTATGCTTCTTTAATCTTTTGATAAACATGGCTTTGACAAGGCTTCTGGCATAAATTACATGGGAAAAGCAACTGTGTATAAGTGTACTGTAACTTGAATTTTAATTTGAGATATCGAAATGCACTTTTTTCTATTTTTCATCTAATGAAATCAACAAATACTAGTTTCTTTCATCTTATTAACAAATATAATGATCTGTACCTGAAATAACTACCTATAAATTCAAGATTGATCAAACATACTGAACTCAGTACCGGTACATGCTGAAGGTTGTAACAAAACTCAAAGCAAAATTAAATGATACAAAGTAATCCTTGGAAACAATTTATTCAATAATTTCTTTTGCACCTCATACCTGGCCTAAGTATTTCTTCCATAACGGCTCCTCTTTGCTAATCTCAAATTCATTAGGGCCATGGACAAGTAGCCGTCTTTCTGCTTTGCTCTCCTCTAGCCCCTTCACAGGGTCCGCTCCAAGACGGTCAATGACATCATCCACCGACAAGCTGGCAGCCGTGGGAGCTGCCAAGAACTGCATCATCTTATCATCATCCTCCTAAATGTTGGAAGAAAATTGGTTACGATTCTGCTTTCAAAATGATGAAATCGTAGCACAATAATTTACAAGCAAGAGAATGGGACACACATGTCCAGTTTATTGCAGTTTCTTCTCTCGTTTGCTTCCTGGTCTCGACTTTTCATCCAAGTGAGTGTCAAAGCTACATGTACATGTAGTTCACTTACCATTATTGTAACATTACAGATTATAATCCGGGGAAGTTCAGCTCATCAGAATTAGTTCCCTTTATCAACGGGCACTCCACTGTATCACAGTCATCATTTTGAGGGTAGTGTACACAGATGGCACACAATACTATGGCAACCTACATGTATTCACGCTCCTCAAGCATATAACATCTGCACACAGATTTTCAAAAGCCTAGTCATTTATTTTGAATATTGGCATAAGAGGAGGGTTCAACAAACAATAAACTACAGGTAAAATAATTGCATCAACCAAAGATATTTCTACTCACATTGATATTCCCACATTTCAATTTACATTTCCACACTCGCTACCAAGTTACCAGCAGTGCCTAGATTAGATGTGCCATGTCCACATCTGCATTTTCATAGATAATTGATTTCACTCCATTATTTGTTGTTTTAAAGTAAATACATGTATGTATCACAAAATGTCATGATTCTGTCTAGTGAAATTTCAGCATCTGCTGTAAAAGGGTCTAGCCATTTTTCTGACTTCTCTCTGCCCTGTAAACTAGGGGTGTATCCAGTATTTGAAAAAAGGAGGGGGGCACAATTTCAAATCTTGACAAGGAAGGAAAATATGAATAGCTACAAAAATAACGAAAGTACGTTACAAAATTCATATTTTTCAGGTGCATTTTGAGTAAAAAATGTGAAAGGGTGGCAAGATTTTAGGGTTGTGTAATTTATCAATGGTTTTTGCTATAAAACAGTCCAGCCTCGGTGCAGCGCGCTGGATAAAAAATTTTCAGGAATTTTATGGTATCTTCTTTTTTTAGCAGCAAAAATAAAAAGAGAAAAAAGGTGACCTGTTGAGAGCATGAATTATAAATCCTTTTATCATTTCTCTCCCACCTTTCGTCATGTTATTTTTCTTATCCTATCAATTATCTTTCCATCCTTCCTTTCATTATGTTTCTCTTTGATTCATTTTATCATCTTCTCTTCTGTTTTTCCTTATGTTACTCTTTATATTTATTTTTCTATCATTCTCTAGATATCTTTTGTTATTCTTTCCTCTCAAATTTTCCAATCAAATAATATCATTCCCTTCCATCTTTCCTTGTGTACATCTTCATCCTATTCCTCCTATCATTTCTATATCTATCCCCCATTATGATACTTTTCTCTTTATCTATCATTTTCTGCTTTCCATCTTTACTTTTAACTTTCGTTATATTATTATGTTTCCTTTTACTATCTTTTCTTTATCTTTCTCTATCCTTCTATCATTTCCATATATTTCCTTAACTTTTCTTTATTTTTTATCCTATCACTTTTTCTTTCCACCTTTCTTTTCGTTATGTTATTCTTTGTTTTCTTTCATCATCCTCTCTTCCATCTTTCCCTTCTATCCTCTCTCTGTCATTCTTTATGTTTTTCTAAATGCATTATCCTTCTATCATCTTCTCTTCCATTTTTCAATATGTTACTCATTATCCTTCTTTTGTTTCTCTCTGTATCTTTCAATATGTTTTCTTTGTCCCCTTATTGTTTGTTTTTAGCCAGAAATCAGGAAAATCATACTGATATGGACACTTTTGATATATGTTTTCATTCTCCCCTTGTTTTTTCTTAGCCAGAAATGAGAAAAATCAATTTCAATTTTTCCCCTTGAAGATGCCATACAATTTTTTAGAGAGCTAATTTCGACCCAGAGCTGTCTCGAGACCTGGGCAGCATTTCATCAAAGGGTCATAAGTACCGGTACAAGTTCGCCGACATCCCATTGAAACGCGTGTAATAAACTTAACATGCGTTTCAATGGGATGTCGGCGAACTTCACTTATGACGGTTTCATGAAACGATGCCCCAACTGCTTAAAGGAGAATTACGCTCAAAAATAAAGACGATAGTGTTCAAAGGTGTTATTTAGACTATATGGCTTCGCGTCAAAATATACGAGATCGATACGAATCAATTTTTTCTGAGCAAAATTTACCATCTGCTAGCAATATGTGTCGTCTGCTAGCAACACATGGGGGCTGCCATTTTGTTTATGTGTACAAGAAGATTTTCTTAATCCAAATGCTCAATTGCCTTTTTCAAAATTAAAAACCCATTTGAGATTAAAAATATAGAATAGATATGTCAATTTATTTTGAAACTGAAGATTTCCTTATATATTTCTGTTGAAAATCGATATTCGCTTAATAGAAATCTATTTTCTCGATACTGGACGTATGGGACGGAGCAAATTAATTCAAATTTTATGGATGCTTCTTCCCTGAGCATCTATAGCGGCAAACTATGCATTCACCTGATTTCGGATAATGGACTTGAAAAGTCAAAATGCATGCTGCATATATTATGTTCTGCTCTGTTTGGCAAACCCAAGAAAATAGATTTTTGTTAAGCAAAACCAGACAATTTAAAAATATCATTATAAAGATTTAATTTTTATAATACATGTAAACACTCACTTTATATTTTCCGTCACATATGGGATTTTAGGTAATGAAGAAAATCAATTTAGGATTTGGATTCAAAATATCTTCCTGACTGGAACATTTCTCAATGGTTCATGTACAACTCCAAATCAGCAAGAAAATGGCAGCCCCCACGTAAATGAGTATGAGACGATACCGGGTGTTGGAATATCTTTATTTATACCCTTTTCTGATATCCTATTAGAAAATGATTTAGGCCAATAAGTAGGAATATATTACACCTTCCAATATAAGTAAATTTGTAATCAGGGCTTAATTCTCCTTTAATAAAGCCATCTAAATTCATCAGTGATGTACATGAAACTACTATACATGTACATGTATGATTGCTTGGCATTCAAAACACATCCTGGCCTTCTCTTTGCCAATATTTCTCAATAGACCGCTTTGGTAATATATGCAAATTTTGTGCATACCTTTCAAACAAAGGTTGCTCTTGATAACCTGAAAGCCTGCAGGAGTCTTGCCGACATAGCTACAAATAATGTATATGCAAACTGGATTCCAAGCGTTGAGGCGCATTTATAAAAAGCAGGTTCATGGAATTGCTCGTCACTAGGTGCTCAGAGAATATATGTGCATAAATACATAACAGAAGAGGTCTAGGCCTATTGCAAGCAGGCTTATTACATGCAGAACTACTTTAATTTTGAAGTACATGTAGCATTGTGTAATTTTAAATCGAAACCTCTCATAACTACTTAACATTTAAAGTACATGTATGTCTGGTGTCTTTGGTAAATTATCATGATAAACTACATGTAAATAAAATAATTCATTATGAAATTTTACAAATTAAAACAAATATATGTATCTCATAAAATCTGTATCTGTAGTAACACAGGGTATTTAATTTGTGCTGATTTTAGCAAGTCAATAGGTTACATTTAGAATTAAGTCACTGGTTAATTTGTTGATGACCAAAACACCATCTAGATGCATTGTTTTGCTTCAATCCTGAAAATTTTCCATCGTTTTTGTTTAGTAACAGGGGCGTATCCAGGATTTCCCAATGGGGGGGCGCCAGGCATTATTGATCGCCGTCCTGGGGGAGGGGTCTAAGGGAAGGGGGTGCCCCCTCCCCTTTGGAAAATTTTTGCTTCTGAAGAAGGGCTGAGATGCAAAATAATCCTATATGTGACCAATTTTGAAGCCTATTTAATGAACAACTTTTTTTTTACAACGGCCAATAGGGGGTGCACGCCTGTTGTGCCACCCCCTATATACACCACTGAGTAAGGCATAACCTTCAGTTCACATCTGTCAAAAAATATAGCTCCACTCAGTGTGTAGAGCACAGATTTGATCTAACATTAATCAACATTTAATACTTGTTCATGTGATATACACACTGGGCAATAATTAATACCTGAATGTTCAACCCTAGATTAAAAACAAGTCCAAAATATCTTTTAACCTATCACTTTCACTTTTAAGACAGCAAAAGACTGTTTTGAAATCAATATGCACCATGGAAATATAGAGCCTTGTTGAGATCCAATACATAGATAATTACCAAAACAAATCATGAACTTCCTCTGTTGGTGCCAGTTTCTATGGCTAATTTGTGGAATTTTAAATGTTGCAGTTTGGAATTAAAGTATAAAAACAAACATTAAAGACCACTTCCATACTGTCTCTCTAATGTACCTACAATTTAATTTCAATTCCTTATCAGGTACATATGGTTAAATCAAGTTAAAATTCCACATGGAAATTATTTATTAAAGATTTGTTTGATTTTATTCACATGTGGTACTAATTAAATGCAATATGGATCGGGAAGAGGAGGTACATGTACTGTAAACAAAAAAACAGGGGGGTATCAATCATAGTTGTTTAATAGGTCTTGTTCTCTTCCACATGTACACTCATAAGTGAAAATGGTATTGGTAGAAAATTTTGAGGGGAAAACTTGAAAACGGACTGTATGAGTTTAAAGCTCAAGTGCAGTTTTGGTAGCAAAAAGAAAACTGGAAACAAACATGTTAAATGTAGTCTCATGTTCTTCTCCTTGTATACAAAAATATATGCATAAAATCATTTGGTATTTCATTCATGATTTGCGGAGAAATTTAGTGTAAATATCTGTGAGGAATGCTAGATTATACACTGCCATACCCAGATAATACCCTTCCACCCAGATGGTTGCCTGCACATCAATAACGGAGATAGCGTGAGTATAGCGCATCACTGTTCCCCATAGGTGTACACATTGTAATACAATTTGCCATTGTAAAAGTTTAGATCCCTGTCCCGGTATCTAAATAATTTTTTACCTCACAATTGTTTAATATATAACTTGAGGAGCAAAAAGCTTCACAGCAGATTAGTTATGCTAGTATCTTGCTATTTATCTTCCCAAATCAAAACTGCACATTACCTTTAAGCAAAACAGATCCTCACTCAAGAAAGGGCGTCCCTATACAATTATGAATAGGGTGGGTGTGTCTCACCAAATTTGCCAACAAGATAGCTGACTTACATGCACATGTAAGGAAAAAAATGATTTTCACATTTTCAAACAGAGGATTAAAAACAAGCAAACTATAAAAAAAACAAGACAAGAATCCACAAACTCAAAATTTTTTGATTGAATGGGGAGGTGGTGTCACACCCACACTAGAAATGCCTCTCTTCTTTATGAATATTGGTCATGTTAAAGTACTTGTATTTGTAGCAGTAAGCAGGCAAAACAATTCTCAAGGGTATAAATATGTGAATGCTAACAGAGCAGTTTACTCAAGGTATAAAGTTCAAAATATCTCACACATTTTTTGATCATACTTTTTTGAGGGGTCAAGTGTTTCACAAAATTGATTCACTTTAACTGTTCAAGCAATCAACGAACCAGACTACAAATAAATCAATATTAAAATAACCAACAACTATCAGAAAGAATTACACTTCATTACCAACAGTTTGTGTTTAAAAAGGTGATGAAAATGAAGAGTATAGAAAAAAAGTTCATGGGATTAGTTCAAGTAAAAATTCCATGATTAAATATCAACATTCTTGTTTTTTTAATGAATGATGGTAAGGGGGTGCAGCATATCTCCTAAATTTATAATTTTATGATCATGAATGATACAGCTTTCCATAAAATGAACTTCAACACTATGCAAACAAGTAGTATGCAAATATAGTTACACAATAAAAATATCAAATATCAAATAAAAGTACTAAGCCAAATAATGCAATATGCTATGTACGTGTACAATGTACATGTACGTGTGACACATCTGACCGATGATATGTATAGTATAATTTACACACAGTTCTCTTATATTACATATCGTTACACAGTGATCATCATTATTTGCCAGATAATATGCAGACAATGGGGTTTTTTACATTAAGTTTAAGAAAAACAAGACAATACCCTACCCTCAAAGGAAAATTTTCTACCAAATCTTTTTGCTTAAAAGAATTAATACCAGGGTAAACAGCAGAAACTAAATGCAAGGTAATGACAGGATTTAAAATTTAATTTCTACGTGTATACATGCATGTGTAGATGTCGACCAATGTATCATATCCAGCCTTATTAATAAGAAAACCCTTTTGGATATTATGCAAGAGAGAAGAAAATATTTTGTTGGCATACATGTACATGTACATGAACCTGATACCAAAATTGACAAACATTGCCTGTTTATGGTCAATAGTAAAAAGAGGATTAATGTAATGACCTACCTTCATGGGTCTGCCCTAAACAAACATGGATTACTTCTGCACTGGTGAGTTTTTGACAGAACCTGGCTTGAAAGAAGCTGTAAGCCTTTGGGAGGAATTATTTCTGGTTGATACACACACAGCTGCAGCACACATGGATATTATTGGCTGAAATGAAACATGTATGAGAGGATTGCAGTGATGAAAATAAGGATGAGGTACATGTACATGCTTTAAGGAAATGGGAATTTAGTGGACTAAGGTTTCTCTCCAGGGTGCCCTAGCTCTCTCTCTCTCTTCTACTTATTTTGGCAGTTTGAAGAAACAAGAAAACATAATATCTGAGAGTGGACTTTGAGCACAAACTGAGGATGATTATGAATCGGGGAAAGAACAGAATGATATAATATGCAGGGAACTAGGCCTCATTAATAATAATAATAATACATGACATTTATATAGCGCTAATTGCAAAAGCCTCTAAGCGCTTATAGAGTGATAGTAAGAGAGAGATACCAGAACAATTACACATACTGAGAAACTACAAAGAACAAAATATAACAAGATACATGTACACATTATGAATAAACAGATTTGAACAGATGGGTTTTTAACATTGTTCTAAAAATGTTCACATTGTCGGCTTTACGTTAAAGGGGAAGTCCACCCAATTGGTTTTAAAAGAAGAAAAATTAAAGAAACCAATCAATTATAGTTTGAGCAAGAAATATGACAGTTATGAATGCCTAATCCATTAAACACAAATGGGCAACTCTGACGTACAGTATCTTGCAAGCTCCACTCCCATTTGCCCTGTGCTGAAAAAATCATAAATTTCCACTCTAACTGAAAATATTTTATCATATATGAAACCTACATACAATCATCTCACTAATATGCTTTTAGACAAACCTGTATGATACAAATTTATGCCCTTCGTCAAAGACAAAGGAAATGAAAATTTATGAATTTTTGTGTACTGAGCAAATGGAAGAGGAGCTTGCAAGATATGTCGCGGAGCTGCTAATTTGTGTTTGATTGATTACAAATTCAAATTTCATAACTTTCTTATTTCTTCTTAGATTTTGCTCAAACTTCTATTGATCTGCTTATTTTAAAACGAACTTGATATCAGGGTGGACTTTCCCTTTAAGAATATAATGTGTGTACACGGAGAAGGAGGAAGAAAGTGGAAAATACTGATTTACATATGATGAATGAAAGAAGAGAATGCAATTAGAAAGGGAAGAGAGAAAATCTGTACTAAAAGACAGAATTTAGAAAGGAAAGGGAGAGAATGAGAAAACGAAGGAGAGTAAAGAGAGAATGATATGATAAAGCAAAAAGCGAGAATGTTATTCTTTAAAAAAGAGAGATAGATACAAAGGAGAAAACAAGCCTAGGGAGAGAAGGATGATGGAAATCGAGAACCTGAAGGAGAAAATGGCGGGATCTTCAAGGGGAATTAACCCCTCATGGAAATGTGGACGAGTAGAAGCATACAAATCAGAGCACATTATTAGTGAAAGTTTGAATAAAATCGGACAAAGAATAAAGAGTGAATGAGGAATAAGGAATGATTTATTATTAAAGTTAAAATCATTATTGATGGGGGAATCTCCTATTGGCATGCAGTCAAAATGTGAGGTGTCACACATGGAGAACTCTCCCATTTGGTATGTCCAAACAAAATTATCAAAATACCCCTTTGTCTATTTTTAAAAAATAGAACAGACTTTTTGTCCATGATACATTTTGGGGAATATATTCTTACAGGTTATCCCTTTAAGAAAATGTCTGTTTCACTATAAGAGTTGACGAGATACTTTGAGTAATAAAACAAATGGGAAAGTTCTCTCTGTTTATTAGTAATCTCAACTTTCCAAAAATCATTATAACTTATTCCTTATTCTTTGTCTGATTTATCTCAATCTTTCACAAATATGTTTCTCTAATTTTTCTGCTTTCATCCAAGCCAGCTTTATATAAGAGGGGTAAATCACTTGCCAAATGACAAAGCACATACATCTATCTGTAAGCGTGGCAATAAAACACATCCTGGAAGCAACTTTTTTTTTTTTCGTAGAGATTGATGTGCATGCGCAATAGAGTTTCTTTGTGGACAAAATTTCACTGGCCGAGTTTAGTCTAAAACATCGGCAGAATGAAAACAACATGCGATCGTGAAAAAAATCTGCAGGGATTTCTTTGGTTGGACATGATTTTGACTTTGAATTTGTTAGAAATATCAGCAGTTCTTCCTGACGGCCATTTAAGGTAGGAGTGAGATTTTTAAGAGCTGAATTTGAAAGGAAGTATTTGAAATATTTATCTTATTTTTCTCCCCATACTTCTAGTACATGCGATGGAAAATATGTAGTATTTTTGGCATCAGTCGATATTAGTGACTATGTGTGCCTTTTAGGCGACAGGCCAGAGTGCTTAAGGTGGGCAGACCCAGAGAGGGACTTGACTATGGTGACTGGGAGGCTTCCGGCTGTCTTGGAGGAGAGCCTCAAATTAAAAGTCAAAAATAAAACTCCTCCATACAGATGGATTTTTCTGTCTAGGTTTTTTGCCAGCTTTTCGTAGAAAGGACTCTTGGCCGCTCTGGCTCTTGGCTGGTTTTGATAAAAAGCATACCATATCCTCTTGGCTGCTGTTGGTGGCTTTTAGTAGGACCCTGTTATTCTATATGTCTTGATGTTCAATCCGACTTCTAGCTCTGCTCATTCAACCTCTAGTTAGGGCCTAGCCATACTTTATTTCATATTATTAAATTCCCTGTTCCCTCATTCCAATACATAATCAGCTAGACAGAAAAATCTGTCTGTTTGGAGTTTTATAACATTTTTTGACTTTCGAGACTCTCCTCCAAGACAGACGGAAGCCTCCCATAGTCACAGTAGTCGAGTACCCCTCCGCGGGCCTTAACCACTAGGTATATGGACAAAAGTATGAGGTACATGTACCTCCCCCTACACGTTTATTACTTTATTAGAAGTTGTAGATCGACATAAATTAACTTATATAGTAAAAATAATGTATACTAAATATAGTGCGCTCACCTGAATTTTGAAATAATCCAACTTTAATCCAAAATTAACCTCGTTTTGACATGTTGTCAGCGGGGTTATTGCAAATGAATCGAGGCGAATGGAATACTAATGTAGTGAACGCATACACATAATGTAGTGAACGCATACGCATAATGTAGTGAACGCATACGCATAATGTAGTGAACGCATACGCATAATGTAGTGTACGCGTACGTAGGTCCCAGCTTAGCTGCGGAGCTCCTGATTCAAATGCAGTCAAAGATGATAAATTTGTTGTTTCATCGTATTTCATCGTATTTCGGTAAATTACAAATACCACCTAAGATAATCTCCAAAACCTTACTTAAAATGCAATAAAAAATCATAAATTTGCGTGAAGGAGGATGAATTTTATGATTTGAATATTTTCCGATGAAAAAAAAGCGAGAATATTATATCGCGGACGATCGTGAACGATCTTTTCTCTCATGTTGAAGCACTACTGCGCGTGCGCAATGGTGATTGGCAATCGGGTTTTCGAGAGACCAGCACTGAGAAAAGATCGTTTGTGACATTTCTATCGCATTTATTTTGCCAAAGAAATATTGAAAACATACGTATAATCACTCCGATTGCAAGTTTTTTTTATTTTCATGTAAGTATGAGTAAAGCTGGTGATTTTATGTGATGTGGTATTTGTAATATTTTAATCGAACTTTGGTCAAAGCAAAAGTAATGCACAAGGGTGTATAGCTCGTCCACGATTAGACTAAAAGCTTCAGTCTCTCTGTATCGTCGGTTGTTCCGTTGAGACTAGGCCTATGTCTGGCTCCACTAGACCTCCGGACAGAAGGTTGAGAAATGTCAGAAATATTAAAGATTTCCCCATAACAGACGGTCATTTCTGTCTAGTCCACGATGAGCCGAATATTGTACCATTAAAGCACATAGCGATGGACCCCAATGGGAGTGGCTTGGGCAGACTTCGGTCTATGTAGGAGAGGGATTCCGCGAAGCCAGACGTAGTATCAGCGGAGCATATCCCCGAACGAAATAGACTGATTTTTCAGCATGCAAAAATTATAAATCGCGCGCGCCCTATATCAATTTTATGACATCAGTTAATATATATTCATGATCCTACCGCTAGTTCCGCTCACACCACGAATAGTGGTCATATTGACCACTACAAATACAAAATGCAAAAATAGTTGGTATTTTCTGTCGCGTGTAGTAAAGGTATGGGGGGAAAATAAGATAAATATTTTAAATACTTGCTTTCATATTCAGCCCTTAAAAATCTCACTCCTACCTCAAATGGCCGTTAGAAAGAACTTTTGATATTTTCAGCAAAATCCAAAGTCAAAATCTTGTCCAAAACCGGAGAAATCCCTGCCGATTTGTTTCACGATCGCGTGTTGTTTACATACTGCCGATGTCTTAGACTAAAATCGGCCAATAAAATTTTTGTCCACGAAGAAACTCGGGATCGCAAGCGCACATCGATCTTTACGATCGCGCACACAGAAAATCGGGACTTTTGAGTGAATGTTTGTGACTTTTGTGCAGTGGTGTTTTAAAAAGTTGAGGTGTACATGGTGTATGACTGCCTACATTATACACACGAAGTATAGGAATGTAGCTATGAGTGGTTCCGCTCACTCATAGCTACATTCCTATACTTTGTGTGTATAATGTAGGCAGTCATACACCTCAACTTTTTAAAACACCACTGCACAAAAGTCACAAACATTCACTCAAAAGTCCCGATTTTCTGTGTGCGCGATCGTAAAGATCGATGTGCGCTTGCGATCCCGAGTTTCTTCGTGGACAAAAATTTTATTGGCCGATTTTAGTCTAAGACATCGGCAGTATGTAAACAACACGCGATCGTGAAACAAATCGGCAGGGATTTCTCCGGTTTTGGACAAGATTTTGACTTTGGATTTTGCTGAAAATATCAAAAGTTCTTCCTAACGGCCATTTGACATGTTTGAGGTAGGAGTGAGATTTTTAAGGCCTGAATTTGAAAGCAAGTATTTAAAATATTTATCTTATTTTTCCCCCCATACCTTTACTACACCCGACAGAAAATACCAACTATTTTTGCATATTGTATTCGTAGTGGTCAATATGACCACTATTCGTGGTGTGGTTCCACTCATCGTTTGCTACCCGATCAAGTCACTCATCATACTCATAGACATAGGCCTAGACAGGCCTAAATTAGTCTTCCTGGGGATAATGACCATATTTCGCGTACAAAATTATAAAAAAAAAATAGTTTTACTTTGGTTTATACATGTTTTAGGAATATTCTAACAGTTATGCATGGTTTCTCATATTCTACAGCGATTTTTTTTTTTTTTTGATAGAATAATACTAAATACTAAATAGACCTCACAAAGTTGGATCTAGTAGTACTAGATAGCCAACTCCAGGGAGCTCCAAACACGCGCAGTGACAATGACAGTGTTCATGAGACATGACGACATGAGTGTTGGAGCTGGCAAACTCGGACTTCTAAAAAAGTAAAAGTAAAACAATACATCAATAAAAGTTGCTGGGACCACAGCAAAATACAGTAGAAAAAGGGACTCAGGTAATTCCAAGTTTCTCATGACTATTTTAACCGCAAAGTATATATCTTTATAACTTTCAACTCTCCACATCTCAACTTTACTGCAATTTGAATGAAACTCATCGTTTTAATGACTAAAATTATTTATCTTACCATTTTGTTGCGAGGAAAGTCCGAAACTAAATTCTCATATCTGAATCAATGATTCTGACTTTGTTCACGTCGTCTTATCTCGAAATAAGTGTTAAATTAAGGTATTATTTCAACGAATTTGAGTAGATTTAGTTGAAAATACATCTTTAACTGATTCACCTTTGATTTGTAGATATTCATTCAGTAAAGACGTAAAATTGATGTTCATTTCTTGTGAGACCGAACGGAATTTTAAAAGCTCGACATTTTTGTGCAGTCCCATTTGTATATATTTGTGTGTGTGTGTGTGTGTTTGTGTGTTTGTGTGTGTGTGTGTGTGTGTGTGTGTGTGTGTATATATATATATATATAAATAATATATATATATTTGATATATAATAATAACTCTCTTTCCAGCGTTAGGGGGAATCCTTTTATCTCAGCTTATTGTTAGCATTCCCCTTATTAAGGGCCTTAACGCACAGATTCTTTCACCGTAAACGTCAAATTTCTATAGTATTGTGACGGAATAAACCGCATTGTTATTATGTTAGCATTCCACCTGCCTAACGTAGGAAATAATGTTGTATATATATAATAATATAAATATATATATAAATATATATATATATATATATAATTGTGAAAGATTATATGCATGCATATATATATATATATATATATATATATATATATGCATGCATGTGCATGATTGTGATTGTGAGTCAGTCAGTGTGTCCTGATATAGGTCTAACTTAGTTAGTATTACTATTAAATTAGACCAAAAGCTTCAGTCGGTTGTTCCGCTGAGACTCCGTTTGGCTCCACTAGACCTCCATGTCTATGGGAAAGGTTGAGAAATGTCAGAAATATTAAAGATTTCCACATTAACAGACAGTTATTTGTGTCTAACTTAGTATTAGACCAAAAGCTTCAGTCTCTGTATCGTCGGTTGTTACGCTGAGACTACGTCTGGCTCCACTAGACCTGTCTATGGGGAAGGTTGAGAAATGTCAGAAATATTAAAGATTTCCCCATAACAGTAAACAGACGGTTATTTCTGTCTAACTTAGTTTATGCTCATATTGTCATAATCAAGTGAATGACCCCCAATAATATTCCTAATGCCTTATAAAACTAATAATGTCTTTAACATAACGTGATCCTGCTAATTTTGTGGTAAATATCATGTATGTATTAAGAAGTCAACAACATTACATTACTTTTTAGATCCAATTTATATCTACAATACTACATTCTTTTCTGATTTTGTTTTTCAATCAGACTTTTTAGCCTATGCATTGCATATACTAAACACAACATGTGTAACTTTAAATGTTGATATTTGTATCAATAGACTTGAAGAAAATATATATAGTTCTAGATATATGTCTCATTTAGAATGCTCCCCAACAAGGCAAGTTATTGAGATGATATTAAACTGAAAATTCCTTTCTCATGCAGCATTTGAAATTACTTCCACATCTAACTCTGATATTGTATCATGTTGTAATTGATGACTTATGTTTTTGTTTCTTATTTTTTTCTGCAGCGCTGTTGCATTCTTTCTATATTTATTTCTATCTCCCTTTATATTTTGTTCTTTATTCTCTTTTCTCTTCTGTTGTTTAGGTATATATTTTGCCTCCTTGATTATCCCTTCTATCAAGTTGTCTACATTTAAAAAGAAAACCATATAATGAAACAAAAACTCACAGCTCCACTCAATTAGTTTTTTTTAACAAGTAATGAATTTTGCATTTATTTATTTGTTTAGGTAAATAGCCTAGTGAATATGATTTTATATTAATGGAACACATAATTTCCATGTGGATTATTTCTTTTTGAATGGCCAAAATGTACTATGTTGTCCTTTTTACTGTAATTATAATAATTAGGTGAATCATATGAAATTTATTCAAATTGAATGGAATAATTTTGTTTTCATATTTTTCAGAAAGCCATGAGTACTAGTCGTGGTCTTATTCTGTCAGTATTTGCTGGGGTGTGTGCCGCCACTGCATCACTTTGTGCCAAATTGGCAATGTCGGGGGAAGAGGTTACAGAATTCTGCCTCCACCTTCATGATGTCTTTCAGTCAGATTTTATCCCTCAATGTTCTGTGGTAAGAAAGCTATTAATAGCTCCATTCCCACTCACAGAACCATCACTGTGTGGGGCTGTGTCAATTTCGGCGATGCATGGTCACAACCTCTTAGTTGAAGAGGTAAAAACACCAATATAAACAGCAAAATTTTGAGAAAATACTTCCTTCTACATTTTAGGATGATGGAATATCTAATTTCATGCCATTCTTTGATAGGATCTTTATCATCTTGATCAAATGAAATTTTCAGGCTGTTTCTGGTTGATGATCTTGCTCCTCTCCAGCACACATGTGCTATATATCACACACTTGCTATGGGAGGCAGTTGCTCATGGTATGAAGGTACAGAGTGCGAGGTTATCTACAGTAACCTCGCATAAGTGTGAGTGCTCCATTCCATCATTAAATATCAAGTGATAATAATTTTGTGTACTCTCATTATACATAAGGATGGAAACCTAGTGTTCTCTTGATAGTGATTTTGCATTTCATAGCACTTTTTTTTTCTTTCTTTCTTTTCTTTTCTTGATTTAATTTTTAACTTATATCTCATTGCACTTTAAATATCAGTGAATTGTACATGTATGATGTGTGTTAAAAAGCTAGGAAGGAAATGGTCAAGTTTTTTAGGTCTGGAAAATTTTCTGATGTATACTATATACCAACTTGTTTCACTTTAAATTCATCAGTGATGTTGTAACTTGTATTCATGTGATATTTGTAATGCATTCAAATTCACCACATCAAAATTTGAATAGTTGTACATTCAATTTTTATTTAATAGGAGTGATAACACTTTCCCTTTCACATTTGAATAGATTTTTCTGTCAATACTTAAAATGAAAATTCTTTAAAAATTTACCTTAGGCCTATATATGTATAATCATCCTCCAAGAAAAAGTTTTAAAAAACCTAGAAGACTGGAAGACGTACAAAAGATAGAAAAGAGAAAAGGTCACCATTTCCAATCTAACATTCTTTCTTTTCACAGATTGCTATAGTAATGCGAATTGGAGTATTTTCTCTTATTTTCATCTTCAATGGACTCATGTGGACCCTGTTTACCAAGTCCATGCAGCTGTGTCCATCATCGCTTCATGCCACCATGACAAATAGCTCATCAAACCTGATATTTAGTGTGAGTAGATGGAAAATAACAAAAGAGTATTTGCAGAATCTCAAAGGGTAATGTGTACCAAATTTTTTGATGACTTTCTCTTTAGTGTGTCCAAATGAGAGTGCAAATTATAAATCATTGAGAGTCTTGGGTATCAATGTCATTAATTGTCAATCATTTATAAACCAATGAAATCATCTTCTTTCTGAATAAAACTGTTTGTAGCTTTACAACATTGTAAAGACCCATCTTGAAGTTATTATCCAGCCTTGATTATCAATAGAGTGCCTTCTGCATATAAGCCTCTTGTTTCCTCTCTCTTTTACCAAAGAGCTTTCAATGCCAGTTTTTTTCTACACCTACTAGTAACATGAATTGTATAACATATGTGCAATTACTAAAATACAATCATTTGTATGGAAACAGCTGTTAAACTATTAGAAGCAGAATATCATTGCATACAAATTAAGAAATATTTTCTCATATGTTTACGAGATTTAAATTCATAAATTTCTGATCTAAATAACTTCATAATATTTTTGTTTTTGCACAATTCATCGTCATTTTTACGAACTGACAAATCCGTGCATAGTGCGTAGAAACATGAATTGGCGAGAAACGAATTCATAGATTTAGGTGTTCTTAGATAATGGAATTTGCTTTCGTTGCATAATTTCATGTATCGATATATATACATCAAAAGAAAGCTTATGACTTTAATTTTGAAATGGTGTATATTGTTATGCATATTAATACGGAATAAGGAAGCACTGGCCGTTCAAACACGATTTGACGGTTCGTAAAAAACGTTTTCTCCAAAGCGCGTATATGCGCACTTGCGCGGATTCGTCACTTTGTAAAACGACGATGAATTGCTCTTATGGGTAGGATAACTCTGTAGATGAATTTCATTTCCCCCTTCAAACTTTACACCCTAATACTACTTGTTGTAGCAACTCTTCTTTCTCTTCTTCCATTGCAGGGGTTGATGGGTCAGCTTCTCTTTGGGGAGACACTCTCATTGAAATGGTGGTTTGGCGTCTCGCTGATCATTGTAGGATTATTCTTTGTCAACAGAGGGCAGCAGACAAATGATGACAGGTCCGCTGAAGCAGCACCTTCTTTGAAAGAGGGAAAAAAGGATAGATGACGTATGGAATATATTCAAGGAAATTTTATTGATGCAATCTGTGATGTTGTTGCTTATTTCTGAAGGAGCATGAACCTCTGTTAGTCCGATGGGTGAACAACCGAAAAGGTACCCCCCCCCCCCCTTAGGCACAATTTTAAATTATGTTTTTCTGTTAGCTAGGACCCTCAGCTATCAGAATCTGCTTGTTTGCCATACAGTTTGTGGTGGATGTGGCAACCAGGGCCGTTACCATGGTAACAGATTACTAAAAAAATTGAATTTTAGGAAAAGTCATATAATTCCAATTCACCAATCAAAAAATATTTGGCAAACATTCTTATGTATGTATTTCAAGTTACCCGATCAATTGCAACCACAATCAGAGTCATTTGAGTCAAGATTGTGTCAAAAAATGGTCATTGCTATGGTAACAGTACCGTAAAATGCTGACAAATTTCTAAACTTATCAGTATGAAATAGACAAAAGGCTGTCTGCTCAAGCATAAAGTATGCTTTTCTCTTAGCTAGGATCCTCAGCTATCATAATCTGCCTGTTTAATGTACAGTTGGTTGTTGGTGTGGCCTCTAAGGTCATTGCTATGGTAACACACAACAAAATACTGGAATTTTAGAAAAACCAGTATATTTGTAATTCAATAACTTTAAAATATGATGGTAGGCATCCTTATATATATATGTATTTCAAGCTGCCTGATCGATTGCAACCACAATCTGAGTCATTTGAAGTCTTGGGCATGTAAAAAAGGCAGTCGCTATGGAAACAGTCCCACGAAAAGGTGAAATTTGTGAAAAAATAAACAAACCAATACAAAATAGAAAGAAAAAGATGTAATGATTTTATATTACATGATAACGTCAGTTCAGGTCAAACGTTAAAGTTTACCTGCAAGACTCTCTTATGACAGATAACTTTGCAACCGTCACTCACTTTTCAACCAAACTTTGGTTGTAGCACTTGTGGGACCTCCATGGTAAGGTCAGAGGTCATTTCAGGTCAAATGTTAAAGTTTACCTGGAAGACTCTCTTATGACAAATTTGTAACTGTCACTTTCCAAAAAAAATTAATAATGTAGATTTATGCAAGCATAACTCATGCAGATTTAAACACTTGGGGGACCTGTTGCATGGCAACAGAGATCGCGATATTTCTAGTTGTCGCAAGTGGGCGAGACACAATATCGCTAATGGCTTGTTTTTGTTATATCCGCCTTTTATTTTACTGACAGTAACTTCAAATGACTTACATTTTTAGTGCAATCAATTAGGAAACTCAAAATACATACATTTAGATGCTTACCATTCACTTTTCAAATTTCTGAATTAGAAATGTCAGCTATTTTATAAAATGCCAATATTTCCTTGATTCGTTAACATAGCAACACCACCAACTCTATGACAGATTCTGATAGCCTAGGGTCCTAGCAACCAGGAAAAACATCACTAAAAATTTTGCCTGATGGGAGGGGGGAGGGTCTACAGTGGCCCACAGACTACTAGTATGTCTTTTGGCATTTGGGTGTACAAGAAGTGCAGCGATTCTAGAGACTCAGACAAGCCAGGGTTCGATCCCAAGTTACGTCTTTCAAATATTGACATTTAATGTCGCACTGAATGGTGAATTATACTTGTCTGATTATATAAATTATATTTGTCAGATCTAACTTATACTTGTCTGTTAAATGTATACACATGCATACTCACTGGACGAGTGTTCCCTGCTTCAAGACGAGTCTGACACTAGTCTGTTTTGTAACAGACTGTTTTGGGGTATCTGCGAGAACTTGCTGGCTTAACTTTGCCATGAGCAGTGTTTGTATCTTTTGGGAATGGAATCCTTGATTGACCCACCACATGTTACTGCATGGAGGAGGTACTTTAGAGCCTGATCGGATAGACATTTGACTAATTTTGAAAGTTTGAAGGCCTGTAGAAAATAAGTGTTTAATTGAAAGAGAGCTATTTTATGTTTTATTGTGAAGGGCATCACTGAAGGAGTTGAAATTTGATCAAATTTGGTTGCCATGGTCGCCTACTAAAATTACAATCCATAAAATATTGTCACTGACGGACAAAATGCCTACTCCCGATAAGGCTCTTTAAGCAATGGAATACCTTAGCTGTCCCCTGCTACCAGAGCACTGCAAACCAAAATATCTCCACAACCTCAACCAGTGCACCAGAGCCTGTATTTAATAGCAAAGGCTAGAAAAAGTGGGGCGACACGAAAGGAAGATGGGGAAGGGAGAATTTTCGAGATTACATAGTTCATAGTAAATGGACATAGCATCAATGATTTCATAGTGGTCAAGGGTGAAGTGCAGTAGACATTGCTTGATAACAATGTGTTGTGTGTTTTTTTTTTGGGGGGGGTGGGCTGTTGATCAGTGATATTAAAGTGCTGAACTTGCAAATTTGTTTCTTCAATTCTTGAGAATCAGTGGCTTTCAAATCTACACACTGCTTCCAAATTAGAGAAGGAAAAGTAATTATAAATAGTATATTACTAGTTTGGAATCAAGAAATATTTTCTGATATGTAATATGTACAAATAAATAATAAATTTTTGATGTCCAAATGGATAGCAAAATAATATGTTTGCCTATTTATGTGTTATTTGAGGTTATTTGAGGTAATATGAAAAGTTCATACAAATGCAGATTTAAATTACATTTAACACAAAAATAAATTTCCAAACAAATGTGTTTTAGTAATAATCTTTTTTATTATCATCAATCCCGTAATCCTAGAATGTGCAAAAGTTTATAAAAATTAGCAAATACCACAATAATCCCGAATATTTAGTACAGAAATAATTACACAGTCCTCATTAATGCGAACAAATAAATAACTTTTACACATTTGATGTGCATGAAACTTTTGGAAACAGTACTTGCATTCAATACATGTACACATTTTAGTCACAGTACGAGATATATTCGATACATGCCTAATTATTTTCCTTTGGTAAAATAAAATTCAAAATGGAAATTATGTAACATGAAAATAATATTACCATTTGGCACTAAGTCTACTATGAAGAGATACAAGATGAATATCAATATTCTGTCCAATGGTATGTTTATGAGATGAAGAATTTTAACAACCTTCTTACTTTAAAACAAATTGCGTTATAATGGGGTCAGCTAGATAAAAAAATTAATTGATTAGAATTTCATTATTAGATGGAAAACAAAATATCAACATAATGTACTAAGAATGTACATGTGAAAAAAAAAAGAAAAAAGAATGTACATGAGTGGATTTTTTTTAAATCGTTGCTATAATAAAACTTGACTGCTCATCAAAATACTTAAAGCTATGGAATACATGTATTAATAAACTGCAACCATCACAGATGGTTAATACTTACCTGATGAATATTAAGATTTAACTGCTATTAAAAATCATGAATAACAATTGAATATTAATACAAAAAGGGCATGTCTTTCACCAATTTTGTTGGAATGAAATCTGCCTCCTTAGGCAGATACTTCAGTATCTCAATGCCATATATTGCCACCTGGATATATATTTTGTTGTGTGTCCGGCAAAATGACAGCCGATGTATTTCAAGAAAAACGCATTCCAAAGTTTGACCATTTTTTAAAAAGTAAATCTATGCAAAACAACGGAGTCTGTAAATCATCTGTTTTTGCTTGTTGTTTTAACAAGTATTGTTCTAATTCGTACGATAATACTACTTTATACATTATACTTGACGTATCAATATACTGAGGTGAAATCCTGATAAAAATAAAATATAATATTGTAGTACATAAATGATTTCTGATCGATCAATGTTTTCTTGAGATGAAGAAAAAAATCCTGATTACATGTACATGATATTGTACTAGTGTATTCTTAAGATGAAAAATGAAATCCTGATTGTTGAACATGATATTGTATTAGTTTATGACATGTACTTTATATCATGTCTGATATATATATATATATCAACGCATTCTTGAGATGACATATATACAGCCCTGGAAAAAATTATTAGACCAAGCTTCTGTAATAAGGGTACTATAATATGCATACATAATTATAAAAATGATTTGTCTTTGTACTTCACTGAATAATTAACCATTCTTGGACTAATAATTTTTTCCATGGCTGTATCAAGATATAAAACACACCCTCTTGGAGGTAATTTCAAAACAAAATCATCACAATTTTCCTATGAGGTAAATAATTTATCACAGTAATAATTCTCACATGAGCAAATAAATCATCATGAAAATACTGTGCAACATAATAGTCTACCATATCTGATTGCTGAAGGACTCCTCATCTTACAACTTTACCAAGTCAGGATAACAAACATTAACCCATTATTGACTGAGCCAAACTTCACAACACTGGAAATACATGTTATATTAAAATGAAATGGTCTCCAGTAGTTGAAAGAGCTTGCAAGGACTAGTTGAGTGGAGATGAGAAGGGAAGGTCGTGGTTTGGAATCCGGCAAAGCACTACTATCCTTTGGCAAGGCATTAATCTACATTTGCCACTCTCCACCCAGGTGTTAAATGGGTGCTGGCAGGAACCAGCCTGACGGGCAAGTCTGAATTCACAGTTTTGATGCACAATGCAACAGCCACAGCCACAGAATGTAATAATTCTTTGCAAGAGTCAGAATAGTACATGTATGTCTTTTTATCCCCCTGTGCATTGCTCAAAGCTGCATATGTAATAGACTAAATGAGATATTGCATTGCCTCTACAGTGTATTAACGTACAATCAGACACTGCATTGCCATACATACAAAACAATCGCCTCTAAAAGTACACACAATTTTATCACAATGTGGCAAGATTTCATTTTGTGTACCATACACTGTGTACTATATGCTGGCACCAAGTACATTCATGCAATAGTTAGTGCACCTTACATATAATTGATATTGCAGGTGTTGCTTCGTGTAAAATGTGGAAAGGTCATTGCTGTAGTAACTAGTAAGTATATCAACTTAGTACAATTATCATGTAAAGAAAAACTATGAGGACGGCTGTTCAATTAATATCAGCAGTAACACATGGAGAAAAGTAAAATATGGAACAAAATAACTTGGGCTTGACAGACCTGTTCAGTTGCCAGTATATGAATTTACACACAGGTTTACGATATCTTTCATAGCACCTAGGTGAATGAGACACAGAGGAACAAAATACCTTGGACTTGACAGACACGTTCATTTCCCAGTATATGAATTTATACACAGGTTTACGATATCTTTCATAGCACCTAGGCGAATGAGAAACAATGGAACAAAATAACTTGGGCTTGACAGACACGTTCAGTTGCCAGTATATGAATTTACACACAGGTTTACGATATCTTTCATAGCACCTAGGCGAATGAGAAACAATGGAACAAAATAACTTGGGCTTGACAGACACGTTCAGTTGCCAGTATATGAATTTACACACAGGTTTACGATATATTTCATAGCACCTAGGTGAATTAGACACAATAAGCTGTGTAAAAAAGAGTTGAATACTTGATCCATCACCAGCATCACCAGCATCACCAGCACTCCCTTAATGGCAGTGTCTGCCAGGAGCCCAAACGGCAGAACACAGAGTAAACGCCCATCCAACTCATAGCAAGCAATAGACCTGTTTACTAATTTTATGCATACTTCTTGAACAAAAGCTTCTTCTGATGACTCAAAAGCATGCCAGAGGCTTGCCTGACATAACAACTCCCTGCAAAATGGATTCCATCCATAGACATGCCATTGTGCATAGCAGGTGCAGTAAATAGTTGGTAACTAAGGATTCTGGAGAGAAGCATGCATAAATTGAAATACATTTAGTAAACAGGTCTATTGTATTGTCCAAATTTCATAATTTCATTCGTATAACTGAACTGACACAATTTGTCTTAATTGTACTTTAAAAAAAAGTAAATTCATTCCTTTTCATTACTAATGAATACATAATTGTAGATGAATGCAGAATACTAAAATATGATAGATATTCAATACTTCCACCAAAATTGTTATAACCTTGAAAATCGCTTGCATAATCATGACATATACTTTTAAAAATGCATAAACAAATACCAAAACTTTTAGAATGAGGCAATACAAATATAGTATCTACACCATCTATGGATAAATAAAACTCTTAACTAATTTACTCCAATGGCAAAGACACATCTGAATCAAAATGATACAGTCATAAAGTGGTCGACTAGCGGGGTAAAATAGGGAGACATCAACATTTGCTGAATTAAATTCACATCATGGAAGACTACATTTCAATAATTTATTTCAGATTAAATTAGCTTCAAGGATGACCTCTGAGACTGCCCCTTCAAAGCAAGCATATCAAAATCAATTATTTACACATATAATATTTTCTAAAGAAAAAAATTCACTTTGAGTTTACTTTGTTTTGGACATCTAGTTTTCCACAAGACACTGTGTTATTTTGTGCCAAAGCCTAAAAAATTGTTCAATAGTATCTAAAAACTATTTTTTTTTAATTCAATAATAAAATTTTTTGCAGGAGCCAATTTACTGCCTAAAAGAATTTGATGGGAGCCATTTTCAAAAATATGACCTTTATATATTTTCACTGAGCTCTTTTTGAGACTTCCACAGCTCTTTCTGAAGTTTCCGAAATCTAATTTGCTTTCAGCCTAATCCCAGGTATTTTTCCCCACACAAGGTACTACATGTAAATACACATAGCTGAGTAGAAAGCATATATATATATATAGAGAGATGCTGGAGGTAACTTCCCTGGAGATGTCCTAGGTACATGTATGAACTTCAACGAAGTACCACAGATTCAAGGGACTTATTTCCCCTACATATACGTAAATCATCATAAAAGCTAGTAATATACCTTTCAGCAGTATCAGTACTGTACAGAAAAAAATATAGCATACATATGTGATGTACATAGTATCCTACCTGTTAATAATGTAGACAAATAGTACTCAAAGTATAATGAGGTACACTGCTTAAGGTTAAAGGTAATCATGAGTTCTTTCTGGTAATGATTGCAAATTAGATTTGAAAGAATCAAGCTAAGCTTACGCTAAAGTTTCACTTAGTACTGCAAATAGTAACTGACTTCTGCCTAACAGAATATGTAGAAAAATACATGTATATAGGCGAGTTGCAACCCCCCAAATTTTGCTGGTTTTTAATTTTGCCAGTCCAAGCAACCCATCCACTACATTATAACAATTCAGAATGACTTTTGTGTAAGTTTCTCTAAAAACGCAGTTTCATACTTAAACTCTAGATTAGCTAAAACATTTTGTGTGATGCACGACAGAGCGAATAGACAGGATTTTCAAGAGAGGGCCATAACCAGCAAACGGCATGATTTCACATTTTTAAAACCGTACGGGTAGGGACAAGGTGTGTTTATTGTTGAATCGACAACCACCTCGCTTCCATTTTGTAAAAAAGGGAAAAAAGAGGGTGGCATCGCCTTATTGGTAGGGGGACACAAAACTAACAATATTTTGGGGTTTAAGATTCCAAGTTTAAGTAGAAATATCACTGAAGATGATGATTAATACCCCCGCCACGTGACAACAGCCTTTCTTGACTTTTGGTCGAAAACTGAGGAAGTAGTTCGATCCGCAAGGTTTTTCCCTGATTTACTGCCATAGATATGCCATTTCCATGGCAACGCAGCTTCCGACACATCAAAAAAATATGTTGTACACATCTTCCCAGTAAGACCAATGTGTGTACCAAATTTCATGACTTTCGGTCAAAAACTGAGGAAGTAGTTCGATCCGCAAGGTGTTTCCTTGATTTTCTGCCATAAATATGCCGTTACCATGGCAACGCAGATTCCGACTCATCCGAAAAATATGTCTTGCACATCTTCCCACCAAGACCAATGTGTGTACCAAATTTCATGACTTTTGGTCAAAAACTGAGGAAGTAGTTCGATCCGCAAGATTTGCAACGGACCGACCGACCGCCCGCCCAACCATCGACTGATTCCTATAAAAAGCGTAAATGAGCTGATTCATTGCCAATGCTTTATACATCACTGTAAATACAGAAATATTTACGGTACATTAATTTTCGCTGATTTCGCGCTATTTTCCGCAGGCCCGAATTCTAGAACACGCGAAAATATTAGCACGATTTCTTATGCTTGTTTTGAATGGACGCTGCATTGCACGCTTCATCTGATTGATACGTTTTATGAATCCAATTCATTTTAGAGTGCGAGTGAGTAATTGTGCAGCGTGAATTCAAGAACCCGCGAATATGTTTTTGGGTCGCTCAGCACGATAATTTAATCATCTGAAAATAACAGCGTTTACAGTACTTTTATTACAAAAATGAATATTGACACCAACATATATTTAAACCATTAACCAAATATTACACTACCAGTAGAGAAAATAAATGTAAAATTTTAAAGTACACAATTGTGACCCAAGACGACAACTTAATACAAGTGTATCAAAATAGAATGTAAAATTGTCATAATATAATCTATTATTTTATTGCACAAAAGACTTTTGGGCTGACCTGTCACTTATGAAGCACCCAGTTGTCACATGATAAATGAATAAATTAAATTTAAAAAATATTAGATAAACTACTTGAAAGAATCTGTCAAAACAAGTATCCTAACTCTTTCATAGGCAGCAATAAAAATCTGATTAGATATTGCATTTTTAACCCCTTCTGTGCCAAGTCTTTGGACAATTGTCATAAATGGATTTTCATAGGTAAACTTTCCACTATAATGGTTTGTTTCATGGATAAATAAGGCTTAATATATTTTTTTTAATTTACCCTTTACAATGAAGATACAATTTTCTATTCCAGGGGAAAAAACAGACTCACACAGGCCATATTCTGAACTCTGGTTTAACTTAAACTCTGATCTTAAGTTAAACCAAATTTTTATCAAAAAATCCAAAATGTCCAGTCTAAATGTCTGTACAAAGTTAAACCCCACTAAACTGGAGTTTAAGTATTCTAAAAACTCAGGTTTAAAGGGCAGGTTTAGACTGGGATTAAACCACACTTAGACCGTGGTTAAAGAGTTCAAAATATGGGCCACATAATCAAAATATATTGTTTAACACTCCGATTCTTGGGCAGGATTTGCCACCCACGGCACAGAAAGGGTTAATCACCTCCAAAAGCAGTGATACTTGCTGTGGTAGTAACAGGAAATCAACATCTTCAAACACACATGTTGCAGCATATAAGCAGGTCAAGCACGCTGTTATATAGCTAGACAAAAATTTCAAATAAATACTCAATTCAGACAGTATTGCCAAGCCACTTTTGCAGTAGTGCTGTATCCAGGAGTTGGTACATGACCGTTTGCAGGCAAAACCGGTTTTTACTTTAAGTTTCAGGTAATAACCATCTTGATTGGAGCAGAAATCTTTGCTGTATATGCTGAATACTGATGATTTGCTAGTATAAACATTAATGAGTGCACACTCGTGTATTTCTAATGCAGTCTGCACATTTCCTTTCTTTTTAATGAGTTTATTAATTGTGACCATGAATAAAGTACTGTACAAGCCTAATGATACTTACATTTCAGGACAAATATCAATCTTTTATGAGGATTATTCTAAGATGGTTCACAGCAAATGGTCCAGTTTTTTGGAAGGGTATTAACCGGTTTTGTACCAAATACAGCACTATTTTGCAAAAAAAGTCCCAAAATTTAAAAGCATTAAAAAAAATAAAATAACATGAAAGGCAAGAGGTCAAACCAGGGTCAAAGGCCTTCATCTTCTTCTGTGTAGTCTTCATTATCAAGCTGATGATAGACGTGTTTTCGGTGGATACTGTACCCATTGTCACACGACATGGCAGAGCATTTGCAGGAGCAGCGAAAGCACAGGCAGATGAAATTCAGGATGATGCTGACGGTTGCCACAGCAACCGCACAGATTAGGAGTACTGTGAGTTGGTCCTCCAAGAGGGGTTTGTCTGGGACCAGTCCCTCGTCTTCAATAATTCTGCTGGCAAGGCACTCCCCAACTGTAGTTGAAATGGATAAAAAACAGTAGATATGACAACACTAAAATGAAACCTACATGTACATATACAGATCCTCCAGGGAAACAAACAAATCATTTGTTATACGCAGGTGGCCTTTATGTACAGGTTGCATTCGCACAAATATCAATGAATATATCAATTTTGTTTAGGTCTCTATGGGCAGGTGGTCTGCCTGGCTGAGAAGGAGGGGTAGGCTATTTCAGAAAGAGGGCCTGAGGCCATCTTCACACAACTGTCATAAGTCTTCTAAGTTCTCGGACATCCTATAGAAATGTGTGTAACAGAAAAAAACATGTTTCAATGGGATGTCCACAAACTTAGACTTACAACGGTTTCAAGGAACTGGTTGAGTGAACTGGAGTGCCGAGATCTGAGAAGATAAAGGAGTTGTAGGAAAAATGGTCTTACAAAAATTGCTCTGCGTCATTCTATAAACTTCAACCCCTGACCAAAGGCTATAGCAAACCCTAACCCTAACCCTAACCCTAACCCTAACCCTAAACCTAACATAAGACCCGATTGCAAGCGAACCCTAACTCTATATATTTGACGAAATAAAACCCGGACTAAATGTCGCCGCAGCATATCTCAGAGCACCACATGACGGGAAGAATACATACCTTTGAGAATACTTCCATAGTAGGAGTCGTTGTGTGAGAGTACGCAGGAGCCTGTCATGTGATGACAAGGACAGAAGCCATTCCTGCATCGGCACTCCTCACGACACCCAGGTCCATAGTATCCAATGGGACAGACTGGCAAAGAAAACAACTTCTGTCATTTACTCTGCCACTCAGTTTACAAACACTTTATCTCAAAAACAACATTTTATAACAGACGTTTGAAATATGCTCCTGTGTTTCATCAGTTGTCTTGAAATACACAATACCATTATTTTGCTCCACTGTTTATAGACTTTACATGTCAAGGTTTAATATGAATCTTTTTTTTTGAAAAAAATATCATGTACACTGTTTACAAACTTGTACCAAAAAAATGAGATTTTAAAAGACCAGATTTCAAAACATTTTCCTATGTTATCTCCACACAATATTTATGGGATTCATGTTCATAATGTAACCAACTATTTTGTATGCTAATTTAGGTTAAAGGATAATTTTTTTCAGTCGAAAACACAGGATGCATATATGATCAAAATGTGGGTTGGCTTTCTTTGCTATATGGCACAACAGAAACCACTTGAATCAATAGAAACTTACTATCCTGGCAATGCTTGCCAGTGTAGCCCGGAAGACAAGTGCATTCTCCGCTGACCGGGTCACATGATCCGCCATGCACACAGTCACAATGATGACCGCAGTCCTGGCCATACCAGCCACTTGGGCAAGTCCTTGCACAATCGGGGGGAAGTAGCCCAGATTGCAATGGCATCCATCTGTAAAGTTATTAAAAAACATATGAAGGTTAAATGGGTTATGACTTTCAATCAAGATGGCCGCCTCAGCCTAGGAGCATAGGTAGGTATTATGTCATCAGCTTAGTCATTTTGTCTTTCTCAATCCACATGTAGGTGTGGAAAATGATCACATGATAATGATAAGATTCATTCCTTGTAATACTTCCTACATAAACAATGGTTGCTGCAGCAAAAGCAAGAGAATAATTCTTGATGGCACATGGGGACATTGTATGATAGGCATGTTCACAAATGACACAGGTTACCACAGTGTTGTTTTTTTAACATGTAAAATGAATGGTAGGTGGGGATGGACAAAAGCAGATGCCCGCAATAAGGGTCCTACACATACTTACTTCACTGTGTGTTATAAGATACAAACATGTGAAGTGCATAACACATAAAAACCTCACAGTAAACATGCCTCCACATGGTGATGATTAAGATTAAGTTGAGTTCTGGTCATGCGATTACATTGTGAAAGAAATTGTCTCAAAAGGAATTGGGAAAAGTTGATCATAAGAATTGGTGTATACTTTGAGGTTTTGGAATCATCAAAATGATATGAAATTTTGACATAGTCTTGCTGAATAGCACATGCACTGAACACAGAAATGGGTATATGGGACTGCACAAACATGTAGCATGAATGTTCGGCCCTAACACTTCAGCTATTTCTTGTCATATTTCAAATATGACAGCACTTAAAGAGCAAATCTTTTCATTGGACAGTTCTACTAAACACAACACAAAAAGTAAGTTCCCCCTAAATCAAAATGGCATAACTTTTTAACGAAAAGGTTTCGAACAAAATAACTTGGTCAGAGTGTTCCTACACTTATTGACTAAGTTCTGTGTGAAAATGAAATTGATCCGTCGAGTCATGCATGAGTGAGCGCACATTCAAGGCAAAATTGTCACTTTTCAAAAGTCACAAGAGCCATTTTGGGGGGTTATTTTGGCGAATTCTGTTTCTGGTTTTTGTTCAAGTGCTGTAGTTGTTTATCATCAAATTATATTTCACCTTTCCCAGAACTCAACCTTCTCTTTAAGTTTAAGTAGTAGAGTCAAATTATCTATGTTGAACAAAAATAGACTTACTTCCATGGCAGATGCCTTTTCCACTACAGTTGTGATCTCCACATTGAAGCTGGTCACATGACATACCATGCCAGTTGGCATCACAATGGCATTCTCCTTGAATGCAGTCACCATGGTTACTACAGTCTCTTGGATTACATCTTGGCTCATGGACACAAACGATGGTGGAAACTTGCCGGGGGCATCGATAGGCAGAGTCTCGGCTGCAAATGTACAAGATATTGTACATATCATACACAATGTGGTAATGTATTTTTTAAAAACTACAATTATAATCTGTTAATTATTGCAACATAAATAAGCTAATATCTTGGTGATGCTGATCAGGGTTGTTATAATTAAAGTTGTATTTTAAAAAGGAAAAAAAAAATTTGTTAGTGTTTTAAAAAGTTTTTCAGCATACAGAGCTTTTTTACAAATGAAAAAAGTGCAAAAGAAATCTCCAGGAAAGTTCAGAAACAAAGCAGTACTCCACTCACCAATGATCTGACGGATTGTTGGCAATAGTTCCGTTGACCGCAAATGTGGCTGATCCCCCTCCGTCGAGGTTGACTGCATTTTTAACCCCATGAGAAAGAAGCCAAGATGCAAAGGATGACATCGACAGCCTGAATGATCAGAAATTGGCGATTGGTTGATGGATTGGGTTATTTTGATAAATCAATATGTATACCCTCTGTAGCACCTTAAGAACCTACACTTACTTAATTAATACACACTATGGAGGAATCTATTCAGTGGTTCTTAAATGATTACTCTTTTATATTAAGTAAATTTATTATTCATGAGTAAACAAATGGAAATTCCACGCAGGTCCAGGTTATCCCATTGACAAGAAATTGACTCAATCTCCTGAAAATCACATACCATTACAAAGCGTTGAATACAGAAATGGGTACAATGTACATAGTACTATACACACACATGTGACATGAAAGTTTTGTCTGCACTTTCAAGCTATTTCCAGTCATATTTCGAACACAAGGCATTAGCGATAATGTGTCTCGCCCACATGCGATAACTAGAAATATCGTGATCTCTGTTGCCATGCAACAGGTCCCCCAAGTGCATAAATCTGCATAAGTTATGCTTGCATATATCTACATTACTGTTTGGAAAGTGACGTTTACAAAGTTATGTCATTTATAAGAGAGACTTGCGGGTAAACTATGTTTGACCTGAAATGACCTTTGACCTTACCATGTGACCTCTGATGGCAGCATAACATGCAGGTCCCCAAGTGCTTCTAAAACCCAAGTTTGGTTGAAAAGTGAGTGATGGTTGCAAAGTTATGTCATAAGAGTCTTGCAGGTAAACTTTAACGTATGACCTTTGACCTTATCATGTGACCTCCAACAGCACCATAACATGCAGGTCCCCTCAGTGCATCTACAACCCAAGTTTGGTTGAAAAGTGAGTTATGGTTGCAAAGTTATCTGTCATAAGAGAGTCTTGCAGGTAAACTTTAACGTATGACCTTTGACCTTATCATGTGACCTCCAACGGCACCATAACATGCAGGTCCCCTTAGTGCATCTACAACCCAAGTTTGGTTGAAAAGTGACGGTTGCAAAGTTATCTGTCATAAGAGAGTCTTGCAGGTAAACTTTAACGTATGACCTCAAATGACCTTTGACCCTATCATGTGACCTCCAACGGCACCATAACATGCAGGTCCCCTCAGTGCATCTACAACCCAAGTTTGGTTGAAAAGTGATTGACGGTTGCAAAGTTATCTGTCATAAGAGAGTCTTGCCGGTAAACTTTAACGTATGACCTCAAATGACCTTTGACCCAATCATGTGACCTCCAACGGCACCATAACATGCAGGTCCCCTCAGTGCATCTACAACCCAAGTTTGGTTGAAAAGTGAGTGACGGTTGCAAAGTTATCTGTCATAAGAGAGTCTTGCAGGTAAACTTTAACGTATGACCTCAAATGACCTTTGACCCTATCATGTGACCTCCAACGGCACCATAACATGCAGGTCCCCTTAGTGCATCTACAACCCAAGTTTGGTTGAAAAGTGATTGACGGTTGCAAAGTTATCTGTCATAAGAGTCTTGCAGGTAAACTTTAACGTTTGACCTGAAATGACCTTTGACCTTATCATGTGACCTCCAACGGCACCATAACATGCAGGTCCCCTCAGTGCATCTACAACCCAAGTTTGGTTGAAAAGTGAGTGACGGTTGCAAAGTTATCTGTCATAACGTTTGTGACGGACGGACGGACGGACGACGGACGGACGACATTTGGATCCCTTAGTCTCGCCTTCACCTCCGGTGGGCGAGACAAAATGGGCATTTAAAGAGCAATCCTTTTAAGGGGATAGTTAAAACTATAATATTCTTCCAGTATGACATAGAAATAATGAAAATGCCCATAAATTGTTTTTCACCCTTTACCAGAACTCCACTTTCTCTTCAATATCACATTCCTGAACTTACCCTCTGACGTTGCTCTGTCCATCTATAGCTGCAATGACTAAATGTCCCTCTTCATCACTACCTACTGCTACTCTTGCTGATAGCATGTTAAAGAATGTATCAACAGTACCTAGAAAAAGAAAGATATCATTCACTGTAAAATTAAGAGCTTTTATATTGTACCAATTGTTTTCTTATTACTACATGTATATCATGGTTATCTTGTTGTTAGTTAAATACATGAAAATAAAATCATATATATACAATACATTCAATAATAACCTAGCGCTAGTTTCAGATCATGTGCTAACACTATTCCTTACATTAATGCCAGTCAATTCTGGTATAAAGACATAAGGACTTGTCTAAAGGTGCTTGTCTGCAAGTGCTCAATATACAGTGCGTCCCCCTAAAAAGTTTAACACTCAGAAAAAGCCTCTCCAAATAAATTTTCCAAAATATTTGGAAGAAATTTTTATATCTGTGGACAGCTAGGGGTCTCTTCTATCAAATGACACCAAAATTCTTGTGATATTCAATGTTTGAGTGAGCAAAGGCCACCTTTGTGAAAGGGTGCAAAATCCAGACTTGACAAGAATTGGTCTTTGTTCTGGCTATTATTAAGCTCTTTGAGAACTGTTATAAGTTAACAGTTGGAAAAAGCCTCCCTACATGAATATTTCAAAATTTGTTCATGAAATTTTCATACCTATGCATAGCTTGGGGTCTCTCCTATCAAATGACACCAAAACATCAAACGATATTTTACGCTTGAGTGAGCAAAAGCCATTTTTGTGAAATGGTTCAAAATTCATTGCTGACAAAAATTTGTACTGGTTCTGGTTGGTATGAGAGTCTTGAAAAGGCGTAGAAATGTTCATATTCTGATCATTAAAAGGTAACATATGAAAGAATATGCTTTGTTTTTCTGTATGTCCTGACATATCCCAGCATAACTTCTGAGAAAGCCAGCTTGAATTAAAAACTCGCCAAAATTAATATTTCAAAACACTCAATAAAGTAGTTAATTGCTCACTGAAGCATTAAAATGTTGATAAATTATGTACAGGTGTATGTAAATACATAAAAAGAAAAAAACCTGTTCTTTCATAAATTGTCTATTACTGATCAAAATATGAATATTTCTAGGTCTTTTCTTGACTCTGAACTTTGCTGATAGCAGCCAGAACAAATACCAATTCCTGTCAAGTCTGGATTTTGCACCTTTTCACAAAAGTGGCCTTTGCTCACTCAAGCGTAAAATAATGACAGATTTTTAGGTGTCATTTAATAGAAGAGACTCTATCCACAGGTAGTGACATTTTGCTTCAAATATTTGAAATATCTATTGGGGAAACTTTTTCTGAATCTTTAATTTTTTTCTGGAAGCTTAATGCAATTTTGGCCTAGGAGCTACTGAAATAGCCATAGCCCCCTCCCACCCCCCCCCCCCCCCATACAGCCACTCACACCTAACTGGCATAATCAGCATACTAGATGTCCTGCTCCCCCGACCCCTTCCAAAGCCCTCTATGCAGTGCCCTGCACTTATCTTATTCAGGATATGTTCCTTCTTTAGGACAATTTTGTTATTCAAAAGTTAGCCTTAGAATTGAGAAGTGAGGTTATAACTTACCCGATTCCTCTACATCTTCGCATTCTGCTTTCCTGCTCTCTTCTACATAGATTTCACCATCTCTTAGCAACCAACCAACACCTCCCACCAGCTGGATAAATGGATTCTCTTTTTGTAACACATCCTCTTCTGATAAATATCTGTCAGTAGGGGTGGGAAGAATAAAAATATAGGCAATATTATAGGACATTAATTTGTATCAACCTGTTGGAAAGAGTTTCATTTTCCTCAATGGTTTTTAGAGTTACATGCATCTCCAGCTCAGTACTCAGTGAGGTAATTTGACGATGACCAAATTAATATGCCGTATTCCTCCTTCCTTTGACCATAGTCTCTCATTGCAATACTGTAGGATCTGACATATGCATTGAGGGAGTGAAAATTACTGATATAAATTATTCCTGTTAAATATAATCATGAATGCATACTTTCAACCTTTTTTTGTTTTGAGTGCAGAATTGCTTTAGTCCTCTCTATTCACGCCCCCCCCCCCCCCCCCACCCCCAACACCCCCACCCTGAATCTGCAAAGCCATATTTCTTTCAAATACATGTAGGACCATATTTAAACAATTTCCTGCCAAGAAGCCTGACTACAACCATACACAGAGTTACTGATCAAAAAATGTGCACAGGATGGCCCGATGATGTGTGCCTTCTAAAGCTCACCCAAACACCAGCGTCCCGTCAGCTCTGATACCAAAATGGGCATTCTGCAAACCTCCGCTTGTTTGGACAAGTCTCCCGTTGCTCACAACATTCCCATAGCAATCCCCACTTCTTGTGTTGAAAAATCCAGCATTAACAGCCACAAGGCAGTTTTCCTGCTTAGCGGAGACATCCACAGTGGCCCTGTGATGATTGGTACAACCCCCTGAATCAAATGGTTCCAGGACCGAGACCGTCCGAGCAGGACTGTTCACCCATACGATGTGTCCCGGAGCTCGCTCTCCAAATGGGAGATCGTCATAAAGGTAGTTTAAATCAGTTATGGGGTAGGGGATTTTTGCATTCTGGTCCCAGTCGTGAGCTTTCTGTATGTGATGTGTAACATTGCCATATTTGATTGGCTGACAGTCTCGAATCTGTCGATGGGAACGTGGGGAGCCATGCTTGCCAAACTCATAAGGTGTGACCACATCTTCACTTGTAGACCTGTAAAAGACAAAAGAATACAAGAGGCCTGTTAAAAAAAATGTTTTGCCCAAGATCTAAATTTCACATAAAAAGCAGACAGGGTACACTTGGCGCCCCATAGTAGGGGCTTTGTAAGTTTTAATTTGTCTTTTGAGCACACCCTTTGTATGTGTTGAGATCAATGGCACCCCCTCAACCTCCGCGCTATTTCAGTGCGGTTGTATCCTTGCCGGATCCTTCACGGAGATGTATGTATTTTGTATGGAGAACGGACATTATCGCAGAGGATTTTTCATAGCGCATGTGACGTGCGCGTTACCCTGCATTGTAAGCATAGACCACTGACCTCTACCACAAACCACATCGCTCTCGGAAGAGTAACATGGCTTCAAGTGCTCGCACGCGCGGGAATGGGCGATGATCCGTCCAGGTGGTAGAGGTCAGTGGCATAGACATTGTAAGTCGTGGCAAAGAGCTTAAAAGCTAAGATAGGGCATTCCCAAAATTTTATGTAACGTAAGTGGCCTTGGCCGTTACATCGGACCCTTTACACAATCGGGAGAGTGTCCTATCTTTCTTTTCACGATCTTTGGTCATGGCAAGCCCATGTTTCAGCTTGCAAATCGTCGTGACGACGTTTTCAATTTCCTCTTCGAAACCATCATGCTGTATTATGTATTTTTCTGTCTTTGGATGTCACATAGGGAACTTTTGATGGAATATGCACCTATGTAAGATATCTCTTCACGGTTTTTTAGAGTGGTGGAAACATTTCCTTTCCAATTTCATTTGTGATTGTGCCTCAATTTGCGAGTTGCATTCACGGTTGATAGTCCTATTTGTTGTCGAACTTTTACTAGGTCTAGGAGACGGCATGTACCGTATACTTACCGGTAGTCTACAAAGATGTATGTGTTTGCGAGTAGTACTAGCGGCTTCGTCAGATTCTCTTCAACTAAAGTTCAACTTTTTAAATTCTTAATGACATAAAGCAAAGACATCTAGGAATAATCGTCTTCAAATAGTCAATACAATAAAAAGTTTGGCCCTTGTTTTTTCGTTGTATGATATTTGGGGAGGGGGGGCAAAATTTCTTATGCTTGTGATTTTCCTCATATTTTTTTTTTCTTCAAATGAGTTGTCAAAGTTGGGGTGCGGCCTATCCGACGCTGCGGCCTATCGGCCGGCGAATACGGTACTGTTCTATCACATCGAATTTGATAAATTGCAAACTTAATCCATTGACTACAGAATTATCTCATTCCTATACACTATACATGTACAAGCTTATCTGACGATATTAGCTGTATTCCACAACAGTTGAATAGGCTCTAATAGGTTTTGTGTGTATTAGTGGGGATTTGGTCCAGTCTACTCTAAGTACTTGTTTTAAGCAATGTACCTCTGACACACTGACACTGTCACACTGCAATGTCATCAGGAACTAATAATCGGGAACAAATTGTATGAGAAGACATGCACTGGATGACAGATAGACCTGGAAACTCGGCTGCAGAATTCTGCATATTTCCAGTACATCCGGTAATAAGGTAATCCCGGGGGGGGGGGGGGGAGGGGGGGCACTCACATATATATGTCACACATGTATGTGCCACTGTGACGTCCCCCATTTTCAACCTTCTCGGGTCGCTCCCATGATATGCGATTTTCAGATTTTCACTAACCGCACCTCGATTGGCTTCCGACTCGCTCCCTAGAATATGAGAAAACAATGCGCACAGCCCATTGTCCGGGAACGGTCGCTCCCTAGCCTCCCAGGCCAGCGCAGCGGGGGAGCTGGGCGGCCTAGTGCCCCCTAACTGAACGCGGTATTACTAGTGCTAGCGGCGGCTCAGCGAGATCAATCTGCATGCGACATCGAGTCAGTGCAGTGGCGCGGCATGTACAGTGTTAAAAACAGCGCTGCGACCGCTGACTCGGCTCATGCACCGTATGTGTACCAGAGTAGTGAGATCTTTCACTCCTTAGACCCTCAAAAATGAGCTTCCTCAATTAACCATTTAGCTCCTTAGCCCCCTGTTTTGAGATTGGCAGCGGCACACCCACATCCAAAAACAGGTTGAGTGCCCCCCCCCCTCCCCGGGAAGGTAATAAGGTAATTAGTTAAAGGTATTTAGTTTTGGTAAGCCCACAAAAACTTTTTGTCAGATTTATTGGATTTTCGTTACTGAATAGCAAGATACTAAGATGCTGTGAAGATTTCACAACAATAAAGTGATATATTATCAGGGCTCGAATTACCCGGTCGGCAAAAGGCAATTTGCCGCAATGCCCCTTCAACTTGCCGCGATGCCCCTCTAAAAATATGATACTTATGGCAACTTGTGGCTGCCCCTTTTTTTATTTTGCCGTGATGCCCTTTCACCCGAAACATACACAAACAATACTAGTAGTACTAGCTTGTTGAGGAACTCGCTACACGAGTGAATTTTTTACACCAAAATGACATTATTACCTGTCCACACGCACTCATAAAGAAATGTACATAATGTCATTGCGCTTGCATCGCGCGCTCGATGGATCTCTGCATGCCCGCCAGCCAGCTGCAACGTAGCTGACTGGCACTGGTGGGCATATAGCCGGGCGCGCCGGCCAGAGGCCGCGCGGAGCAGTATACATGTTCTGATCATTATGAGTCTGACATGCACACCCAGTGATGGCACGGTCAGTCTTTTCTCTCAGCTCACGCACATGTGTACGTATCCAAGGTGCGTCGCTTGTATAAGCTGAGCATGCGATGATGCGACACGCATAACAAATCCCTAATTAGATCGACTAATAAAAAATAAATAAAAAATGCCGAAAGCCAAATCTTTATGAAAGCTATCATTTAGGAAAGTAATTCTGAAATAGTGATACAATGTACTTTTTATATTCAGAACTATCTTATTTATGTCCGTTTGTCTGTCATTCTTGAAAGTGCATGCCCATTTCAAAGTGGAATCATCTATTCTAGTCATTCATGCTGGCATGCACGGCGTGATTTTGGATTCGTCGACTCTGTACAGGGGGGGTTGAAAAATGACACCCCAAGCAGTAAGCTGGGATCGAGTCGGATAAAGTCACAAAATGAGAGAAGTAATATACATGCAGAATCTGAAAAGTTTCATATTATTAGCAAACTGACCTTGCTCAAAGCTTTTATGAGTCTGTGATTTTATCCCCAATTTATCATTCATCCTGTCCCAAAATGGTATATCTACGCGAAGGACCTCAACTATCGATAGCTTGTGTTATTTTTAGCCCAAGGAAAAAATAGCGTGGGAATTGGAAAGGGAGGTATGTGAGGAATGTGATTCATCGTAAGTAGGGGTATATAGAGCCAGTGTGTGTACGTGTATTTTTGCCTCTGTGTGTGCTGTTGAAAGTGTGCTGTGCAATAGTCTGTCATCTAGTCATTCATTTGGAAATTCTTGAAAATAGTTCTTTGATTATCAGATTGAACGTGTTGGAGTTGAATATAATGGTGTTATATTATGTAGCAATAATAACAATTGAATGTTTGAACTACCAGAAACCTTATATTACAACAGAAAATACAAGCAAAAAATAAATATAGTATTACCCAGGACTGGTAATTCTAAACTACTGCAGCCCACTAAACGTTGCCTAGTAACCAAGAATGAGAGTGACTCATGATCAACGACAACCCTTTCTCGGTAATGTAAACAATAACACTGGTGGAAATTGATATGCTGAATGACCCCAAAGCACAAGATTTACGTTGGTGAATAAATTAAATTGTAGCTCTTACTTGATTATTCTTGAAACTGCAGAAATAAATATTTTTACTGGTTGGTTGGTTCCCCTAAGCAGTAGCAGTAGCCATTCAAAGGGGATCACAAGAGGCACATCTCCCCCAATAAATTTTGCCATATCCAGGTCATAACTTTGTGTGTCCCCACCCTTGAAAAAATTCTTCTGAAAAAGATATTTTATTATTGAAACATCCCTCCCCGAAAACTTGATTAGACATGTCAGAGAGCGTGGCGTGGTGAGGAAAAAAAATGTTAGCAATTTAATTGTATTCAGTGTTCAGTCATGTCAGTGTTACTAGTAAATGTATTCATGTTCTTTCTTTACATTGCAATTTTTTTTTTAATCGGGCTTGGATAAAATAAAAATGACGACAAAATAAGTTGGATCTCGACTTCAAAATGACATGCATGCGAGGCACAGAGCTAACTCACTCAGCTCATGCTCAGTCATCACCCATATCCGGCATGCATCACAGTCGCACAACAAAGTCAAACTCAAAGTGTATAGGCCTACTGCCACTGGCGTACATTCGGCGAGCCTCAGCCACCAGACAAATTTTGCAAATCCACACGAATATTTAAAAAAATACATACAGTTGTATATATTTTACAACTCCGAAACCCACTCAAACAGACATGAATGAGTTACAAACTAACTCAAAGCTCATATGACAGGACCGTAATCGATTTCGCGGTTCAAGCGCGAAAGATCCCTTGTTGCTGGGATACATTGGCCGGGAACAATAGATATGAATATTCATTGCAGGCTCGTACAGTTTTGAAGTGAAATGGCCAATAATGGGTCTTCTAAAATTCATAAACCTGAAATAGATTTTTGGTGAGACGAAGTAAGGAGTGTTCTGATTGGCCAAAATATTTCTGCATCGGGCGCAGCATGCAGGCGAAGTTTGGGGTCATCACACTATGAACATGGCAAACAAAGAAGCGGACAAAATATACAGCTCCTCATTGTACCTTCCACACTGGTTCTGGTAGACAAAAGAACATCCCTTCATTGCTATTATGTAAAAATATGTAGAACAGGTGTCACATGCATATTTACCTGTTCTACTTTATTTTACATAATAACAATGAAGGGATGTTCTTTTGTCTACCGGTACAATGAGGAGCTGAATATTTTGTCCGCTCTCTTTTGTCATCGAGTTCATAGTGTCAAACGTTCTAGTTTTCTTGTAAACAAGGCAGACCACATAATGTGGTCACTCTGTCGCGAATGGGTTAAGAGTTTCTTCTAATTTCGTAGACTGGAAACTACCTTCAAAATTGCTTCCCAATACGATGTTCATAAAGGGAGTGATGATGAATCCAAATATGAAATCCGTTTTGCAAATGATATAAGTTCCGAAACACGACCTCGCAAAATTTCTGTTATTTTTGACGCACGCAAAACGAACTGGTATTACCGGATTACGTGTATTGTCTATGGGGAAATGACATTTCTGCTGTCAACACACCTCCCCGCGATTTTGCTTTTGTTATCAATGGAGCGGCGTGCGAGCGCGGATGTTCGATCTTGCAAGTCGATCTTTCATCGCTCGCTGTGAGCGAATTCAAAGCTTTCAAAATCTGATTTTCACACCATATTATCTTCACAATATTTCCAACCCGATCATGAAAAATATAATAAATTTCGACGATTTTTGATTTATTTTTTATTTTTTGCCTTGGTGCCCCACTGACTTGCCTTGCTGCCCCTAAAAAAATATTGAAAGAGACTGCCCCCAAAACCAGAAATTGCCTGCCCCTAAAATTGCTGACTTTCGAGGCCTGTATTATACAAATGAGAGGCAAACAATAATTCAGGTCCCGGGTCACCGATATAGCAGATATAGACTCCAAACAACTTCAGCGTGCACTATACACCATACATGCGTTCAAATCAAACCTACACGCAGTGACACACATCTCCTTGGCCGTACGAAGCCTTGGGATTGTTGTGCCGGGGGCAGTCGGGGTGGAAAGGTTCTAGCATAGTACTAGCTAGGCTAGACAGCTGAAAACCGTCTGTTTCGGAGGAGTCTTTAACATTTTCTTATTTTTACCTTCTCCTCCTACACAGACGGCTACCCAACCTTCGCGTTAGATAAGGGGATCTTACAATACATGGCCTATGAGCGTATCCCCCCAAAAGGGGGGATCTGATTTTCCATCCCTATAAGCCATCCCCTTTCTCTAAAATTTCACATAGATGGTGCTAGGGTTCTCATATTTCAATACATCACAAAAAACCCCGATAAAAATACAGATAATTAACAAAATTTGGGACTTACTCTGGTTTGAACTCAAGCTTCGCACTGACTGACTGTGTATTCGCTGCGTTTTACTACACAATCTCTATACACGGCCTACTTCCGGGTCATGTGATTATAACCAAGAAGGCTGTCGGCGACTGGCTACTGACGTGCAACTTCCATGCTTCAAATGATCAGATTCGTGTACCAGACGAGGAATTTGGGGTAAGAAATTTCTTCAAGCATATTATATTACCGTTGTTCTCATTCTGATTTGTTTATTTTAATAAAATAATGTATTTATTGGAAAATGAAAATTCGTCCTTAGTCCCTGGTACAGAGTGAGAGACGAACTTCAGTCTATGTAAGGAGGTGTAGTGAAGCAAGACGTAGTCCAGTGGAACACCCGACGAACAGAGACTGAAGCTTTCGGTCTATAGCTAGGCCTACTATATAAGTGTCATGATCTAACTTCTACTTCTAAGTAATGTTCATGACGTTCCTTAGACCTTAATATTTACGGTAAATTTCACCGGAAATCATTGAAGCCTGAAGCCAGGAATACCAAATGATTTCGTACAAATATCTATTAGATATGGAAAACAACATAATTAAGACTATATATATATTTAACACGTTTCTTTCCAATTTCCTTTCTGCTACCAGCCTACATACTATAGTACATCATGATATCATTCATGAGCTTAAGTCTGTTAAGAAAAAATGAAAAATCATGAAGAATTTAATTAATGTCATGTGTAAATTGTAATTTAGTTAGATCCAGCAAAAAGGCAGCAGTGGCAGCATGTCCAGGCATATTTCAACTTTCAAGAAGATCTAGGCCCTAGAATAGATCTTTTATTAGTACTAATAAAAAAGTTAGTAGTATTTTTTGCCTGGAATCATGATCAGGCACAATGCTTTTAAATTGTACCTACCATCCATTGGCATACGATGTTGAGCATATTAAACCAACGAATACAATAAGAACTGTGGTCCAGCATAACGGAATCCCCATTGCACCCTCGCCGAAGGTTCTGGCGTTTGTTTCCACCATGTCGCGCTCCTCCTGCTCCAGCTCCATGCATGCACAGCGTGCAATCCGCAGCTGGTGCACCTCAGCTCAAACTAGTACTTCTGCTGGTACAATTTAATCATGTGATACTACTATTTTTGATCGTGTGGACGAATAGAGTCGAACGTGGACTAGTCTGAGAGCACAGACCCTAATTTGACATTTTATCAGAAAAATCTGTCTTATAGCTTAAGAAAGCCTAAGGCTAAACCTAAACCAGCTAAACTGGGCGTTGTGGCGTGCGTCTGGCCTGTATAGGGTTCGAGACCGAGTTACGTCTTTCGGATGGTCCCCAGACGTAAATAATCATATCTGATTGATACTTTTTTTCAATAATCTTTATTAATGATTCCATGAAATACAAATTATACAATCAACATATTCTCTTTGAATGTTTTAACAAAATTAATGAACAAATAAAATACTTTATCATCACTTATATAGGCCTAATTATCATGCAAATGAAAATATTCTTCCTCTGGAATGTAAAATCAAAACTAATGAATGTGCGTTTCCGAGTAATGTTGTAACTGAATTTAAGTATAAGATTTAAACATATTAGTGTGATGATGTATATCCAAACAAAGTGAACATATCATAATTTTACGGAATTTATTATTAAAAAAACAAACAAACAAACAAACAAAACAAACGACAAGTACCCCTCCCTACCCAATATGCCCCTACCTACCCATTCGGGCCATTCCCTCCGAAACTACAACTGCGTAGAAACCATCCCTCCCACCCACACTTACTTCCCTAAAACCAGAAGGAGTTGCTCACACACACATCCACCCATTAGTTTTTTCCAATGATCTTTATTAATGATTCCATTAAATACAAATTATACAATCAACATATTCTCTTTGAATGTTTTAACAAAATGAAAATACTTTATCATCACTTATATAATTATCATGCAAAATACATATCATGCACATATAAGCATACACACACAGACACACACACCCTGCTCGCATTCAGGCCAGGATTAAGACTTCGCTGTGAATGGAGAAGAGCCATCGCGTCTGTTCTGGGATCGTATCTATTTGGAAGATTATACCAAGTGTTTGTTTGTTTGTTTGTTTGTTTGTTTGTTTGTTTATTTTTTTTTGGGGGGGGGGGGGTGATGAACTTAACATTCTTTCCATGAAGTTGGTGCCTATGTAACACCTTTTTTTAATAAGAGGAAAAACAAACACGCATAAAACGTAGGGAGCGGAGAGGATATAAAACAAAGTTTACGTTGTATTCAGACATTCCCATTTCAGCAAATGCCATCCCGATTTATTTCTTTTTAATGGCAATACGATTTTCTTCCTCCCGATATGTGATTAATATTTTCTTTAGTTCTGCCAAAGACGGTGTTGTTGATTGTGACCTTGCCTTATAATTATATCATGAACTTGATTATGAAAATAACCGTATTACACCATTTGATTCTGTGGCAAGTTCCTTCTATATATACCCACATGACTTTGTATATCCTGCCAATCTGCATTTCTAAGTTCTTCCATCTCAAAATATACTCAGTCATATCCTGCCATAATGATTTAATTTTGGCGCAATTCCAAAATAAGATGAATAAGTTTCTGAGCTTTGATTACAAAAGGAACATAAATTATCAACAACAAAACCAAATTTTAAAAGCTGCTCCTTAGTATAAACCGCCCCATGGAGTAATTTGTATTGAAATTCTCTAAGATCTCCTATGAGTGTTGAGATTCTAGGTCTTAGAAAAATATCCCTCATACTTTTTTCAGAGAAGTCAAATTTCTGGTGGCCATCTCTGATTTCTAAACAATATGAATTTTGTAGATTAGACACAAAGTGTGAGTAAATTTTCCTAGCTTGCACCTCTTTTAAAGTAATAATTTGTCCAAAAATGTTAAAAAATATATTATTATTATAATCATTCATATCACTTCGTACCAATTATTGCTTGAGGTTCCATCATATTTGTTACTTTTCAAAATTGAATCACAAAGGCTCGAGATGTACGCAATATTTGCACTGTTTAAACCCAAACTTTGGAAATGAGTGATTGGTCTTATTGATTCTTTATCAAACAATTATTATTGCAAATGGTAAACCTTTCTCCTGTATAGGTCTGCATTAAATGCCATTTTCCCTTTCAATAAGAAGTCTTTGTTATTGAATATGACTGGGTTAATTTTTCCTTAAAAAATTTCTACAGTTGTATAAATCCTGCCAGGCCTTTAACATTTCTAAATAAAACAAATGTAACTTAAGTGATAGTTTTTTGCATCATAGTTGCAAAGAAAGATGGCCCCTATACTGCATGGCCTGAAACTGTAGTCAAAATGTACTTTCCAACTCATATTTCGTTCTTCATACAAAGTCTTTTCAAGCACATTACCCTCTGAGTTTTTACAAACAATTCAAAATTAACCATCCTCATGCCACCATCTTTATAATCCTGATACATTATAGCTCTTTTAATGCGATTTTGCCCATAACAAAGTCAAAACAGATTTTTTGAATGTCAGCAAATAGCCATTTCGGGACTACAGATGACGAAGATATTCAATTTGGACAGTGCATATGTTTTAAGTAAATGTACTTTCCCCATGATGGTAAGGTCTCTTTGTTTCCACCAAAGTCTTTTGATTTTACTCAATATTTCTTTATAATTGAATTCATCCTTTCTTTTAGTATCTAATGAAAGTGTAATCCCTAAAATCCCTACTTCTGTAGCCACACTCCCAAATTGGAATTGTCCTATAATTCTCTATACTCTTACCAATTAACAAAATCTTTGTTTTATCTATGTAAATGATGGTTTGCATCAGTGGCGAATCTACATAGGGGGAAATCCGGCCCGTGCCCCCCCCCCCCCTTTTTTTGAAACTCGACTGGAATACCTTAAGTACACAATGAAAAAACACTGCGCCCTTAATAATTGTGTACTTTTCCGGCTCTCTGCCCCCTCTTTTACAAAATCCTGGATCCGCCCCTGGTTTATGTAAAAGTTTGAATTGAAATTCTCTCAGTTTACTGTTTAAGGTACACATCCTTGGTTGAGCAAATATCTTTTCTACTTCTCGTTTTGAAATATTATAAAGTGACATTAAATTGCAAAATGCTGTGTTTGTTTCTACATTCTTCTTAACCCAGCATATAGACTACGGGAACCGGGTGGTTCCTGTATATTGAACCTATGACAGTTAAGGAATTCAGTAGTCAACGGGTTAATTTGACTTGTTTACTCTTATACCCCATCTTTGCAGTTATTTCTTCAAATTAAAAAAAAACTTTCTTGGAAAACATAAATTCTAATCTGAGGCCACAGTGAATGAACCTCCTTAAAGGTTGAATTTTTTTCCATTCATGAGAGGTTGTTGTATGAATTTTGTGTACTATCACAGTTTCTTCTCTAATTAAACCTTTAAAATAAGCCTCAGGTTTTAATTCTCCATGTTCATCACAAATGTGATGAAGTCGGTATATATTCCTTTAAAAAAACTTCTCCTCAAATAGAGTTTGACCTTCTTGTTGAATACACTTATTATTTCATTTTCCATATCTATCCGTGCTTTCAATAAACTCTGATAAAATATAGGTAACGTGATTTCCACTGTATCCTTCCAATAAATGCAATAAAATGTCAAATTTCCTCCCTCGGACTCATTAAATATTTGAAATATTGTTTCCATTTGATGGCTTAAGTTCCTGTTATGAGCCTTTTTATCCACATTATTCTTTGTGCTTTTACAAAGAACCTAAAATTCGTCATTTTGAGCCCACCCTGCTGATAATCTAAAATCACTGTACTTTTTTTAATTTCATCTTTACCTCTCCACAAGAAATTAAAACATTCAAAACATATTTCCTCAATTTCCTTATATACCACTCTGAAACAGGCATAAGTGATGTTACATTAATTATTAATATCAATTTAGAATATCCATGTATTTTCATTAATTGAATTTTCCCATTAAAGTTAGATCACGCGGTTTCCACCACGTCAATGTTTTTTTTTGCTCAATATTACCTTAAAATTATTTTTTCCATTGATATCTGCATGAACTAATATAAACTGCCTAATATTTTAACAACATCTATAAGCTTTCCAAATGGAAATGTATGATTAGACACCTGCGGATCCAAAGGCAGAATATATGTTTTGTCCTTGCTTAACTTTAATCCTGATAGTTCAGAAAAGCCTTCAAAAATGTGTTCTATATCCTTAACTGAATTCATATTTTTGATGAAGAGGGTTACATGTATATGTCATCTGCATACAACACCTGCTTCATTTCTGCATTTCCAAAACAAATTCATTTTACCAAGTGATTATTTCTAATCATGTATATGAGCTACAATTTCAATGCACAATATAAGTAAGTATGGAGATAATGGACCACCCTGCCTGACTTCTCTTTCAACTTTAAAGTAACCTGTTGATGTATATCCATTCATAACACAGCTTTCAGTATTTGTATATCATCCATTTACAAAATAATGATCCAAACCCAAAAGATTTTAAGACACTGCAAAGAATGAGAAACAGAATCAAATGCCTTTTCAAAATAATATATGCATATAAAAAAGTATGAAAAACCATATCATATATTATCCTTATATTGCTTCTCCAATATTTTTATTTCTTAACATAACCAAGTTGATCAGACTGAGACAGAATTAAAACTTCTTGGAATCTCTAGAAAGTATCTTTGATATAATTTTATAATCCACGTTTAATAGAGAGATTGGTCCATAATTCTTAATAAAGTCTGGATCTTTGCCTTTTTTATGTATCAAGGTGATAACTGCTTGCTTCTGAGAGGCACATATAGTAGTTCCCCCTGTTCAAAAGCTTCATTAAAAGATGTAAGAACTAGATCTCCAATTACTGGCCAAAAATTAAGATAAAATTCTACGCTTAAGCCATCATTCCCTGGTGATTTATTCCATTTCGTATTTTAAAAATTATATCTATTAATTTCTACAATCTTTTCTTCACCTAAATCTATTAAGGCATCGTTTAATTTTGGCAGGAAAAATCTAAATCTTGTACAACTTCTATTTTGTTACATAATACTATTTTATCTTTCATCTCACGTACATGACAGTTTTCTTCTCTCATCTTCAAAAGATATTCATTATCATTTAACTATAATTGAACTTCCAATTACATGTAGCTCCTTTGCAATTTTAACGATATTCTATTATACTGAACCAAATTAACAGCTGAATGTTCAGGGGCTATGGAGGGAATAATGTCAAATTTGGATGGTATCTGTTCTGTTTTGATATAATCCAACAATCTAAACGGCTTTGCATAAATGAATTCCCTTTTTTATATATTGTTTTTATCTTTATTTTTATTTTATCTTTCTCCATATACATCTATATCTAACACTATCCGTGAACTCTTCCAAATTGCTACTCTACTGAATTTGATTGCTTCTTTGAAAATGGTCCAAAATAATCTAAGTTCGTGTCTCTAATAACATTAAAGTCACCTCCAAGCACTACTGGGTTCCATTCTGGATTGTTTCTATGCAGCAATTGACCTATTTTATGCTCTCCTTCGTTATTACCAGTGGGAAAATAAACATCGATGGAATAATCACCTTTACCGTAGAGGGCTTAGGCCTACATTCTGAATTCTGATTGGCTATTCCAAAAGTAGAATTGAACTGTTTCGAAATTACGGCGCGACGTCAAAAAGATAAAGACAGAAAAAGTGACGAAACCAGATCCAGAGGTAAATATTTGTGATATTGTAAGTATTCAGTTATCCCCGTCATAAGTACAGTATACTATTTGTTGCCACAAGTGATTTCGATTTTGAAATGTAAGAGAGTCGAAAGTCTAAGTTAACCTCGTCATCCTACGTGGAGTCCCACATGTAAATTATCGTGTGCGGTAGCAAATTATTATTAATCATGTTAATTCAGAGCGCCGCCGGTAAAAGTACTAAACGGTGGCGCGACTTGGAGTTAGAGGAGAATTAACACAACATCAAAAGATCAAGCGCTGTGCACACACTGACAAAGTCAGTGTTTGTGTGTGTAATCTTGCCATTTTCATGGTAATTGGGATTCACTGTTGCAGCAGTCAAAAGCACTCATACTCATGCACTCATACTATAGCCACTCACGGGTACATTTCTGTAAAATAGTTGGTATTTTTTGTCGCATGTACTGAAGGTATGGGGGAAAAATAAGATAAATATTTTAAATACCTTGCTTTCAAATTCAGCCCTTAAAAATCTCACTCCTACATCAAATGGCCGTTAGGAAGAACTTTTGATATTTTCAGCAAAATCCAAAGTCAAAATCTTGTCCAAAACCGGAGAAATCCCCACCGATTTGTTTCGCGATCGCGTATTGTTTACAATACATACTGCCGATGTCTTAGACTAAAATCGGCCAATAAATTTTTTGTCCACGAAAAACTCGGGATCACAAGCGCACATCGATCTTTACGATCGCGCACACAGAAAATCGGGACTTTTCCTTGTACGCCATATAGGGACCGAATTTTTAAGGACAAAACTCTTTTGGGGAGATGTCAGCGCCCGCGGCGACAAGGAAATGTACACAATGACTCCGATAGCTCGTTTCGCGAGAATCGAGAGTAAATTACGGATTTCATTTTTTGAAATATATTTTCCAACATCGGTGAGTTGAATTTATTGTATTTCTTGAATATTTTGGGGTCGGTTTTTGTAAATTAAATGCCGATTTTGAGTGAATGTTGGTGACTTTTGTGCAGTGGTGTTTTAAAAAGTTGAGGTGTATGACTGCCTACATTATACACACGAAGTATAGGAATGTAGCTATGAGTGCTCGTAGCTACATTCCTATACTTCGTGTGTATAATGTAGGCAGTCATACACCTCATCTTTTTAAAACACCACTGCACAAAAGTCACCAATATTCACTCAAAATCGGCATTTAATTTTCAAAAACCGACCCCAAAATATCCAAGAAATACAATAAATTCAACTCACCAACGTTGGAAAAGATATTTACAAAAATGAAATCCGTAATTTACTGTTGATTCTCGCGAAACGAGCTATCGGAGTCATTGTGTACATTTCCTGGTCGCCGCGGGCGCTGACATCTCCCCAAAAGAGTTTTGTCCTCAAAAATTCGGTCCCTATGGCGTACACGGAAAAGTTCCGATTTTCTGTGTGCGCGATCGTAAAGATCGATGTGCCCTTGCGATCCCGAGTTTAGAGGGAGAAGTGCGTCTTATTACCGACCCCTGCACATAAGTCAATGGCAATTTATGAAAAGAGATCATTTTAATGAAAAAATGAAAAATTAACAAAAAATTGATATTTACGTTTTTATTCCTCATCCTGCTCTATTTTGGCTGTTCTCAACGTTGCTAGGCATTCTACACGTAGTCCCATGCGTTGATTTGCAAGACGCGCCCTAGATGCCATGATACGCCATGATACGCATAATGGTCGGTATTATTAGGTGAAGTGAATACATAGTATTAGTATTAGTATTGGTTTATTGCGTGAAACGCTATGGTGACTTCACCTCCATCATGATACATAAACACGCAAGTGTGTGCGTGCACACTGAATGAGCGGAGACTTGTTCCACAATAAGGCCGGATTTTACAGACATGACAGATGTATATCAATCAGATATGAAGATTATTTATGTTCAGGGACCAACCTTTACGTTTAAGCTGGATAATTTTAGCTGGATTACAGGCGCACGCCACAACGCCCATGTCAGTTTGTGGATATCCGTAGCACTAGCATATCTGTAGCACTAGCCTAGCTGTACGAGCTCCTTGGCTTATCAATCTGGTACTGGCCTACGGAGCTGTACATGGGATACATACACTGTGTGGAGGGAGCTATTGGTATCAACAAGAAAAACTACATGTAGATCTAAATATCACCATTTTCCACATACTGTGAACCATGCAAACCACCCTCGGAGTTACATGTACCTTCCAGGATCAACTAAGATTGTAAAAATTGAATGAATAAAAAAGAAAAAAAATTGGCAGGTTTTTTTTTACCTCGACATGTAACTTTTATGGGATTACACATGCAATGTGAGATTTGTGTAGTCCCATATATACAAGTTACACATGCAAGGTAAAAAAACCTGCCGATTTTTGTTTTTTATTTTTCTGCTTTCACACAAATCATCTTATTACTAAGGTTGGATTGCCCTTTAATTGATGAACTATAGTTTATGCAACTTTTTTTCTCATAAATTCAGATTTCTGTTAATAATTTGATTTTTGAAAAATTCTGAAGAGTATTGATATTTGTAAAATGCTTCTGGTAAGCTGAAAAAGACATTCAGATAGATTTAATCATTGTATTTGATTTTATAGTGCATGTATTTCATTGTTTAATGGATTTCTTATGTATTCTATTGTTTTTCAATATTCATAAGTTTCATAAGATTTGTTCTATTTCGTATTACCGTATTACCGGATGTACTGGAAATATGTGCAGAATTCTGCAGCCGAGTTTCCAGGTCTATCTGTCATCCAGTGCATGTCTTCTCATACAATCTGTTCCTGATTATTAGTTCCTGATGACATTGCAGTGTGACAGTTTCAGTGTGTCAGAGGTACATTGCTTAAAACAAGTATGGTCTAATCTGCCCAAGGATGTGAAAACTGTTGATTACACCAGAACTTGTCTAGCCTTGCTTTAAAAGAGTTTACAGATAAGGCAGTGACAACCTTGGTTGGTAGGGAGTTCCAGTCACTCACCACACCAAGTCCGAAAGCATTTGCTCTCACATCCAATCTGCTCCTCTTTTGGAATAGCTTGAATGGGTGACCTCTAGTTGCCTCAACAGTGACAGCTGAGAAGAATATATCCTTGTTCACCTTATCAATACCATGGATTATCTTATAAGTCTGGATCATATCTCCTCTCCTCATTCTGTACTGGAGGGATGGCAGCTTTAATGCTCGAAGTCTGTCCCATAGTTTAAGGTAGACACAGATGGAATTAGCTTTGTTGCACTTCTCTGAACCTTTTCAATTTCTTTGAGATCTTATATGTATCATCTAGAGCAATATTTAGGTCTAAAATACAGGACAATCAAAGCTATAGAGGAAAGAAATACATCTCATTAATGAAATAAGAAATCACTATTTCCCCTTTAGTTTTGTACACAAAACTCAAAATATCAAAATTATTATATTTAATATAATTTTCATATTGGAAAGTGAGCTCATCATCTCTACTTTAGTAGATAATTGTTGATATATTGAGCTGAACTAATGTGTAGGTTAAATTAATTCATAAAAAACTGAATTTAATTTCATTCCATAACATTTTGTTACGGAATAAAATAATCATATTAAAAATATTTCTTCATACCAAAAGCACATACAACACATGTACATTTTGTCGGTGTTAGGTACCTTGATTTACCTGTCAACTTTCATGACAAAATGATAGTCCTTTTCGGAAATAAGTTGATATTGTGTGTTTTGGGCTTTACAGAATGACAGTATTTTTGAGTTTAAGTTTCTATGGTTACTGAAGTATGAGAAATTATGCAGAACAGAAAGAAATGCTATTCTTGGTTACTATGTTATTTCATTTTGTATCAACAAAAGTAGACAGTGAAATTTTTCAAATACATTAGTCAAAAGGGGTAATTTTTCATGAGGAATCTGCTTATCACATTTTCATTTTGAGCAAAGGTAATCCCTATGCAGCCAATGTAAACAAAGAAAATTGGTTTATCTTCTAAATGGGAAACTGTCTCCCAAATAGGCTACCAAAAATGTTGACAAAAAAGAGACGGTTTCCGATATCGGCCGTGGGCCTCTATTGTTATTCTCTAATACCTAATTTTATTATTCCTGATATTCTAATACAATCAACCTCGCCTAGGTCGATCATGACGGGACTGAGTGAAATGTGTCGACATAGGCGAATTTCGACTTGTGCGGAAGTCGAGGAAAATCCGACTTGATCGATTGGGAGTTCTCATCATTTAATTTACCATGATTTATATTGTGCCGACATCGAGAAAATTGAACATACATGTACTGTACCTTTCATGTACCCAGTATATTACTTCGCACTCCTGTTACAAGTTGGACAATAAAGAATAAAACCAGACACGTCCAGTGATTAATTTCAATGTATTAAATCCTGCCTTACATCCCTTTATATGCACATGAATAAAACGCCTTGCAGTGCATGCAGGTACGGCGTCCGTCCGTCCAGCCGGCCGTGCAAACATGACTAACACGTGACATTTTGTTCTTCACATGAGAGCGTGAGAAAGGACGCGGAGATCGCGCCAGCAAGTCAGAATTGTTGTAAACAAAATTGGCGTGTGGCAGTTTCGACAATGATTGCTTTCACATCGCCGTCTCGTTCGACTTGTGCGGTGTATTGTTCCAAGAATTTGATCGATTTAGGCGAGTATTCGACCTACAAAAATCGACTTGTACAAAGGATTAACACACGTAAGTCTATGAGGATAAATTGGGACTTTTTATTTTCATCGACTCGAACGACCATTCGACACATGCGACTTCGATTTATGCGAGGTTGACTGTACATGTATTTCAAACGAGTAGATTCTAATGTTAGATCTAATTTATTTATTTCAGCAAAGAAACAAAAGAAAAAGTTATTTTTATCTGGAACGGCAACCGTGTCAATTTGACATGGCAAAAACAATGGTGCCCATGTCTGTGCGCACTCCTTCATTCATTTTACATGCATTTAGGATTTTTGACATGAAAGACAACATTTCTAGGCTTGTGAATAAAAGTACTGAAATAAAACTCTTTTTTTTCAGTTTACATATATATATTTACTCATATTCATGTGATCCCTGCACATTCGCTGACATTGTATTTATGATTTTTTTATTACAGATTTTGACTTCCTTATCAAGATGCCAAGAAGAAGAAAAACAAGGTTGGCTACTCGAGCCAAGCCACTGCTTCCAGAAGATACTGAAGAACTGGCCATGGAGAAAGAGACGAGGGAGCAGAAACTAGAAGCATATCTCAAGGACTTTGATATCGAGGGTAAAAATTTCAATATGTTTTTCCAGCAATATATTATTATTTCTATAAATGTTTCTGTTTAAAGATTTAACTTTTCCATACTTCGAATAATCTTACTCTAATGAATGGGACTTGGCTGGACTTCCCAATGGCTAATATTCAATAAAGCGTACTAACTTTACTCCAGGGCCCTGCTTCATAAAGCTTGTTATCAATGACAAGTTGCAATAACTGTTATAAGCTACTGAAATCCTTGCATCTGATTGGCTGAGAGCAAATTTGTCAGTAAAAATCACCGACAAGACACTTCATGAAACGCCCCCCTGGTTTTAACCCGACTAAAAGTGCCAACTGTCAATGACACATCTTTGAGAAATGACCATACTTCTGTAACTAAACACGCAAACAGAAATCATGTCATGTTAAATTAAATTTTTGTTTTCTATTTCTCGACTTGATTCATTTTGTTTAATCGTATTGTTACATGATCACAGTGATTTGTATGAAAATAAAGTGGATGGCACTTGGCGATCGATAAAACAGGGACTGGAGTTAATCAGGTTTAATTTAGTCCACTTAATTATGAATACAGGTCAACATCATTAATTGTATCAGGAGGGTCACAGGACTGAAGGTTCAGGAAACCAGATGTCTGTGAATCCCAATTATTCAGTGCTCAGAGTGCAGTGGAATTTGTAAGACCTAAATAGTCAAATCAGGCTGTGCCCCAGTGATACTTTGCAGAGATGAAGCAGTAATCTCACTTGTACATTTTAATATCTCTTTTTGTCCTGTAGATTCTGATATAAATCAGAGAGAAGGAAAGAGAGCACTCCGAATTGGTGTCCTAGTGTTTGTATGCCCCATAGTCTTAAGGCTCAGTGTTAGGGTGCTCTCCCGTTTATGTCAGAAGCTACAGGATGACCCCATTGGCCCGTATTCTTAAAAGCTGCTTAACTTTGAGCCAGGCTTAAACCCGGCTAAGTGCGTAGATTTGTCCACCAAATTATGAAGTGCTAGATGTCACCCTTTTTTATTCTAATAAATTGCCATGGTTCTGGAACTAAATGCAAGTACAGAAATTTGTCAGGATAGAATTGATTTCTGATGCTCATTTCATTCCCCCCCCCCCAAAAAAAAATTCTTTATTTTGTTATATAAATATTGTAATTTATATGGGACTTAGACAAATGGCCTTCCATAAATCAGCAGCCTTAGGCTGCTTTGAGGAATACAGGCCAGTATCTGTCTTGACCCCAAGGCTTAATATTAGATGGGTGTGTCCAGGTTTTTCTTCTTTCTTTTTCTTCTTTCTTTTTCTCTCTCAAATGCAACCCTGATGTATATCATAAAAAGGTCAGGTGCATGTTTATGCAAGGTGCTAGTCACCCAAATGCATTTTAGTAGCCTATGCCTTTACATAAATTGTTTGTTTTGGCAAGTTATACTCCCTGAAAAATTCTGAAAATTCTGGAAGTGCCATGAATTAATGGCTTACATACAGTGTATACTGCATCTTTGTCGAAGTCTGTTCAGTGCCGAAGTACAGTTAGAATTTGTTGACTTCGTTTGACAAGTAGCATTATAATTGTGTTTATAAGCTGCTGTAATTTGTCTTTTCTCAGAGGAGTATTAAACAAGAAACAGTAATGATAACTTAGATCCCTGGTGGAGATCTGAATTACCAATGGCAGTTATGAGGCAAATGCATTTTTTTAACAGTCATATTGACCACCCTTCCCCTCCCCCTCCCCATCCCGCCTCTGTGTGTACCTCAAATCAGTGTAGGTAATGAAAATGATGGCATAATTTTAGGTAGTATCATATTCATTTACATCTTTCTGTTATACTTGTGATTGCTTTCTTATTTTAGTTGAGAAACGCATCAGTGAAATCAATGCCTTGTGTAGCAGTGTCAGCCGAAACATTAAGTCGAGTGCCAATCTATTTTTGATGAAGATGCCCAAGGAGACTAAAAACATGAAAGTGACTGATTACTTTGGTAAGTATGATAACATGTATGATACATTTTAATATCCTCGTGTGGACCTTGGGAGGGTTTTTTGATGGTGATCTTTTATTGTGTTTCTCTCATAACTTCAGTAGGACATGAATACGAATTTGTGTAACTTGTGCTTTCATTTGTGTGAATGAAATAAATCATTGTTAGTTACTTCATAGAGTTTTCAAAACCTTTTTCAGGAAAAATTAATCATTACAGAGCCATATGAAATTTACCATAATTATCTACAAATCTACAAAGTACAGGTTTCTTCTTCTTCTACCTCTCTCTCTCTCTCTCTCTCTCTTCTCCACCCCGCCCTTTTTTTAAAGGAATATATATATTTCAATCTGTATTCTGTTTTACTTGGTTTTCTTTCTTACCATAATGCATTAGTTTCATTAGGATTTATGTCATTTAAAAACAATTCTAATACATGTATGAAGTGAAAGACTTAAACATTATACATGAGGTACATTATTTTGTTTTTTAGTCAGTTATTGCTATAATTATGCCTAAAATACAATAGAGAAAATGTAGTGAAATGAGAAAAGATATTTTTGCATTTATTTTACTTAAATATCAGCTCAAGGCAGCGTAACTCCATCAGTAAAGATCATACAGCAGATCTCAAAGACAGTTGACGAGATGGTTACCCTTCCCCCAACCGTAGCCGAGGCTATATTGTCATCAGAATCAGAAGAAATTTCTGCGTCATCCACAACTGAATCAGAACCTGAGAACTGCGAGAAGGATGAAAAGCCAAAGAAATCGACTCGCTCAACAAGAAAAGTAAGAGAAAATTGTGTCAGTAGAAGTCTGTCACTTTCTTGATATACAGCCTAAACCGTCTTCTTTCTTAAATTATACTATGGAATTTGATATGCATGTGGATATTTATTTTGGGAAATATTGTCTCTCTCAATAAATTTGTTTTCTGTCTCTCTGTTAATCAGGCTCCTGCACCACGTAAGAAGGCTACTGCAAGTACAGCGAAGAGGACGTCAGCAAGGTTAGCTATTATGGTCTTTCTCCTATAATTTAAAAATGTGATGACTGCTTAGTTGTAGAAGATTTTATACCTCTGCCACTGAAGATGAAGGCAGAAGCATTATGCTTTGGAGTTATTCAGTTCAGTTGGGTTGTTTTGTGTCTGTGACTATGTCACAAGATCCATTTAAGGCCTGAATTTTTATATTTTTCTTGTTTATGTATTCTGATTAATTGATGAACTGATAAATCATCAGTTATTTTCTTATTGTAAGGTGAAATCTTGTTAATAAGAGGAAATTGTATCATGCTGGGGTAGGGGCATATATGGATATCAGATACTGGGGAACAGTGGTCAAGGTTAATGCGACACGTTTAGTCTGACTCAAAAGTTTAAACCACCAAATAAGAAACTGATTATTGTTTTAAATTTATATTATTTTAGATTTTTTAAAAATATGGGGTATATTTTCTTAAACTAAAGATTCCAAGCTCTCGGATTATATATAAAATTTAAATTGAGATTCACCTTCATTCCTTCATATTTTTTTTTCCTTCTGCAGAAAAAGAACACGGGCTACATTGCAGGAGACTCCTGCTAATAGTGATAACACAAGGTAAGAATTCTTAGCTGGTCGCCTGCAGTGATGATATTTGCACCTGCAGAAGATGTGGTCAGTAAATATTCAGATTCTTAGCCCTTTCCCCCAAAAATGCAGTCTCTGTCGATGTATTATTAGACCAGTGGCATATTGCAGGGCAAGGTTGAGCTAGCGTATTACATTTCATGTTTGTGGCTTTTAACTCATGTAGTCTACAGTTTGGGAGAATATCTGTTGACTCTGCTATTAAAAAAAGTTGATTTCATGTATAATGATTTATTGCAGATCATGTGCATATTATGACTGTTATTTATGTTTACTGTTAACTAAATTTAATTCTTTCTTATTTCCTCATAATTTCCTCATAATTTCATTTTTTTTTTCTTTTAAATCTGTAGATCTGTGTTGCAGACCCCAGCCAATACAATGTCTATTTCATCCATCGGCACTCCATTCATCACACCCAAATTTGATCCAAGGTGAGTCTTCTGCCCCCCCCCCCCCCCCCCCCCCCCCCGAGAAACTGCAGTGATTGTAGAAAATGGAAGAAATATAGAAAATGTCTCTGCTATTCGCTGGCCATTTGTCTATTATCAAATATTTTGCCTACACCCCATTTGTTAAGGGCATATGCCACCCCATTACTGGCGATTTGGTCCTATCATCATATTATTTAATTTGCTGTAGTCTGAATTTCTTTGGTCTGATGATGAATTGTTCTTGCTTCCAATAATCATTCGGTCTAACACAAATTTACCTTGCTTGTTTTGTCATCTTATTAAAACAATCACTGTTTCTCTCACTTTCTCTCTATTACTTATTCCTTGTCCTTATCCCTATCCCTGTATCTCTTCTCTCTATATCTTCTTCCTTTATCTATCTCTCTCCCTTTCTCTTTGCTCCCTCCCCCATATCTCTATCCATCTCTCTCTCTCTCTCTCTCTCTCTCCTTTTCTTTATTCATATTCTCTTTGTCTCCTCTCTCTATCCATCTCTGCCTGTTTCTGTGTTTTTCTTCCACTCTGTCTCTACCTCCCTGTCTTTTTTGTTCTTCATACCTCTTCTCTATCTATCTCTCTCTCTCTCTCTCTCTCTCTCTATCTCTGTAGCTCTAAGATGACCCCTGCTACAGTCCGTCGTGCCAAGAAGGGTGAGCTATTAGTGTCCCTCTCTGGTAGCCCTGTTGAGGCCAGGAACTCTCCCAAGGATCCTCCTCAGTCGATGGAGAAGCTCAAGGAGAATATTGTAAGTTGCATATGAAGTCAGTCCCTAGGAAAAAAATGCAGTGAACTATTTCATTGCTTTGAAAGGTAGAAAAGGTACAAATTTAGTTGAATAAAGAAAAAATATATGTATATTGAAATGTGTGAATATTATACCTTTCAAAATAGTTTAGTGTAAATATACATATAATGGCCAGTATTTTTCTAAAATTTAACCTGACCCTGGGTCTTAAGTCGAGTTTTAACAAATAAAATTAGACCGAGGTTTAAATTTTCCTACTGAATTAGTAGATTGCTAAACTGTGGGTATATCATTTCTCAAACAAGTTTATATTTGAAGCAAATATGTTGTTGGATTATTATGTGGGGAATAATCTTACTCAAGTACTTTCTCATATGAATTTAATGATTGTTAAACAATTACTCCCTGGACTGGTGATCATTGGATTAGTGCTCCCCCCCCCCCCCCCCCTACAACAGACAACTAACCCCTAGCTATTAAGACAATTGCCCTACATGAAATATACTCGCTTGGTAGTTGCCTGAGGCAGTTACGAGAGGTAATTAAGATAATTATCTGAGGGGATGATGTTCAAATGGTGATTGTCCTCCTCGGAAGTTGTACTTGTTGGGGGAGGGGTGGGGGGGGGGGGGGGGGTGTTAAGAATGTGGTAGTTTAGGCGTAGCTGTCCTGATACATAATTTAATTAAGTGACGTTTAATTATTAGCATGTGAGTTTTAGGTGATTTTTTTTTATGCATTTGTATTAATATCTGGAAAAATGCAGAAATTATAGACTTAAAAGACTTATAGATTTAAGGAGTGCTGTCATGAGACATTAATCATTGCCTCTTTTTTCCTTCTCTCAACCTTCCAGGAGACCTTGTTCACACAGGATGATGTTGACAGGAAAAACATCATGATTCTTCAAGAAACTCTCAGCAGACTTTTAAAGGACACCTCGTGAAGAGATTAATTTTACTCCTATTTACTTGATTCATGTACTGTAAAACCAAAAACTATCGCTTGCACAAAACTTTTGCGAAGTTTGCAAGTGGTCGAGATTTGCAAAAGTTTCATACTGCAAAATTGTAAAATTATATTGAATGGTGATTGATGGTGATCTTTTATTGTGTTTCTCTCAACTTCAGTAGGACATGAATATGAATTTGTGTAACTTGTGTTTTCATTTGTGTAAACAAAATAAATCATTGTTAGCTACTTCATAGAGTTTTCAAAACCCTTTTCAGGAAAAATTTATTGCAGCGAAAATTACTTGCAACAGTTCCTTGTCGTGAAGTTTCCAGTTGTACAGTATGTACCCCATACAGGCTGTTTTACAGAGATATCCACCTTTAAATTCAAAACTGTGTGATAAGCAACGTCTGTTCCCAGGCCTCAAATGTGTGAGATAAGATCAATGTCAAAGTTTACAAGTCAATGAAAATTGAATTAGAGAGATCTTTGTAAGATTATAAATTGGCAACTCCATGATGACATGTATAAGCAGTTTATCCTTCATTTGTAAATGGAATGAATAACTAGTGCCTTTTAAAAGAAATATCTACAGAAATAATTTTTTTTATCGTTAATTGGTACATTCAGTAGTCTTTGACTCTCCTGACATCATTACAGCAGAGATGTGAAGAGAAAAGATGATATATATCATTAGTAGGGTGTCAGTTTAAGGAGGACATTTCTTCTTCTTTTGGAGGGGGTAATCTCTTCATTATTTAATCATGTACACTTTACAAAGGGTGCTATTTCACATATGTGACCAGGCACCAGAAATCCACCAAAAATTCTTTAGATTTTATTTGTGTAAAATTTACGTCTAATTCTAAAAGAGGAGATTATCAGCTTTATAATGATATATAGCTCCAATGACAAAAAGAGAAGGAAATCCAGTCCCACTTAATGTTACTTTGGGGAAGAAAGGTGTGTAAAGACTGGAGATTATTTAACCACTCAGACTCAGAAGGTATTGTGCAAGGTGACAAAAGGCGGATTAGAGCTTAATAGAAATTCTAAGAGGGGATTATTGTTCTAAAGCTTGGCATGACAGTTAAGCACATCCTCTTCTTTATTTTGTACAAGTATCCAGGGAGTGTTTACTATATTTTAAAGTAATGGGAGATCAAAATTAGATAAGCTTCCAGGGTCGTAAACAAATGAAAAATGCTACAATTAACTCCAGATCAGACAAACACAGGTAAAACTGCCAAAAATAACACTTAGATTACAAAGAATAAAGTATGTTCTTTCAGGAAATGCTAAAAAGTCAAATACTGTATGACAGTGCTGACCGTATACGTGTACACAAATATTGATTTCGAAGTGAAAATCACTCTGCGCAAATTTTTGGTGGTTTGTGGTGCCTGGTCACATATGAAAGTGGGCTTCTGTAGATGTCTGCAATATCGTAACTACCCTAATTAAACTGGAGTATTTATGTTATATACCATGCTTGTATATACTGGTACATGTATTTTTATAGCTATAGTAGGTGTGGAGCATGCAACAGCATGGGTTATCTTATTATAATCCTCCCCCACAGATGGTGCAGGATGTTACATTTTGTGTTCACTGTGAAATCACACTGTGTACGATACTGCAAATTACTGTTATGAAAAAATAACGTAATTATGGGCATCATTCTATTAATTTTTCACCATGTTGAATTTTTTAATTTTGAGACAACTTTTTTCTTCACAAAAGTATTGCACAGAGTATTTCAAAGATTTTCTTTATTAAATATTTAGTTGTTTGTTTTGTTCATTCAATGTCTATTCAAAATTTCACCTTACAGCTATTGAATTGAAGAATCAATAGAATGTAGTAATTGGGATGGTATCCTTTTTTATATTACACTGAACTAAAACTTATATAGTTGTTCCTTACCAATGCTATATATATATATGGTCATAAAAATGCTTCACAATGTGTGCCTGATCTTACATTCATTCTGTATTCTATTTGCGAAAATAAAGTAAACTTGTACATCACAATTAAGCAGTCAGTTTTTGAAGAGAAGGTTGAGCTCTGCATGGGAAAGGTGAAAAATAACTTATGAGTTTTCTCATTCCTTTTATGCCAGTTTGAAAGAACGTCATAGTAGAAACCTCACAGTCTACACAAGTCGTTAATTTAGACATGATCAACTTTTCCCAATTGCTTTTAAACAGTTTCTTTCTCAGTAAATTGGCATGACCAGATTTCTACTTTAACTTTTAAGTGTACATTTAAGCATATACATGTACTTCACTTAAACTGAGTGATATGCATTTCTTTTGTATAAAGTTTCATGTACTATTTTGATTTAATATGAATGGTATACTGGTATATAGTTTTCAGGGCCTGTCAACAATAGAAATATAGAAATATGTAACATCTTGTAATGGCAAGTGGAAATTATGTATTGTACATGCATATTGTATATATGAAATAACAACTAGATCTTGAGCCCTGATCAGTAGAAAAGTGATTTTTGTGTTCTTGAATGTAAATAAAACAAACAGGTCATACATGTATGTATTGTATATTTGTGTGTGTGTGACTTTTTCTGTAATCTTATTCTATTAAAAGCTAAAAAGGTACATGTATAGCTAGCGGTGTGTGTGTGTGGGGGGGGGGGGGGGGGGAGGGGGGGTGGTCGGAGGAAGGATCTGAAAATTATATACACTATAGCCCAATATGCTAGTGCTGAAATATAATTCTACAACTGGAATGAAGATTGCATTTCTCAGAATGTTTCATTAGATGAGTGGTTGAAGAAAAACAATTTTCAAAATTTTTTTCATCACAACTAATGATACTGAATGTTGTCGGAAGAATATGTACTTGCTCAAGCAAAACAGTGGGGTGAAAATTATGTATCGTTTTAACAAAGTTCAAAATCATTGCAATCTTTGCAAATTTCTCATGTGTCTTGTTCACAGTAAACGAGCCAAAATCGCATTGAGATTAATGCATTGCAGGAAAAGGTTCATTATTGAAATCAATAAATTGCAGGAAAAGGTTCATTATTGACATCGATAAATTGCAGGAAAATGGTCATGATATTTTTGACATCATGTGTATGTACACTTGGTCATGAATGCAAAGAAGGAGGCAAGTGTAAGTCTACAGGCAGTGGGGATCCAGGATTTCATGAAGGAGGGGGTCCAATATTTACAAAATTTTCTGACAATTTTAGCAACCCCCCCCCCCCCCAAAAAAAAAGGGATCATCAGCTATCTGGTGTCTCTTTTTTAACTAAAAATATCTCTGACAAGCAAAGAAGAAAAAAAAAAAGGTCAGCATTTTGGGGGTGTCTTTTTTTTTCCCCCAGGGGACCCCCCCCCCCCCCCCGATCCGCGTAGGCATACTCCTATCATGCTGTCTTCACTGGGTCTTAAAATTTCAAGAATGCACAAACTTCATTTTTTAATTTCAGGTAGACGTTTATTTTGTAATAAAACGAATTATTGCGCAAAATTTGGATAGCGAGCTCACATCAAAAAAAAAATATCTGGGCTCACATTAATTACAGCTATTTTGATGACGTCATCACGGAGCGCGGAGAATTTAAAATCCCATGCATGCACTAACTGTATCCACGGACATGACGGATCGGACTGGTGCCAGATAAACTGACATTTTCTACTCAAATCCCGAATTATAAGATTCTGTGACAACGCAAATTACACACCGGCAACGTTTAGTGACGTAAGTATGCATTAATATTTATTTCCTTTCATTGAAAATTCGAATAACTAGTGATATTTAAATTGTTGTTTTGACTTGTGCGGCGCGGATCGGCCTGCGCCTAGTTCCACCAAACTTTCTACCGGACTCTCCCGGCCGTCAGCTGGGCTGAGTAGCGCTGTCCTGCTGCTGTGGGATCGGCGCTGTTGCGCCAAGCGTGCATGACGCTGACTTTGTGAACACTTTAATTGCACTTGCAATTTTGTGTAGATCTACGAATATATTCTGTGGCTGTGCTACCCATTTTATTGAATAAAAATATTTTTCCCATACCTGTATTGCTGTAATGGTAATACATTTTCAATGTGATGAAGAATGAAGATCAAGTGTGCCAGAAAATAAATCTCATCAAATTTTCACAAGAAGAACAATAAGTTAACAAATAATATTTTGACGAGATTTAAATTCAAGTTAGATTCTATAAAAATGCAGTTTTTCAGGTCAATAAAAAAAAAATCATAGCTGTTTCATTTTGACATTGCACATAACGATACTCAATAGTAGAACTCTATGGCTGATGGTAAACTGACTGAATATAGTCGTGCCTGCGTTCAGTATCTTCCCTATGGTAATGGTAATTTTGCAGGTAAACCGCAGCTCCCCAACCGTTAACTCCAGGGAGCTCCACCGGCCAACAGCAGTGGCGGTGGAACTCCTTGCCCTTGGAGTTACCCTATTGTTAGAAATAGAAGTCTATTTGTCTCATGATCTGCAATAACTAGTTTTGATCCAACCTTGGTAATAAGATGATTTGTATTCATGAAAGCAGAAAAACAGGATGGTTAAAGTTTAAAAGAAATCGGACAAAGAATTAAAAAGTTATGGATGTTTGAAAAGGAAAAATGAGATCACTACATCTATACAAATCTCAATTTGCAATTTGCTGAGTCCGTTGTGACATACTGGCGGACAGCTTTCCTGTTTGTCATACACATAAAGATCATTGATTTGCCTTTTTTCTCCAAAGTACCTTTACCCTTGGCCACGGGCAGTCAAAATATATTGTAGAGACTATAGCATTAAATTCCATTAATATATTGTTATAGGTTGTCATGAAAGACAAAGATCCTACTAAGTTATAAATTTTTAGAAAAAAACAACATTTTTGTCATTTTGTGTGTTGGAGCAAATGGGGGAGTTGTCGGCCACTACATTATGGTGACATTACCTATGCGGCCAATTTGAAATTCCCTTATGTGTATTGATAACAACTTTCAAAACCTCATAAATTTCTTAATTCTTGTCCGATTTCGTTCAAGCTTTCACCAATCTGCTTCTCTGATTTTTCCTCTTTCTTTCAGAGCAACTTGTCATTAAAGTTGAATTCCCTTTAAAACGAGTAAACCCTTGCATTGATAGTTGCCCATTATAATAAGCAGGATGTGCTTAATTGGTATGCCAAGTTTTAGGACAATCTGATAATCCCTTCATAGAAATCTCTGTTGATTTCTAATCCTCCTTTTGTTACCTTTGCACAATACCTCTCAAGTCAAAGTGCTTCAATAGACTGCAAACTTTAAACAACATTCTATGGGACTTGGGATGCTTCTCTTTCTTCAGTGGGATAGGAAAATCCAATGCCAATGGCAATGAGTTATCATTTTAAAGCTGAGAAACTTTTCTTTCAGAATCAAAATTCATATCTGGCAACTTTTTTTTGTTTTGTGGTCGTAAATAGTCTTGCTTTCGATGGCACTGCATGGTGGGGAATTTGAGTACCTGTATATAAAATAAATGTCCAGTATGGAAAATTCAGTAATAAAACTGACATTTGTCGGCTTCCCCATTATGTGAAATATAGAATATTTTAATTTCTGCAGATTTTACAATTAGGAAGCTCTCATTGAATTGTGTATAGGTTGCAACAATGGCAATTACACATGTTCAGCGAGGAATCAAACCTTGTTTCACATTATAACAAGAAAAAATTAAAATATTTCGTATTTCATGTAATAAAATACAAAAGAAATAGTGAGTGGGTGACGTCACTGGTTCCCCCATTTGCATACTGAGCAGGATGTGCATATAACTGTTTTGCGAAATTAAGCGAAACTTTAAAATACCATAACTTTCTTATTTTACATCCTATTTTGATGAAATTTTCAGTGTTATGCTTGTTGGATTTTTCTCTATTTATTCAAATCAACTTTTTGTTAGGGTGGACTTGGCCTTTAAGTGAGCAAAAGTCGCTTGTGTGAAATGGTGCAAAATCCATAGTTAACAAATGTTTGTTCATGTTCTGGGTGGTATCAGCAAAGTTGAGAGTCGTGAAAAGGGGGGTCCGGACAACCCGACCACCGGACAGCCCGACCCAAGACAACTCGACCCAATACCCTGCAGGGTGGGCTGCGTTTTCGGACAACTCGACCTACTTTTTTCTTCTAACAAATTTCATTAAGGTTAGGGTTAGGGTATCATATCAATATCATATCAACATACTTGATGCAGAAAATTTCTTTTGTAGCCATGCTGTGAAACTCTGTTCAAGTCCTGTATGATATATTACAAATGCATATAGGCCTACTTATATTAATGTATTTTATTCTTTAAAGCCAGCTGTCTTGTCACGTTTTTTGGGGTTTTTTTTTCTTCTGTCTTGTGTCTGTGTCTGTCTTTTCGTCTAATGTAACCCTTTGTTATATTTTTATCTTCCCTTCCCTCCCTTTCATTCCTATCCTCGTCTTGAGATGTAAAAAAATCTCTCTTGCCCCCATTGTATATATCACCCTTGTTTATCCTTTTTTTTGTTCGTATTGTGTATTCCTTGCTACTATTTTCTGTTTTCTTCAATATATATATTTTTTTTCTTTCAATATATATATATATATATATATTACTTTTTTTCATGAGGGACCTTGTCTTACAAGCTATGCTTCATTAAGGTCTCCTCGTTTGCCTTTCTCAAAATATTGTTATCTTTGTTATCATTACACATGTACATGTACTCGGTCATATATTTATGTTTTTAGTATACTTGTAAAGCCTAGTGTTACTGTTGTTATTTATATCATTGTTTGAAAGAAAGTGTTCATGTTATTGTTTTGTTATTTATTGTTGGAAGAAAGACAAATGAATAAATAAACTTGAACTTGAACTTGAACTCATGAAATTTGTTAGAAGAAAAAAAGTAGGTCGAGTTGTCCGAAAACGCAGCCCTCCCTGGACAACTCGACCTGGTCGAGTTGTCCAGGGTATTGGGCCGAGTTGTCTTGGGTCGAGCTGTCCGGTGGTCGGGTTGTCCCGGAACCATATCTCACGCTTATTCTGATCATTAAGAGACAACTAGTGAAGGAACAGTAATATGTTAAACTTTCTTCGTTCAAAATGTGAACACTGGCATGTTGTAAAGCGCAGCTTCACTTATAGGTAGAGATTATTACCGGTACTCGATTCTTAAAAGAATAAAGTATTATTAAGATTTCCTGTGACCATGACATTCCTAGATTAGTTAACAGGGGTTAGGTCATTGATATTGGGATTTAATGAATTATCAGAGCTTGAAACTTGATTCTCTCTTATTTAATCAAAATATGTTAAAATATTTTAACCCCTAGCGGGCCATTGGCGGTTATATCCGCCGGGAGTTATCCTTATAGCTGGCTGTGGGCGGCATCTGCGGCCCGCCAACTATCATCACATTTAACATCAAATGTCAAATTATTGCCAAAATATTGTAGTTTTCTAAATACATGAAAAGCTTCATTGTTTTATAAACTTACGATTTCGAGTCAGTTTGATATGGGGTTACAGTGTACATTCAAATTTAGTGCGAAAACATGATTTCTTGGTAGAAAGTCAGATCATGAAGGCATAATATACTACGATAACTTTCTTGAGCTCACAGGCGCGGAAAAAATATCCCAGAATGCATTACACGTCGCTGGGCCCAGTAAAGGTCCTTTACATATTACTTGGAATGTACATGCACATTATAATCCCACTCTCCTACTTGTATACAAGCTGTGATCACAATGTAGTAAATACATAACAGAAAGTATCCTGGGGTTATAATACAAAAACTCCATCCTATAGGCATTTCTATGACACGAAATGGAATAGGACAAAGAGGCAGGGTTCTGCAAAGACTTTTTGTCAAAGAAAAGACAAGTTCGAGTCAAGACACTATGAATAGAAAACTCTCAGCTGAGATTATCTCTTTGTAATACCTCCCTGAATGGTTATCATTTTGAATGCATTTCTAAAATGGACTGTAAAACTGTACAATAGGTATATTTTGTAGGGATACATGGTATCATCCTAATAATTTATTCTTCGTATTTTTTGTAATGCTAGCTCCTCTGTACATTTCTGACAGAACCCGTATTTTTCACTTGGATTGGTCCAATGAACTTGCTAATGCAACACCCCGATTTTTCTTGAATGGAACATTCCTATTATTTGTGCTCTGAAATGGGTCAATATGGATACATGTATGAACAGAGAAGAAAATGAGAGTTTTGACCCCAAAAAGTAAGATTTTTATATCATTTAGTTTGTGAATTTAGTGGTGGAAAAATGAATTACTTTTAATGTTTTCATTGAAAGGATATATTAGAGAATATATTTTGTGTAGAAATTAATTGTGTAGGATGAATAAAAGGTATGATGAAATGGTGATAAACATGCATGAAGGTTAAAGTCTGACTTGACCTTTTTCGGGTGGTCGGACAAGGGGGGAATGTACAGAATCGGTGGCACGGTAGGGGTTAAGCACATTTTACGTAGGCACATTTTTACGTGGTAAAAATTACTCCACCCTCTTGAAATCAGGTGAGGTATTGGAAGTAGCATTATGAAGACACTATGTGATCAACTATTAATTCAAAATATACGTCACTCATTGATTTTGGCGCGAGATGATTTTAGATTAATTAACAAGTTTTTTGTTGTTTTTTCTTTCAATTTTTCAAAAAGGGGGAAAATTGATGATTTTTAGGTTTATTTTTGAATATTAAACACACATTACTCCACACTCTTGAAATCGGATATTGAAATTTGCACTATGGAGGCACTATGCGACCAATTATTGAATGAAAATAGGTTAGGTCATTGACATCAGCCCAATATGAATTTAGGTTCAATTAACTTTTTTTTTTTGAGGTATTGGAAGTAGCATTATGAAGACACTATGTGATCAACTATTAATTCAAAATATACGTCACTCATTGATTTTGGCGTGAGATGATTTTAGATTAATTAACAGGTTTTTTGTTTTTTCTTTCAATTTTCAAAAAAAAATATGAAAGATGGCATATCTTAGATGTATTTTTACATAACAAGTACACATTACTCCATACTTTTGAAATCAGTTATCGAAAGAAACACTATGAAGGCACTCTGTGACCAAGTATTGATTAAAAATAGGTTAGGTCATTGGTATTAGCCTGAGACGAATTAATGTTGTCTTTTTCTTGCAGATTTTCAAAAAATGCGAAAATTGGCATACTGCAAGGATACTTTGACATATATACAAAGAAAATACCCCAAAATTTTAAAATTCAGATATCGACCATAGCGCTATGATGGCCCAACATGCCCAAGTATGATTTGAAAATACATTGGTTCACGTACTATTTTGTTTGTCAACGTTAGCATCAAAAAACACTTTTTAAAGAAATTTGTCAGAAGTTAAAAAATGGTAGTTTTTAACAGACATGTAAGATACTCCACACTTTTGGACACATGAAGACATTTCCTGACCAAATATTAGCTCATAAAAAGTTGGGCCATTTTTTTTATACTCTGTTGAATTTACCGTCAAATTGCATTTTTTCAAATTTCTCAAAAATCAGAAAAAATTAGAACTTTCCAAGTAAAAATATCACCATTTAGTCTAATTGTTCATTATCAAATTTTATATCAGGGGCACCAACAAGCTTAAGATAGTTTGTGGCTAAAATTTCAAAGAGATCGGGTCATTTTACCTAGGTGTAACATTTACGTAAAGTTGGGTGTTTTTCGTAAATTAAAAGTGTAAACATAGGCTACAGAGGGCGCCTTTTGGGGTGGGGTGGTAAAATCCCAGACAGGTGGAGCAGTTTCATAGCTATTTTTGAAAATGTTTCAAAGGACTTGATTAAACTTTAAAATATTAGTCCAATTTGCCGGCCCCCATCTTCCGACCCCTGCCGGATTCTCTCAGATAGTAGCTCTTAAAAGGCAAATATAACCATAATACAGGACAGGTACAATATATGGATAAAGTAATAACATGCAGAGGTATGGCAATATAAGCTTAAAGCTGGAAGCGTTGCCATACCTTTTCACCTTTTATATGATACAAAAAGGAAACTAACAAATGACTAACCGTGACACTAACAACAAATTTATTGAAACAGTTCACTGTGTATATGAATAGAAAAAAAGAAAAGAGAAAGTAACCCTTACTATTTTAACCAAACATATCTTGACAATGAGATTTCTATGCAATATAACAAAATATTAAGTTTAAAATGGGAATGCATGCTCTATCCTTTACAAGTAAAAAGTAGAATCACATGATAATTTATCAAAAACCGATTGTACATACATGTGTAGATAAGCATGCACAGCAAAGTATTTGCTTGTGATGTTTGCTTGAGCGATGTTCCGAGTTGTGTTGTTTTTTTCTTTATTTTTTTTCTTCATCGCTTTTTTATTGCTGGAATCTTTCTAAGTTACTTTTCATAGCATGTACAAAAAAATGTTTTGAAGAATTTATTGGTGATAATCAAGTAAACTACATGTAATTAATATTTAAAGGTTGACTAAATTAGAGAGAAAATGGGTGCTCTTTCCATGTAGTTTTGCCTTCTAATCACGAATCTGCCAATCGATTGTCCAAATTATGTCTCGTTTTGGCGAAAAAGGGGGAAAAGTAGAGGTTTTGGGACCATTCCTTAAAACTCGTGAGCTGATTGGCTAACCCCCAAATGACGTATGAAAAGTAAGAGGCACAAGATCTGCAGGCTGCAGCATATAATATTGTACACAGAATGCGGTATTTGACCCCTCTGTTCAACGGACAATTTATGAAAAAAGGAAATTAATCAATATAATCTTAGGAGTGAATAATCATTAGCAATATATTTTCTACATGATCAGAAAACGCTTTTGCCCAAATATACAGCTTTTGTTTTGTTTTTTAGCTTTTCTTTTGAACAATGTTCTCATCTGTCTGTGCTTGCCGACCGAAAGTTTTGCATTGTTTGGTCATAAACGCGTGCACAGCCGTTTTATGCGTCTGTACAATGTCCTACACATCTCTAGTACGGCAGTGACTATGTTCCCCTCGTACATAGCGACTGGTGAACGCTTTTGTTTTGTTTATTTCACTTGCGGCTTTTTTTTTTTATTTCGCTTTACATAGTACGTTAGTACTGACTTAGATTTTGGCTGAATTCGAGTAACTTATATAGAGAGAGGAAAAGTGCCCGCGATTCCGAGTTGGAGGACTTTTCTGAGCCATGCAGATACGAACTCTGATTTATCAGATGATTTATCAGACCCCGAAGGCAAAGAAAAGGAAGCTCGAGTGGCAAGGGGAAATTCGACCATTGAACCCCTCGCAGAATACGGTGAAGGGCCGTGGGTGAAGTAACTCCAGGGAGCTCCAACGCGCTGGAGCTCCCTGGAGTTACGGGTGAAGTAGACCCAATATTCTGTCTCTCGTTCGTTAGGTCGTCTTAGCTAACGAACGAGAGACAGAATTTTCGGTCTACGGGTGAAGCTGCTGCAGCTGCTGTCGTTGAAAAAACAGATTGGAAGACTTGACTCCAAGTCTGATCGTTGCAATAGCTGAATCTTTTAGCTAGCTTATCATTCTCTTCATGCCAAATTCGGAATACAGATCCTCAAAATCATCTTCGGCAAAGTGATTGCTGCAGATTTGTACTCCACTCACTTGGCCGGCCCTTGCCACTCTGCCCGCGTGAGCTTTACCTTTGCGACCCATAATTTCCGTAGATTTTCATCTTTAGGAAAATGATGTAGGCTTACACCATCTTATAGGGGCCTTGCTACAGCCCGCAACTATACACCGATTAGGCATTATTGATGAAACTGTGTCCCAAAATCAAAGTTATTGTGAGGAATAAAACACACGAAAATACGCAATGCAAATGGTCGATGCGGTGAATATCATGCTCGGCACCGGGCTGGGCCTGCCGGGGGCCTCCGGGCGCGCACGGTATAGGTTAGTGGAATATTTCCCCTTACTTTTCATGCGTCACAGATCACGTGATCACGATGTCGCTTCGATGGGTTTTTTTAGGGGCGGGGCTTATGACTGTGTAAATCAGCAAAAATGTACTTTTCAAATGATTATAAAATATGACTGAATGCATACAAAATTGTGTGATGGATATTTTTTGGCTCCTGATGACACCTTCTTACGAAAAATGGGCAATTATTTTTTTATTTTAGTGACCCTTTAATGAATTTATATTAATAAGACGCATCTTTAGACCCTCCTTCATACATGTATATGCTTCCTCCATTTCTAATGTCAACCCTGACAGGTGACTTGTCAAGAAGGCAGGCTGCCAAACAGTCCAATATAATTGCTCGGGCACATGGTAGTGTCAAGTCTTCTTACTTTTCTTAAATCTTTAACTCATAATCTCTCAATCCTACATCATTTTATGTGTCATCTACAGATCATCATGGCTGATAAGGACGTGTCTTTGTCATCATCACTCATCATACTGGACAGTACAGGCACTATTGGCAACATTTCAGAGTCATTTGAGATATGTCTGGATACAAGCAGCATTGACCACAAGCCAAAACATCCAGACCGATGTGCAGAACGAAAAAGTTCCACATCTTGCATCATCATTTCCGATTCGTCTACATCAGAGGACGATGATATTCAGATTCTCCATGTAAGCACCAATGAGCAGAGGAAGGAAAAGACTGGCAACAGTTCTGCTAATAGTGCAACCACGCTGTCTGTTCAGGATGCTAGCATGTCAGGCTCTGATGTGGAGAAGAAGGAACCGATTCCTGACGAAGAGGAGAAACTACCTTGTACACCTTCAGAACGCAACTGTAAGCGGAGAAGAATCGAGGAGAATCGGGCTGAGGACAATACATGTACGTGTGAATTTCAAAATCATTTACAGTACATCTGTTTTGTTGGTTTGATTATACATGTAGGTGTCATCTCAAATTCCCTATGGGCTTCTGTAGTACCACCATCTCTGACAGTTTATACAACCTAGGTGATTTTAAGTATTGATTCTGCATAACCTTACAATAATGCAGTGAATTGTTCTTAACAAGTCATCAGCGTAGATAGGATATTTGTCAGATTTGAATTACTCTTCTTCTTGGGATATAAATAAACCATGGTACAGTCGTAAACTTAGTCAAAGAAATGTTACAAAGCATTCAAAATCCATTAGAAATGAGATATGATGTTTATCATTTTTTTTTTGTTCAGGGGACCAGCCACTTGCTAGCACTCCTTTGGCAGGGTCTGCCATAGCACCTAAGCAGCCCACAGTGACACCTATCACTGTAAGGTATGAACGGATAAGAGCTGACCTCAGTGCGACAAAGAAAGAACAGAAGAAGTTCAAAAAGGTACAAAAGTTATCATCTTTCTTCAATAATCTTTCAACTGTGACAAAAATAGTATTTTCACTTGATTGACTGAAGGAAGTATTTTTGCAGTAATTGCCATGATGTAATCCAACCATTGATTTTAGTTTATTGGCTCATTAACATGTTTTGGAACAAGTGAATTTCATCTGTGGCGCACTAGGCTGACATATTGTTTGATATGGAGTTTTGAATACTTGCAAGACAATTAAGACAATTTTAGTAATTAGTAGCCCAAGTTGGTTGTGAAAATTCCTCTCGCTTGCCGACAGTTGAGCTTTTAATAATTTTAGTTATCACTTAGCCAAAATTGGTGGTGATAATTCCTCTTCTGTGTAGATAGTTGTGTTTTGAATAATCTTTATAATTTCCTGTATATCACCCAAAATAGACTGTTGAATGATCACTAGATCATATGTTTGATAAGATGAAGTATGAGAAAGAAGATGACTACTCTAGTCAATAAAATTTCAGATTTGGTATTTTGACTTCAATGAACAGAAGGTGGAATATTAAACCGCTTGAAAATGCAGTTTACAAAAATTTGCATAAGTCAAATCTGTAGGGACCACACAAAATAGTTCGACTGATGCAAAATTTGACCTTGGGAAATGCAAATTACACGTATTTTGCAGTTTGGTCAAAAAAATTGATTTGACTTAGGGAAAGTTCGACTTCGGGTTATGCAAGGTTAACTGTATTCTGTTCAACAATCCGATCACCTCTAAAATCTCATACTTTAATATTATGATTCATGCACAAATTGATTTATCAATTACAGGAGATGCAGGAGGAGATGCAGATGTTTAAGGAAGAGATGACAAAGAAGAGGAAGAGAGAGGAGGAGGAAGAGAAGAAAGCAGCATCGGTGCCTCTCAGTGTGAAGTCAGACCAGGGTGACTGCATGTTAAGACCAGTTGTCATCGATGGTAGCAATGTAGCTATGAGGTATGGCTGAATCCATTAAAGGGATAGTTCACCCTGACAATAAGTTGGTTTTAATAAAAGCAGAAAAATAAGAGAAAAATATTGGTGAAGGTTTGACAAAAATCCATCAAGGAATAAGAGAGTTATGGGTGTTTTAAGGTTTAAATTTGTGACATCATATGCGAGCAGCTACCCCATACGTCATGTAATATAAATTCTATAAATTCCCATTTTTCAATGGTTCATGATGACTGAAGATATTTTTCTTAGAGGAGCGGGTATGAAATGATGTTTAAGATATTATATTGAATGCACAAGTAACACCATTTCCAATTTTCTGGAATTTATATCACATGACACATGGGGGAGCTGCTCGCATGTGACGTCACAAAATCAAAACTTTAAAAATCCATAACTCCATAATTCTTTAACGGATTTTCGCCAAACCTTCCCTGATATGTTTCTTTTGTTTCTCTGCATTTATTAAAACCAACTTTACGTCAGGGTGAACTATCCCTTTAAGTGATACCATATAATTATTACAATCATGTTGCACTTACATTTGCAAGACTGTCACTTCAGAGTTCCATTTCTTACATGATAATAGTGGTAATAATACCATTATATCACATATTTTAACAATGTTTCAATGTGTGTCCAAATAGCTTTGGACTAATTACCCTCAGTCTGGCTCTAGCCAAGCTGCCCCAATAAGGGGGAAAACTAGCATTCAAAGAATTTCTTCCTGCCATTACCCATTTACTTCACCTGGGTCGAGCCAAAGGAAATTAGTGCTGTTGCAGATATTCAAAATCCATACCTTGTGATTCATAATCCAGTGACTTGTCCTCTAGACTAGACCTCTAGACCCTTTCTTTTATGTTATGTTATGAATAGGTGATTCATTTATTTTCTACATTCTTTCTCTACCTTTCTGTCTATCTCTCTCTCTTTCTTTACTCTCCGCTATCTTTCCATATCTCTCTCCCTCTTTCTCTCTCTTTCTCTCTCTTTCTCATGCAGTCATGGTAACCAGAAGGTCTTCTCCTGTAAGGGCATAGCCCTGTGCATCCAGTTCTTCCAACGTAGAGGTCACACCAACATCTCAGCCCTGGTTCCCCTACACCGGAAGACATCCCATGCAGCCTCGTCTTGCCCCATCAAAGACGCTCACATCCTTGATGAACTGGAATCCAAGGGTCTACTCTCCTTCACCCCGTCTAGGAATTGGAATGGGAGAAGGCTCACACCATATGATGATAGGTAGGGTATAGTCACAAATGCTCTGGAACAACCCCAGCCTACCACACAAGTAAATCTAACTCTGACTGCAACCCTAAAGCTAACCCTAACCCTTACCCTAAGCCCAACCCTACCTCTGTTTGATGGGGTATTCTGCCGTCAAGCCCACGCTGATATTGTCATCTCTATAAAATGATGATATGACAATTTATCCGGAATCCGCCCCCCTCGACGTTTCGCGTAATATGTTCGCATCGCAAAAAGCAGTCACCACGCCACTTCACTACTTCTTTCTTTTAAGTCTTGCGCAACTTTTGAGACCAAATTTGTGACGTCCGCGTGTGCGGTTCCCGAGTTACGCAACATTTCGTAAGTGCATGTCAGACCTAAAATTGCTCAAAAACGTGATTTCGTGTACAAATCCAATGCAAATTGTGTTTCCAGCTAAAATTCATAAATGTTTCATTATTTTTACTTTTACTGTTTAAAAGCAATTAATTTTATGTTGTTTATGATTAAAATAGTGTCGCCGACGAATTCCATCGAAAAAACAATAAAAAACAAAAAGTCGAAAAACAAAGAAATACATAAGAAATTTAAAAAACAATAAAATACATAAGAGAAAAAGGATTTTACCAAATTTTTTGGGGTGTTCATTTGATCAGAATCTGACAAAGAGTATACAAAAACTGTGCAGTTTTGGGGCTTTATTTAATTAATTAGAGCTAACCGTTGATTTTATGCATAAATTAGCATAATTAATGAGTTATGACATTTTTCGGAAAAATTGACTATACAGTTTTGTAGATTACGTGGTCGGCGACGTCCGTGCCGATTTTCGTTGCGAGCACGCGTTGGACGGCCAAGATCTTGGGGGGGGGCGGAATCAGCCACCCCGGCTGTGAGATGGGTCTAAATAACCCGGCTCTATTAGGGTTAAGTGGTCTTTATAGACAGGTTGGAAAAAAAGGGTATTTCCAATAGTAGCTTCACAATGATATTTTAAAGATGCTAGTATATATACACATTCACTGCTACATCTTGGGGTATAGTTTTCTTGATTTGTTTTTCTTTTTGGCACACCATTTAACAGGATGATGCTCCAGTTAGCCTGCAAGAATGGAGGTGTTATAGTCAGCAATGACAACTACCGTGATCTTGTAAGAGAGTCTGCAGAATTCAAGAGTGTCATTGGAAGCAGGTATGTCCATTCTACGGTCTACCAACATTAAGTGAAATCTAACCTGAATGGCAAGTTGCTCTGAAAGAAAGCAGGAGAAACCTGAAGCAGAGTGGTGAAAATTTGAAATCGGACAAGTAATATAAAAGTAAAGTTTCATTACCCTTTAACCCTATTCCTACTGGGGGGGGGGGTCAATTTGACCCCCCCCTCGACATTTTGCGCGATAATTCTGCAACGCGCAAAGATTTTGCCGCGCCATTTCATGACTTTTTTCTTTGAAGTCTCCCGCATATTTTGAGACCAAATTTGCGATGTCCGGGTAGACCGTTCCAAAATTACATAATGTTTTGTACATGCACGTCGGCCCCAAAACAGCTCAAATTTGTGATTTTGTGTGCAAATCCAATGCAAATTCTGTTTTGGGGTTAAATTGATATTAATTAGATTATTTCAAATTTAAATCATTGAAATTAATTTATTCTAATGTAAATAAGCTTGAAAAACTGTCCCCAACAAATTTCAGCAAAAAAACAATAGAAAACAAAAGATCGAAAAAACAATAAAATACATAAGAAATTAGCAAAACAATAAAAAACATAAGAAATTAATTTTGATTGTGGATTTTTTTTGCAAGGAAATTGTTCAATGTGTCTTGAGGAATACTGACACAAAAAATTAGCATTCTTTCAGCCTTTTTTATGGAGTTACAGGCAAAAACATAAATTCATGCATAAATTTGCATAATTAATTAATTAAAACTAAAAAATCATTAATTTTCTTAAATTTAACTTTATAATCTTGTAGCTTACATCCGGCTCTATGTTCAGGCAAAATTTCGCGGCAATCGCGCGATCAGCGGCCGAGATCTGAAGGGGGGGTCAGATTGACCCCCCCCCCCCAGTAAAAACAGGGGGTAAAATAGCCCAGTTGGAATAGGGTTAAAGGGCAATCCTACCTTTGCAACAAATTGAGTTGTGTGAAAGGAGAAACAAGTTGGTGAAAGTTTGGAAGAACTTTGACAAATTTGAATTATTTATGCTTCAAAGATGAGATTGCTCTGTAAACCAATGTAAACCTAAAAACTGGTAAATTTTGTCATTCCACAGTAACCTACTGGGGACCACTTTCCCATTTGTTGTAAACTAGAATTAAAAATCATGCCACTCTCATTATCCTTACTTTTGCGAAGCAATGGCATTCTATAAAGATAGGAAAATCATTTAATATTGTTGTAAATTAGTAACTCTCACAAATTTTGTGCTACCTAAGGGGAGCATAGCTCACGCAAAATCGATGTGATGTTTGTTCGTTGTACTTTCATATTTCAGGTTGATCATGTATACATTTGTTGGAGATAACTTCATGGTACCCGAAGATCCGCATGGCCGCTACGGACCATTGCTGAGTGAAGTTCTCAGAAGGTCAGTAACTTGTATGTATTTCTTTTAAGGGTAGTGTCAGCCACTTTTTAAATGAGAATGTGGACTATGAACGCAAAATGAGTCGAATATCCTTTTTTGCAGCAAGAACATCATGAGAGCAAAACCCAAGTAGAATATTTCTTACAAAAATTAAATTAAGAAAGAATTAGAGCATGTTTTGTCGTGGCAACTGTCCGTGTGTTCAAGACACTTTTGAATCAGCACGCAGGGTGTGAGTGCATGGCTTTATGCAATTCAACACTTGAATGGTATGTAGTTTGCCATCGTCTATATATGTTGCAGAGTGGAAATATCCTTAGAAATACTGATTCAATTACCAGTAGCATTACTCGGCCCCTTGCAGAGTACTTTAATTACCCACTCTGCAAGTAGTAGTAGACACTGGCTTCCAAGCAACTTGTTGATTTACATATACTATGCAACTGGGAAACTGAAATAACGACTTGAATCTATCTTTCTTGCATTTGATGCGTGAAAATTCTATCACCCTCAATATACTTGTCTTTAATCAATTTCATTTTCCTTAATTTTTATCTATATCTGTTTGTTTGTCTGTTGCTGTTCTGTACCATCTTTTTCTCTAGTGTTCATGTCATATTGATCCAGCCTTTTGGTTTTTCCTTTCTTACCATTTTTTTTTCTTCTCTTGAATGTTCCTGATTCTTTTCTTTTCTTGGTTATATTTTTCTTTTCCACAGGCCAGAGAAAGCACCCCTACCCTCGATGGTCCACAGCGCTCTCTACAACCATAACAGAAGGACACCACTAGAGCAGTTGAAATATCAGTGGCAATGCAGATTCTAAGGGCAGCGCATGTTCTTATGACATGGACATGGTGATTTGCGTCTATCTTGCCAATCTTTTACAGCTCCGTAATCAAACTTACCGTATCTTTTTCAACTTTGGTGAAGATGTTGATGACTTGTGACTCTGACATCCTCTTGCAGATCTCCAACAACTCATCAGTTGTTACAAGAGGACACAAAAGAACAGCCATAGTATTCAGTGGCAGAAAAGATTCTAATGGCATGGACCTGGTGACTGAGTGAAGGTCATATGACAGTTATCTTAATGATTGGCATCTTTGATCGTAGCTTTTCCAAATTAGACACCAATTGGGTAATTCCATAATTAAGGGAGCCAATTTGTGACATTTTTGGTGTCCCTTTTACATATGAAACCCACATGTTTTTATGGCTCATAATGAAAACACCAATAGTGGAGTGAGATTGTAAAGTGATCTCCAAGCATAATGTCGCATTGTCATGCTTAGAATCACCTTACAATCGTACTGCACTATTTGAGTCTTTACTCAGAGCCACACAAACATGTGGGTTTCATATGTAAAAGGGACACCAAAAATTGGCTCCCTTATTTATGGAATTACCCAATTACTAAGTGACTTAGCAAAACGACTCTTATGGATATCAGTAACAAGACCTCTCAGATTTTAATGGAAGACTATATTTTGATGGTAAAGTAAATCAACAAAGGCTGTTTAACCCTTTCGAGACAATGGACCACATTTTGTGGTTGGCTCAATAACTTTTGATTCAGAGCTCTAAAATGTATACCAGATGCATGAGTAGAAAGAGCAAAAAGTTTGCACATACTGTGTCCAATTTTTATTTGCATCACCATATTGCATTAGATAGCAGGAATTTTAATAAGGAGAGTAAGCTTTAAAATCCTTGGCAACACATTGAGAGGTTCAAAATCACTGTTTCTTATCGAAATTGGCAATATTTTTAAACTCTTCATCAAAGTTCCTAACCATGTATATTGTTTTCAAAGATATTATATTTTATTATAACCATGTACATGTAGCATTAAAAGAACAATATAATTGTTGCCATTTTGAAGAACAAAATGTGATCAATTTAGCCCTTTAGTAATTCCTGTCCTGAAAGGGTTAAAAGCCTTGTGTGCAATGATCGTAGGAAGACATCAAAAGAACTGCAGAATAGATACCCTACCAATAACTTTTATTTAACGAAGAACATTTGCAGATATCCAATATCGCTGTTTATACATGTAGTTGTAACAAGAGAATGGCCATAGAGCAGCTGAAATATCAATCTATAGAAGAACAGATTTGGATGGTAGGGTAATTCATCAAATACTGTTTAAAGGTCAATCCAACCTTGGTAATATGATTTGTGTAGAAGCAGAAAAATAAGAAAAACAGGATGGTAAAAGTTTGAAAGAATCGGACATGGAATAAGAAAGTTATTGATGTTTGAAAATTGAGATCACTAAATCTATGCGAATCCCAAAGTCGATTGTGACATACTGGCGGTCAGCTCTCCTATTTGTCGTACACAAAAATGTCATTAATTTGCGGTTTTCTCTGAAGCGCCTTTACCCTTGGGCAGTACTCAACATATATATATTAGACCATGAAGCATGTAGCTTCATGATTAGACGTAGCATATTGCTATAAGTCTTCATACTTTTTGAAAAAAAATGACATTTTAGTCATTTTCTGTGTTGGAGCAAATGGGGGAGTTTGCTGCCACTACATCACAGTGACAGTACTGATTCGGCCAAATTTGAAATGTATGAATAGTGATTACAACATTCCAAAATTCATAACTTTCTTATTGCTTGTCCAATTTTGTTCAAACTTTCACCAATCTGCTTCTCTGATTTGTCCTCTTTCTGTCAGAACAACTTGGTATTAAGGTTGGATTTCTATTTAACAGCCCTGTGTGCAATGATAGTAGGAAGACATGGAAAGGATAACAGATTGAAATAGGTACCAGTGACTGGGTGAAGTAGCAAAGAATACTTGTAGATATCAGGGCCGTCTTTATAAAGAGTTACGATTGATTCAAATCAATCGTAACTTGTTAACAATTGCATTCTCCTATCTCTTTAGTTGCAAATTATTTGCAATCAAATGAAGAAGCTTGATGGGAGGAATTTTAATTTGTAAACAAATTTTTAGGCATTTTACTCCCAGTGTTAAAGATCGTATGCTCGATCTGTAATGAAAAACACAAGTCAGACAAAATTGGAACCAGTGGGATTCGAACCTGTCATCTACTCCTTGCCGGGCAGCGACTTAACCACCAGGCTATTCTGGTTCACGGCCAATTCACGACAAACTGGAATCAAATACCCAAGATCCTCTTCTTTCTGACTCATTAATATTCAAACGGTCCGCCGTAGACAATGGTTAGTAAACAAAGAAGCTTGATGGGAGGAATTTTAATTTGTAAACAAATTTTTAGGCATTTTACTCCCAGTTTGCAAATCTTTATAAGACAGGGTCCAGATGTTTACAATTGTAATAGAACAGCAATAGAATGTCTTCAAAACTGCTCTTGATGGTAGGATGTGTGTGCAATGATAGTAGGCTGTATCAAGAGAATAGCAGAATAGGCAATAATGACTGTATGATGAAGTAAAGGATACTTGTGGATGTTGGAAGTTTTCAATTGTAACATTGGAAGAATTGCAGTAGATGGTCTCCAAATCTGTTCTTCTGTATAAATAGAAGAACATGTCTTGATGGTAGAATGATTCTACAAAGACAGTGTTACAGCTTTTGTGTGCAATGATAGAAGGACATTACAAGAAGCATCAGAATATGACTGGATGACTTAAATCAGAACAGTCTGAGACATGTTTAGAACGCTTCAGTAGTTAACGTGAAGATTAGCAGAGCTTTATCTTTGCAAAACAGATTCCAATCTCACAGTGATTGTTCTGAACTTAAATAATGGTATATACATGGGCATAATTTCTGATTCTAAAGGGTTTTTTTTCCATCTATAGCATAAAGGAGGTCTTTATTATATAGGTAGTGAAGTTTTGATCCTGGTCATGGATTTGGAGGAAGTGCATTACTGTTAATGCACTATGAACTGTTAGAAAGTAACCAAAGTATTGACAGTATCACTTTCAGTTTCTTGAAGAAGCCTTGTAAAGAATTGAATCATGTTCAGTAAGTTATGTTCCGTAAGTTGAGTCCCAATATAATGTTATAGTGCTGTAGCTCAGAACCAGAACCGGTCTCAAACTGAAGGTTTTAGCCGAGCCAGGCACCAACCAGACTAAAACTCAAATCGGGTCAAAGAGTGGCGAAAAAGCTCTTTTTTGTCATCTTTTGTCACTGTATATAAATGTCTGCCCAAAGTGTATAGTAACATTTGTTACAAAGCCCTCTAGGGAAGAGACATTTTTGGGTGTCAAAATTTTGATGATAAATTTGATGTGTTCCCTAACAAGATTTTTAAAATTCAGCGAGCCAGGCCAGACCAGGGGACCGTTGCATCAAGCGTTTTGTCAGTGATTTTTACTGACAAATTGCTCTCAGCCAATCAAATGCAAGGATTTTAGTAGCTTATATCAGTTGTCGGTAAAAATCACTGACAAAAACGCTTGATGAAACGCTCCCCAGGATTTGGGGTAGCTAGCTACAGCACTAATATTTTAGATTGGCGCTCTATTGATTTGAAAATAAAGTACTGTATTTCTATTTTTAGTTTTGTATTTATGTTGACAAGTCGATACTATATCAAGCTTTTGCATCTAAATCACCAAGTATGACTGCACCTTTTGGTTGGGTTGTAGCATTCTAGGGAATGATACATGTACCGGTACTTCATAGTATAGTTAAAAAGTCCTCTATGTGGAAGGCTTTTTTTGCATAAATGGGCAAGATGGGACTTGTAACATAGATATCCAATTCATTTTCAACAGGAACTTTATGAGACTGATTTAGGGAACGATCAATAATTATAGTTTAGTTATCGGTGATATGGAACCAATGATGGTTAGTAGTAAACTGCATTGATACTTTCATTTGTTCATAACCTATTGCAAATTTGAACTAGGGAAAATATACTTATATAACCTTTCATTTATGTTTTTCTCCCATGCTTATGTTCATGAAATGTTTTATGGAGCCTTTTCTTCTAGTAAATAGTAAATGTAGTTTTGTAGATAATATATGTTGTTCTTTTTTCACCTGAATAGAGTAGAAGCAGTATAGTACGGTACCCAATAAAAGTTAGTTACACTCTTAACAAAAAGTTTAATACACATATATCACAATGGAACTGTTTAAATGAAACTGTATATGAAGTTGTATTGAAGAGCACAAGCTTTAAAGGCAAATGATAGAGTTGTGGGTTGCAAAACATTGCCATTAAAACAATGGAGTAGAAGTAGAGGAATAACCCATGAAGTGAAGCCTTGAATAAATTACAATTTTGTATGGCCATCATCATTTCTAATACCTCAGGCACACTCACTGCCATATCGACTCCAGGGCCCCTGTTTCATAAAACTTGTCATCAATGACAAGTTGCAATAAATGTTATAAGCTACTGAAAACCTTGCATCTGATTGGCTGAGAGCAAATTTGTCGGTAAAAAAAACAAATCAGTGGAGCTGGCTAATATCTCTCATTCCCCCGATTTGTGCTTTAGCTTAGTTGACATGCTCAAACTTATCCACTGTCTGAGCCCTTTGGCCAAGCTCTCCCAACAAGGCGGATAAACTTTTTCTTTTAAATTAAAAGTACACTTCACAGAATGTCTACTATGTACATCATTGTTAGAAGGCTTGTGTTTTTTCTTATCTTCGTTAAAGGTTACTTAATTTTGTTAGATTGAGTGCTTTTTTTTTTTGGGGGGGGGGTTAATATACTCAACCAGGATGCAAATTTGGACTGGGGTTTAGTTTATTGAAATATTTGTGAGGTGAAATACTCTTGTAATAAGACTTTGTAAATTCTCAGGGCGAGTTAAGGTGAAATTAAAAGGAAGTTAATTTTTTTTTAAATTGACATTAATTGTACAACAGCTATTTATATCAGTTGCACAGCACAATAGAAAACATGCTGCAACAAATTCAAGGCAGTACTTGCATGATAAATTGACAAGAATCAAGTATGCATTCCCTTAGGCATATTGATGAGCGCTGCCTGTGTGGATGTGGCTTCCCAGACCACATTATTATTACTAAGTTATTAGTAATTATTATTATTATGTTTATTACATGATAGTAGATAAGTATATTTTTTAACAAGCTTTATTTATTTTATATCATGAATTGTTCTAAAAACTAACTTTATACATGTATCTTGATAAACTTGAGTTTGTAGAAGTAGAATTAGCCAGCATTTAGAATACATGTATATTTGACAGTTTTACAGAACTGTTCTAAAAACTAACTTAATTATAATATACATGTATATGGAAGAAGAGCTTATATTAAAATGTCTTTCTTAAAAATCATCTGATATGTGTTTTCATTTCTTTTTGTAGTATTTAATTTTTATATAGGAATAAGTTATGATACAATTGTAACAATTGGAGTACACAGGATGTTCCTTTAAAAATGTAACCAAAGTTCAAAGATTAACTATTTAAAAGCTACACAATTTCATATCTTGAATGTAAAAAGAGGTAAAGAGCGACTTTTCAGCTTTCATTGGACACATTGTTTGCATTATCATGATCTCGCATCAGTGCAGTAAGTTAGGTGCTCTTGAAAGTGCTAGGTGCAATACTTTAGATCATGTCCCTAAACCATCGCAACATGCAGTTGTGGCCATCAGGTCGGCCTCAAGTTCTCTTAACCTTTTAGTCCCTCTGGATTACGCGTATTGTAGTCATTTACTCACTGAATTCAGTCTCGGTAAACCATCTTGCGGCATAAACTCTAGTGATATACTCATCCATGCATCCAAAATATCAGGAAAGCTATAGCAATAGACCTCTTCACTGATGATTTCACTTTATGCATGTTTCTCTCCAGAATCCTTAGTTATCAACTATTTAGTGCACCTGCTATGCTTAATGGTATCTCTATGGATAAAACCATTTTGCATACATAAGCTGTTGCTATGTTGGGTAAGCCCCTGGCAATCCCTGAAACTCGACAAAGATTAGCTGATAATCATGTGGGAAATTGTCAGCCTGTTCAAAATATCTTGAAAATACGCCTATTTGATTACTCATTAAGGAGAACAATCTCTCTAAAGTTTGCAGATTCCTTGCTAGATATTATTCCATGGGGGGCTGCCATTTTTGAAAAACTGATGTCATATTTACATGTCAATTTACCTGTACACAATGGATTTGATGTTGCATAATGAATAGCTACTGTACAACTTAAGCCACCAATGCAAAATGGCAGCCATCTTGGTACCCCCATTGTCTCGCAAAGGTGATATCTGAGAGCAGTTGTAGGTCTTTGTCACTTCTTTGAAAAATTGACAAACCTTTGTCTGACCAAGCAAAAACTTGTGCATGCCAGATCTTGCTTAAAAGAAACAGCTGAACCAAATATCTTGACACAAAGAGGTTATATGACAGGATAAAAGTATCTTCATTTAAATGTAGATGACTACAAAAATGGCTTATTATGAGAAAATCCAGCATCATGCATTCAACAGCTGATCATGAGTGCAATGGTAGCTAGTGTACAGGTCAGTGGGTATCTCACAAATAGAATTGCTCTGCCATTACTTTGGAAAATGGCAGCCCCCACGGGATAATGTCTAGCAAGGAAACTGCAACTTTTGGAGACACTGTTCTCCTTATTAAATAATCAAAAAGGAGTAATTTCAAGATATTTGTAATAGGCTGACAATTATCTACATGATTATAGGCGGCTGTTTGTTGCCTTTCATTCCCCTTTAAGAATGATTCTTGAAATAAGGGCTTTATCATTGTGTGACAAGTGAAAAAGTAAATTTCTGAAAGGAATTCATTCCACTTGGAAAAGGTCTAAATAGTTGGCCTTTGAACTTTGGCTACTTATTTTTAGGAACAACCTATACAATAGACTTGTTTACTAATGTGTTTCTCTCCAGAACCCTTTATAATTCACTTGCTATGCATAATTATCTATATATGGGATCCACTTTGCAAAAATTAGTTGTTGCTATATCAGACAAGCATCTGGCAAGCTTTTGAGTTGTCATGAGAAATTTTTGTTCAAGAAGTATGCATGATATTACCTGTAGTAAACTGGGCAGCGTTTCATCAAATGGTCGTAAGTACAAGTTCATTGACATCCCATTGAAACGCGTGTATCAAACTTAACATGCGTTTCAATGGAATGTCGGCGAACTTGTATTTATGACGGTTTGATGAAATGACGCCCAGGTCTATTAGAAAAAAGAATAACAAAAAAAAAGGTTATAAACTGCTTTAGCGTCATATTTTTATTTTTTCAATAATTGCTTCTTTTCCAATTTCACAATTACATAACAATTGTAATACAGTTATCCCCATGAGATACCATGTAACATTAAAAAAAATGAAAATCATGTACGAAAATATAGATCACTAAACTTTGATTGTACAAGAATAAACCTTGTACTAAAAAAAAAAGTAATCAAACCCAATATGTAACACTGAATATTATGCTTTGTTTTGTCCACATCATATAAAAATATCACCTCTCATTTCAAAAGGAACTTTAAAGAGGTTACATATATATTTTCTACAAACTAACATAAACAACATAACAATGAAATCAATGGCATATATGCAAGTGATCTGCATTCAGACTTTCCAATCTCACCTGGGTATAAGAATTACACAATAATTGCCACTAACATACTTAAGTAGATGTATACGCATTACATATTTGGTTAGTTAGTGATGACTTTGGTCACAACATTCAAATTTACATTGGTTGATTGGATTTCCTCTTTAATACACACACTTTGATCACCACACATACATATTGTAAAGGAAAAACAAATCGTCCTTCTAAATAAGAAAGTGATAAAATAACACAACTATTATTGATCTAGTTTTATTTAGAGACGAAGGGGAAGAATTTTCAATGAGATAAATGAACGAATTGATTTATATGGAATCCATTTCCTAATCAAGTATGTCAACTGATCATACATGTATCACAGGCATGATATGCTTATAGCACATTTTCTGCAAGCTTCTTAGTGTAAGAAATTTCTCTATAAGGGGAAAGTATGAATCTTGCCAATCCATGCTTATAAGCTTAAAGTGGTAATTCCTATAAAATAATAATGGAGTCTTCTAACAGTGCAAGTATCCGCCAAACTCGGGCACTTGCTCCAAAATATAATACATAATTCATTTGAAGTATCAGTGTCTCTTTCTTACATGTATACAAAAGCTGAATTCTTTAATTTTGATTAATTCAGTCTGATCATGATGGTTCCTTTCATGGTTTATGCAGTTTCAACGGTCATTATTTTTTATAACCAGGGAGCTGTAAATACATGTAGAAGGAGTGGAAACTCTTGTAAAATTATGCAAACGTATGCGTATTACACATTCGACAATTGATGAGAAATCATTGAAAGGGACAGCGAACAGTTGCTGAGATACCATTTTGTGATGTAGGAGTTTGAAACCCTGATAATTCATGCGCTCTTTTATCTAACCACCTGGTTAACAGTTGCGGAGTAGTGCATAACTTTTCGGCGGCGCCAAGCATGGGATCAAAGGAGAGCAGCTTCCCATTATAACTTTAAAATACACCATAAAGTTGAAATGCAAAAGACATGTAACTCTCCATTTGCAAATTCTACGTAATTCACTCGAGATTGCATCAAATTATGCAAGTTTGTGAGTGCCATGGTAACCATACTTCAAATTTACTCTGGAAATTTAACCGTTCAATCCCTACCTTAAATATCCCATCACCAACTCCATAAATAGCCCTCAAACACTATAAAAGATTAATATGTAATTAATAAACATGACAACCATACTTAAACCACAGTCTTTTATAAAGGTATATAAATATCAAAGTATTGAATATACAGTAACATTACATATTTTTTGTCATTTGTTGGTGGTTAAAGAAAACAAATAAACGTAAATGAATAGTAATGCTTAATATTCAAACAGCACCTCTAATACAATGATACTTCCTCTTTTGTTGTACAAAAATAATCTATAGTCCAAAAATGAAAGCAATTCCGTAAACCATCAGAAATCATCACAAATTCCAATTCTACAGACATACAGTGAAAGATATCAAGGCGGTACATATTTATGAATAGCAATATGAGTTTTAACCTATAAACTCCCTGTGCCAATATAAATTACATCTTTCAGTGCAAATTTGGGATAGAATATTTTTATCAACCCAACAAGGAGTGCAAAATTGTACCCAATACATATTGTAACATGTACATGTATGTAAACCTAACAAGGAACTACATAAACTACTTGTACACGTATAAACAAAGATGGCAAATTTTAATTTGAAATATAAAAGTGGTATCATAGCTTTTCAAAATGCGAAGTTTGAACTACTTTTAAAATACCTTTTTTCTATGTCCTTCAAACATTTCTGACTAATAGTCTTTAAGGGTCTATATTAGATTGAAAAACTTTATAACTGAAAAGATGCTTGATTCTACAAAATCAGAAAATTGCATTGAACTGAGGCATACTTAAGTTTTCCGTCTTGCACTCATCAGAGTAAACCGCATGAATTAACAGGAAGCTGAAATTGAACAAGATTAACATTTGATTGTAACTATTCATACATCCCTAATACTAGAGTCCAATATGCAGAAGTTCTTTTGTCTCAAATCTAGTTACTTTTAATCTCACTTGCACAAAACAAAAGTAATATTTCATGTGCTTGTATTCCTGTTTATCAAAAATAATGCTTACATGATTCAACTGTACCATAATTTAATTTCAAGATTTCCTGGTCCTATTCTTTTTATTCTTAACACTATGATTCTGTCAATAGCTGTCAAATACTACACATATATCAAATATATCTGTGGACAATGGAAAGAAAAGGTTACATGTATAAAACAAAATATATGAATATTTTCTCTAAACTCTGAGAGGAAACCAGTATGAAAGCTTTCTGATTTAATTAAAACATATCTAAAAAAAAAAAATTCCACCAGCTAATTGACTGCTTGGAAATATCAAGTCTGACGTGTATTTCAGACTTTATTGTACTGTCTCTGCCGAGAGCTGAAGTGCATTAATAACTTAAAGTCTTTATTAAAGGATACGAGTTAATGCCATCCTAGCTGTCTCTCAGCAAACGATATACATGTATCTTAACTATGTCTGTATTGTTTGTTTTAACGGTATAAATTTGGTTCAATTTAAATAAAAGTCAAGCCTACCTATTGCATTCTGTTTACAGTGACAAGCTTAAGCCCAGCTCTGTTGAGTAAACATTGCAACATGATCTTCTTTTAACCCATTACATACCGAACACGAGATACATGTAACTCCGATTGGAATCTATGGAAAATATGTTATACCAAAGTAATCATATCCAAGTTGAACATGTATTGTCCACTGCAGAGGCTCTTCCTCAAATTCCTTTTCGTAGGAATGCTGATGAAGAACTCGAGCCTGCATCAAAGCAACAATAAAATATACACTTGAGGCATTTTATCTGCAGTGTCGCTCTGGACCCAGGTCAAGTGAATAAGTACATGTGCACGTACCTGGTAGGGAGACATTCCTTTGAATATTGTTACTGTTATTCTTACATGTATTATCATAATGCTGACATAGTAACACATCTATACATACAAACTGCATTTGCTCAGGCACATGTATTGAACTTGTATACAAGGTGTATCTAGTTATCTACAACCTATTTTGTACCTAGCAGTGCAGTACATGTTCTGAAACTGTAGTTTTGCAGAGCTTTTATGACTTTTGATGCCATCGAACCATCAGAATATACATGTATATAGAAACACAATGCCAATGATGGTGATAATTATAGTTTACTGCGACTTCTACCACTCTTTTGTTTCTTTCTCAAAGACTGAAAATCAAATAGTGTCTACATGATTTTTAGGGGTATATAAACACACAGCCCCACATGGCTCAAAATGACACTCAATAGACATGATACGGAACAAGTAAGTTGGTTTAATACAAAATAGATATATATGAATACTGTACATCCAAAGCCTTAGTATGGTATAACATGATCCATTTTTTTTTTGTAGAATGCCTCTCCCTGCCTCATACATGAGCATGTGATCCACTGCGTATAACTACAGTTTACAATCATACTTTCAAGCTTCAGAACCATTGCATCCATGTGTATGTAAGTCCTTTGTAATCTGATTCGGATTACAAATAGAGGGTTAATCAAAATCGTGAATCTTCCTCACAATACCAACAAAGTCTTGATATGTTTTTACTGACAAGAATATACCATTACTGTTTGTTTTTAATGTCCACACACTACTGCTCTGTCATGTCACAGATCAAAATGATGGTTTCGGTTCCTGACTCCTGTCACATAAAAAATACTTTCAAACTCCTGGAAGAGTAGCGTTTTTGAGTTCAAACAATGCTTCCATACATTAACGCCGACATATATGTGCTCTTCAATAAGGAAGAATATGCATTCAAACATCACATCACATATTAACACACATCCTGTTCCTCCTGTGCAATTAAGGACAAGAACTCAGTCCCCTACGCGGAAGACATTTAGATTTTCTTCCCTTTTTTTCTTAAAGTAAATTTTCAATGACGCTGTTGCAATGTACAATGTACATGTACATGCAATCAAAACCAGGACAGTTCTTGTCTGTTGTATACAGGACCTACACAGTCATGATTTCTGCAGCTTGCCTTCAAATTTTTGATTTTAGACCTGGCACCATAGACTCCTCCTTTCCTTTGCTCTCAACTCAAAGTAAATTAATTTTAAATAGTACATGTACATTCAAACTTTAGCACTGCCTGATAGACCTACCTACATACAGGTACATCCATAACTGTGTGTAAATACTCATAAAAATGCACACATGCTTGTATATATGCAGAGAAGCATATCAAGTCTGACTCAAAAAGTTCTACCATTCCTTCGTGTGATAAATTGCAAACTTGTACATTGTATCTTTACAGTTGCATTTTCACAGCATTCATCTACACATATAATTGTACCTTCCATTTTGGAAAAGGTTTTCGCAACTCTTGCCATGGCATTTTATCTTCTTCATGTGCACTCAATCAAGCGGAGTATATCAGAAAGAACTTGCAAACTGGCCCTTTTACCACTAGAAATCTGCCAGACAAGTACACGATTTCTTTGCCCAAATCGCGCCATCAGAAAGTCAGTTGGCATTCTACTGTTGATGGATTCTGTATCGTTACAACCCAAATGGGATTCATGTAAATGAATGTTATTGTATGGGCAGCAGGGCAGGCTTATGTTGGTGAAGGAAAAGCAGAGGTCTTTGAAGTAACCTATAGATCGAGCAAACATCTACATGTACATACTCAGTTGATATCCTAATACATTCATCAATTTCAAACCATGATAAAGAGGTATAAAATAAGCTCATGGATTTTGTAACCATGATATACAACAGTACAAAATATATTCAGTTGACTGCCATTGATCTTTGCTTTAACATTTTTACCATACTATGCATCTAACTTATCACGGTATACCTACATCACTGTCATGAACTGAAGGCATGTAAATGCTGTACATGTATTACATGTATGCATTTAGTCATAAATTGTCAATAAGGACAAAAAAGGTTTAACCTCATATCCTTTATGAAAGGAATAAGGCCCTTCTGATTGTTATGCACACAATACATGATTATGTCTTTGTACATTTGACGCTCACAGTACCTATCTTCACTCATAACATACCATACCAGGCACACTTAACAATCGTGAGCCTTTACACCACCAATCATCACAAATCAATTTGAATAAATCATCAAAACTATGCAGCATTTCTGTTTCAAGTAAGTGGTCCTGTCTTGGAGTATGTGAAAGAGCAGAGTAAGCCAATTAACTGGGAAGAAGTACATTTCAATTTAGCAAAGGGATAGCAAAAATCAATCCACAAATCTTCACGTATGATAGAACTAATTATCTGCTGTAGCCAGAAGGGCTAGACAGAGTCAATGATATGCTTACTATCAGCAGTTACTTATGAGACCACTATAAAGGTAATATCTGCCTAAAGTGGGAGCCTGCAAAATGATGACATACGTTATTAAATATAGATGTAATATATTATGTTAGATCAGGTTTATAATTATAGTAATCCATAAAACACGGCTCTTTCTATGAAAATAAACAAATCACTTTCATAAGGTGCTATGTTTCAAAATTCCACAGTATATACCAAAATTAAACCAGTACAGAAACCACTAAACTTGATAACATCTTTGGATCTTGTGTACAAGGAGGAAAGCTGTGAATATTTCTAAAGTGGATGGGGGTGAAAAAACAAGACATGCCTGTCTCTCCATCAAAATTTTGCAAAAATATATCTATCTAGGTTTCAACGTACATTGGCTTCTGTATAATTTGACTGCTGGCAAATGACAAAGATACAATCGCTGCCTTGCCTTACAGCAAGATGCTGCTCTGGTGCTGTGCTGTCTTTCTGCTACTCAAGCTGCTATTGTTAATAGAGCCGAGACATCGCCTTTCAGATGGAAGCAAAAACATCCAACTGCTTGGTGCCAATCTGTGAAAGTCTACACCTCAACAATGCCATACAGAGTAAAGGGCGATTTGAGCTTTACATAGCCCTAGTCACATTCCATTAAAAACAGCCCCAAAAACCAAGTCTGTACCTGTACCTGCCTTTGGTTTAATTATCACATGTTCACAGGTAGGGACCATCTCCTTGCACTCCAAATGATCTCTCTACTTAGACAACATGCTCTCATTCACCCCACACTGTAGGCTATCAACCACAGAACAACTAAGCCTAAAATATACTCAGGAGTCAAAACTCGTTGAAAATTCATATCAACGGAAAATGAAGCACTCTCCAATGGGTAACAAATGCATGTCAGATTTTACAATTTTGCACCTTCATAATCAACATTTTTTCGCTGCATTCCTCCATCTCTAGTCCAAATCTTCATTCATAAATATCACAATGATATCCACATGTACATGTAGATTATGGTCACTTGGCGCTTTATGACCCATCCAGATTGAAAGGTGAATTCATTGATCAAGTTTCACAGGAAAAAAATGAATCACCCACATGTCCACAGCTTCCATCTCCTGCGACAACTGAACCTCTTCAGGCCCGAATATGACCCATTGGAAGGCTGAAAGCCCCAAGACGGAATCTTAAGTACCATGCCGCTACAAATGTCTATAATAGCTTTCCGAAATTTGATGAACGCTCTCAAAGAGTTTATGATCAGTAGTTCATGATCAAAAGTTTGTAATCACAATCCTGATGCTTTTTGACTGAAGCTAGGGTTTTGGAAGTCGACTCTGGCTGTTGCTGGCTGTTTTCCTAAGCCTTCTCTTTTCAACACGTTGTCTGGGATTGAAAAGAACAAAGAAAGAAACAAAAAATTGGTTGAGTAAATGTGTAGCACAGAGGCAAATTAATAAGAAATGAATCAAAGCTAGTGGGGAAACAAGTCTCATTTAAAGCATATATATAATAATAAATTGAAACAGATGAAATGTGTGCATGCAGCATTCAACAACATTTTGTTTGTACTGTGAGTGGGTGTCATTCAGTGTCTGTGGAGATTCCGATATTCTGACAATTTACTTTCATTTTGATTGTTAAGAGCAATGTAAACAGATAAGGAGTATGGGGGAAATAAAGAATGGCATAAAATCCCAAGCATGGAACCCTAGTCAGACTTGGGTTCCATGTACACGCCCTTTTCCTTGCATGTGTGTATATATATATGTGACTTGTCTGCTCAAAATTGGCCTATGCCTTTAAACATGTTCTGGTGATTGGTCCCCTTTGAAATATATTATTGAACAGCTGCTCAGATCCTCAAGAAGAAGAAGGGGTATTCTTACTTCCTCTGCTCTTGGAGGTTGAAGAGAGCCTCTTGGCAGTTGTTGAGCTCTGCCGTCTTCGACCGGTAAGCGTCCGACTCCAGCCCACCCCCGGCGGCGCCATTCTCCATCTCAGACTTGTCCATGGTGTTGACTACCACCGTCAGCTCCTGGGTGCGTTCCCTCAGCATCTGAATGGACGCGTAGAGGTCACTGTCATCACACTCCTGTCATAGGTCAAAGGTCAAAGGCCAAAGGTGAGGTGAATAACAGTTTTCATCCAATTTGTTGGGTTTCTTCTCAATATTTTACAGGGGCTACACATGCATTTTCCTCCAAGGACCTTTTTAGATCCAAATGAGGGATATGAGTTGAAGAATTTTAAGATGAAAAAGGGGAATTTCAACAGAGAGAATGAAGAGGTAGGAATAAAAACCAAAGTAAAAAAGTATAAGAGGATGTCAAAGAGGAAGCACATATTAACATAGAAAGAAAAGCAAAACCTGAAAGAGAAGTAAAATTGCAAATACAAGTAAAGGAAAATAACAGAATAATTAACAGGAAAGTACATCCAGCCTGGTAAAAATTTTATCTATAATATATTAGTAAAATGCATATAAATGTGGAAATTTTAAAAATCATTAAAAGTACAATAATATCATATGGAAGAGGAGAAAAATGAAAATAAAAGTGAGGTAGAGAGAAATTTAGAAGATGAGGAAGAGAAAGTGGAACTCCAGTGTATGACACCTACCCCAATGACTCTCCTGTCTACATGTACCAAGAGAGTGGCTAGCTCCAACTCCTCTGAGTAGCCGTTCTTCAGCTGGACGGATCGATATCCTGAACAAGAAAGGAGAAAAATGTCCCAAAATGGGTCATCTGGCTAGCTTCATTCCATTTCTAAGAATGAAAATAGTTTGTACCCTATGCATGAAAAGGCAAAGGAAGTAAAGAGTTCATGATCGTTAGTGCCTTTTCAGAAAAGCGTAATATTAACAAATGTTTGGAAATGATATCAAGTTTACAGTTTGTCTGCTGCCTCAACACTACCTTGAAGTGCCATCAGAGATCAAGACTAATACTGACATGCCATCGGAGGGACTTACCTGTTCTGATGGCTTTGAGAGGGTAAGTGGCCTGGCCTAGGAAGTTAGGTTCACCAAACACATCCTCATCCTGGATGACAAACCTTAGCATGGCCAGGTCTGGATTGGTCACATCAAATTCACACACCTCATTGAAGACTGGATTGAAACCATTATCAGCTGAGGAAAGGAAAAACAACAAACAATTGACTCTTACCACTCACATCTCTATTCCCAAGCAGAAGGGGCCAATCTCATATCAAGAATAAAAATAATGATAGCGATAACTAGAACACATTCCTAATTGATCTCCTGAAGAGTAAAAGATACTGATCATTAGTGTTGCAGGTCCAATTTCGTCAGTTCATGCTAATGAACCTTCAACACAGATTTTACAGCAATGATGGCTATCACTGGCACAATGATTTTCTAAGTTAGATCAAATCTGTGAGAAAAAAAAAAAAATTTCACTCCTTCCATCCGACATCCGCTCGTCAGCAGTTCCATACAACAGAACCTTATCACTTTCTATGAAATGTGGGCAGTGTCCGCTGCATTTGACTGACATAACCCCATCACTTTTATTGTTGCCAAATCAGAAAGGTTGGACCCTTCAGATTTCTCAGTAAATATGCCAATTTTATACAGTTACTGTTATCGTTATCTTATCGGTGATATGGGAACGGCCCCGAAGCCTTCCAACAGAGTCCCGGAGTGTTGTAAGCACATTCTCAAATGGTCAATGTTACTCATCCTGAGTAACATGACAATAAGTCAGTTCGTAAAAAGTACATGGTGCAAATGACCCCAATTTGTATGCGCTCGTAGTCTAGTTCTGGACTCTTTTTATTGGATTTTTTTATTCGCCGACTATACGCGATAAGCCGAGTGATGCCGAGTGATGACGCGATCTCGAGAACCTGTTGGCCCCGAAAAAAAGAGTCCAGTGCAATTGCTCCACGCTGACGACTTTCCCTGAGATTTTTCAGGGAGAGCAATTAAAATTGGCCGCACCTCCCCAGCTAAAGCGCTAGTGAACTTTGGACCCCTGACGTCAGCGTGGAGCAATTGCACTGGACTCTTTTTTTTTTCGGGGCCAACAGGTTCTCGGAATCGTGCCGTCACTCGGCTTATCGCGTATAGTCGGCGAATAAAAAAATCCAATAAAAAGAGTCCAGAACTAGACTAATGCGCTCGAGACAATGGCTCAAAGAGTAATATTTTAACACTGAACTCCACATTTTTTTCAATCAAGTCAGTGAGCTGGCACCTTTGGGTTTCGACAAATTAACGAGGGATGGACGTACCTTTGGTGCTGGTCTTGTATTTGTTCCCACTATCATAGTCTGATCCTAGAACTTCCACCTCCACAAATGGACTGGCTATACCTCGGCCACTCTTTTGTAGATGCCGAGCTGCTATGATCTACACAAAAAACCAACAAAAATACTTCATAGTCCTTCCAATAATTTGACGGAAGACAGATGACTGTGTAGATTAACATGTAAATGTATATTGAGTTTAATACCCTTTTATATATACCCTCAATATCATCAGACAACATGGTTATTCTACTTTTTGATTAGAAATATTGTGCAAGCCCAAGATGAATATAGTTGCATCTTCTTTTAATGTATGTGTTGCCATTTTGAAGATTTTATGCTAATTTTTTAAGAACAATGTCTTTGCCCAGTCACAATCTGTAATGCAACAAACAAGAACTCTGCAGTCATTTTGCTACAGAGCCTGATCGGTTAAGAGTAGGCATATTGTCCGTCCATGACATTGCATGTTTGATGGATTATAATTTTAGTAGGCAACCATGGCAACCAAATTTTATCAAGTTTCAAACTCCTTTTAATAGTGATGCCCTTCAAAATGAAACATGAAATAGCTTTCTTCAAGTAAATACTCATTTCTACAGGCCTTCAAACTTTCTAAATTTGTCAAATGTCCATCCGTGACTAACTGATCAGGCTCTACATCTGTTAATGTACGTTTAGTATTCCTGTAGAATTCTATGTAAAAGTAGAAGACTTAACAGATAGGTTAAAAGTACTCTCTAGATTAAGGATTACGAATAAGAACCAAGACACTTACTGTGATGGTGAGATGGATGGGATCAACATTGAATAGGGTTCGTTTGTCGAAGGAATCAAAGTTCTTGTCCATCATGCACTCTGGTTTGAGGACGTAACCACATCTTCCATTGAGAGCAAACATTCCTTCATTCACCTGCATGTGACGATCTGGTTGACAAGAAAATGAAAATCAGACAGTTAAAGAAAAGGTTGAGTTCTGGGAAAGGCGAAAAGTAATTTGTTAGCTTTCTCATTCCTTTTATATTCGTTTGGAGGAACATCATACTGGCAATGTCCCACGAAAAGGATTGCTCTTTCAATGCCCTCGCACTCGAAATATGACAAGAAATAGCTTAAGTGTTCATGCCACATGTGTGTGCAGTCCCATATCCCATTTCTGAGTGAAGTGCATGTGCTTTTCAGCGCGATTGGGTCAATTTCTTATCTATTTGACGATTCCAAAACCTCACAGTATACACCAATTCTTATGTAGACATGATCAACCTTTTCCAGTTGCTTTGAGACAGTTTCTTTAACAATGTAATCACATGACCATAACTGAACTTTATCTTTAACTGATTGTACGACACATGCTCCAGCAACGATTACCAGCATTCTATTAAACTTAAACCCTGGAACCAAACCCAAAACCAAATTGCAATGCTTGCCTTAGATAGGGCTTTTATCTTCCGACAAAATCAAGTTACATGTAGAAGCAAATATTTCTTATCAAATTCCAGGGCCCGTATTCATTTCATTAAGTAAAATACTTAGATGTGATCTGAATAGGAGTTAAGCAAGTTTACTTCGCCAAGCCAAATGCTAAGTAATTTACTTACTTAATGCACCTTTTGAACTGAATACGGGTTCAGATCACCATTTAATCCTCAAACCATTTGGAGAAGTTTCATGATCTTTTTACACTACAGCACAGAGCAAGAGGTGAGTCACAAACATACGATCTCTTGATCATTTCATCAAGAAATGAAATACATTCGAACACACAACATGATGCGGTGCTCTATTTGCACATACATGTAATTGCCTTGTAATTGAGATACGTTACTCAATACTCTAGAGGATTTCCGGAAGCTTCCACATGTGGTATGTTACTGAATTTTTCTTCTTTTCTCTATCGACGTTAGCCTCAATACAGAGGGAAGGTATGAATTAAAACTATGACATCATGAAAGACAAAGATTTTAAAACAACAACAAGAACAACAACAAACTATCATACCTGGTGTCTGGTAGTTGAGAGAGACCATCTGACATCCACAAAACCAGATTGGGATGGGGTCGTAGTTGGATGAGTCAATCCGTTGACCCTTGGGGTAGGTCCGACTGACCTGTTTCCTGTTGTAGTCAACAAGGATCTTAGACTTGCTGACACACATGTAGCGCTCTACTTTGGTTTCTGGGAAGGACGACATCTCGTAGTATTTGCCTGGAATGTCTACAGGTATCAAAGAGTGCGAGAAAAACGGTTAGCAGGATAAACATTACAAGATCTGAATCTGAAGATATACAGCTCAGCACTACAGTGGGGTAAAAAGAGTCAGGGTGGGTGTGCGCAAAAAAATAATAAAATTGTTCTATTGATAATACTGTTGCAGGTTTAATAGCTTTGAACAGTTTGGAGTTTTGAATGTTTACTATTGTTTCAGGAAAAGACATCACATGTGAGTGTTTCCGGAAAAAATGAGTACATGTATTTAAAAGAATCTTTATTTGAACCGATTGTGATATATGATTTACTGTGAGATCTTCTGGTTAAACCAGAGTGAAAGCAGGTCCTGAACTGGAATGAGCCCTCATAAGCTTAGAAGAAGGTGGTGAGTCTAGTTATCCTTCTCCTTTCAGAAAGTTTACTCCACCCAAGTTCTTTTATCATGGAATCAACACTACACTGCCTGCCGTAATCATTCTTTACGAATCCGGCATAAATGTATAAATTCTGAATAGCAAAAAGCTTATCTTGGGTACCTCATTAATGTATTTCCCGAACTTTCTGTTCGCATCAAATTGCATCGGTATACATGCAGGGAAATAATGGTAGAACAGTGGAGAGAAAGCAAGAGATCTTGAGAGGTAAAAAGACAAGACAGTGAATGACTAGAAAAAAGAAAGGGAGTGGGAAATTATGACATTAAACAGAGAAGTCTTTAATAAATTGGTGAAAAAGGAGCGAAGGCACACGATCATTACAAGATTGGAGCGTGGATCACGATATCGTGGTGTGACAAATGGTATGCTTCAGGGAGGTCCACTGGCACCCGCCGTGTACATACCTGCAGTGGTAAGCACGATCTATATTAACACTAACTGCACAAGAGAGGGCGATCACTCATGGAGCACCCTAGAGTACTTTTATATAGAGAGTAGCGACATAGACATCTGACTTTTCGTGAAACAAAATGGCGTTTGAATTCTTTCTATTGAGAACACCCAGGTGCTCGTCAGAATTGAATAGCAGATGAAACAAAACGGCATTCAAATCATGAGTTGTCGCTACTCTCTTTATGTAGGTACTCTAGAGCACCCCCTGGAGGTGTTCAAGCGTTCTGCCATTTTGGATCACCACTGACCTCTGTGGATCGCACCAAAATGACGTCGCCGGATACTCACCTTAGAGATGGCGCGATCTTGCGGAGGAACATTATCAAAAATAAGGTAGGAATAAACCAATACAAACAAAGGTAAACTGGGAAGAGATAGAAAGGAAAAGGCTGCCAGAGAATACAGTGTAAATATAGAGAAATGGTACAGTGTAGCTTACTATCTTCTGAGAAAGGAACTGATCGGCAGTAGACAATAAGCCTGGAGAATTCCCTTGCTATGCGAAGTCTACGCTCGTGGTTGTGAATATCCTTTCTCTGTGGGAATATTCAATAGAGACAAATTTGATTAAAGAGAAGGTTGAGTTCTGGGAAAGGCAAAAATTAATTTGTGAGCTTTCTCATTCATTTTATGTCAGTTTGAAAGAACATCATAGTATAAATGTCCCCTAAAAAGGATTGCTCTTCAAGTGCCCTCATATTCAAAATATGATGAGAAATACCTGAAGTGTTCGGGCCGAACATTCATGCCACATGTGTGTGCAGTCCCATATACCCATTTCTGTGTGTAGTTCATGTGCTTTTCAGCAAGATTGGGTCAACTTCTGATCATTTTGATGATTCTAAACCCTCACAGTATACACCAATTCTTACATAAACATGATCAACCTTTCCCACTTGCTTTGAGACAGCTTCTTTCACAATGTAATCACATGACCAGAACTCTATAAAGACCGCTCAAGGGGGACAAGAAATGTTTCAATGAGAAACACTTTTCAAAGGAAACAAAAATTGTGGTCTTTATAGACAGGTGGTCTTTCTATACAGGTGGTCGCTAAAGCAGGTTTGACTGTACCATTTTTTCATTTATATGCTTTGTCTACAATACACTGTTGTCTACTTTGTCAGATATGTTAAAATTATTAGTTATAACTCATGAAGATACAAAAATGAGAAAAAGGTAGTTTAATGCTTCAATCCAACAGTTCATTTTTCCTGTCATAATTTCCAACATATCCTAAAGTCTTTCTCAACTGATTATGCATTGTAACTCATGAAGATAAGTATAGCAAACAGAAAAGGTGGGCAGATGCCAAGAGGGAAGGTTTTTTTTCTTTATTATTATTATTATACTGGGTTTGAAACTTTGAATTATTCAATTGGGTCATTTGGATGAGCAACAAAGACCTTCTTGCTGAAGAGCAACAAACATTGAAAAGAACCACAGCAGAAATGGGATAGGAACCTTTTGATGAGTCATATCCACAATGATGATTTCACCATTTTCCCTCATCAATCAAGTATTAAATGTATTGGCATCTAATAAATTCTATTGGCAGATATAATTTACTTATAATCATCAAGTTCTAGTGTAAGTAAAAAAAAAAATTTTTTTTTAAGTTCTAGTGTAAGTTGTATTTAATTCTGTGAATATTCAGTTTGTTTCATTCATTACTGGAGCCCAAGGCGTCAAGGCCTGTCATAGATGATCTCACCTTAACAGCTGCTTGCTGTGAAGCATTCTGTATGCACCTCATCCAATCCTCTAATTCTCCTAGATCTGTGGCTGCTACGTCGATGGGATTGCGCAGTGTCGGTGAGATTATTCTGAAGACAAAATGTTGTTTTGACCTAACTCCTAGCATCATTTCTGAGATGGAGAATCAAGTTCGAAGAGGAAAGTACATTACTTCTCTACTCTCTGCTATCTACTCTCAGCTCTCTACTCTCTACTTCACTGAGTTCATGTAGCACCTACCCACACTGCATCCAGTGACGTCAACAGCGCCTTTCTGTAGATTGCTCACTGCCAACTACTCTCTACTCTCTACTCTCTACTTACTACTCTCTACTCACTACTCACTACTCTACAGTCTCTACTCGCTACTCTCTACTTACTACTCACTACTCTCTGCTCACCGCTCTCTACTCTCTACTTACTACTCACTACTCTCTGCTCACCGCTCTCTACTCTCTACTTACTACTCACTACTCTCTGCTCACCGCTCTCTACTCTCTACTTACTACTCTCTACTCTCTACTTACTACTCACTACTCTCTACTCTACAGTCTCTACTCGCTACTTACTACTCACTACTCTCTACTCACTACTCACTACTCTACAGTCTCTACTCTCTACTCTCTACTCTCTACTTACTACTCTCTACTTACTAATCACTACTCTCTGCTCACCGCTCTCTACTCTCTACTTACTCTCTACTTTCTCTCTACTCTCTGCTCACTGCTCTTCGCTCTCTACTCTCTACTCTCTATCTCTACTTACTACTCTCTACTCACTACTCTCTACTTACTACTCTCTACTCTACAGTCTCTACTCTCTACTCGCTACTTACTACTCTCTACTCGCTACTTACTACTCTCTACTTACTACTCTCTACTCACTGCTCTCTACTCTCTACTCTCTACTTACTACTCTCTCACTGATCTCCGCTCTCTACTCTCTTACTACTCTCTACTCTACAGTCTCTACTCTCTACTCTCTACTTACTACTCTCTACTTACTACTCTCTACTGACTACTCTCTACTCTCTGCTTACTACTCTCTACTCTCTACTTACTACTCTCTACTCTCTGCTCACTGCTCTCCGCTCTCTACTCTCCACTCTCTACCTACTCTCTACTTACTACTCTCTACTCACTACTCTCTACTTACTACTCTCTACTTACTACTCTCTACTCTCTGCTCTCCGCTCTCTACTCTCCACTCTCTACCTACTCTCTACTTACTACTCTCTACTCTCTACTCACTACTCTCTACTTACTACTCTCTACTCACTACTCTCTACTCACTACTCTCTACTCACTACTCTCTACTCACTACTCTCTACTTACTACTCTCTACTCTCTGCTCTCTACTCTCTACTTACTACTCTCTACTCTCTACTCTCTGCTCTCCGCTCTCTACTCTCCACTCTCTACCTACTCTCTACTTACTACTCTCTACTCTCTACTCACTACTCTCTACTTACTACTCTCTACTCACTACTCTCTACTCACTACTCTCTACTCACTACTCTCTACTCACTACTCTCTACTTACTACTCTCTACTCTCTGCTCTCTACTCTCTACTTACTACTCTCTACTCTCTACTCACTACTCTCTACTCACTACTCTCTACTTACTACTCTCTACTCTCTGCTCTCTACTCTCTACTTACTACTCTCTACTCTCTACTCACTGCTCTCCGCTCTCTACTCTCCACTCTCTACTCTCTTACTACTCTCTACTCTACAGTCTCTACTCTCTACTCTCTACTTACTACTCTCTACTTACTACTCTCTACTCTCTACTTACTACTCTCTACTCACTACTCACTACTCTACAGTCTCTACTCTCTACTTACTACTCACTACTCTCTGCTCACCGCTCTCTACTCTCTACTTACTACTCTCTACTCTCTACTCTCTACTTTCTCTCTACTCACTGCTCTCCGCTCTCTACTCTCTACTTACTACTCTCTACTCACTACTCACTACTCTACAGTCTCTACTCTCTACTTACTACTCACTACTCTCTGCTCACCGCTCTCTACTCTCTACTTACTACTCTCTACTCTCTACTCTCTACTTTCTCTCTACTCTCTGCTCTCCGCTCTCTACTCTCTACTTACTACTCTCTACTTACTACTCTCTGCTTACTACTCTCTACTCACTGCTCTCTACTCTCTACTCTCTGCTTACTACTCTCTGCTCACTGATCTCCGCTCTCTACTCTCCACTCTCTTACTACTCTCTACTCTACAGTCTCTACTCTCTACTCTCTACTTACTACTCTCTACTCTCTACTCTCTACTTACTACTCTCTACTCTCTACTCTCTACTCTCTACTCTCTACTCTCTACTCTCTACTCTCTACTCTCTACTCTCTACTTACTACTCTCTACTTACTACTCACTACTCTCTACTCTCTACTTTCTACTCTCTGCTCACTGCTCTCTACTCTCCACTCTCTACTCTCTACTCTCTACTTACTACTCTCTACTTACTACTCTCTACTTACTACTCTCTACTCTCTACTTACTACTCTCTGCTCACTGCTCTCTACTCTCCACTCTCTACTCTCTACTCTCTACTCTACAGTCTCTACTCTCTACTCTCAAGTCTCTGCTCTCTACTCTCTACTCTCTTGATACCTTTATTTGAGTTCATGTAGCACCTACCCACACTGCATCCAGAGATGTCAACAGCGCCTTTCTGTAGATTGCTCACTGCCAACTACTCTCTGCTCTCTCATCTCTCTACTCTCTACTCACTACTCTCTAACTCTCCGCTCTCTACTCTCTACTCTCTTGATACCTCTATTTGAGTTCATGTAGCACCTACCCACACTGCATCCAGTGATGTCAACAGCGCCTTTCTGTAGATTTCCAAGCAGGGTAGCATTCTGTCCCTGGTCGCTGGTCGCAGGTGTCGTTACCTCCTCTACATAATTGGAAGGAAACCACATATTCTTCTTCCCACCATAGTCTCCTTTCCACCTGTAAACATAGATAATGGGGAGCATAATACTTCAATACCACTTCCGCAATCCATGCAGTGCAAATGTGTTTGGTTTTTTTTAACTAAAAGGGAATGCAATCCATACTGTCCATCCATAATGCCCTATGTTATCCTGTGGTATTCTAAATTTCGTTTATATACCGTTTAATTCATCAAGACCAAAAACAAGAATTCAGTTATACTGCCTTTACACAGGTTACAAATTAATCTAAATCTTTTGTAAACGTATCTTTTCAATATTGTAAGTTTATGTATAATTATGCTGATATCATTCCATTAATATCGATATATCTGTGTTTCCTATGACTATATGCTATTGTAAATTTGCAACTGTGTATTCTCTATTTGTGTACATATTGGATATTGTATATGTGCTTCATGTAATGCCGACAGAGTGAATTTCCTAGTGGACCTTTTTGAAATCATTATCAAATATCTTTGTACAGATTCAATATAACAGAAAACAGGTTTAGAGCATTAGCTACTACGTTGTAGAAGTTGTCCATTTTGCAGATTTTAATGACTAATTCCTTATAATGTTAAAGTACATGTACATACATGTATCAGATTTGGTGCTGAAATGCTGAACTCCTTTCAAGGATATTTTTGTTCTAATACATACAAAATTAAGAACAAGCAATTCAATTCTCGCTACCCCAAATATGCAATTTCGCCAACAGATGGCGTTTGTCATGCAGACCACGCATGCGCAGTGCTGACAATATCCCGATTGGGTCGACAAGTTTTTGTCTCTTTGCATTGAAAATGTACACAGGTATTACAAAAATCCTCGAGTTTGAGTATAAATTAACCAACATGTTTGAAAAGATACCATGATTTATTGAGACAATTGGTTGCATTTTCAAAATTTGAGTGGTTTATGTCATGCGATCCAAAAATCAAGCATTTTAGCACTCATTTTATTCATAAGCCGTAGTATTTCAATACGGACCGGAAGCGAAGTTGACGAAGATGCGGACCATTTCCATGCATAATATTGCCCTCTACATCGAAAATTGCATATTTGAGGTAGCGAGAATTGGTACACCAATATATCTGACAAAAAATTGTATTGATACTTAAAATTATACCCTCTTTCTGAGCTTGCAACGAAAAAAAAAAGAATTTTAAAATCTTACCACCCATGGTCTTGCTTATCAACGTTAGTGATGATGGCATGTTTGCAGAAGGACAGCTCATCCTCTCTCTGTGCCTTGTAGTCATATAATGCTTTCACTGTGACCTGTAGCAAAAAATTTGGGAGATATTTGTATCAGTTACTTTGAAAAATATTTCTACTTACAAAGTGCTTTCATGGTAGACGATTTGAGGGGGGTTTCTAATATCAGCAGCAATCACATGGAGATACTTGTAAAAAAGTGTCTTTATTGATAAAGAGAAAAGAGGATGATTTCAAGGTAGGTCATGTGATCTGTTGCGATCATCAAGAACCACTCGAAACTAAATTAAAGCTTATCTTCTCTCCGTGTCTTGCAAGCTGCAAAGTGCCTTTACTTAGCAATGTGAAAGCCAAGTATGGATTTAGAGATTTTTAGATCTCAGGGATGCCACTTAGAATTGATAATAAAAGTAGGAAAAATCATCTAGAATGGGCCCTTGAAAAAGTAGGAATTCCTACTTTTGTCTGAAAAGTGGCATCCCTGAGATCTTCCTATCAAATTGAGAAATCCTGATATACCGGTACTCTTGATTTTTATGAGGAATGGACAAAAAAATATCTATAAACTTTCAATCAAATGAACTTTTTCCACAACTGGGTCCTGGTCCCAAATGTTTGTTTCTGTGTGAGGTACATGTACATACCTTTGGTACAAACTGGTTAGGGTCCATGTAGATCCCTCCAGTGCCATAGATAGGATCATCCTCGGGATCAACATCCTGCAAAAGAAGAGAAAACATCAGACCAATAACTGTAACTGAGCAGACCTATGGCTTGAAGCGGCTGATCATGACTGTATGTAAAGGGCTTTTTCCTTGTTGGAGATTATTTTAATTAAAGGTTTTGGGGAAAGAAACTGATTTTTGGAACCAGTGACTGATTGAAAACAAAAGGTTTACACTGTTCCTGTTCACAGTTGTCAAATGGATCAGCTTAATAATGCATTTTAAGTCTCATGCATAAAGTCACTCTCTACAACCTGAAAGTTTCCAGACAGTTTTCACCAGAGAATTGTCTGACATACCAACTATACATCTTTATGCAGATAGGCTTCCATCCAGAATAGCAGATGAATTTACATATTTTGCCACATAGGTTCTGGGAATAAACACCACAAAATGATAGTACACTTGTTCTACTTTACATAGTCCTTTGCCATTGCATTCAAAAGACGTTATCATGTAGAAAAGATACAATACGATGAAATCAACATCAGGTGGCCAAGTTAAGACCCCCAAGTTTAAGGATTTGTCCCTTATCCCCTTCAAACTTACCCCTCCTAGTCTGTCTACCACCTCTTGGTTGACGGGAGACTTTAACTTCATCTTCCTATAGAGGGGGTACTTGTGATAATAGCTGCAGAGCTCAGCCAGGCTCTCAAATTGAGCGCTGCCAATGGTGAAGAGACGACCTTCCTGCTTGATTCGACAGTGCTTGATCTTACCGTCGGCTCTGAGAGCCAAAAGGTTTTTTAAAAAAAAGATGTGAGGAAGGTTTAAAAAAAATTATGAAATGATAAATAACACTGACAGTAGTAACATTTTTCTACAAGATCTTTTTTTATGAAGGAATGGCCACACTCAAACACTGCATCAAACAATAGTGTTTTTATTAATAAAGAATTAATCCTGCAATTCACCCACTTAATAATAGAATGTACACATGGATCGATCGATCGAGAGAGTCATAAATAAAATACCTTGTCTAAAATTGAGTGTAACAACGAACTGGCTATGAATTTGAACCCACTACTAGTATTTTTTTCTCTGGTAATTTACTTCATTATGTGTAATTTGCCTTGAAAAGAGTGAATTAAGCACAAACTTCTTGAGGCAATAAAAAACATCTCACCTGAATGAGATAGCAAAGGCATCACTCTCTCGCTCGCTCTTTCTGACCAGGAAAGCGCCATCCTGAGGGACCCTCTTCAACATGTCCTCTGCCTCATGTCTGCTCAGTCGATTGTGGAACCATCTGTTACCATGACAACATGTATTAAAATGTCAATTCAATATCCATCAAAAAGGAAACATTACAGCTTTTTTTTTCACTAAAAATCATGAAAGCACAATTGTATACTATATGTACATGTACATTTGTATGTGTCTTGAGAGACAAATAAACTAAACTGAAGCTGGAAGTGAAGACACAACCTTCAAAGACTGCAATTATATGGTCATCCAAATGGCATTTCACTTATATATTATCCTTGAAATTCTTATTTACATAACGTATACATATAGTATACGTATAACTAAAGATAAATTCATCTTAAAATGACCTTTTCCACTTCATGAATTTAAAATAAAAAGGGAAAAAAGCATTTCATGGCAGATAGCAAGCTTATTATGCAAGAATATGATTAATGTTCACACATCAAAAAAAAAATTAAAAATATATATATATCACATACATGTTCATGTACGTATATCTTATTCATGCACTAATTGACAGTTAAAATTTCAGCATACTTTGATTTTATAGGTTTCAATATAAGTTATAATATAGTATACCGTAGGTTTCAAACAAATCATAATTGACTTCACAACCATGCAACAACAATACCCAAATATTCATATGCTACATGTACATGTACATGCTACAAATAATACAAGGTTACAAGCAGACAAAAGGGTCAATTGATATGACCACCAAAACTAATTTACACAATTATATTAAGCAAATAATTACCAATGGTGAAGGTGATGGGACAAACTATCACTTCCGAGGCGATCTGGATGTAGCTATCTTTCCGAAGGGAAGCTTCGGAAAGATAGCGTTATACATTCAGATCGCAGAGGAAGTGATAGTACGTCTCATCGCCTGTAATCAAAAGGTGATTATTTGCTCTATATTCCACATCTGAAACATTTAACTGGTACGAGAAAGACAATAATTGTCTACTTCTCGAAAAAGACATTTTTAATTTAGGCCCGAATAAATTCACAAACAATGTTAAAACCACCATACTAGTCAACCGTAACCCTACCTGGGTGCGCATAATTGTTTTATCATTTTATATTTTAGTACGCCTGTGGAGCTATTCGTAAAGGTTACGCACTTTTCATTTTGACTATTCGTAGAGGTCACACACTTTTCAATTTGACTATTCGTAGAGGTCACGCACTTTCATTTCGCGCGTACCCAAAATATTGATAACGCATTGTGACTCTGTAATGGATTGAAGAAATAAGCGAAACACATAAGTACTATTCTGTCAAGGTCACAAACTTTTCTCCTCGGGTCAACTGATATGCGGAAAACTACGTTTTATCATGTGTTTACCTTTTGACCAATCTAACAGCAAGATTCTTACTATGTGGAATATAATAACAAATATTCAGCACCTTATTAGTAACAAAAGGAAGTTAAATATCAAGATAGATCTAAATGGAACAAATTATTTTATGAATTAAGGTTACGGATTAAACTTTTTATGTTCCCAATATCAAAAGCTTGTCAAGAGATAGGACGGAACTAGAAAGTAGTGCATGTTAGTAGGAGATGTTCAGTGTAGGTAAAGAAGATTTACATGGCAGACAAAATGATCTTTAAAAAAATCACTTAAATAAATGTTCTGCAAAATTTCCATTCGTTTTATCTTCCTTTCTGAAATTCAATCAAGGTACATGTGCAACAATATATTTTGCCCTCATTAATTTCTGTCCCCTCAATATTATAATTAACAAGTAAAAATGTGATACTCCAACACAATATTTCTCCAATAATCTGTTTAAAATTATATATAATATTAAATGAATTCAAATTGTCAAATAGCCCAACACAATATTAATAAGATTTATGAAATTGATAAACCCTCTATTAAAGGATAAAGAATACAGCTTATTACCAGATAATACATGAAACCCCTGTCCTGTAATATCAATACATTTGCAATAGTATTCAACAAGGAAGAGACATCCAGTATTAGAAAGGAAATGGCATTTTAGTCTGGTGAAAAGTTGAATTAAAGGAGGAAGATGTTATGCTGTTAAAAAGAAGAATATTAAAATCCACTGCCAGGGTATAGAACGTGTAACACTTGACAGGAAGTGAAGTATAATGTGTCATAGAAAGTAAGTGAAAAATTGTATGAAATTGAATATGTGGACATGGTAATGTGAGTGTGGACTGTATGAATGAAAGGAATGGCATAAATGAAAAGAAGGAGTGCCTTAAACTTGAGTAGGACAACCTCCATTATACAGCTTTAAATCATACAAAATATATGACACATAAAAAGAACATTTGTACAAGGAAAATCATATCCTATAAGAGCCACAGCATGGCCGAAAGTCACTTATACAAACTTGTGCATGAAATGCATACTGTACATGAACACAGGCACATACAGCTTAGTTTAAACACACTTCTTCAACATGATACAACGTACAAAACAGATACAAAATTACCATGCTTGTATATTTTTTTCATGTGATTATGTTTTTTTGTCTAAAAATTAATTCAAATTGACACAGGTTCTACTCAGTTTTGGGAGATTGTGATTTTTTACTCTCTCTCTCTCTCTCCTCTCTCTCTCCTTCTCTCTCTCTCTCCTCTCTCTCTCCTTCTCTCTCTCCCTCTCTCTCCTTCTCTCTCTCTGTCTCTCTATATGCATCTCTGTCTGTGTATCTGCCTTTCCAACTCTGTTTCTCTCTTCTTACTGCCTGCCTTCCTTCAGACTCTCTATTTACATCTCCTATTTCTTAACCCTTTCTCCCTACACTAGAGCAAGAAGACTTTCAAAAGCATTGTTGGTTTGCAAGAATATACTCTCTCCCTCTCTCCCGACCCTCTGACATATCAACAAGCAGGAGGCATGGGCAAAACCGTCCACCACATATCAATCTCAGATCAGATTTGGGTTCGTAAAATGTGCAAAATCAAGGAACCCCCTTTGAATAGAAATGTACACATGTGCCATACTTACCCCTTTCAAGAGATCTTTGCTCCATTTTCTTTTTTATCCTCCATACCGTTCAATTCATCCTCAATGATGAAAAATCAAATGCAGGTTAACAGACACAAAAAACCTCTCTATGAACTTAACATTGTCTGCATGTTTGTCCTCATATTTTTTTCTTATATTTTGGAATAAATACAGCCTCTACTCTTTTGGGACGCATGTTACTCAAAACCAGAATGCATCCCTCTGAAGAGGGGGCAAAGGCATCAACTTACTCAGCTTTCTCGTGGCCGTACAGCTGCGGCACCGTTTCCTTTAACTTCACCGTGATGCCATTGCCGCCCTTGATCGAGCGTTCGCGATAGAAGCTTACGAGGGTATAGAGGTTCGGGAACGTGAGGTTTTCGATCAGGTAATAACAAGTTTTGCCGTGGACAGACTTGGAGCGGATTCGGCAGTGATTGACACGATTGCCAGCCCTGTGGTTAATAGGGGGTGGGATTAGAGATTCGAGGTGGGGTTAACAGAAAAAGTTATGTCAAGCTTAATCCTCTGTTAGACAAGGGTTTGGGGGTTCTTACCTTTGTGGCTGATGTGTCAGGAGGTGTGTGTTATAAGAATATGGTGCAATGTGGTTAAGCTTGAGTGTGATTTCCATTTGCGCTGAAGAGATGAATTGCAAGATGGGCTTTGAACCTACATATACATGTAGAACCTTCCACTCCATTCATGTTTGCATGAAATAACTTACCCTGCTTCTACTCTCTCCCCATCTCTCTCTTTCTCTCTCTCTCTCTCTCTTGCTAGCTTGTACATGTGCAGCAAATATGAGGATTGAAAAGCATTGATGATGTTAGTCCCTGTGACCGATATATATGAAAGGGATGCAAAAGATGTAAAGAAGCTATCATAAATACATGTAGCATGCACCTTCAAATCTGTAAGAAGCAGATGTGCAAAGACAAGGGATATACTGAACCATAAAGAGACATGATACAGACTACAAATGTGCCACACCTATAGGGGTTAGTCATGCAAGCATACATGTACAAAACAGCATGCAGTGCCTCCCATCACTCCCTCTGGATATAAATGCCCAATCCGCAGTGGGAATTAGCAACTGTCCTGCTATCCTGGCAAACTCCTCTTCGATGAAGGGGAGAGGGGTCGCGGGGAGGTCAACAGAAGACGATGACCCCATTCAGACTTACTCTTTGTTCTCGTGGCTCGGGGGCTGGGGAACGGGCTCCGTCAGCTTGACCTCCAGGTCGCGGCTGCGTAGGGGCACCGCCCGGTAGTGGTTGATCAGAGTGTAGAGACTGTCAAATGGCATGTTCTCCACTAAAAAGTACTTGGATTGACCTCGGTCAAGCTTGGACTTGATGCGACAGTGGTTGACCTTTCCCATGGCCCTACGAAAGTCAACGCATATTTTGCAAGGTCCATTCGGGGTCAAGGGTGAATTTGGGGTCATTGTTGAATTGGAAATTTTTGTCACAAGTTTTTTTACCCAAAGTTTACCCATGCATCCACCACCATAGATTGTAGAGATAGGGTGCATCATCAAAGAGAAAAAAACAATCATTTTAAGGCCAATGAGGAAGGGGTGTTGCAAATTTGATTTTGTTGTAGAATCAATAATATTTCCATTTTTAATTTGGAAACCATTATTTCAAGATTGTTGTGGTGATCAATGTTGAAACAAATGGAATGACGATTAATGATCACATTCGATATTGTTTAAAGTTTGGCGATGAATTGTTTTGCCAATGAATTACACGTTGGTCAGCATGGTTATTGGAATCGCAATTTGGGTTGTCCAAATGTGTATTTTAATATGTTTGTTGTTTACCATGAGATGAGTATGTTTAGATCAGTAAGCAACAGAGTTTGATGGCAAACAATTTAATTGTGGACAGAAGGAATTTGATGTGGATTGGATAAAAGGAATGAAATGGAAAGAAAAACATGAAAAAATTGAATATAAGGATGTTATCAACTTCCAAGCTATCGATACAGTAAAACACATAAAACATATCTTTCTACTAGTGATATTACTACAATGCTATCATAAATATGAAGAAGCTACATTTCTACATAGTTTTCATTTTCAAGGTTGCTCAAAATATCATGGCATAAAAAGCGACGGCACACAGTGATGAATCTAATCTTATAATTGGCAATTCAGAGGTTTGTTCCATACGTTGTCAAGTTTTATGGAATTGTATTATGGAATCGTAAACATTAATTGATATTTTGTTTGATCCAAGCTCTAGTATGGCTTTCAGCTTGATACAGCAATCAGGGCCCCATTTCATAAAACTTGATATCTCTGACAAGTTGCAATAACAGTTATAAGCTACTGAAATACTTGCATCTGATTGGCTGACAGCAAATTCGTCATAGATATGTGTCAGTTGTTACTGATAATAAGTTTTATGAAACGGGGCCCAGATATACTTGTACTAGAATCCAGTAACGTAACTAGCATAGACTTGCCCATACACCATTAGCCTTCAGTGATCAGTAACAATTGTTTTTATCATATTTTTAGAAGCAGCAAAGATGACCTGACATAACAAAGATTGAAATGCTAAAATTTGATGCGATACAAGATTGAGTAATAAGACAATTTTTTATATGCTGTAGACGAAATGAAGATAATTCAAACGACTAGACAGAGAATACCTGCAGTATTCTCTACTTACTGCAGACTTAAGGTAAAGAAATAATTGCAGTATTACCACAGAAAACTTACCAAATGTCACCCATAATAAATGTGTAAATACTCATAAATAGACAATGAGACATGTACAAGTGCTTGAATGTAATGGAGCTTCATGCATAGGTAATACCAACATGACTTTGTGGACTAAAATTGTGGTAATGTGATAAATTGCATGTTTAAGTGCTGATAGCAGAGAATTATACATGAGAGGAGCACTGTAATTTATTAGGTATTAAAAATGATAAGATACTGCAACTGAAAAAGCACTCGTTTGTGTCCTTACTCAGTATTAAAGGAATATTATATTTAATTTTACATATTTAATATTACATTCAATTGTCTCCCAAGTAAGTCATATGAAGATATTTTTGATAAAGCCGACTTATGGTTAAATAATGTAGCAAAAGAGAATGTTTTTATGTTTGTTCGAGATGACAAAGAGTGGCTGATTTATATGCTAAAAAGCTAAAAATCTAGGCCAGAACAGAAATGATTGGAGATAATGCATGCAATTGAAAGTGATTCCACCACCACTATTCTGCATCAGAATATATGATTTAATGACAGTGGGGGGCCTCTGGAACAAAAAAACATTAGCAGAAACATGTAACTTGAATAAAAATCAAATTCTGCAATTCATATCAATACAGCATATTTTCATTTGCAACATCAAATAGTTAAATATATCAATAGCATCTTATTAACAGAACGGATTCATTTGATATACACTGGTAGGAATAGTAAGAATGTAATAGTACTCATATTAAAGCAAACCGTGGAATGAATAACCTCCCACCCCCCCCCCCCCCCCCAACAATTAAATGTTATATGGGAACTGCATGTAATATGAGTTAAATCAAAGTTTATTCAAATCAGAACGTCTATTGCTAAGTCCTCTCATTGAAACTCTTTGCAACCAATCTAAAATTGATTGAATCTTACAAATTATTTCTCACTACTATGTGCTGCAGGGTTTTTTTTTTATCATACTGCGTGGGTGGACTCAAACTGATAAAAACTTACCTTGCATGTATGCAATTATTACAAACAATATTGTCAAAAGTGATTTCAAGAATATTAAAGGAATGCATATTTCTCATACTGTGAATGCATAGTTCAGCCTCTTGTGCAAAACTAATTGAGTGAAGCTCCCCCCCCCCTTCCTTAAAATTCTGACCTAAGAAAAATTTTGCTGCAAAATAGATAGCAAAGTGTAAACAAACAAACAAACATGTTCCTAAGTAACAATTGTGCAAAGAGTAAATAAACCATCTTTGCCCAAACATATTTCAATTTACTCTCCAATGATTTGCATGGCATAATCCGAAGCTCAAATTAATGAATCCTATCAATCTTTTGTTTAATTTGGGTGGGACTGAGCTGAATATCAGTTTAAAAAATAAACCGAAAAAGCAAATGAATTTGAAACGGTACCAGAAAGAGAGGGAGTAGTCGCCTTTGAAGGTCTCGCTTTCCCGAACAAGGAACGTGCCATCGCCTTGCTGATAACGTGTGAGGAGTTCTTCTGCGACCATGCGGGGCTGCTGGTCGGCATTTGTGTTCAGTTTCCCATGAAACCAAGGTTCTGAGTAATGAAGCTCTTCGTTGGGTGTGGCCTTTAGCGTGTGATTGTTAGAAAATCAAAAGGAAAAAGAGTGCAGGAAAAAAATTTGATAACTGAAACCAAGCTGTGATGTTAAAGCTTGACTTAGCACTCTTGAGCGTCTATATTTCCTTCCTCTAGGCAGAATCCTCTTTTACGTGTAGTTGTGGACGATCAAAGTCACTCTTTACAATTGTGAAAGCATTCATTACAGGTGCTGAGAAGTTGAACAATTATCCCTCATGAGCATGAAATTGCTTAACAATTCATGTCATGTCATGCTACGAATGTTTCTAGTTTAATGTTTGCCGTGGCGATATCTCTGTTGAATGGAACTTCTAAATGCTTTCTAAAAACTGAAGACAGTAGAGCAGAGCAAGATTACCTAGTTTGTATGAGCATTATATCAAAGCTGAATGACAGGAGTCTTCCTGCAGATCTTACATGCACTTATCGAGACATGAAAAAACTTTGTCATTTTTCTCCTCCCCCTCCACCCCTCCCCCCTTCCCTCTTCCATTTTCCATTTTGGATTGATCCATAAAAATTTGGCACTAACAGTATTTTGAAAATTACTTCCAAGTCCTTAGATTTTTATGGCAATAAAGAATTATCAGTTGTAAACCTTGACTCCCATTCCATAGGATTGAATGGACCTATTACAATGACAAGTTTCCCAGCAGATCTCCTGTTCTACTACCATCACTCATATATCATCATCTGAGTGCCAGAAGGACATTAACTTATATCTTTTTACATAGAGTTAATGCCCTTCTGGCTCTCAACAGACGATATACTGCACGAAGTATTGCATATATTCTTGTTAATGTGTTAAATGAAATGAAATTCTCAAAAAGCATGCAATTAATCTATGATCCCTTAAAAGCGTCATGCAAATCGCTTATCAAGGTTCTTGTACAAAGAGCAGTGGCCTGTGATATCAGCAGTGCCAGGAGCAAACAATTGCCACAGGACTGGGCATGTACCAGAATGAAATGCTATAATTTGCTGGCAAGCGGTCGCTCTCCCGCACAATGAACGTGCCATCCTCCCCGTCATACTGCTTCAGGAGCTCTTCGGCAACGGACGTGCCGCTTCGATCTGGAGTACTGAGATCTCGGAAAAACCAATTTTCATGGTAGTGCAGTTCACATTCCGCTTTGGATGGCTAAGAATGGGTAATTTGGTGTAAAATGGTGGAACTCTTATTACATCAGAGCTATTCTTGGGAGACAATTGCTTGGCTGATCTTCAGCAGCCTGTCTCACTTACACATGTAAATCCTAAGTATCATATGCCTTCTCATATTTGTTCTATTTATCTTTTTTGTGTGCCTATTTTAAAAAATCTAGGTATTATCTTTATATAATTGCTGTATAAAAAAAATGTAAATTTATAAAATTCAAACTGAAATACTGAAAACAGTCATACAAAATGGACTTGGTAATTTATTTGTTTGCACTCTCATTTGTTTTTAAAAGTAGTTCCACAATCATACATGTAGCTAATGTAGCAAATGTAGCAAACATTTCGGGCTGAGATGTTGAATTATAACAAAAGAGCATAATTCTATATATTAATGGGCATTCTGTTAATCCATACATTGTTACTGATAAATTAAAAACTAGAGAATATTGGAGCTAAAATTTAGAATTCTAAAATTGATTTGACTGTAGGACATAATTTCAAAGCAACTGGGGAAAAAACTCTCCGCAAGGAAGCCACAAAAATTGTAATCAATATCAGCACCATGACTGTCTTTTGATTATGATTATTTATTATTGCATGTACTTTCAAATTCGTTTGCAAAATCAATCCTCCAGTCTTAAGACTTTAATTCACACTAAAGTCACTGGCCCGGATTCTCAACTCCAGTTTAAGTTAAACCAAAGTTTAATTAAAACTGACTTAAACCGCAAGTCCAGTCTAAATTTCTTTCTGTAAAAAGTTAAACCAAACTAGATTGGAGTTTAAATAAAACCAGAGTTCAGAATGTGATTTTCTAAAACTCTGCTTTAAAAGGCAGGTTTAGACTGGGTTTAAACCACACTAGAACCACGGTTTAAACTAAACCAGAGTTCAGAATGCGGGCCATTGGATTCCTATCAGTTTCTCTTATTGTATTTCACTTCTTCATCCTTTTGCCCCTTCCCTCTACATGTATTTCCTCCTCCTTCTTCTTCTTCAACACATGAACATCAATACTACCACCACCATTCCCTGTTACCAACACCTTCATCCATTACCAAGCATAGTGGCTTCTTACCGGTTCAATTGAACTTGCATCATCGTCATCATCTTGATTGGCTTGTGTGTTGGTCTCCTCAGAGTAGTACAGCTTGGTGTCGGTCAGCACAAAGTAATGAGGCGCCCATTCTCCCTGCAAAAGAAACAAGATAGTATGAAAGGATGGAATAAGCCAGTTCATGCATGGTACAAATGACCCTGAAATGACCCCAATTTGTACGCGTACACGAATTGTTTTGGTGGATGTTAAACAACTAAAATCATACTTTGTAAACAAATTTTTAGGCATTTTACTCCCAGTGTTAAAGATCGTATGCTCGATCTGTAATGAATCTTTAACACTGGGAGTAAAATGCCTAAAAATTTGTTTACAAATTAAAATTCCTCCCATCAAGCTTCTTCGTTTACTAACCATTGTCTACGGCGGACCGTTTGAATATTAATGAGTCAGAAAGAAGAGGATCTTGGGTATTTGATTCCAGTTCATCGTGACTTGGCCGTGAACCAGAATAGCCTGGTGGTTAAGTCGCTGCCCGGCAAGCAGTAGATGACAGGTTCGAATCCCGCTGGTTCCAATTTTTTCTGACTTGTGTTTTTCATTACAGATCGAGCATACGATCTTTAACACTGGGAGTAAAATGCCTAAAAATTTGTTTACAAATTAAAATTCCTCCCATCAAGCTTCTTCGTTTACTAAAATCATACTGTTGCTCGCATTATGGCGTGTACAATATGACAGCGTATGAAGGTCAATTGTACTTGGTGTAAATGACCTTTATCTGCAGAAGCGCAAATTGTAAATATAGTAAGAACTGGCTTTATTACTTTACAGATTTCATCTGTGAACATGTTCACTGATTCTACACACTCTAGAAAATGGGCCTATAGCATCTAGGCTACAATACAAAAGGCAAGTTAGCTGGCCCAGCAATTTGCTACTGCTAAGGCCTCATCGGTGATTCAAGTCACTTGGCAACGTAACGGGGTACCAATCACCAAGATATATTTCTCTCTGTACATGTTGGGTTTGATGCCGGGTATACTACATATGAAATGTGAGCTTCAAATACAGGGGAAACTCGACATAACGAGGTCGGCTAAAACGAGGTCGGCTATAACGAGGTAACGGATATAACGAGAACATTGTCACGGTCCCAAATTTACTTGTGCCTAATTCTATGGCAGCACAAACCTTTATAGCGAGGTCGGCTATAACGAGATATCGGCTATAACGAGCTAAACCTTGTGCCTCTGAAACAAAGAAAACGATTGGCAATCATTCCCGTTATAACATGCAAGCAAATTTCACTGTGCCTCAAATGGACAAAAATCATTCAGCTGAAGAATCTGCACACACACGAGCATATAGTATAGAGATCACGATGCGAAGCGGGGTGCGTCTTTTTATTTGTATCACACGCACAGCTCAGGCAGCGTCATTTTTTCGTTTCAGACAAACACAGCGCAGGCAGAGTCTTTTTTATTCGTTTCAGATACACAATTACGAGCTGGCTTTAACTGTGGACAAGAAATGAACTCTCACATATCCAACACCAACAAATATACACTTACATCTAATGGATCTTCAAGAAGTAGAATGCCATTCTTGGTAGAATTCCTCAAGTCAAAATCTAGACCTGAATTAAAAGTAATTCAGAAACATGAAGAAAAAAGATCATAAACCAAGGGATTAAAAACAAGTGATGCGTAATATATGTCCCCGCCGCAAGTCTAGATCTTTGGAATGGCGTGAATTTTTGTAATTTCTGATAGAGAAGGATAGAATAGAATAGAATAGAAAAATAGAGGAGAATTATGTACCATTTTCATTGATTTTAATTAATTTGCATAATTAATGAATTTCAAAATTCTGTGTATAAGTTTAGAAGCTCCCATCAAGCCCTATCAGATAAAACAAACAATCAAAATCTGCTGTGAAATAGAGAAGTTGCAGTTTTCATTGATGTTGAATAAATTTACATAAATTTGCTTAATGAATGAATTTCAAAATTCTACGTAGCAGTTTCGAAGCCCCCACCAAGCCCTATCAGATAAAACATACAGAATCAAAATCTGCTGTGAAATAGAGAAGTTGCAGTTTTCATTGATTTTGAATAAATTTGCATAAATTTGCTTAATGAATGAATTTCAAAATTCTGCGTAGCAGTTTTGAAGCCCCCACCAAGCCCTATGAGATAAAACAAACAGAATCAAAATCCGCAGTGAAATAGAGAAGTAGTAGCACTTTTTTGTGTGATTTTGAATAAATTTGCATAAGTAATGATTTCACCATTCTCCATAGAAGTATGGACGCTTCCACCAAGCCCTAACAGATAAAACAAAGAGAATTAAATCCACTGAGAGAAGTAGCATTTTTTATGATTTTAAATGAATTTGCATAAATTTGCATGATTAATTACGCATTCCTGCATAGAAATTAGGAAGCCCTCACCTATCTTTATCAGTCAGAGCAATCAGAATCAAAATCAGCTAAGAAAGGACAGAGAAGAAGCAAATTTAACATTTTGAGCACACACAGAAGGACACACACGGACGGTACGACGGACGGACGGACACACACATGCACACATGTACGGAGCCCGTTTCATAGTCCCCTCGCGAACTTCGTTCCTCAAGGACAATAATGCATACATTATGGTGTATACATGTAGTTTGCTATTTTGATACAATGACTTCTTCCACACAAGGGCACAAACCCATTTTAACCTCTTTTGTTTGTCAGATAGGTCAGTTTAATTGTGTACAAGAAGCTCATTATCCGTGTTTTTGAACCCCTCTCTAATACATACATTATATATTTGATCATCTTCCCATTATATTTTCATTATAGAGGCACATTAATAATTAATAATTAATATTAATTTTTTTCAAATCTAGCATCCTTTATCAAACTCAAAAGTTACAACCTTGGTATGCATGATGCAGTAATTGAATTTATTCTTACCTTGAACTTAGAATAAAAAATTTGGTATGGGGTAAATGATTAAATTAAATGAATACACTGGAAGCAGAGGGACCAAAACAGACTCAAAATCAAGATATCAACTGCATTCTTACTGTCGTCTGTGGGCACTGTGAATGTCTCGTTTCCATTGTCAGGGAGCTTCTTGTGTTTTAGGATGATCTTCTTCTTGAGTTTACTCACAGCAGGCAGGCTGGTGGCATCCCTGTCAATAGGCTGCGTGAGTAAGTTGTCTGAAGCGGGAGGGAAAACAACATAGATGGGACTGACTGTTTTCACAAATCGAACTTGCTTTTGGTTGTTCAAAGTACAAATGCAGCATTATAACAATAAAGCTTACACTAGAGGCAAATGATTCATAACTCGGAAGCTATTTAGGTTTCCAGTGATGGTTAAATGCATAAATACAAAAGAACAATGCAGTAGACACTGTAATTGAAATTGTAATTACTCCATATTTTTTTTGCTTGGTCCACACTTGTAGCAGAATACTTGCTTGTGAGCAGCAAGAAGTGTTCAGAACTCATTAATGATTTAAATGTTATCATTCGCCAACATGCCTTTTCAAGAGCTGTGTGACATTTGGGTCACTTTTCAATATTTTTTTTACTGGGGGGAGGGGGGAGGGGGAGGGGGAGGGGGATGAGGAGGAGGAGGAGGGGGAGGGGGTGGAGGAGGAGGGGGAGGAGGAGGAGGAGGGGGAGGAGGAGGGGGTGGAGGAGGAGGAGGGGGAGGGGAGGAGGAGGGGGAGGGGAGGAGGAGGGGGAGGGGAGGAGGAGGGGGAGGGGAGGAGGAGGGGGAGGGGAGGAGGAGGGGGAGGGGAGGAGGAGGGGGAGGGGAGGAGGAGGGGGAGGGGAGGAGGAGGGGGAGGGGAGGAGGGGAGGGAGGAGGGAAGTGGGATGAGAGGAAGGGGATGAGGTTCTCTTACCACCAAAGACTTCTTGGAAGAGACAGGCCATGTTTCTCTGCTGTAGTAAGGAGCAATGATTCTCAATGGATAAGATGATAGGAAAGCTGCAACAAAATGAAATGTAACATTTATTACTAAAGTAATTGAAATCATTTCGAAGAAATCAGCACCATAACTACCATTTCCACTACAATTACATTAAGGATTAGTGTCACATTTGTTGATACGTCTCGCATTAACTTTTGACACAGACTGCTATGAATTAGTCATAATAAACTAGCATTCCTATTTCACTACTCTTTGCAGTACATTACACTAATAAAACAAAAACAAAAAAACCTACCACCACTATCATGACTTCCATTTTCACTATCGTCATCGTCACCCATCACCATCAACATCACATTTACCATCACAACCAACACCTCGACCACCACTATCACCATCACTTTTACCACCGCCATCACCATCATCATTACCATCACAATCATCACTATCATCATCTCCATCATCATTGCCACCACTATCACTACTAACCACCACCACCACCACCACCAACCCCCTCCACTCATTCCACCACTCATCTCAACTTACTCCGTGCTGACCCAAGCATGTTCCTTGATTGTCTTGAGTACATCATAGAACCTGATCTTGGTAGTCAAGGTGTGGCCGTGGTAGATGATCGGTAGACCATCTGGTCCATCCCAACAATCCACTGCACAAGTGAAAACAGAGTGTTCAAGACTAACGGTTACTAACAATAGCAATCACTCAAATGGTAGAGAAATGATACACTGCAAATCCCACAAAGCATACACAATTTGAACTATGATTAATTTCCATACTACTCTTTGTCTATCCAATTGCACTTTGTGATGGTGTTTTGACATCATGTACAGCACCAAAGACATTTTGACAGTTTCTTTCGACTTTAGATGCTAAATAACATAATACTCACAATATCAGAAGTTTTCTTCTCTATAAATTTCTATTCCTTGTCAATCACTGCCTTTTAAATATGTCCGTATAACCCATTGTCAAAAAATAGTCACACTGTACAAGTACTTTTTTAAGGGCTACCGTTTGGCAAAACTAGATTTGGCTATCAAGTTTATAAGTGATTTTATGCATTTCAACACATTTTATAAAAGTTGTTCTCACAGTGGCCCTCAGGAGAAAGGTCTCCCTCAGCCCCTGTCTACCATTCCTCTACCTATTTTTGTTTCTCCCTTCACTATGACTGAGGACAGTATTGAATATTCACTTACATTCTAGACATCTGCATCCCATCCGTAGGCACCTTGCATAGGCTTCCACTGATGACTCACTGGATACTTGGTCTCCAGTAAGGTATCTTTGATAATAAAGGAAGATAAAAAGTAAGAGAAAACAATTTAGTTTGTTTACTTTAACATGCTTCTAGTAATCTCCAACAGAATTACAAATTTAGATGCTTATAGACTACGGATGTAGGTAACTGAGGATGAATGCCTTACCCAAAATGCACTAAAGCACTGACAGGGTTTAAAACCAGGGGTGAAACCTAAGTAATTTGGATGTCCCATTTTCAAGAACACCCCTTTACCTACTATTAAAGCAATATCATTTTCGCAACTTAAATGTGATCCCCTAGAACTATAAAGGCAACAACTAAACTGCTATAAGAAGCACCTTTGACCTTAATTTTATATGACTCTGTTCAAAGTTGCTCAGGATATGGTGAACATTTGCAGAACCAATTCTTGCCATGTAAATACAGTTGCTAGATTGTGTTGATTAAGCTTAGACAGCATGTTGTTTTTTTTTTAATCACTCTGGCATCTCATTGGTAACTTTGAAATACAAATGAAGCTATTGTTTTTCTTTGAGCTGTACGAACATCATGAGCAAGTACCAACACCAACAGGGTACATGATATTGGAAACATCCTATTTCAAAAACTTATGAAGAGTAATCATTGCCATTATGGTCAGTTTTTCTCCACCTCTGCAACATGATAATGAAGTACTTACGTATTGTGTGAAGATGCGATCCAATAGTCACAGAGAGGTCTGTCCATGTCATCGGTTGTGTTGTCATAGAAACGATTCCAAATTTCATTGTCCTTGGAGTACAGGTAATCTACAAACTAGTTAGAAAAGGAGTCAATAGAATTTTGTTAAAGTTTCAGAGTTTTTTTAGACCAAGAAAATAAAATGCTAACATTATCAAGAGTAAATTGTGAGAAGTTTAGTAAATATTGGTGTTTGATGTTACCTCCCCACTTATCCTTTGCTTTCACAGGTTACCCACCCCTAAGCTTGGGGCTCCTCACTTATTACTCTCCTTTGATCTCCACGCCTTTGTATTTGTTTTAATCCCCCTCCACACCCACTTGACTCATGGGTTTTGACTCCCAACACTCCCCTTTTGTTCCCATTGTTTTGTGTCCACACCTTCTCCCTTACAGTTTCTGTTACATGTAATCTGTTTTGTGCCTGTAGTCTATATATATATGCTTGTCTTGGTCTTTATGTTCGTCTTTTTGCCTCTGACGAAGATTCTACTAGGATCGAAAGCTCAGGCCCCTTTTGACTCCATTTTACTCCATTGGCTCGCTTTTATTGGATAAGCAGTTTTCAGCAGCTTGTTTTCGACAAATATTGGTGTTGACGCTACAAAGTAAATGAGCTTTAATCTCCAAATCATCTCAAGATAATTTCAAAACAGAGTGCATGCAATCTTTGTACATTGAAATAAGTGGTTATTTGTCACATTTAAGCTCATCTATAAGTACATAAATTATGGCAGTTACAAGACAAATGAATGAACAAAAATATCCCTAAGCACAAAATAGAACAATTAGAAAAGGCACATTTGCAAATTATTCATATTCTGGCATTCACAAAGTTTACATTCGTATTTTTGCAAGTATAATATAGAGGTCCTTCTAGCATTTTGTTCTTCTAAAATCAGTTCTTTAGCACAAGTTCCAGGGACAATAGACCTGTTTACTAAGTTATTCAAATTTATGGATGTTTCTTTCCTGGGGACCTAGTAACGAGGTATTCCATTAACCTGTTATTAATGAACTACAATACTTGGAATCCAGTTTGCATACATTAATGGTTGCTATGTCTGACAAGCCTCTGGCAAGCTTTCAGGTTGTCAAGAACAACCTTTGTTTCAAAAGTATGCATAAAATTTGAATAACTTAGTAAACAGGTCTATTGCGCCAGGTCAATTTTTAACACTAACCAAATTTCTCACATCAACCCTGGCCCCAACACTAGATGTAACTCCCTAACCCGATAGCAACTCAAACCCTAAATCTTTGAGGCCAGAGTAAGATTTGCCAGAGTATGCTTCACCCTAAGAACATCACTCAACAACAACAAAAAAGTAGCTGAAATTACTTTAGAGAAAGGATGATCTTATCGCATAATGTGGTAGAGTGGGATAAAATAAGTGAAGCTATTGGCTCAAATTCCAAACACTTGGAGAGACCGTTGTTTGAGAAGATGATAGGGTGGGGATTATGCCGCTTACAAGCAGAAAGCTTACCTCTTGCACCGTGAAAGAGAGGTCGCTGTCGGTTTCCATAGCAGCTTTGCCAGAATCAGCAAAATACTTTTTGATGTACTGTTTTACTTCATGTGGGTTGTTCGCCACTGGATCCTGCAAAGTAATGAAATACAGAATCAGGTTTAATAGTATATAGAAAATGAATCTGTGCTTTCATTGTTTTTTTTGTTTTTTTTTCTTTTAACAAGGTACTTGTGTTCTAATGATCTATAAATAATCAATGTGAATACACATGTAATATCACATTTTTAAACAAACAAATATGGTTTTTCCTCTACAAAATGAAGCATTCAGTACTTAAAATGTACACAAATATTCACCTTTGAAATATCTGTTGAGTTTATATTCACTGAATCATTTATTAATCCATTTACTTACTCCCCTATTTATCTATTCATATATTCATCTCTTCAATTATTCATGCTTCACTTATCAATTTATTCATAAACTGTCTCAGGCAATATAGTGAACATACGGATAGTAAATATTCCCGGGTCTTTATCTACAAGTGGACATGTCCATGTAACTCTTACTGTTATTTCTAAAGGGGGGGGGGTTAAAGAGTAAATAGTAAATAGATATCCTTATACCTTCTGCTCTTGTGCCAAGAACCTGATGTAGTCATTCAGAGTTACTCTATTCCTATACAAAAGAAGCAGTAAGAAATATGATAAATGCATACATGTATATATACAAAAGAAATAGCAAAGAAAGACATGATATGGAGATAAATACCAGGTGGATTCTACCCTCACTACATATAAAGATTTTACTTTCCTAATGACTGCTTATGGGGAAAAAATAGTATCAATAGGTCTGTTCAATTCGGAAATTGAGAATAAGATCTGCATACATGTAATACACAGTAAAAGAGTTCTGAATCCAGGATTGTGATACAGAGAGGCCCCCTTAAACCTGTATATGCTATGGAGTTGACCAGAATAGAAGGGGCACTCGCAAATCCTTACACATTCATACATGTTCATGGGAGTCGCAAAGAAATATATTTGCCACTGAAGTTGTGTAAGAAAAGAAGGTGAATTATACTCCATGAATATTGCAGTTTTGAACCTGAACAAAAGACAATTTGAAAATGTTATGAGTTTATTCTATTTTTCCCCAGATAGACATACATGTACATATGTACATGGATGTAGTTATTACATATTTGTCTTTGGACTTTGATCTCTGTGCAGTTTCAATATGCCAATTTCGGGGATAGCTTGTTTCTTCCACTGAACTTCACCAGACGATCATGACTAAGTTCTATTTACGATCAATGATTGAGAGGAAAGTACATAACCACCACTGACCTTTGACCTTGGTTAGTGATTCATATCACTCCAAGCATATTTCCCATGGAGTATACAACTGAACCAGTTTCACAGTTAAGAAACATACATGTAGACCTGTACTTACATGTCATTGTAGTATTCCCGTAACCTATCGGCCACCTAGAACACAAAACATTAGTTGGCGAAAAAAAGAGAGAAACTTTCAGTCTATAGAACATAGCAGGCTTTCTAATTTTATAAAAACAAACATCAGAATTTAATAGGAGTTTCCTCCAAATGCATTGTGCCTTTGTGTCATTTCATGAGTATAAAGTTATCACTAAAACAAACTCATATAACTCAACTTCATGTAAATACAGCCATGGCAAATATTATTAAACCAAGAATGGAAACTGATAGTGTTATTTTTGTGGTAAGAAGGAAATAAAATATCATAAAAGCAAGGTATAATTGCTGGAATTTGGTATTCATTCAATGAAATACAAAGACAGATCATTTTTATAATTTTGGTTGCATATTATAGTACCCTTTAATATTACAGAAGCTTGGTCTAATAATTTTTTCCAGGGCTGTATGTCTTCTTCCAGATCAAGAAGAATCTTCTTTCTCAATGACAGAATATATGAAAGCCATGATTGTTTTTTTTTCTAACGAGTATTCATAAGAATCTGATTCCATTCATAGTATATTGTTCTTTCTACTAACAAGATTAAAGGTCTGGTCACATACATCCGATAACGATGATGATAATAATAACAAGATTTTCATTTAAAGGTACACCATACTATATAGTGTGTACATGTGAGTATGCTCGTGTCTGTTAATGGTATGGCACCTCTCGTTATCACGTTATCGTCAGTGTTATCATTATCGGACAAATGTGACCAGCCCTTAAACCTCTACATTATCGCACCTCTTTCTACACATTTTGAAGGGCTAAGTGATAGATTGCCCAGACCGGATGGAAACTTACAGGGAGCAGTAATGAGTAGGATCACTTCCTAATTAACTGCGCATAGGTCATTTATCATTGTAACAATTAGAGGGCCGTTTTAAAGCCACCACACAACTTCCGCCACGGCTCCGAAAGGATTTCAAATGAAACTGAAAAAGGATTAGATAATGGAAGTTCAATTTCTTTTCTGGGCCCCGTTTCATAAAACTTGTCAATGACATGTTGCGATAACTGTTATAAGCTACTGAAATCCTTGCATCTGATTGGCTGAGAGCAAATTTGTCGGTAAATATCACTAACAAGACACTTGATGAAATGCCCCCCTGAAATCCAAATAGTCATAGAAATAGTAATGTTCATATTATATCGGAATATGTGACAGGCCTGTGAGGCTTCCAGTAACAGGATCCAGAGGCAATTTTACATTTTCTCCTATTGGATGGCACAAAAATTTCATGTAATTTGGTATTCATGTTAATTTAACCAATCAGAACTTAAGGCGAATACAATTTACAGCATCGTGTCATTGCGGTTTCCTTTTAATAAAAATCATGTCATAGAAGGATCGTAAATGGTACAATGGCCTTTGAAACTGATAACATATTGGATTCATAAATAGTTCAGGCTACCATTATGCACAGTAGACAACATCCTGTAATTAACAAAAAGGATAAATCTGGGATACAACATGACTTGTCATATTCACAGGAACTGAAATTAGACTAATTACTATTGTCATTAGTGTAAGACTTCACTGAACTGATTTTAAAATCGCATAGGCTACCAGATTGTACGTTCAAAAACATCCTTGCAAAAAAAAAATTCATTATTAGAGGATGAGTATGGGACACACCCTTTACTAATCATGTTCAAGAATGACTTCCCTGAACTTGTACACGTGTGCCCAGGGTTTTCAACGCTAATGATACCTTTGCTTCAGAAATAGTTCAAGCTAACAACGTGATCAAAATTAGAAATTTATCGCTGTAAGACTTCGCTGAACTGATACACGTGTACCCAGGGATTTAAATCTAAAAAGGACAAGTAAGGAACAAATGCTTTAATAATCATATACTAAGATTAAATAAAGGTATGGCTTTATTGAACTGATAAAGTATTCTATCAAGTGGTTTTGTATGGTTGCACTATGTAGGTAAAGGTCTTCCTATTAAAAAAAAAACTTCAACACACCATGTATATCCTCAACCTGTACAATAAGTTAGAAAATCTTCATAGATGTACATATTTCAATCTCCAATGCAGATAGTTAATGAATAATTTCAAAGAATAAGTGTCTGACCTCTTGCTGAAAAACCAGGTTGTTGTAGAGTTGCAGAAGACCATCGAACGGAATCTCTTGTCGGCCCCATCGGTCTGCCTCCTGTTAGAAAACAAAATCAAACGAGAGTCTATATAGATGGTTGAAAACGTTGGTTTCTTTTACCCGACTGCTAAGAAAGCATGTGTATGCTTGTAAGTAAGCAACCAGGGGATCGACGGCTTTAAGTCCTCTCCGAGGGACTTTGTAATAAGGATTAATGCCTTACCAAAGGGTACTGGCATATCCACTTGGTTTCGATCCCGGGTCCTCCCAGTTACGAGACCACTGCTCTACACTGAGCCATTATCATTCATGTGTTGTGCCAATGAATAGATATATATATTTCAGACAATACAACACTTCAAGAACAAATAAGAGAAGAAAAAACAAATTTTACCTAATTTATGCAGTGTACAGGCTGAAGAAGTAAATACCGGTAATGTAAGGAACCCCATATTTCAAAATACCTAACAACCCTATAGAACCCCATCAAATGGCATCAAATCTTCATCCAGGAAGTGTAGGGATCTCTTGAAAGGTTAGTTCTACATTCACAAGTAGGTAAGTGTCACAATTAGCAACCATTATGCGAAAATGATGCTAGAATACACCCGTTTCTAAGACAGATGCGGACAACTATACTGCCTTCTTTAAATACAAATAGAGGCTTCTGCTGCCCACCAACTTTTTCCCACTCAACTGACATTTAAATCCACTAATACTACTTTTGCTATACTTTTATGTCTCTTATTATAAATAATTATTGAACATTTTTTTCTTTTTAATATTTGTGAGCGCATCTAAGATAAGCCACAATTCCAAGTCTATGTCTCCCTCTACAATTGTCTACTGTTATTAATATTTAATGAATTACTTCCAAGGAAATTAAGTTACATTTTTCAATTAATTCTCATGCTAGCTTTCAAATAGTCTGTTTGGAGCCAGAAGGGCATTAACTCTATACTTTAACACAGAGTTAATGCCCTTCTGGCTCCAAACCGATGATGTACAGTTTCGGTAGCGAAAAGGAAATTGGAAAGAAACATGTTAGATATATGGATACATGTTGTCTCATATTGTTTGCCTTGTATAAAAAGATATACATACGACATCATTTGGTATATTCCATTCATGAAATCCGGTGAATTTTTAAAAAATATCTAGCTAGGACCTTTCCACCCAGACGGCTCCCTGCACAACGATCCCACCGCAGCACCTGGAGATAGTGTGTGTAGACATAGTTCCCCATATACATACATATACACATACATACATGTAGTTCCCCATCATAGTTTTACACATGTACTGTGTACACGCAAGCAGTACGGTACAACTTGCGGTTGTAGGAGTTTAGATCCCTGACCTGGCATCTAAATTATTTGTTACCTCTCATTTGTTTAAATGTTCTACCTGATGAGGAGAAATCTTCACAGAGGCTTAGTATTGCTAGTTTCTTGCTATTTATCAACTACATGTAAAATCCAAGAAATCTGAAGAAGATTTTTGAGGGCTTACCAAAACTGTACCTTACCTTTTATCCTTGCATGAACTTCATAAGACTCATGAAAGCTTCATATTACAAAATAATTTAATATGTGTAATAACTATTAATTTTGCAATACACCTGTACACGAAAGTATCATGTTTACACAATATTATAAAGCCTAGATATGGCAGTGTGCGGGCATGATAGAACTCACGTTGAAGACTTCTCTGAGCTCTCTTGTGTTCATCTTTAGATTGATCCTCGGTAGGAAAGACTTCATGTCTCGCAATGAAACCCTATCATAAAAAAGAAAACATACAAACAAAATCAATGTCAGTTGATCATCTGTAAGAAGGACTTCATACATTCAAGTATCTCGTAATGAAATCCTATTAGACAAACATACAAAAACCAAGCAAATATAAAATACATGTACTACTTTCACACAGATCTCCTTCTCTTCTCTTGAAGACAATTTTAGACACATTTGGAAATCTCATGTTGTTAAGCTTTCCTTTAATCTAGTAAAACATTCTCTTTTTAATACAAGTAAAACAATCACTGAAAATTTTCCTTTAAATGATTGATATCACTTGGTTGTTTTTAAGAACATTCTTACTTTCCTTACCATTAAAAGAAATATATAGATAATATAATATGTAGATATAAACCATATAATTATCACAAATTTCATTCTTGTGAGACACATTTCATTCAATATTTATTTCATTGGTCATCTTGAACCCACAAACACTCTGTGCATTATTAAAAGGAAGCTTGAGTTCTGGGAAAGGTAAAAAATATTTTGTGATCTTTCTCATTCTTTTTATGTTAGTTTGGAAGATTTTCATAGTAGATACGTGCCCTGAAAAGGATTGCTCTTCAAATGCTCTCACATTCAAAATATGACAAGAAACAGCTGAAATGTTTGGGCCAAACATTAGTGTGTAGTCCTATATACACATTTCTGTGCGCAGTGCATGTGACTCTCATCAAGACCGAGTCAATTTTTTTTATCATTTTGGTGATTCCAAAACCTTACATCATACACCATTTCATATTTGCTAATAATCAACCTTTCCCAATTGCTTTGAGACAGTTTCTTTCATAATTCAATCTCATGACCAGACCTCAACTTGACTCATCTTTAAAGAAGAGAATCTTTAGTGTAGGAAGTCTTTGGTTCCTCTTGAAAATTCCCTTCCTCACATCTCAGGAGACTATTGTGCAACTAAACCATGGCGGAAGAGCTTAAAATAGTGCAACACCGCTAAAACACACTTTCACTCTCAATATACAGTGTAAAATAGTTTCTTTTTCAGTATAGCAGTTATCTATACCATCCACTTCACAATCCCATTTGATGAGAATCTCTCACTTCCCATGTCTTTGATGATTGGTTTGATTGCTCTGATGGTTTATTTTATCAATTCATTTCATACATTTTCTTCCATAACCTAGATCTTTTGTGACTCTAAAGGACTTTCATTATAAAACAAAACAAAGCAACTCATAGGATAATAAACCATGCACCTACATGGACTGCTTTAATTATTACAAACTGACAATGACAGGCATAAGTTTCTTTTTCGTTTACCGTATCCAGATAGTTCTTGATTTTGAATTGTTAATATGAGTCACTGACTGATAAATGTCTGAAATTTTTAAGGATAAAATATGCAATGAACATGCTATTTATACATTTTATATTCTTGCTCCTATGTCAGTAATTCCATCTTGTAGATCAGGCCCACATGAAACTTTGAAAGAAGGGGAGCGTTTTCATTCACCGAATTATTAGATGCGCGCATGGGCGAAAATCTCTCTTCAAACGTTACAGGGACACATTCAAAGTTTACTGACAATAATACAAATACTTGAAAAAGGTAATCAGCCTTTACTGCATGCAAGTTTTTACTGTAAATTTTTCTGACAAGCAACAAAAACAAAAACAAAAATTAAAAGGGGTGTAATTGCACCTATTACACCCAGCCCCACCCCACCTTCCGACCTGCCTGGTGAGATCACACTTTCTGTTTCAAACCAATTTTTTTGTTTGCCATCAAAACCAAAAGAGGAAGGAGGAAACATTCAATGTACATATACATGTAAGTGCTTATAGGCTTGAGATAAAGACAAAGACAACTTTTTGTTACCTATTGCGTGTTCTTGTTCTAAAGGTTAAAGGGAATCTTTAAGGATGTAAGCCTACCAAAAATACATCAGGCTGGGGTCTACGGAGGATGCATGTTATATCAACATGTAGACATGTTGTGGGCTAGCGGAGAAGTCAACGGACTGCAGATCATAAGGTACAGGATAATAATCCCTGCCACAGCACCAACGTCATTTGGCAAGGCACTAATCTACATTTGCTACACTCCACCCAGGTGAAGTAAATGGGTACCAGTAGGAAGAAATATCATGAATGCTTGAGCACCTTATCAGGGTTAACTCGGCTAAAGCTAGAGTAATACTAAAAAGTTCTCTGGAAGCACATAAAGACATTCAATTTGGTAAATATTTCAATGTGATATGCGCTACACAAGAACTGATTATTATCATTATCCAACAAATTAAAGAATATTAAAAGTGTTAGAAGTCTATTATTGGTCTCATCAAAAATAGTTTTGAGCAAATCTACGATGACTTGTAAACATTTAATAGAATATGAGAGTCAAATTTGTTACAACTTGGCATCTTATTGGAGCAATTTGTATAATTTAGTAATCGGTAATATGAGAGTCAAATTTGTTACAACTTGGCATCACATTGGAGCAATTTGTATTCTTTGGTGTTAACCTAATTTTTTGGTAATAGTATTCATGTGGTAGAGATGTAAAGAAAACCAATGCCACTTTAAGCAGAGTATTGCATGTGTCCAAAGATTACATAATCATACTATTCACATTGGTCCAATGCCTATCACCCTCATTCACAGGAGAAAAACTTATCGCACACTTAACGGACAGCTGTAACCAGTAATGTGGAATAGACTGCCAAGTGACATTAGAAACATTAATTGCCTTTTAACATTTCAAACCAGAATCAAGCAGCTCCTTCACATTCAGAGCTATTAAGAATATTAGAATATTATTGTACATGTTTGATATTTTTTGCTTATGTTTCGTTTTGTTTCAGTAAGATAACCATTGAGTATTGTTGAAATATGTTTGTAGCACCTTGAGTGGTACTATACCAGAAAGTGTGCATTAGAAATACTTATTATCATTATTATATATTATTAAAAAACTTGTATAGCTACAACACATAATTCATTCATTTCTGTCTCATCTGAACCCCCCCCCCCTTTCAATTATAACAAGTAGTCTATTAGAAATGATGGCATAGACTGCTTTATTTTGACAACTGCCTTATAATCATTTACCCTCTTTATTACCTAAAAGTTAGACTGAGTCCTCACAAAGGTCATCAACATTTTGACCTAATGGCCTTGATATCAATGATGTACTTTATCATGAGAAGTTACATGGAGTAAGAAACAAACCAAAACTCAAAAGCGATGCAGGAAATACTCTCGATCAAAGGCAATTAGTCATGCTTGATCAGCCGCGACATGGTCTTTGACGACAATATTGAAATGAAACCATTTTGAACATCAAACTTCCTGTAATTTATTTGAACTGTAAGTAAATGACTGTCACCACTGTATAACCATATATGCATATATTTCACTTTGTAAATAGTAAATGAGGTTCTTTCATTATATTTTTTTTTCTTGACATGCAAACATGGCCTATCCACACTTAAATTGTAAACAATTGTGGTAATTATTTATTATTTCCGGTTTCCTGCACATGATTAAAGTCACTAGTGTAGGAGTAATAATATAAATAGTAGAAGTAGTAGAAGTAGTAGTAGTAGCAGCAGCAGCAGCAGCAGCAGCAGTAATAGTTGTTGTAGTAGTGTAGTAGTAGTAGTAGTAGTAGTAGAAGGAGCAGTAGTAGTAGTAGTAGTAGTAGTAGTAGTAGTAGTAGTAGTAGCAGTAGTAGTAGTAGTAGTAGTAGTAGTAGTAGTAGTAGAAGTAGTAGTAGTCATAGTAGTAGTAGTAGTAGTAGTACAAAACTTAAAGATAACATTTAACAAATTCATAGTGACGAAGCTTTTCGACCTGCACTCATCGGGTCACAACGCAGGAATGAGAGAATACAAGAAAATGTAGTAGTAGTAGTAGCAGAAGTAGTAGTAATAGTAGCAGTAGAAGTAGTAGTAGTAGTAGTAGTAGTAGCAGTAGTAAAAGTAGTAGTAGTAGAAGTAGAAGTAGAAGACATAGAAGTAGAAGTAGCAGAAGTAGAAGTAGCAGAAGTAGCAGAAGTAGAAGTAGCAGAAGTAGTAGTAGAAGTAGTAGTAAAAGTAGTAGTAGTAGTAGTACAGTAGTAGTAGTACAGTAGTAGTAGTAATAGTACAGTAATAATAGTAGTAGTAATAGTAGTAGTAATACTAGTAGTAATAATAGTAGTAGTAGTATTAGTAGCAGTAGTAGTAGTCGTAGTACATGTAGTAGTAGTAGTCGTAGTACATGTAGTAGTAGTAGTCGTAGTACATGTAGTAGTACATGTAGTAGTGGTAGTAGTAGTAATAGTAGTAGTAGTGTATAGTCTTATTTTAAATAAAATATTTCTGCATTTGCCAATCAAAAAAAAAAAATCTTGAAATTTTCAGGAGAACCACATTTTGTAAACAAGAGTGTACTTGTACATGGAAGTTTACCTTGTGATTCTTAAAGGGAAAGTTCACCCTGGTATTAAGTTGATTTGAACAAAAGAAGAAAAATGAAAGAAACAGATTAGTGAAAGTTTGAGCAAAATCCGACATGAAATAAGAAAGTTATGTATTTTTGAATTTATAATCAATCAGACACAAATTGGCAACTCCATGACGTATCTTGCAAGCTCATGTCCCGTTTGCTCAGTACAGAAAATCTCATCAATTTTCATTTTCTCAGTTTTTTATGAAGGAATAGATTTGGTTCATAGAGGCTTTATGCAATAACATATGAGCCATAATGATATCTAAGGCATATGTATGATTGAATATTTCCTGAAGAGAAATGGAATTTTATAATTTTTGAGGTACAGGGTAAATGGCAAAGGAGCTCAAAGATACGTCACAGAGTTGCAAATTTGTTTTTGATTGATTACAACTTCAAATATTCATAACTTTCCTATTTCTTATCGTCTTTTGCTCAAACCTTCACTGATATATTTCTTTAATTTTTCTGCTTCTTTTAACATCAACTTACAATCTGGGTGGACTTTCCTTTTAAGGCTACAAGATTGGATATTCCTTGCAAATCCTGTCAGTATGTGAGCTGGAATTTCAGTTATGAGTTTAATTATTATTGGCCATAACCACAACTACATACTACGCACGGGCCACTAAAATTCTTTCACTTTCTGTCCACTCCAGACACCCTATATGGCCATTCCAATACGTCAAGCTAGTTCAGAAATCAATTTAACAGAACCGTGATCAAAATCTTGCATTTTTTAAAATCCTGATCCTAACCGCACTGGCAATGATATTTTTCTTCTTTTTTAAATAGTGTAGGTCCAAGGTATGTGGTCATTTGTAGTTGCATACATTACTAAATAATATTGTGGAGTCATGAACATCAATTGACATCAAATGTGTCAATTCACTTCACATTTGGTCTGATCCCATCTCTGATAGAGCTATTAACATTTGGCAGTCATCAGATAAGAGGTCCAAAATATATGAGACAAAAGAGCTTGGTCTTGCTATAATTTCTTGTGCACTTTGTGTATTTGGGTCTTGATGCATTTTGAGTCTACCAGCGGAAGAATCTTTTATGAAGGGTACTATTTAACACTTTGACAAGGCAATGAGGGTGGTTGAATTGTTCATTAATATCTGTAGAAATGTAAGAAAAAATGTCCCTGCAAGTATTTCAAGAAAATGATCCACTTCCAGAAAAGGTTATTACTGTTCCTTTTCAATAACAATAATGATACTGAGAATTTTATTTGTGCCTCTATACTAACTAGGCCTATCATCATAAATAACATGAGAACTACAAGACTAATTTCATTGAAATTCCATAACACTGTTGCCAACCATATAATCTTCCTTCCTAAAACCTTTCAAAATTGACTTTACAACAAGTAGTTTCTAGAGTTAAATAGTTCCTTTAATACAAAGAAGACTGTGAATACAGCTATCAAAAGTGAATGGTTTTACAGAACCGGATAGAGTCTGAAATGTCCATTGTATTTTGGAATCTACATGTAAGTTTCAGGTGTCAAGTTTAAAGGGAGTGGCAAGTCGTAATCCATGGGCCTGACCAGTTGGCCTGACCAGTTGGCCTGACTCGGGGAAATTCGGATACAATCAGGTCCAATCGTGCGCTACCGAAGGAATGTTATTGCCGGATTCCTCGCGCGATCGTTAACTCGAATCCCTCCATACGCAACCGACCAATGAAATTCAAATACTGGAATAAAGAACTCGCGATCTTGTTTACTCAAATTTGGGTCAATGTCACAGAACTCCTAGTTCTGTGGTCAATGTGCGAACTTTTATTAGCTGCGCACGATAAATTGAAGTCGCTTTGAACTTTGATCCAGAGAAAGGAGCAGCCAACTGTAAAAGCGCCCATAGATTGCGACTTGTCGCTCCCTTTAAGATGAAATACATTCTCAACCTAAAAGGTGAATTGGAGAGGATTCAATGGAAGTATGATTTCTCCTGGTACGTACACTTCATATATCAATAGATTAACAGGGCTCTACATGTATATGACCACTTTCACACTTGCTGCCATGAAGAGCTGGTTGGGTCATTACTCAACCCATATCTGTACATGCCATACGTCAAAACCTGACACTGATCAATATATTTGACTGCCCACTTGTACAACCACCGTAGACTTATATTCCGTTTTTGACTGCTAAAAGTAAGATTTGTCTGCCGAAATCAAACATCAAATCTCAAAGCATATTGTATGTTGTTTTAAGGTAACTTACATGCTTTTACAAATTTTTCTGACATGACTGCTAAGAAAGCAAGTGCATGTACCAATATATATGCTTGTAGATTAAGCAACCACATGTTTTCTATAAAAAATATTGTCTATCCTATCTCTTGTAAAACATAAAATGACATATAAGCAGTCAAAGAATTTCTATCTCCTGTCCCTCTTCTATTTTCACTGACCTCAACCAAAGCATCACAAATAACAACTCTGGGTTGCCAACAAATGTAAGCCGGCCAACCAAATTTTGCCCAACAGTCTATTTTGGTTGCCAGGGACCTCGGGCAACTGCTAAAATCAAGCCCTGCATGAGTAAGTAGAACAAGACAAGGGCCCATATATGTGATTTATCTGACTGTATTGTCATAAAAAGTTTATAGAACGATGTTCTCTTAAATCGAAATCTCAAACCTCAAATTTATGAGGGAAGACTTATCTGGTTTCAGCCGGATACTGATAATATATTAGGATTCACATGAATCAAATTATTTCTCCTGGTACATATTAAAGTGTACATAAACTGATAGATTAACTTCAATTTGCAGGTCAGGTTTTTTTCTTAAAAAGCTATTTTCATTAAAATTTCAATCTGATCTCAAAAGCATGCATACAAACATGTATATTCAAAAACTTGCATAGTTTTGCCTTTTTCATACCGGTAATTAAAAATACATGCATACAGGTAGGATCTCTGCTTTCAGACATACATATACAAATTTGTGATCTTGTTTAGACATCTTTTCATATGTTTTATACAAAGAGAACACATACAGCACTAAACTATTCTTTGTGCTTTCTATTCAATCTTAATATCACTGGGCCTTTGGTATACTCTTGTGATACAAGAGCTCTGAAGTAGGGGAAGACTGCAGCATTCAAGCCAACAAGGGTGCAATTACATACACATTTATTGCAACTGCATTTAAAAACTTCAGATTTCATAATGGTGATCCTTGATTAGTTTGTTGTGGCACAAACTTTCGCAACATAAAACTTTCCCAAATTGTTAATAACAGCCAATTTTGCAGAAAGAAACTTTCGCAAATTGCAATGATTTTATGTTGTTTCAATTGTGATTTGATTATTTTGCAGCATGAAGCTTTCGCAAATCTCGACCACTCACGAAATTCACGAAAGTTTCATGCACGCTAAATTTTCTGGTTTTACAGTTAGTGCCTGACTCAACATTCACAGTATCAAGGATCTTTGCCAATCCTTACTCATATTCTTATTCTCCTCCGTTTCAATATTCCTTTTTACATGTACTTCTACCATTTTGTCCATACTCTCCTTTTCTACAATTTCCAAAATCTCCTCTTACCTTCATTCTCTTTTCTCTAAATGTACTTAGTATTTTATTATTCAAATTTGATATATATGTTTTTTGTAAATTTTCTTTTCTCTCATCATTTCATGAGGGGTTTGCAGCCAATATAGCATCAACAAGCACTGATCATATAATTCAGGATAAAATCTTCATCAAGCCCCTACTATGAATTCTAACAGTTTCTGCCTACATTTATTTAAAGAAAATATTATATTATAGCAAACCTTAAAATCAAATTACGATTTCATACCGCTCTGCATATGAGGGTTAATCTAATGAGACGCAGACTGATATCTTCATGTTTAAATAAAAAATTAATTACTCCTCTCCAATCTAGCATTTTTTCTTTCCTTCAGTCCCATCCATTCAGTATTGATTGGGTGTGACCCTCCATTTGAGATTGATTTCTTCTTACTGTAAAACGAGATGGTTGAATTTGGAATCTACTTGTTGTGAAAATGTTTGTTTGGGTAACATCCTGTAGATCGCTGTCAAGTGCTTGTTTAAGATGGGCTTCTTATATTAACAAGCCATTAGTGATATTGTGTCTCGCCCACTTGTGATAACTAGAAATATCGCGATCTCTGTTGCATGCAACAGAATTGTAGCCATTGTGAAATATCTGCCATAGAATGTAACATCCCATAAAATTTGAGAAGGGCTATTTCATGAAATGCTTGTCCCTTCACCTACTTCTCCTCCACATATTTGTCATAACAGAGTCTTGCAGGTAAACTTGAACATTTGACCTGAAATGACCTTTGACCTTACCATGTGACCTCAGATGGCAGCATAACATGCAGGTCCCCCAAGATGCTTCTACAACCCAAGTTTGGTTGAAAAGTGAGTGACAGTTGCAAAGTTATCTGTCATAAGAGAGTCTTGCAGGTAAACTTTAATGTTTGACCTTATCATGTGACCTCCAACGGTACCATAACATGCAAGTCCCCTTAGTGCATCTACAACCCAAGTTTGGTTGAAAAGTGAGTGACGGTTGTATAGTTATCTGTCATAAGAGAGTCTTGCAGGTAAACTTTAACGTTTGACCTGAAATTACCTTGAACTTATCATGTGACCTCCAACAGCACCATAACATGCAGGTCCCCCTAGTGCATCTACAACCAAAGTTTGGTTGAAAAGTGAGTGAAGGTTGCAAAGTTATCTGTCATAAGAGAGTCTTGCAGGTAAACTTTAACTTTGACCTGAAATGACCTTTGACCTTATCATGTGACCTCCAACGGCACCATAACATGCTGGTCCCCTTAGTGCATCTACAACCAAAGTTTGGTTGAAAAGTGAGTGAAGGTTGCAAAGTTATCTGTCATAAGAGAGTCTTGCAGGTAAACTTTAACTTTGACCTGAAATGACCTTTGACCTTATCATGTGACCTCCAACGGCACCATAACATGCTGGTCCCCTTAGTGCATCTACAACCCAAGTTTGGTTGGAAAGTGAGTGACGGTTGCAAAGTTATCTGTCATAACATTTGTGACGACGACGGACGGACGCCATTTGGATCCCTTAGTCTCTCGCCTTCACCTCCAGTGGGCGAGACAAAAACAGATTGAAATGCTTCAGGAGAGTGGAAATTTAATGCAAAAATATTTAAAACTGAGAAAAGCACTGAGATGAAGTGCAGATGATGTGGCAATCTGAAAGAAAAAATCCATGTACAATCCATACTATGCATCAATGTCACTTAATATGCAGTAACATCCTCATATTTTAATTCACCTCTTTTTCCTTTTTCTTTTTTGAAGGGAGCCAGGCACTTACAATATTTCCTGTGCCGTTCCTTCATCTTTTGGGGGTTTTTTCAGGCTAATTATCCTCATGGAGTTCTTATTGAGTATTGTCTTTTATATCCTATACTACAAAGAGAGGAGGAGGAGGGGTGAAGCCTTCCAAACTTCTCTGGGTACTTATTAGCATAAAAATATGGCTGTGATACTGACAAAATCATCCACCAAGAAAAAATTTCCGGGTCTACGGCATCATTTTTTAGAGTCTACAGTTACATTATATACATTTCTATGACCTTCTATAGTTCTTCCAACCAACAGCCGTTTTGTGGTATATATCTATTTCAAAATGGAACACCTGTCTGAAAATGCCATCTGTTTCTTTTTCATCACTATTACCATATTTCAGCAACACTATCCCTTCCTCTCATCATGTAAGTAATACTTCTCGAGCTGATAAATTTAGTACAGTTGTTGTCTTCTAAGCTTTTCATGGCAACTTCATATACAGAGTTTCTGCCAGAGCATAAAACAGCTCAAGCAGAGTTGGAAGACCGCTGTCCTCATTTAGCCTGAGTTTTCAAAAAGTCTGCTAATTTTGATCTGGGGAAATTAGCCTAATCATAATTAGCCCAAGCTTATTCGCAGTGAATACAGTAACACATCATTTTTCTGAAAGCAAAATAGGGTCCGTAATTCCGAAAATGAAATAGGGTTCTTACTTCCAGAAAATAAAAAGTGTTCATAATTGCGAAGGTTCATAAATCTGAAAATAAAACAATGTTCAAAATTCCAAAGGTTCATAATTCTGAATATGAAATACAACCCTGTATCGCTTTGGGACTATGAACCTTTATTTCATTTTTGAAATTATAAGCCTTATTTTATTTTCAAAATGATTCGCAGAACATTGATTTTAAAAAGACTTTAAGGGTATGTTATGTCACTGACTTGAAATCTCAGATTCTATCACATCAAATAAAATTCTGAGAATACCACCCCGCTACCCATTGAGCCAATCCACTTTAAATGTACATTTTGTAATGGAGACCCTTTTAATCCTGCTCGTATTACACATGCTTCATATAAAACTGCTACCACTCTATAGGCCTATATATCAATGGTGCTTCAAAAAGGTGCTAAATTCAATAAACCCAAACAGGTTTATATTGATTTGTTGACATTCATCATACTCACGTGTCTGTTTTGTTCTTTCCCATGGCATAGAATTCCCTTCGGAGCCATCTGTATTGCATGCAATCAGAGACAAGAACAAACAAAAAGATATATTATCAACACCCCATTCTCGGAGACACATATATATGTATCAATGTCAAAAAGTGTAATAACTCATTCACTGTTATATTTCTTAAATGGAAACTACTCCAAATATTGACAGGAGGTTGATCAATGGTTTGTTGAGGGATAAAAGCCATATTGCTGCACCCAACTTGTCATTGGATCCCAAAGAAATTAACTGCCAGACAACATGATTCTGGAGAGTACATAAACTGGATATTGAATGTCCTCCTCTTTTGTCTGAGTTCTGTTTGTAAGGATTGTCTGAACATACAAAGGAGAGACATACTTACCTTACAATCAATACATCACACCTCAATTTTGTAAAATAAAAAAAATACCCCACGTCAGATTTATCATGATCACTCCATGCTTCTGTGCTATTACCAAAGTTCAATCCTCACATCAATATTTGGTTCTAAATATTGACAGATTTCGAATTCTGGATTTGCCCGAAATCAAATTCAATAGACCGCTCCGTAATTTATGCAAATTTTATACATACCTTTCAAACAAAGGTTGTTCTTGACAACCTGAAAGCTTGCCGGACATAGCAACAAATAATGTATGCAAACTGGATTCCAAGCATTAAGGCTCATTTATAAACAGCAGGTTAATGGAATAGATCGTCACTAGGTGCTCAGAGAATATATATGCATAAATTTGTATACATTACAGAAGCGGTCAATTGCCCAAAATTAAACTCTAGAACAAAGAGCTTTCCTTACATGTACATGTACATCCTTTTGTAGGACTCTCATTATACATTTCTATGCCTTTATCTGGTAACACATATGACGATCGTCAGGCATTTGTCTCTTCTGGTTCTCCTTTATGTTCATTAATTAACATTTTACACTCACTTTCTCTAACCGCTTTGGGTTGCCCAAGAGATGCAATCACATCTTCCATTTTGAGTCATTTTGGGTGCTTGCCCAAGAAGCTGCATAAATGATATGCTGAATGGTGCAGTATATCACTACTGTTTTCTTGACCATTTTTACCTGTTAATTTGTATGTTGTTGTGGTTTAGGAGTTTGTTAATCGTAATGAAACTACAACATCTTCTGACATGAATGTCGAAGAGCAAAAATGTACAGAAATATGGGACAAAGAATTAACCTAATGGTTAATAGATTCAACACACTTCAGAAGTTCAGATCACAATCACCACACACTTAAATAGAACGTTGAGTTCTGGGAAAGGTAAAAGATAATCTTTCTCATTTTTGTTACGTTAGTTTGGAAGATTATCATAGTAGAAATGTCCCCTGAAAAAGATCGCTCTTCAATTGCCCTCACATTCAAAATATGACAAGAAATGGCAGAAAAGTTTGGGCCTAATATTTGTGTGTAGTACTACACATTTCTGTGTGCAGTGCATGTGACTCTCAGCAGGATCGAGTCAATTTCTTATCATTTTGGTGATTCCAAAACCTTACAGCATACACCAATTATTATGTGCTATATAATCAACCTTTACCAATTGCTTTGAGACAATTTCCTTCACAATTCAATCTCATTAACAAATTTCAACTTTACCTTTAAAAAACAATCTCTACAGAATCTTTGGACTAATAGTTCTTCCACTAACATCGAAGCCTTCATGTATTCAAAACTGAACTTGAAGTTCTCGTAATAGAAATGTGCATAAGAGAAAGCAGATAAGAGCACATGTACATGTAATCCTAAACAAAATTATAGTGTCATAGAAATATTATAAATCACCATCACTATTATCACTTTGCAATAGAATAGATGGTTACCTACAAGTGCTAGAAATATTGAAAAGGTTTTAAAAATGTTTATACCACAACACATACATGTATATCAGAAAATGGCATTGAAGAGAGACATACTGAAGCTTTTCGTCTTGCACTCATTATATTTTGTGCACTTTGTTCCTTTAGCTTCAGGATATATTGTTCGATTTCGTCTTTCTGTTCATTCTTGCGGTATACTCTGATGAGTGCAAGACGAAAAGCTTCAGTATGTCTCTCTTCAATGCCATTTTCAGATTCTGTAGTACCAAACATCTTTTCAGATACTGGGTATTTCCATGATAATTGTACATATTTGTCTGTTTGTACATGTTCGTCTGTTTGTACATATTTGTCTGTTTGTACAGGTTTGTCTGTCCTACCTTCTGACTTGTAATGGATAGCTTGCTTTCTCTGTGTCTTCTACCAACCATTTAAGCCCTGTTATCCATAAGTGATACTCATCAGCATTCACAGCTAAAACATGAAAAAAGATGAAAACAGACAACTCAGTGGTTAAATAAATATGACAAATGATAATGATTATGGTGATAATAGTAATAATAAAAAAATAATACACATTTTTAAAGTTGGTATATTTTCTACACATCAAAAATATTTTTTTTCTCTGTTTAACAAATTTAATGCAACAGAAGAGTGAAATTGGATGAATTATTCTCAGTCAACATGTATGACACAATTTTCATACCAATTTTTGTATTCAAACATTGACAAAGCAATAAATTATCTCGTATAATACTGAGACATTTCTCAATTTTTACCTGATTGCCACATTTGACAACCTTATCACAGCAAAATCTGGTGACGTGTCATTAATAGCTCATTTTATCAAGATATATCAGAGAGCTAATATCATTCTTTGTTGACACAAAATGGTAAAAGGAATTTTTGGCTACATGACATAAATTTGAAATATAATTTAAAAAGGAAAAGTACCATTAATTTTCAGCAGTAAGGATTTTATTTCAATTCTCAATTCTTTTTGTTATTCATAAGTTGCTGTTTGAGGGAAAATTTACCGATATACGGTACACCCATTCACTCTCTTTTCCAAACTGTCTTCATGGTTTCCTCTCCCTCTCTTCTATTCTCTTTTCTCACAAACTTGAATCCCTCTCCTCTTTTTCTTCTCTCCCTTCTCTCACCCTCTCTTCTCTTTCTCTCTCTCTCTCTCTCTCTTTTCCTCTCTCTCTCTCTTTTCCTCTCTAACTTTCTTCCCCAACTCTCTCTCTCTTTCACTTTCAATCTCTCTACCCTTCTTTCCCTGTTTCTTTCTGCTTACTCTCTCTCTCCCATTAGTACTCCCATCTCTAGGTTCATTTCATATTTTCCTGCCAATCACAGCCAGGGCCAGAGAGATAGAAATCTTGGTTAATTGGTTACCAATTTGATATGGTGCTTTGCTCTGGCTGGCATTTGGCAGGATATTAATCTAGATGATCATCAGAAAATAATGTCAACAGACAGACTATCATCCCACCAAAACCAATCAATGGCAATGACATGAATATGGGATTCAGCCACTAAAAGGAAAGTGCCCAGAATTAAACGTCATCAATGAATACATTTATTTTTTGTTCATAGGTGCTCATTATGCCTATGTTATGTATATAAAACAATATTTTCTCAAAGCAATTTGAAATTTTTAATTAATCCAATTTTAACAGTGTTGCTCATATTCAGTTCACCACAGCTCATCCAGAATTAACAGAGCTAAACTGCTTCCTTCTCCAGCATAATCTATATTAATGAAAGGCAATCTCAAGTTCTAGGAAGTACATTTAGAGAGAAACTTTGTCAAAGTCTTCATGAAAGTTTGTCATGCAGTGAATGAGTCGTGGAGAACACTGTACTGAAAAGCCACGCCCTGGATAACGAGTAAGCAGGGCGTTCGGTAGTTTTCCACGAAATTCCACTTGGCGAAAAATAAACAATATTGACCAAAGAATTGCAGTTGCCACTTCCAACATGGTTTTTCTGTTCCTTCCCCTCCAAGCTACTATTTTCTATCACATATACGAATGAAGCTTAAGTACGAAACTATCCAATCATGCATAGAATCTATGATCTATTTTATATAACATGGTGGTCAAGGTATTCTTCTTCTGCTAGTAATCTTCAAAGGGCTATGCAGCCTATCATGAAGATGAACTAAAGATTACAAGTGGTGTGAGGAAGAGTGATATGTGGTTTTATCGATATGAAAGATGCTTCAGGAGTAGTTCTGGAAGCACTTTGGATTGTCAGCATATACTATAGATGCTGGCAGGCTATATTCCATTCAGAGATACAGCATTGGGAAAATGAAAATCCGTCTTTGTCGCCTCTTTACGTGGTACATCTTGAGGGTCTTGACATGGTTCTTCCGTGTTTGTGATATGTTGAAGGGGAATAGTATTTCTATCTGTATCGCAGGGAGACTATCTTGTGCACCATCTCCTTCCTATTGATCAAAACATTTTCATCCATTGTTATCAAAGCCATTGATATACCCCTCTAGGGCCCCTCCTTACATACCCTCACCCTCGGCCAAATGGGAATATTTGGTTGAACCTATGTAACAAATCAGGACACATTCCAATCATCATGGAAGCCTTTTCCTCTTGCACCATGTATTTGCTGATATACGCGTATACATAAAAATTCCCCCTTCAGACAGGCAAAATTATATGGTGTACCTTACAATTACTCCTGACATGCATGGACGGCGATCCCAGGGGGGACACATCCCCCCCCCCCCCCCCCCGGGAAATTTTAATTTTTTTTTAAAGCAACCCATGATAAAGGAAATGAAATGAAAAATGATATAACTTGTTTTTTTTTAATCAAAATGTGAATATTGAATTGCAGATTATTCTGTAAAGAAATGAAAGGTTTGAGCATCATTTCGTATTAAAAAAAAAACTCTGTAAAGAATCACATTCAATATGAATATCAGATCACACAATGAGTGAGTGCTCAAAGTGCCACGAGGTGACCAACAGAACCTACAAGCAGGGCTAAACACTTAATTTATCATTAAAAAAAAAATTGTGTTTCGGAATTACGAACCTCAGAATTATGAACCTTCAGAAAAACGAACTTTCGGTAAAACGAGTACCCCCCAATATGTTTGGGGTATGTACATGTCTGATCAAACTTCAGAATGAGGGGGGGGGGGGGGATGGAGTTAAGATTTGGGGACCCACAACTGTTTTCTTCCCTCCAAAACGAGTTTCTCTATACCAGTTGTTTACACAATACATGTATTTTTTCCAATGCGTATGCCCATTTCGCTATGGTAATCCTTTATGTTTTTTCAGTATTTATGTTATTCATTACTTTCTTTATATCTGTTCTTAAATGGGCTCTTAATACTATAATCTTTCACCAGGGAGGCAATTACAGCTTACAGGCGATGTACATGAAGATGTAAATAAAGAAAAATGGTTGACAAGAAAGACAAATTCCATAAAATGTCTACAAATGGCACCTGTACATGTATATTGCTGTAAATTCCCATTTCCAGTACCTTGTTGCAAATAACATTTGACAACTAAGGACCTACAGCATTTTGTCTAAGGTCATTAGGACGCAAATCAAACAAGTGTGAATAATTCATTTTTGTGAGGTGCTCATTCCCTCACTCCTGAGATTTTTGTGCAGTATTAACAAATTACAAGTAGCAATCTCAAATATACACAAAAAGAAACATAAAATTGCATATTTAGCGTGTTATAATGTCCATTTTTGTCCCAGAGGAGCTCTTCTTAGATGTTCTACAGAAAAGGTAAGATTTTCTTATCGGCAATCTTTATAGTTAACACAATATTTTAAAGCTTTTGGGGAGTTGTCAATCTTTTAAAGGGGTACCTCACTGAGCGGGGAATGCAAACGTAACGAATATTGGGTTCCGTCAGGGGTTCATAAAAGGTTACAAGAAAGTTCGCAAACAAGTTTTTCTTGTAGTAAACAGATTTCTTGTCGCAAAGAAATTTTTGAACATGAATTCAAAATATCTTTGCAAAATTATTTTTCCGCAAACAGCTGCAAGTGTTTGCAAAATAGTTGTGAGCCTATGCAAACGGTTGTAAGACATGTCAATACAGTTATTTTTGATTTGCTAATGCTAGCGACAACATGACCATGGTTCCTCTATGAATCGACCCACTGAAACCATTTGCCATACTCTTCTGTTCTACAATAGCTGCAGCAGCGAGGCAAAGCAATTTTTCAAGGGCAGCAGTGCATTGGGCCTCTTCCTGGCAGAAATTCATTTCCATACTCTCGAAATCCATCTTAAAAAGGCAAGTCGTTTGAGATCTCTCTTTGACAGTGGTCAGAAGAAATCTGAATGCTTGGGAAAGTTCGCTTACGCTTTTATAGGGTTGGGTCCATGGATTCGCCTGGTACTTTACCAGGAGTTGGCAAAAGGTCCCAAACGTTCACAAACAGTGGCAAAGGATTGGCAACTAGTTGATAATGTTCGCAAAAACTGTCTCTAACATTTGCCTATAGTCAATAATAGTCGTACTGTCTTTCGCAAACACCTTGCAAACCTTCACGTGAATGTTGTTAATTGTCGCTAAGTGTCGCTAATGACAGAGGTGAACCCTGATGTCGCCAACATTCGTCAGAACAGTTGGCAAATCCAAAAATCGCAATGTTTGTAAGCATTCGCTGCTCAGTGAGATACCACCTTTAAAGCTGATTTCCAGAGTAAAATTACTGTGTATCTTTCTACATTTGAATTATTCACGAGTATATGAATCATACAAAAGTTTGCAATCATTATTGTGCCTTCAGAAATGAAGGCTGTCCCAAAGGGAGCCAAGACAAATTCCATTTTTTCAAAGTTGCACAGTATTTCTCCATCTAGCATCATTTGCATTACACATATCCTGTAAATGCCATTCTGTTTGGGTTTTTTTCATTTTTAGCACCAAAATATGCAAAAATAAACCTTGTAAATTTGTGTTTTTCTAGAAGTATGGCTAATTTATGTTTAATTATCATGCTTATTACACCTCCTTGAAATTACATAGAAAGCATGCAAAGACAATTTCAATTTTTTTATTTCATACTTCCTCAAAAAGGCACAAAATATGTGAAAATTTTTATCACCAAAATATTGCTTTTATAACCAGGTCACACTGCCAAACAAAATAATCAAAATATTTGCTTTACGGGTATAATGTTATGTTTTGTTTGGTCTTTCACTGTTGTGGTGTTGGTTTCTTGTGTGTGAATGGAGTAGTATAAACTTACCAGCTACTGAAAGTGTCTTAAGTCTGAACTCTGTGCCATAGAAGACTACGAAGCAGATGTTGTTTGGATGTCTGCGATGTTCCTCCGGCCACTTCTCAAAATCTTTGGAAGTCTTGCCCGGCCTGATCTCTTTGATTTCTCTGATATTGACTGTGATGATAAAAATAGATGAAAAATACAATAAATTTTACAAATTTTGTTTATAAATGCTGCATTTTAGCATTTCACTGAGAATTATCAACCTGGTCAATTATAATTCACACTTTCCACTCCCTGCAGGGGCAAGTATTAAAGGAGAATTAACCCCTGAGTACAAATTTACTTATATTGAAAGGTGTAATATATTCCTACTTATTGGCCTAAATCATTTTCTAATAAGATATCAGAAAAGGGTATAAATAAAGATATTCCAACACCCGGCATCGTCTCCTACTCATTTACATGGGGGTTGCCATTTTCTTGCTGATTTGGATTTGTACATGAACCATTGAGAAATGTTCCGGTCAGGAAGATATTTTGAATCCAAGACCTAAATTGCTTTTCTTCATTACCTAAAATCCCATATGTGACGAAAAATATAAAGTGGGTGTTTACATGATTTATAAAAATTAAATCTTTATAATGATACTTTTAAATTGTCTGGTTTTGCTTAACAAAAATCTATTTTCTTGGGTTTGCCAAACAGAGCAGTATGCAGCATGCATTCTGACTTTTCAAGTCCCATTATCCGAAAGCAGGTGAATGCATAGTTTGCTGCTATAGATGCTCAGGGAAGAAGCATCCATAAAATTTGAATTAATTTGCTCCGTCCATTGCGTCACAGTATCTAGAAAATAGATTTATATTAAGCGAATATCGATTTTCAACAGAAATATATAAGGAAATCTTCAGTTTAAAAATAAATTGACATATCTATTCTATATTTTTAATCTCAAATGGGTTTTTAATTTTGAAAAAGGCAATTGGGCATTTGGATTAAGAAATTCTTCTTGTACACATAAAAAAATGGCAGCCCCCATGTATTGCTAGCAGACGATACATATTGCTAGCAGATGATAAATTTTGCTCAGAAAATCTTGATTCGTATCGATCTCGTATATTTTGACGCGAAGCCATATAGTCTAACAAGTAGGAATAAATAACACCTTTCAACACTATCGTCTTTATTGTTTGAGGTTAATTCTCCTTTAATAGTCAGTTACCATTTTATAGGCATGCTATGTATCCTAACATAACAGTGAAGTAACATTCAAATCCAACCAGATAACCACTTACACACATGGGTATAAAAGAAAAACAAAGTACACAAAATGCTTGTGTTTTAAATAAAGTTGAGTTCCGGTCATGTGATTACATTGTGAACGAAACTATCACAAAGCAATTGGGAAAGGTTAATCATGTATACATGTACATAAGAATTTGTGTCTAATGTGAGGTTTTGGAATCCTCAAAACAATCAGTAATTGATACAATCTCTCACAAAAGCACATGCACTGCACACAGAAATGGTATAAGGAACTGCACAACCTACATGTACACACGTGGCAAGAATGTTCGGGCCCGAACACTTCAGCTATTTCTCATCATACTGTACACTGTATTTTAAATATGAGGGTATTTGAAGACCAATCTTTTTTCAGGGGACATTTCTACTATGATGTTCTTCCAAACTGACATAAAAGGAATGAAAACGCTCACAAATTATTTTTCACCTTTCCCAGAACTCAAACTTCTCTTTAAGACAATTTATGTAAACTGTAAGAGGGCTATAGGACATCATTACTATGGTACCTCCAGACAACTTAGACAAGTTTTCAAATCACTCAATTATGACACTCTACAGATTAGTATCTACATGTACGCAAGCCTCACTAGCACTCAACTATTTACAAAAGTGGTTACCCTTCAATTCAAATCAGGTAGTTTACTGGTTAAACCTCAATCCAAACAGGTATTTCCATATTTCAAAGTTTTCAACACACAAACCTGGTTTATACACATATATAGAAAATAATGTAAACTCAATGTTTCTACTTTGGTGTATTTGACTTGTGTCGATAATTCCCCTTTAAAACACCTTTAACAATTTGGCAACATTTAATTTCCTGGTAGGCTATGTAGGGCAATATCATGAGGAAGCAAGCATTTTGTGTCAATAACAAATGCGCCTAATATGCTAACCATCTGATTCTGCTTTTACACTTATAGAGCAATAAATGATCATGAAAATGGTCTTTCATATGAAATCAAAACTTATTTTCGTTTCAATCATTGAAAATTACAAGTGGGACTTTGCCACGATGGACATAAAAAATTTCTTTCATTGTGTATTAAAGAGGATAACCTTTTTTTTAATAATTCATTTCTCATTTCAAATTAAACTGAAGTGAATATACAGCTCTGTTTTTAGAACATATCCCTTCAAACATTCATGGGATTCATTATTTTTTCCAACCGTTCTAACAAATATGCACACCAGTGACACCATACTCATCAAAAATAAATTCCGTTTCACAATTTGTAATGCAATAGCAACGGAATAGTCATGTGGGCGGTATTACCCCAAGGGCACTTTTACCCCAATTAATACATTTTCAACTACATGTACATGTAGACTACTGTCATCAACATAGAAAGGGGATTCCCTTCCTGTAATGAGACCTGTTCAACTAGGATGTTACAAGTTGTTGTTTTTTTAGAACTTGTTTGCTTTTTCGCGCTGTTAACGCTCCTTAGTTGTCATTTTTGGGTTGTTATCGTTGACGTCATTTTTAAATTTTTTTTTATCGTCAGTTTTATTGTCAGGCTGGCTTTAGGAATGTATAAATCAGGCGAGGGTTTAAATAATAAACATCATCAATACTTCCAACATATTTTAAGCTGAGATAAGTTTTTGTATGGCACAATTATTGATGGAATGAATGAAAGAATACATTTTGTTGTGTGGCTGGCAGAATGGCATTCATTTTTTTTTATTGTCAGTTTTAGGGTCAGGCTGGCTTTAGGAATGTATGAATCGGGCGAGGATTTACATACTAAACATCATCAATACTTCCAACATATTTTAAGCTCATGGCTGAGATAAGTTTTTGTATGGCACAATTATTGATGGAATGAATGAATTCAATTTGTTGTGTGGCTGGCTGAATGGCATGCGCACGTACGCTTGCCTTGTGTTGTGGTAACTCACTTATAAATAGGGTTTTGATTACTCTATACACGTCATACCATGTTTTAAACACGACAAGGATTTCTCCCTTCATCGACTAATAAAAGAGTGGAAATGGGTGGTAACTACCTAATCTTTTTACTAGTTTTGTATGAAATAAGCACATATTTTTAAAGTTTTTAAGCATGATAATTTGTACGTTTTTTTAGTTGGCTTGTTGCTAGGGTCTGCGCAGTGCTAGGACTGCCTGTGCTCTCTGATGGGATTTGCGAAGTCGCAGATGTTTGATAGGAGGAAGTATGCATGTTAAGAAAGTAAGAGCAGTCTACTTGAAGGTGCATACCCTGTTTAATACATTAAGGATGTCCCTATTATTTCCAGGCTTGGTATTAACTTGAAAATTTTAAGCAACAAACAAGTGATTATCATGAAATGAGGAGCTACATGTACATGCATCCCTTATAACATCTCCCATGTACATAAGAAACTAGAAAGGCCGTCAAAGGCGGCAGACCCACGCCTTAGCGGCGCTACAGATCGAGTAGTTGCATTCTTTCCCTAATCGATTCTTTCCTGTCACTATATTTTATATTTTATATTTTTCTCTTTTCTTATCGCAATAAAGATTTCCAAATTTGGCATAATCTACTAAATAATACATGCATGTAAAATATTATGGTTACTTATTGTTATTATTATGTAATTTGGCACAATGATACTGCATGTGAATATATTTGTTTGTGTATTTTACCTTGATTATTGTGAAAAATGTTATTTTTAAAAAGGAAGTAATAAAATATTCTTAAAAACAAAAAAAAAACTATCCGAAATGAAGTTCCTATAACCGATCATCACCAAAAATCTAATCGATTCTTTTCCTAATCGATTCTTTCCTGTCACTATCCGAACTGAAGTTTGGGTCAAAACTTCAAGGTCACACAAAATTTGCAGGGGTCAACCGATCATCACCAAAATCTAATCGATTCTTTCCTGTCACTATCCGAACATTCCCTGAAAATTTGGTGCAAATCCGTTCACCCGTTCTCTAGTTATCTTGTACACAAACAAACAAACAAACACACAAACAAACAAACAAACAAACAAACAAACATACGGAGCCCTTTACATAACCCTGCCGATTTTACCGGCGTGGGTAAAAAGTTGTCATATTTATTATAAAATGTAATTTCCTACTGAAATACTTCACTCCGTGTTTATATTTCTTTAGCATCTTCCATAACACTTAGCATCAACATAATCCTCCTTACCCTAAAAAGAATGAACGGGAAAGCCTACACTGTTCCTATAATTGACAGACAGTTCTGGATAAAGAGACTATAAATTGCATCAAAGACTATTGTCTGTGAAAAGGGCAATAGCACATACAGTCCTAATACGCTCCCTGACTCACACCTTTCTGATCAGCACACAATAAAATCCAGTGGAACCTCTTTATAACAAACTCCTTGGGACCAAGGAAATTACCTCTTTATATCGAAACCTTGTTATATCAGGGCTAAAAAACAAAGGAATACAAATAAGTGAGACCAGCAAAATTACCTTGTTATAATAAGTTTGTTATATAACAGTGTTCTTTATAACAAGGTTCCACTCTAGTGTCTGAGGAATATTGAGTCATATACAGATCAATGAACTTTGAACATTGACACATGATCATCTCATAACACAATGCTAACAATATCAACTTTTCATGACAATGCAATTCTCTTTCAGTAATTTTCTTGTACAACTTAAAATGCGCTCAATGTCTACACCAAGCTTTTATGATTGCCAGTCTGTATGTAATATGATGTCATATATGTCATATCACTATTTATTCCAGGAAAGACAGTCTCATACTTTCATGATGATTCATTCCAAAAACAACTTTGTTTGGGGATCACTAAAGTAGGCCTATATATTGCCCAATATTTCATTCAACAAAAATACGAAGTATTCGGAAGTCACTAGGAAGGCCTACATTTGTACATGTATACCTTCCTTAATATTTCAATGAGACCAAAAAAAAAAGTTTGGGGTGGAATATACACATATCACCCATTATTTCAATCAAGCACAACAATTTTGTTCGGGTCTCAAATGATGCATTGCCTAAGTTTTAATTCAAACAAAATCCACCACAAATATTTTTGTTTTTTATCATTGTTTGCTGACATTGCTGCTTGTGTAATATTTCAGCTGAGCACAGGCATTCTGGTTAGTGGCACAAACAGACATACATGTACCTACATTGTCCAGAATGGACCTTTTACTATAGGTCTACTCTTTCATCAATCTTTTTAAGCAAGCTTCCATGCATACATGTACATTATGGTGGTAATAGCTTTAGAAGTATCTTCCTCACCTTGTACAGTATTTAGTGATTGAAAACTTGACATCAAATTCTGTGCCTTACTTCTACTCTATATCAAATACTGAACAGGATATCTCAGTGTCTCCCTATTTACTCTGGGTTTTTTTTCACAGTCCTGTTTTGGAATCAAACTACCGTTGATATAACTTACTTTAAAAACTAGAAAAAGATTACCAGGGACGTACATCAAGTTCCTTATTCTCGTGGAATAGTCTGTACTTCCCCTAAAATTACGATCTTTTTTTAAAAACCTAACAGTTTGCACGTGACAGGTTGAATCTGTGTCTTTACAAAAGGGGACCTGTTCCAACAATCACATTAAAGCCCTTTTGAACTTCCTCAAGCCAACATAGAAACGGATACATAGGAAAACATTAAAATCACCAGGATCTCTGTCTAACAACCTCGATTAAGATTGTCTCTAGGGACATTCTGCTGACAGCATCTTACAACAAACTACTAATGTCTATGGAGACTAAAGGCAAACATGTATGTCCCAAAATATTTTGAGTTGACATAACCGCTCAAGTCTTAGCCACTAATACCGATAAGTATAAAGGCAAAGTAAAATACATTACTAATTTCTCATCAGGAAAATGTGAAAGGGGTTTCATTATCAATTTTTTCCTGCACTGGCTGTACATACAAGTTCAAGTTCAGCTAAAATTTCGCTCTTATATTTTGATTTGTCAATGTAGGCCTTCTATAGAGATTCAAAACAACCAAAGTTGAAATTGCTTAGATTTATAACTGATTTTTGGCACCGTATTGTCTATATTCCCTCAAATTCTTTAATAAAGTGTATTTTATGTCATTTAACAAAAATATCAAATTAAAAAAATTAGGAGGGGGAGAAGCAAAATGAAAAAAAAATATCAATCCGTTTCATTTGGCCTAAGGGAGACATGCCTTAGACCAAGCAGTCAGTAACTCCTTGCATGAACATGCATCTTTGTATGACTATAAAGTACTTGAGGAAAATGTTCTTTGATGTTAACACCATTTTGTGCAATGGACCGAAACTTGAAGGTGTTAGGACTATTAAAAGAAGGATAACTTTTTCTATTTCTGAAACAGATTTAGGGATATGCATTTTATTCTGCATTTACTTGGGAACAAAAAATCATACCTAATTTAAAAATTGTAATACTTGTTTCAATCTCTTGAACGTTCTGTTATAACTGTAGGAAAACTTAATCTGTTAAATATTATTTGTTAATACTATCTGTCAGTCTCACAAAATATCTTCAATTTGTTGATCTTGGGTTACTGTTATATCTCAAAATTTTAGTATAAAGGGTATTACATGCAGGCTTATATATAAATATTCTGACTGAATGAGAAGCGCCTTAAAACACAAACAAACAAACAAACTTTACATGAATGGGTCTCAGTTGACATATTTATTTTCTATTTGTTGTTTTAAACAAATGAAAAATAACTGAATATGAAATGGTATCATTACATGAGGATCACACAACAATTTTTCATCAACTACACATGCATGTGCACAGTACAGTCTTGAAATGTTGTACTTTACAACATACCCAGAATAACCCTAGAAGTGCATTCAATAATATTATTTCAATGGCAAATATAGATGCTAGTTGCTCAACAACAAACAAAACACCATCTCCATCTACAATGTATACATGTACAATGTATACAAGGTTCTCCAGGTATGATCTGTTATTGTGAAAAGTTACGGGGTATCTGGTGCTAAATCTGATACGATACAGAATCAATGCCAAAGAAGCGCTGAGTTGTCCATGTAACTTTAATACCTAGGAAGGAATACTGCCATTTCTTCTCGTACATTATTCTGCTTCCTCATCAATATGTTCTCGTCAGAGTTTAATGATTCTTATTCTTCATACACTTTAACAGGTATTAATGTATAGAATTCAATGATATTTTCTGTTTGTTTCTTTATTTCTTCTGAAAACTGATGTAAATTTCCTGCAAAATATGTCTAAATGCTCAAATCTCTCCTCTACACGGCAGATAAATCAAATGCTATGAATGATCAATACACTACACAACAGATATATATTTTTTTTACTTACAGGTGGGGCTCATTGTTATACATAGTCCTTGTAACTACACTGTACATATGTATGTTACTCACAGAATGTTGTGGGGTGAGTTAATGAGCAATTGTTTTTTCAGTATTATCCAAGTTTGATTTTAAGAATTTTTTAGTTTGCATCTCTGTCCATTTCATACAAATCTGGCAAGTAAAAGGTAATACATTATTTACCCCTTGTAGCTAATAAGTTCAGACAAACTTACTGCCTACCACTAATAGGCCTTCTGGTACACTTGGATCATGCATAATATCAAATAAAATGAACATTTCAAATTCTTGTCTACGTTAATCATTCATTATACCTGGTAATGTATGGGAAAGGAGACTCAAACTCCATACTACTTGAGCCTTCTTTCTGAGCTATTAAAAATAGAATGAACAAAACTAAAACTACAAAGCAACACCTATTACCCATTTTGTAAACCTTCTCAGTCATGCAGGCAGATCATAGAAACTACATGGTAGCGGAAATATGCCTACCTGAGCGAATCCCCATCTTTCTTTCGCTGGCCTGGTTTTTAGGTACAATAATTTATTTACATTTATGTCTCAATACAGTTCCATTTTCAGAACCAGCTGGAAATCACTTGTCTTGAATGAATGCATTCTTTTTGATTTTATTCAATATATCCTAATTTTATGATGGAAAATTGGAGTATAATGTAATAATATCATACATAATTTATGGCATACATGTAATTTATTTGTCTTTCAATATTACAATGTTTCAATTTTATTATGCCGTAATGTATCTTAACTCTATAGAGAATAGCTATATTTCATTTTTGTGAAAAAAAATATGATCTTGTATAATATCATACATAATTATAATAATGGTAAGTATTGCTGTGAAATCACATTATGCATTCATTTTATAATGTCTAAATGTGTCGTAAATCTACAAAATATTTCTATAATTCATAATGCAAATCAATGGTAAAATTTCATGTGCTTAATGTATGAACATTATATAATTCCATTTTCGAGGTAACACTAATTATCCACACGACTATTGCTACATGTAATTGAAATGTTAACTGATGGTTTATCATACTTACTTTTGATTCTTTTCTTTGCTTAAAATGGAAATAACATTCTCAACCAGTTGGTATCTCAGGTGTACATGTATGTATATAATAATGATGACACCCTATTTGTTAATATTGTATTCCGTTTTATATCATTGTCATTTAAATGTATGTTGATCTTTATACGGGCCCTCAGGAAGAACAGTATTTTGTTTACTGATGGGGCTACCCTGTTAAAATAAAACTTATAATCTATGAGGAGTGTGATTGATTCTGTAGTATGCAGCCTACATGTATCTGATACGATATATACATGTAAGAACCAAGGAGTTATCACAGAACTCCTTGAACTCCTTAGCTGAACCTGCAAAATGCTACGAGATACTACAGTGAGACCTACTACAGCTTCCACCTACGTAGAAAGACCATACACCTATAAAGAGACATAATTTTGTTTCCCTTAAATATCATAATTTCCCATTGCAACTTACTGTATACTAAAAAACTTGTACTTTATAATGACCACCTGCTAAAACTAAGGAGATTTGTCTCCCTTGAGCAGTCATAAGATACAGTTTCAGACATGGATATTCTACATTGCATCCGGACACAGTTAAACTCCTTTTTTTTCCACTGAGAAAGGGTATCAAAATTTAATTTCCCCTTGAAATCAGGCTACAAACCCACCCATCAGCCAAATGACACCTTTACCCAGTCGATGCATATATAAGAACATCTACAGGAGAGAAAAATTAACATCTTAGTGTAATCTACACCTCCCTCCTTGCCATGCCCGCCTCCGAAACTACAAGCTACAAGCAGGTCAAGTTGCATTGCCTAACTGTTTCTTCCCATTACTGAGATGGACTAATTGGTAACTTAATCACTTTGTGGTAAACACACTATCCTGATGGATGTAGATCAAGGGGATTTCAAAATCTTTTCTTTGAACAGTTAAGAGCTTAGTATTACTGTTTCCACTGTGTACTCAAAGAAGCCTTCAGATTTATAACCAAAAAGGAAAAGAAAAACCTTATTCAACTAATTAAAAGAGATTTCAAAGAGAATAGGTTTTTAAAATCCCCTTGATCTATATAAAATTATAGAGCCTTGGGGGGAAATTATTAGACCAGCTCCATTTTGGGGTATATGAGTAGTGTTAAGTCCATTGTCTATGGAAGTAGGAAAATGATTATCAACAGCTAATGCATGATTAATGGACTACTAACTAACTACAACAATTACCCCTATGACTTTTTACCCCAGAACAGTTACCACTAGGACGACTACAGCCAGGACAAATTGTCCCGGACAAATTTCCCCGGACAATTACAACACCCCTTTTTTCCCATGAGAAAGAGTTTTTGAACCACCTAATAGACTATAATTGTCCGAGAGGATGAATTTCAAGTGTTACTAAGTTGGTCTGAGCACCATGGCCTTCTCATTATTCTACTGTGACCAGTGCATGTGACATAAAAATTAGAGGTATTAGAAAATTCTTGCAGCATGACTGAGCTGCTGTGAGGGGAAAAAAGGCAACACCTTGTTGACTGAATGCCACAAGGCATGGATGCTATCATCAAATGTAGCAATTTTCCACCAAGAACTGAACAAACTGCCTCCAGAGGAGTGCACATGGCTTTACTACAAAATCAGGCATACCCCCCCCCCCCCCCCCCCCCCCCGGACAATTATCCCAAGACCACTTCTGTCAAGACATTTTTTCCAAAACCCCTACCCCTGCAGAATATCCCTGAGGACAGTTAGCATCTAGGATATTTACTTTCTGTTAGTTGTTTTGAACGTTCTATCCGTTGGGGTGCCTTTTGAAGTAATTGTCCTTCAGTGAAAATTGTCTGGGGTTAATTGTCCTAGGGGCAATTACAAGTACCCTGGCAGTAATTGTCTGAGGGATTAGTTATTACACAAGCTAATTGTTTTGGGGAGTATTCATGGACACATTTAATGAGTTAGCTAGTAGAAATCATTCTGAAAATTCAATCACTGATATAGCCAATTTTGTTAGTATGTATATCATGGAAGAGAAAAAATAGAAAAAGACAGCTATATGCTATGGAAATACATGTATCATAACAACTGGGGAATGAAAGAGAAGTATCTTTGTCAAATTCAAAGAGCATCGATGTGTAGCTACCATGTTACGAATGAGACCGATGCATTTACACATCATGGGTAACCCAGAAGTGACTTACAATATCTTGTCTACAAGTAACTTAAAATCTAGAGTGAACAAAAATTCAAATATTTCAGTAGCTTGTAACAGTCATTCTAACATGTTATTGATAACAACACTATGAACACGATGACAAAGAGAGCGGACAATTAGCTCCTCATTGTACCCTCCATAATAGCTCTAGTAGGCAAAAGGACATCCCTTCACTGCTATTATGTGACACCTGTTCTACATATTTTTACAGGATAGCAATGAATGGATGTTCTTTTGTAATAAGCAGTGCAATTGTGAAGTGTACGATGAGGAGCTGCATAAATTGTCCACTTCTTTGTTCGTCATGTTCATAGTGCAAGGTTTGTGAAATAGGGCCCTGGTGTTACTAACGGAATTGTACATGTACCTTAACTTTAATTCACAGCACAGGGTATTTTCATATTAATTAATTTCAAAATAACAAATTAGGGTTTCCACAGGGCAACAGTGTATCCAAAGATTTATTTGTCACGACAAATACATGTAAACCTGGCCCATGTTGTCCTTATGTAGCTTTCAGAGCAAAATCATTGGGCCTTTAATAGAACAGCTACACATGTAAATGTAGAATACATTTTCTTCAAATTAATTGCCTTGATTATAAACACTTTGTAATATCTTTAGGGCTCCCCCGTGCTCTTTTTAGGGAGATGCATGAAATAAACCTGTGCTACTGCCCCCTAGGCTAGGGTACCACTGGACAAGCAGCAAAACAATCCCTGTGAACAAAAGTGAGTTTTGACAAGACCCCAAGACCATGGACACCTCTGACCATGGCATGAACTCTTACTAGTATCTCTCACTCAAGGACCAATTAAAACCTGCAAACTTCCTTAGTTTCCTCTTTGGAGAAGAAGTATGGAAAAACAAATAAGAGCACAGAGTCAGTGTAGATTACGCATGCAATATAGAGCCTGTGTGTAAGTACTGTAAAGCACTTCTCTCATTACATGTTCTTTCCCTCGTTTGCAAGTGTAAAAAATGTTGTTATGTTCCAAAGAGCTCTTTTGTTTTCAATTTCTAACTGTAAAATTAAAATATTCTCACAGCAAGTGATGCTTGTATACTGTTGTCTTTGAGTTATTTTATAAAAAGAAGGTTGGGTTCTGGGAAAGGTGAAAAATGATTTGTGAGCTTTCTCATTCCTTTTATGTTAGTTTGGAAGAACATCATAGTAGAAATGTCCCCTGAAAAGGATTGCTCTTCAAGTGCCCTCATATTCAAAATATGATGAGAAATACCTGAAGTGTTTGGGCCGAACATTCATGCCACATGTGTGTGCAGTCCCATATAATCATTTCTTTGCACAGTACATGCGCTTTTTAGCCAGATTTGGTCAATTTCTTAATATCATTTTGATGATTCCAAAACCTTGCAGTATACATGTACATGTACATCAATTCTTAAAGGCCAAGTCCACCCTAACAAAAAGTTGATTTGAATAAATAGGGAAAAATCCAACAAGCATAACACTGAAAATTTCATCAAAATACGATGTAAAATAAGAAAGTCATGGTATTTTAAAGTTTCGCTTAATTTCGCAAAACAGTTATATGCACATCCTGCTCAGTATGCGAATGAGGGAACCAGTGACGTCACCCACTCACTATTTCTTTTGTATTTTATTATGTGAAATATAGAATATTTTCAGTTCAGTTCAGTTCAGTTTGGTTTATTCAATCATTTAAAATCAAATCAAATATACATATCATACATGTTACAAACATTGCAAATTCAGTTTAAATGATTAGGATGCCCCTAAAAGCACATGCATGCTTGATAAATGGGGCACCCAATACATAAAAGATAAAGTACATAAATTCATAGCATATAACTAATAACTATAAAACAACAACCTAAAAGGCAAAGAAAAAACCGATAAATTCTACAGGGAATGGGGAAGGGGGGGGGAGGTAGAGCTTATAATGATTATTTGGCATAAGTAGATATTATTGAACTTTTGAGCTTGGTTTTGAATGAAGTGACATTAGTACTTGAAATTACATTAGAAGGTAACGAATTCCATATTCGAGGACCAGCAGATTTAAATGCGTAAAGAGTTGACTGATTGAGTGCTAAGGGATAATGGAATTTAGAGTGGGAACGAGTATTATATTGATGGTAGTCTTTATTATATTGAAATAAATTAGTTATATTAAGGGGTGCTAACTTATGTCTAACATGGAACATCAGAATCGAAATTTGAATTTTATGAATATCGAAAATAGTCAACGTGTTTAATTTAGCAAATATTGGGCGTGACGGAGCTAAGTAGGAGGAATTCGAACAAATACGTAAAGCCCTTTTTTGGAGTATGTGTATGGGGTTTAATTTTGTAGTCCCACAACTTGCCCAAGTAATATTGCCATAATAAATATAGGGAAGTAATAAGGAATTATAAAGCATAAACAGATGTTTTTCAGTAAGAGTAGTACGTAATTTAGCTAGTATACCTATATTCTTTGAAATCTTATTACTGACAAAAAAACGGTGTTCATTGAAAGATAATTTATCATCAAGTATAAATCCTAAGAATTTGACAGAACTGACCAAATTTAAATTTACATCTCTAATTTTGATATAGAAGTTAAAAGATACATTCTGCGATATATGGGGTTTTCGGAAATACATATAATTTGTTTTATCATAATTAACAATGAGTTTGTTAGCATCGAACCAATCGCATACTTTGCATAATTCACTGTTTGTTTTTTCTAGTAAATAGGTAAAGTTGCTGTGGGTTGAAATTATAGTTGTATCGTCTGCAAATAAAACATAATTAAAGAATGAAGATGCTGAACATAAATCATTTATATAAATAAGGAAGAGGAGCGGGCCCAGTATGGAGCCTTGGGGTACTCCATACTGGGCTGTCAAATATTGAGAATTATGGTTGTTGAATGAAGTGTAATTACGTCGATCTACTAAGTAGCTCTGGAACCATTCCCACACTGTACCCCTAATACCATAATGGAATAATTTATTTAAAAGTATATTATGATCTATGAGGTCGAATGCTTTTGATAGGTCTAAAAATATACCAAATGAGTGATAGTTATTATTCATATTCGTTAAAATAGTATTATTTAAATCAATTAATGCATGTTCACAGGAATGACCTGTTCTAAAACCATACTGATATTCGTTTAATATTTTGTTACTATCCAAATGAGAAATTAATCTTTTGTAAACAATTTTTTCCAGGATTTTAGAGAAGCATGATAATAATGTGATTGGTCGATAGTTAGAAAAGGAATGTTTATCGCCTTTTTTGAAAACTGGGATGATCTTACCAATTTTTAAACTATTAGGTACTATTCCAGAACATAAGGATATATTAAATATATGGACTAGAGGAGTTAATATGGAATAGATTACTTTTTTAATAATAAAAGTACTGATATCATCAAAGCCAGTGCTATAACTCATTTTTAATTCCTTAACAATTTTAATGATTTCTGATTCATTGGTCGGATAAAAATACATAGAGGATAGTCAATTTCTGCAGATTTCAAAATTAAGCAGCTCTCATTGAATTGTGTATAGGTTGCAACAATGACAATTACAGATGTTCAGCAAGGAATCAAACCTTGTTTCACATTATAACAAGGAAAAATTAAAATATTTCGTATTTCATGTAATAAAATACAAAAGAAATAGTGAGTGGGTGACGTCACTGGTTCCCTCATTTGCATACTGAGCAGGATGTGCATATAACTGTTTTGCGAAATTAAGCGAAACTTTAAAATACCATAACTTTCTTATTTTACATCCTATTTTGATGAAATTTTCAGTGTTATGCTTGTTGGATTTTTCTCTATTTATTCAAATCAACTTTTTGTTAGGGTGGACTTGGCCTTTAAGTAGACATGATCAACCTTTCCCGATTGCCTTGAGACAGTTTCTTCCACAATGTACCGCATGACCAGAACTCAACTTTATCTTTAATAAGAGCTTTCCAATGCAAAATTGCTCACCATCGCCATGAAGTGCGGTGTGATTGTTCATCGATATTATGGAAGTATCAACTATCAAAAATGACAACATAATAAATGCACATGTAATATGAGCACACTTTTGTTATCAATATGTAAATGAATAACATGTACTTTAAAACCAAGACCCGGATGTAAATACAAGTACATGTCCATTTACAACAACCAAACTAGAAGGGATCACTATTTCTGGTACTTGGATTTTATACAAGTGAACATTAATCACAGCTCTCATGCCCACTCATGGCCTTGTTCTTCTTGATACTGCTGTTCTAAATGTACAGTTCATTGATGCTGGTTTTGCTTATTGTTTTGAGTAGGTTGAATTACTAGTCTAGTCATTCTGTGGTTGGTTTGTTTTGTTGGGGTTTTTTTTTTGCTTTTTTTTTTTGTTTTATACTTTAGGGATATACATGTAATCTATAATATTTTTACTTCCACAGAGGTTTACATGCATTTCTGTCACAATTTACTGCCATAAGGCCCTTATCTACATGTGTAAGTCTCGTATATGACCTAGGCCTGTTTTCCAAGTTTTATTATTTGTCAGGACCCCTTAAAGGGATACTCAACCGCAGATTGTGGACGTTTTAATGCCGCGAGAGGGCACCGTGATCGTTACCTGATCATGCCGTTGCCCCGCGGGGCACAAACCTCGGATAGACTGGTCGCCGCACAAACATGTATGCACGCTCCGCCGGAGCTCGAGTTCTCGTGCGAGATTCGGTCGGCTTCGTGTAGTCAAAATGTAATCCCACTTTATAGTCCATCGGGCGCGTTCGACGCACAAACTTTGTGTACGAGTGAATGGGGCTTACGCAATCCTGACTTTCCCCACGGCCGCCCGGTGGCGTATCCCTTTAAGCTCAGAATACCTTCAAAAGCTATCATTCAAAGAATTCTACTTCCTGGCATGTACATGTACACATAAATTACATTGTACATGTACTGTAGGTCCAACAGAGACACATAAATAAATGAACTTGAAATTGCATCTTCACTGCAAAGCATGTTCAATTTAATGTGGAAATGTCATAGGACACCATACATGTACATGTACTCCCTTGTCTGCCCAGTGGAAGTTGAAATAAAAAATAGATTTTTGCAATTATATTTCCCACTTGTCGAAAAGGATTTGTAATTTACACCAAAGACATAATGTCGACGACCAATGCTCTCCACACCAAGATATAATAATAGTGGGTTCTTGTATAGCGCACATGTCCGTCAAACTTGACACTCCTGACGCTCCACAATTATTACCCAGGCTTTAGCATGGCTGCACTTACGGCACTCTTGCAATTCAAGGAATTAATTCCTGCCATGCAATATAAAGAATATATTTCAAGGACATACTTTCAAAAGGCTGAAAAATGACTACATGACAGTTTACTCTTTAAATTGGCAACACTGGTTAGTATATTCATCCTTGCAATAATAGATTCCAACGCTTATGTATCTTCCAATTCAAATGCCTTCACAAAAGGCACAAACAGCAATGACCTAATTTTGAACCTAGGACCTTCCGTTTACAAGACAACTACTATGCGCCATCAGGCCTCCTTGTATTGCTTTTTTAAACATGGGGGAACTCGTAAGTTAATTTCCAACTAGTATAACTTCTCAACCACAGGATTTTGCAGTGAAATAAAAATCATTAACCAAGAAAAAATATGGTCTTTAACAATGGCTTTTGTATTGACTGTGGTTACATGACATTGCTTGTTTTATTTTCGGTGTCCACATCAAGCCAACAGACTGTCACGCTCTGTAAAATGTGTCATTGACTTGACAGCATTTGGTTAAATTTCTACGGATTCAATTAATGTAATACTGAAGTCTTGTTTGGACAGATAACCTTGCAGTGGCAGTGGGCTTTTTATTCATCTGTTGGGACGGATTACAAAGTGGGATGTCATGGCCATAAATTTTTACGAATACTGTTTTGCTTTTGAAATTTTGTTGTTGACCAATTCTTTTAAGAAGTATTTTTTTTGGGGTATGTCTTTGGTCTTAAAACACAAAGAGTATAATTAGCACCTGTATTGTTTTCCATATCTGTAATCTACACAAAATGTTGAACCACTGTATAATGTGGTACGACTATACATGTTTCCCTTTATTACAGCTGAAAATTAAGCTACCTTCGCATGGGTCATCGCAGTTTTGAAACTTCAACGACCCACTAACGACAATGAGAGTTCACACAGAACCGAAACAACAACCACTTGACCAAAGAGGTCAATCTTAACTACAACAGGGCGGAACCTCAAGATTACATGTAGTTGTGTTTAGTTGAGTTAGGACACCCCCCCCCCCCCCCCTCCTGTCATAGATTTTGTATTAACCATAGCTCACTTGTGGTTTCAAAACTTTAAGTAAACGCAAAGTTATGAAACCACAAATGCGTGCAGATGGTCTGTGACTACAAGATAAAACCATGACACAGACTACAATTAAAGTTCAATTGAACTTAACTTTAGTTGTCGTTTCGGCCAACTTGTAAACACTAATTTTAATTTATGATTTATCAAAAAAGCAAAAAGATTAACTCTTTCAGCATTCAAGTATGATATTTACATTACACTTGTATGAAAATGTCGTCTGGGCTACCAGTTTTTGTGATACACATTATTACACACTGCTATTACGCATATCATGCATTATGCATTATGAAAACTAGCGAATATACATGTACTTCAAAATGCCAATGTGTACCTGAAACATGTTGATAGACTTAGTGTGGGAGGGCTTATCAGTTGCCTACCCACTTTCATTTGGATCACAAGCACACAGGAGGGAGTTTTAGGAAAACCTATGAAACATACTTGTGTAGAGAGCCAAATGCTATGAAAGGAAAATGCCATAAAGGCACCTTGTCCAATCCCCACATTCTGTCTCATCAAATTCACCTCATTTATTCTTCATGAGGTCCATTATCATCTTTGTCTCCTTTTCACTTTGTCAACTTTCCAGTTCATCTAATGACCATTTGGGCCATTATCCATTTAGTCTAATCACCAGTTGGTCTAATGCCTGTGTACATGGTCTCTGACTGACTTGATCTCAGACCAAGGTCAACACAAAATGCTGGCAAGGGCCACAGGAGGATTTAGTCAGGTTCACACAAAGCAAGCTAACTTTTATAGTCAGGTTCACACGGTGGGAGTTAAACTTTAAGCTTCGCTTGTAGTTTTAAAAATTGAAGTTATCTTGTAGTTTCAGACCGTATGAACGGACCCGTAGTTTCGAAAACTACATGCAAGTTTACTTGTAGTTAACGCAGAAACCATGAGCAGCGGGGGGTCCTCCCTCGTAGTTAAGGACCGTGTGACAGATTAGACTAAGTTTAATAGCAAATTCGTTGTTAACGATGACCTCTCTTTTCATGTTAAACTACAATTGTTCGACTAGTAATCTGAGGACAACAAACGTCGTTGTTTCGGGCCCTTGTGAACCTTGTCCTTGTAATAGCGAGTCATTGTTTCGTTAACTTAAACTTTTGCTCACTTAAATTTTCAAAATAAGTCGAACATTTGAACGTTTGAACATACATTAGCTATTGTCACAGGACTTCCAAATGTAGTATCCTACCTGATTAATGAACCAAATGACTATCAGAATACATATGAAAATTGGATAAACTGATGATTATACAATATGTGACCCTCCACCACAAAACGACCAATAAGTCGCAATGGGAGTTTTAGAGTAAACAGCTGGAAAAGGTGGTTTGGGGTGGAAATTTTGATTTTAATTTTTTTGTATTTTCTGAAAGTTCATTTATTAATCTACTATCTGACAAAATTTCAGGTTAAAATACCTTGTTGAAATATGGTTTTACTCTCATTCAGAATGACTGTTTTCCTGGACATTCAAACTCTGTGTGTCAACTTGCTGGGATTGTACTTTACATCGCTTTTCTGGTATAGCTTAAAAACTATGCACTGTCTGATATTCAAAATCTAAAGAAACATAGAAAGATATCTATTCTGTAGGTATGGAAAGTTTCAACCCAATCCTATTAGTACTTCACAGTGTACGCTAGGGAGTTTTGACTCAACCTTTTGTGCGACAAACAATAGGACACAGATTAGGCGCTCTTAAATGGTCACTCTTCTTTAGAGCCCGTTTTCTCTATTGTTTTGGTCATTAGCCTGTCTGACTCGTTGACATTCTCATTGTAATTTACAATGGTTTCTTTAGTCCATACAAGACAAGTTATATATCATTTTAAAGCTTATAATCTAAGCTTTCAAACTGTGTTGAAATTTTAAAAACCCAAATTTCCGACTTATTGGTCGTTTTGTGGTGGAGGGTCACATATGGTTAATAGAAGAACTGGGTGTGGACAAAAAGATATCAGACCAGTTAGGCCAAAAAAAAAAATTGTTGTATTGGCGTAACCCGCCCGACCCTAAAAATGTCGCCGACCCTAGGTTTTTTTGTTGTTTTTTTTACTATCGATATCGCGTATCGTGCTGCCTTTGCAATCGCGATCGTGATCGAAAACCCGGAAGTGCTGCGGACAGAACTAGCTGCGTGTATTATGTATTATACTGTCGTAAAAAAAATTAAAAATTAAAAAAAAAATCCCGACCGACCGACCCTATTTTTCAGAGACCCGTTACGCCAATACAACAATTTTTTTTTTTTGGCCTTACAATAGACGAGCTGGACATGTAGATATTGGCATTGGATGATTGGACCAAAGGATAATCAAATACAAGCACAATTGCCACCTTACTTTTTTCATGACCAGTACAGAGATCGGGGGGGGGGGGGACAAAATAAAATAGTACACAAAAAGGAAAACGAATGCCCAACACATGCATACAAACACTGTACCAGTTTGTGTGCTAAGAAGCATGCTCCTAAAAGTAAATATTACATAATGCAATACAAAAGTTTAAAAACATGGGACTCTGTACATAGCTCTGTGATCAAGCACTATATCAAAACAAACATTGCACTTCAAGTGGATACCTGTATGTTTGTAAGTACAAAGTTGAGCTTTCATCCATGTTCAAAGTGACATACATGTACTACATGTACGTGTAGTTTACCATAAAAATATTTGCTGAACAATGTCTACATGCTGCAATGTTAAACTTTGTGGCTGTGCCCATTCTAAATATTATAACCATATACCGGTACACAAAAAATTAAGAATAATATCCCAAAGCATTCAAGGTGACAAAAACAACAAACTATCCTTTAATCACACAGGTTCTCATTTCATTGCTCCCTTGTACGAATGTATGAGAGGCAACGGTAATTTACCAAAGGACAACCAAATTGAAAAGCCTGGCTCAGCAGGCTGAGTAAAATATCATTACAAATCTACTTTCCATACATTTGGGCAGGTAAAAAAGCTGTTTGGGCAAGTGCTGTACACTCTTGATCATTCAGTGGGGCAGATCAAATTTGTGCAGCACCCTGGTATCTAGATACAAAGGGGGGTACCGGGGTAGGAATTCAATAAAGATGGCTGCCTTAAACCATGACTCCCAACAAGTCTGTCTCCCGGTAATCATGGGTAATTATGTATGACACTCCGCGATTAGGCTTAATCAGAGTCAAAGTGATTGCCACAAGCTATAGCACCAGACACCAGAGAGTAGGACGCTAACGAAGAATGACAAACCAGACATACATGCAGATGATGTGCATCAGCTTTCTGGTCTGATTCACGCAGACGCATTTCATTAATGGACTAAACGCTGCACCAACTATGCATCAGCATAACTTTGTGTTTACAAATAATCACCCAGGAGAGAGAGAGGACAGAGGGGACATTATCTATGGATGCCCTGTCATCAGCGTTTCATGGAAACTTTCTTGTTTCCTTGAAGTACAGTCCTGTCTCTGTGTACTTCCATTTTAGACATTGAATATAGTTTGAGGTGTATTGTATTACAAGCATTAAATCCAATCCTCAAAGACACAAAAATCCATTTAAATCAGATGATGATTTCAATCATTTAAATCTTTGATTTATCATAACCCCTTCTATGCCACCAGATTATTGAGAAATTTGACAAAATGAACTTTCAAGAGTTAAATATCAACTTTCAAAGATTTTTCTTGAGCAAACTGGGAGAAGATATATTGCATAGGAATAAACATATGGAAAGCACAGGTTTCTGTAAGAGGACAAATTTTAAGCCATTCTGAAATTTAAATTCTCAAATTTTCAGCGGGATTTGCCGCCCACAGCATTGTAGGGGTTAACTGAAATCAATTGATTTTAATAATTTGATTTAAATCACCAAATTAAACACTAATCCTGACTGCTCGCCAAAAGTTTTATTCTTCAACGTATTTCAATATCCTCAATTCCTCATTATAATTCTCTCAGGGAGTAGTCCCCAAATATTTACACAATATTTGCATCAAGAAAAACAATACAAAGGGACTGGAAATTTGTGCATAAAATTTAGCAGCAATCCAAAATGTGTACAGTCTGTAATTAATGTGAAGCCATTATCTCACTGTGGCCCAAGTTTCCAATTTTATAAAGTGAAGTTTATTTTTGCTTTTCAAGTGAAGGGCAGGTGATCAAAAGACTTTAAAAATTAGAATTTTCTACAACCAAAAAAATTCACCAGAAACTTAGTACTGTACACCCTACATTGTAACTCATTGCATGAACATGAAAGTGATTAGCTGCAACAAACGTTTGTATGATACATTCTTCTTCTTCATCTTCTCCATTAAACTCTGTACTGATAATTCCAGGGGTATTGTGCTCCTAGGAGCTAGAGGAAGATATCAATTTCTTGTTTCCTTCCTTCTGAGGTTTTAGACAGGGGTTTACGCTTTCACTGTAGGAAGCTGTAAGATTACATTAGGAGCCCATACATTTTGGTATCATTCAGCTAACAGGGAATATCAATGCCTGTGTTTGAGGGCAATCCCGAGTTTTAGGACCCGCAACATAAAATTTGACACACAATCAAAATAATGCAATAATCCATTCTTGATATCAATTGTACCTTACAATGAAATGTATCGTCCTATGACACAAAAATTGATTGTAAGTTACAAATGAGTACAAAGATGAGAGTGATCGAAGGAGACGCCCTAGGTTTTGAGAAGATACAATAGACCTGTTTACTAAGTGATTCAAATTTATGGATGCTTCTTTCCTGGGGACCTAGTAACGAGGTATTCCATTAAGCTGTTATTAATGAATGAACTACAATACTTGGAATCCAGTTTGCATACATTACTTGTTGCTATGTCTGACAAGCCTCTGGCAAGCTTTCAGGTTGTCAAGAACAACCTTTGTTTCAAAAGTATGCATAAAATTTGAATCACTTAGTGAACAGGTCTATTACATGTACTTGTAACTCTTTGCATTACAGGGCCAAGATATGACAGATAATAATAAAAATTGGTAAAAATTATGATAGCTAATGGGCAATGAAAGAAAAAAAATATAGAGCTACTGTAGGTGATCCCACACAAATGCAACATGTACACAAATGGTCCTCTGTGTGCAAATGCAAGTTGTACTTTTTCAGTGACTCTTCTTTCCAGCCAGTTTGAAATAAAAGTGGGGGGGTTTTTTTGGTTATATTTTGCTGGTTTGAACAAACCACCGACATACAGTGTACCAAAAACTTCATCACTTAAAGCTACATGTACATGTAGTTTATCTCAAAATATAGCTGATACTATTACTTTTTCACTAATGAACTTTTCTCAGTCAAATATCACTTTCTAAATCTTTAGTCCCACTGTTTCTTCCAGCAGCTTAGCCGGATTTTCACAATATGTCATGTGTAGATTACATGTAAAGTGCTTTCTCTGAGGGCAGCAACCATCTTGATATCACAAAGGGCTTATATTTCCACGGTTAGTTTGATATCCGCATTTAGCCATGATTTAAAACAGTGGTTAGTGGTTAACCAAATATATGATGCCATTTTGGAACATGTGGGAATCCAAGTTACAACATGCCTATATTTAGTCCTTTTTACAAGTGAAAAAATGACACATTTTACACTTGTAAAATCTGTTGTCAACATAGAAACCTAAAAGTTATCCTTCCAAGAATCTAAACAAATTCATTTCTTGGTTTCTTCAAGTAATTAATTCAAAACCTTGTGGAGTCAAACACGCATGATTACTGGATAATAAGATTTAATCAAAGGCTATCCCAAAAAATAAATTAAAAGATAAACATATCATTATTAACTAGCAGTAGCACCCCATGGACATCCATGGCACTAGCATCAGGGCCATTCTCAGTGGGGTAACCTCGCTAGTCATAAGGACCGCTATTCATAAGGACCGCTATCCATAACGGGTGACTAAATGAATATGGCGGTTTTGTATGAATAGCGGTTCTTCTAAATAGCGAGCAAACCATAGACAAATTACCTCGCTATTCATAAGGACCACTATTCAAAACGCGTATTAAATGAATAGTGGACTAGCGGTCCTTATGAATAGGGAACAGACTCCTTCTCAGTCACGTGTATGACCAAAATCCTGAAAAACAGTTCATTTAAACCCAATTTTTAGTATTTGTCTTGTAGTAGAAGTCTCTTATTTTAGATTTTGAAACAACAATCGGAGCCCCAACAGAGAGAGGGTAATTATTTTATTAAATGAGAGTACATCAGAGAGGTCAAAGTTAGGTCGGTCACGTGTGATCTCGCACAAAAAAAGGGTCTTACTTGTTGGGACTCAAACCTACTTTTTCATATTTCCCTTGGAGTGCAAGTTTTTCATTGCATATAATGGAAGTGCTCTGTACAGTTTGAAAGGAATTTTCCATAAATGAGTGGACTGTGGACTTCTTTTAGAGGTGAAGATTGGGTCGGTTACGTGTGACCACTCAAAAACGGCAATTTTAAATAAAATCTGTAGAAACATTATGGTTAGGAAATGATTTTTTCTTGTCAAAGAAAGGGAAATATTTTTTCATGTAAGAATCTGGTGATATAAAAGAATAAATATTGTAATCTGATTTTCCAATGAGGCAAAATTAGATGGTCACGTGTGTGACAGTGTGTTTCACTTTACAAACTAATTTCAGTTTCCAGACATTCAATTATGTGGCATATTTTGGATTGATTATCAAACACCAACATCCATCCATGGAAATGCATTATGCTAAGCTTAATTAGAAAACACAACTTTGTACAGTACAAGAATAAATTATCAAAACGTAACATTTCTTCTTTCAACTCTAGAAATACATGTAGACCTATGAAAACAGAAATACTTCTCTGGCTGGTCATCTCTCATCCCATGACATACATTTCCAAAACACCCTTTTTTTTTCAACCATAAAATATTGAGCTGTAAACCTTAATTATTGAGTGGGTGTGAAAAGGGAAACTGAGTCACACCGATACACAATCTGATTAAACTAATTAGCTACATGTACATGTATGTATGTGACGGAGCATAATGCACCATAGAAAACAAGGTATTTTCATTCATTACTGCCTTTGATTAACAACGTTCACCTTCAGTCGTTCCAACATCAAATTGTAATTTACAAGAATTTAGTTTTGAGTTCTAACAATAGTGGTTTCATTCAGAAACATAATTCATAGCACTTGTACAATGTCATGGTGGTTGAAACTCAAATCATTATCTTTTTACTTGACTTCATAATTAAAGGCTATGATGATTATAAATGACAAGGTTTTCATTTTACCCAAATATGTTTTTAGATAAGCAACAAGGAGACTGGTGGCTTAAAGTTCTACATGTACATGTACCCAACAGAGCTAGTAATTGTGGGTGAATGCTTAGTTTCATTCATACCAAAGGGCACTAGTGCATCAACATTGTTTTGGAATCAGGACTTTGCGGTCACGAGACTACTGTTCTACCACTACACAATCATGCCTCCACAACGTTATGTATTGTTCTGAGGTATACCAACATTTGAATTTTTTGCTTTTGTTTTATTTTCACTAACAGTACGCAGCCAAGCTTTTAGCCAGGAGGGTGTCTGGGCATCTTTTGGATGCCTATTTCTTGTGGAGGCACTCTAAAATTATTTACTTATATCCACATTGATTTTATAATGAACACCCATTTTTGGACACCCATTTTTGGACACCCATTTTTGGACACCCTACTCTTTATTTTTGACACCCAATTTGAAATCCTGGTTAAAAGCCTGTAGGCATCCCAAACTCATACATATACCTGTTCAAGTACAAATGCTTACAGCATTATTTTTGATGAAGGCTTAATAATATTCTGGACAGCCGAACCTTATATATGTACATGTAGCCGTCATGATATTTTCAGGCAGAAATAGTTGAATTGTACCAAACACCAAAAAATATTTTGCTCTGTATATGTGAGGTTCCATATTGCTAGATGTATATTATATTCGAAATATAAGCTTGAAATATTGATTCTATAAAGACATACTGCAAGTTGAAATACACTCCAAACAAACAAAACAGCAACTTCTGAGGAGACTGGTCAACTGGTCAACCTGTACACGCTCGCATAGAATAATGACCCGCGCAGAACCCAACTCCGAGTTCGGTTCGGAGCGAGGGGGTTATCTTTTCCATTGTTTTCTTCATACTCCTTAACCGTTAACCCATAGAAAGCCAGGTAAAGTATTTTGAGGTTGATTTTATACATTCTAGCTGTAGACAACTTATTTATTTTAGGCAATTGGTACACTTTAATGTCAATGTTTTGACATGAAAATGATAAAATAGTGAATAAACTTCCAATGACTTACTTGCTCCTTCAGTCCGTCCACCCTGTCTTCTCCATACGACTTGCCTGGTCTCCATGTTGACCTCAAAGGACTTGCGCTCTGGTCTCTTACGGCCATAGAAGCGGGTCAGGAGCGTCCCCAGAGCCATGTTATGCTGCATACTGTGGATATCCTGGTCACTCAGCTCCATGGTGCCGTTCTGTACCACCGCCATGTTCCAGGAGTCAACACCAACGACCTTTGAAAGGTCCTCCTGAGTAGTGCTCACCAAGAGATACCGCAATAGTGGCTGAATACTGCTTCTAGATCTGTACAAAAGATCTACATTTGTGCAGAGAATCAAGAAGGTAGATGTCATTTAGCAGTTCATAAAAAGGAGGCAGATTGTTTATTCTTTTTAAAGGAAAGGGGAAAAAATGTTTAAAAAGTTGTATGTTTAATAAACATGATTTTCACATCTGTAATGTTAAGATCTGATAAGTTGCATGTCTCCTCTTTAAAAATATGGAAGCACTGGCCGGGCCAAATGATGAATGTGTGTCTAGAAGCACATATACCCTACATTCTCAAGGAAAGAATTTAGCTAAGCACTTTGACACTAAACGTAATTGAGAAAACAGGAATATCGTTAATAATTGTAAATTTGTTTTAAAAATCTTTGAAGAGGAAAAAGTTGCCCTCATCTTGTGAGTCTATGAATTCATCTTTAAGCGTAAGTACATGTAAGTTAGAATCTGCGATCCCGCCTTTGATCCCAAGTGTCATTTTTTAATTTTGTGATATTTTTACAAAACTTTTAAAGGAGTGGCTAATGTGAACACGGTAGAGAGCTCAAGTCCAAATAAATGGCAATGAGTTAATGCCAGATGTGAAACTGGGAGACCAAGCTGGCTATATCCTGAAATAGGAAACCATTCATTTGTGGGTAGATCTACATGTAACTGTTAGTCTACGACTACGTAGACACGAACTCCAGGTTCATATAACCAAAATCTTCCTCGCCCATTAGTTTGGTCGGTCGCATTGCTTAATTTTGGCAGGTAAGATAAAAATATGTACTTATATGTTTAGGAGAAATACTGTAACTATCAGTCCGGCATTTTTATTTTAAGATTTGACAATTATTTCAATCAAAAGGCCAGACTGATATCTTGTAAAACTTTTAGTATTTCTCCTGAAATATAAGTACAAATTGAAATTTTCATCTTACCTGCCGAAATTACCGGTAAGCGATGCGACCGACCACATTAATGAGCAAGGAAGGTTTGTTTATTTGTACTTGGAGCTCCATTGCCTAATGGCTGTGGCACTTGACACTTGAAATATGAAAAGTCTGACTAACTTACATGTAAGTTAGTGTAGACCAAAAAATCAGTCTATTTCGTTTGGGGATATGCTCCGCTGAGACTACGTCTGGCTTCACGGAATCCCTGTCCTACATAGACCGAAGTCTGCCCTACCCAATCCCGTAGGGTAACTCTCCTAATCGGAGTCCTACGGACAAAAGTTACGATAACCCCAATTTTATGAATATGTATACCATCAAACTGGTAGACATCTATGAAAAAAAACATTCTACAACATAATTTCAACTTTACCACATTACACGATGGAAATATTCACTGCAGATCACAGAATTCTTTATCCATCTCGCGACATTGCCTTTCCTCTACTCTAGGTCGCCATTATGTGTTTACGAAGGTTTACAGACCCCGTATATAACACTTGCTCTGATTGGCCGACAGACAATTTTCTGTCGCTCTATCACTATGAATAAACCAATATGCAAATAAGCAACTATGAATATGCAAATAAAAATAAAAATGGAAATTGATAGCGAAATCGGGTCATCATAGTACGCTACATACATTATTGAATATTCATGAGTATTTAATATGGAAACCTAAAATTTGTACATCGAATCTGGTTGGCTAGCGGATTCACTTGCCGAGGATTAGTTCTGTAACGCGTCAACAAGCTATAAACTGTGTGTTTTTCCTTGAAAATCTAGGATATTTCAAAGAGCTGGTGAACGCACTATATTTACTATGAGTTACTTTTACTATATAAGCTGATTCTTGTTTATACGACTCTAGTCTAAATAAGTCGTAAGAAGTAAACGTGTCGGGTGAGGCACCTCACCCCGACGTCCATAGGGACAGTGATCACTCATAGCTACATTCCTATACTTCGTGTGTATAATTTAGGCAGTCATACACCTCAACTTTTTAAAACACCACTGCACAAAAGTCACAAACATTCACTCAAAATCGGCATTTAATTTACAAAAACCGACCACTAAATATCCAAGAAATACAATAAATTCAACTCACCGATGTTGGAAAAGATATTTCCAAAAATCAAATCCGTAATTTACTGTTGATTCTCGCGAAACGAGCTGTACATTTCCTGGTCGCCGCGGGCGCTGACATCTCCCCAAAAGAGTTTTGTCCTTAAAAATTTGGTCCCTATGTGGCATACACGGAAAGTCCTGATTTTCTGTGTGCGCGATCGTAAAGATCGCTGTGCGCTTGCGATCCCGAGTTTCTTCGTGGACAAAAATTTTATTGGCCGATTTTCGTCTAAGACATCGGCAGTATGTAAACAACACGCGATCGCAAAACAAATCGGCGGGGATTTCTCCGGTTTTGGACAAGATTTTGACTTTGGATTTTGCTGAAAATATCAAAAGTTCTTCCTAATGGCCATTTGAGGTAGGAGTGAGATTTTCAAGGACGGAATTTGAAAGCAAGGTATTTAAAATATTTATCTTATTTTCCCCCCATACCTTTACTACACGCGACAAAAAATACAAACTATTTTTGCATTTTGTATTCGTAGTGGTCAATATGACCACTATTCGTGGTGTGACAGTGATTAAGATCACACGATACCCACTCGACTACGGTGACTATGGTAGGCTTCCGTCTGTCTTGGAGGAGAACCTCTAAAGTCAAAAAATGTTATAAAACTCCTCCAAACAGACAGATTTTTCTGTCTAAAGTTAGTGATGCTGACCCGAAGCCTAAGGGGATAAAAGAAACAAACAACAGAACAATTTTACAATGGTAATGCACTCTGCCTCTGGCAATGCACTGACAATGCGTTTGACGAAATGAAGCGCTACTGAGGGTCTCGATCTACTGTGAAACGAGAGGCCAAAGTCGTTATTCTGCCCAGCCACCATTAAATCCGCCTGAACAAGTGAATATTTAGTCAAGTTTCTTGGTTTTCATTGTTGAAATTCAGTTATTTATAACGGAATAAACGCTATCGTTATCGATTCATAACTGAAAAAAATATCAGCAAAGAAAGAGCGGAATTCGAACCCGGGACCTTAATTTTTAAACGCGAGTGCAGTGTAGAAAGAGAATACTCTAGACAGTCTGACCAGACGCCTTTAGTTTACCACTCGACCACGAGCAATTGAAAGCGAATGATCTTGCTGCACTAGATCTATTACTTAGTTTATTAAGCCGCTTCATACCTCCGCTCCACACAAATCCTATCTAGATCTATATGATGGGGAGCCCTATGTCTGCGCACCTAAGGTTTTGGCGGGAAAATGAATAATAATTTCTTTAATATTCATCTAAAGCTTTATTTTATTTTATTCCTGATATTCTAAAGAGTAAGTCTGAAAAAAATCTCATCAAAATTAGAGCAGGAACAATGCCATATTCACAAGAAACGGTGGCCGTGTCATTTCAACATTGAAAAAACAATGGTGCCCATGTCCGCGCACTCATTCATTTTACACGCAGTTCGGGAGTTTTGACGTGAAAGACAACATTTTGAATTTGAGGCTTGTGAATAAAATGTCTAAAATAAGAACGTTTTTCATTATTTTGACTCGTTTTTTGCATGAATAGTACCTATCGCTGTGATCTGGTGATAAAGATGAAAAGTTTGTGTTCGTTGCGTGTTTTGTTTCATTAGAATCGCGCAGTTACGCGTTTGCGCAGACATAGGCACTGCGCAGACTTGGGCACTCTAGCCATACTAATTACTATACCTCCGTTCTGCTGTTTTTTTGATATCCTAATTCCTAGGTAGGATTCTTGCCAATTTGAGGATTACTGGGCATATTAGCTATAATAGCCAAAAGAGAGAATTATGGTCGATAATGCCACCAACATGACCAAGGCCCATGCTGAAAAAAATTTTTAACCAAAGTAGTACTAGGCCTAGGCCGAGTAAAGATTAAAGGAGCCTGCGGCCTGCTGCCGCCCGACCCGTACCCCGTACCCTTTGATTCATCCGCAGTCACTGCAGCTGCATGCAGCGGTTGCGGCCAATGGCCTTCTTCGAGTTCTGCGTGCATGCACTATACTACAGAATGGCAAAATTGAGCAAATGGCAATACACTCATTCGATGATGATTTTTGGCATCGGTGATCGCAAGATCAAGACTAAATTATGGATTTTCGCTATGAAGCCGCAATTAAAAAAATGTAAAACAAACGACATGGAATCATACCTCTGCATGCAGCTTACAGTTGACCTGCAACAAATCGGGGTCAATTTCTTTGCCACTATTTCCAATAAATGTTGTCAGATACCTTTCCAAAACAGGCACTAAAATCCCTCAACCTCACAGTCCTACACATATATTTTTGCGTAAGTGTGTTTATGAACTCGATAACACTTCCGTCTTTTTCAGACGATTCCATTTAATTTATAGGTGAAATATATGTGGTCATATGAATATTTTACATTCATTCGGATTTATAACTTAATAATTTCTTTTCATTTTATAATAAGTAATTTACATGATTATAATTTTACTGAATGAAAATTCGATACTAGGAATTTTGTCAATTTTAGTTTATTTGAAATGATTTCGACTGTCTCTTCATATAATTTCGATAAGCCCAAGCTAGATCACAATAGAACGCAAGAGGGAGATGTTCTTGCAATGTCACGTTATCGGGCTCACATAAGTAATTCACGGCCCCATTCACTCACGTGTTATAACGAAGGTTGTCTATAAATCATATTTTGAACACCCCTCGGTAGAAATCGTTTAAATTCACAGAATAGAGACGAAATATAAATATCTCTCAAATAAAGTACCTAATTTGGGCACTTTCCCGGCGTTAAAAAAGATATTTAGGCTGAAACAAGGCTAGCCGAAATTTCAGCCCATTTGCACATAGAAACAGTGGAAGTGCACCAGTGATAAAATAAATCCTTTAAAAATAATAAAAAGCTAGTCAACTTCGGCTAAGGTGTCAAATTGAAAAGAGTATGTCTATTAAACACCATTTACGCTTTTTAAATTTACTGAGGACAATCAATCGATTTTATATGAATATTTCTAATCAATTAATTTCAAATAATCTTTGCTCCGCCTCACCGGCGTGCATTGCGAGCGGATGAATTACTTATGTGTGCCCTATCAAGAGCGATTTGGATCGAGATCACTGATTACATTTTTCGGATCAGTGATCAAGATAATTCATATTGGCAACGTGGCATATTGAAACGGTTCGAAATATGACTGCCATTGACTGGACCTACCCCAAATCAATTTTGTATTTTCCGCGTTAAAAACCACTGTTTCAAACTGGTCATCATATAACAAATCGTCAGATATAATATATCAATTTATTTTTTATTTTGTTTGTTTTTTAAATGCACTTTTTAGTATTTGAAAGTTTCAAGTTTCTACAAAGTGCAAGAGGACTTGTAAGGATAGATATTATATTATATTTTCGTGAAAATGTCTTCATTTTCTTTTTTTTTTCTATAGCGCTTATTTTTAAGTTGAAAATTCCGTTTTAACCAACTTATGCCATTTAAGGAAATTAAATTTTTGGAACGCGTTCTATCTAGATTAATAAATTATATTAATGCCTTTTCTGTTCATTGGTAATTGACGTCAACTCATTGATAATTGTACCTACCGTAACTCGCAATTACTCCTTGAGTTTGTATCTGTATCATATTTTATAGCTATTCTCTTTTTCCTTTGAACGTGGCAACTTTCTACTTTCAATTCGTATTTAAAAACTAAACAGACAGGATATTTTAAAAATATAATATGTGTAGGCCTATACAACATGCAAGTTATTGGAATTTGTGCTTTACATAGAATCTGTGATATACGTGAATCTGCCGAAACCGAACACTTCCTGGAGAAAAAAAAAACACTGTTTACTGGCAACTGACTGAGCCCATAGATCAGTAGTATATTATTAAACGGAATATCTATTATTTGACTTATGTAAAGAAAAATCATTAACATGAATTATTATAAAACAGGTTCAAGAATGTAGCCATCCTGATTGGTCAAATAACACCACGTGATCGTGCAAAAAAGTGATAACGCACTGAAACGCCCATGACCTTTGATTTCTGAACTTTCAGTCTTTGATTTTTCTTGTTGTTTCTTTCAGTATTCATTTCGGTGTTCTTTGTTTTTGTTCTTATTTTTCTTTTTCTTTTTGTATTTGATTGTATTTGTTTTGTTTTTGTTTTTTGCTTTTTTTGTTTGTTTGGGGTTTTTTGCAAGCGGGGCATTTTAAACGTATTGCGGACATAAAATATTTAGGAGAGGCAACACGCGCGTTCCGAGACTTTTCAAGACTCTATATGCGCTGCATGTTATTTTGTCAAGAAGATTTAGCATTTGGGGATAATTTACATATCTAGGCTTTTGTCGTGGAAAGAAAAACAAACAAACAAACAGACAAAACAAAACATTTTATAACCAGCCTTAAATGGTGGAAGGACTTTCCCGAAGGATCCATGGCAAGAGCAATATGTTAAAACTTTATTGAATAATTAAACTCATCAGTTTTACATGAAAATTATCATAAATTTGTTAGTATCGATGAAAAATAGATTCAACAGAATCCTACCAAATTTTTACCAAATTTTAAGAGAAAATTGTAATCTTGCATTAATACTGGTCAGCAAAATCAAACATGCAATTTTGTGAGCATATGGGAAAATGTTCAGCAAAGTTTGTGAGGTGGCTCTGGACACAACAGTATCAAAACTATTTCTGCACTGCCTCAGATATGCACATCATAACTGACTCTACTCTTCATAATGTTGAGCGAGTACCGTGAGTTTGCAGTTATGTTTTTTCAGCAAGTTCTTTTCCCCGCCCCTTACTTAGTATCACTGATCTCCGTAGAGTTCAGGGCTTAGTAGATGTTTACATTTGTGTGGCCGAACCACCAACATGGCCCCTTTGGCCGATGAAGGCAGAAATTTACAGAAATTTTGGATACGTTTTTCTTTAAATGAAGTTTCACTATAATTTTTTTGCTGTCAATACCACATTGCTTTGCCTGTAGAAATCATGTTCATATTATGTAATGCCATAGGCGGATCCAGAGGGGGGGGGGGGGGGGGGGGGGGGGTCGCGGGGGTCTGGACCCCCCCCCTTTTTTTGGGCGCCGGTTTGTTCGTTGTTTTTTTTACTTGGCGCCGTCTTTCTTGGCGTTTTTTTTTTGTTTTTTTTTTGCTTGTCAGGGAATTATGGAGGGAAACTGGGCCCCATAACCCCTTTACTGAGCGTTTTTTTGAAGTTTGGCGAAAATTTTTTTTTTGTCCCTACCCCCTTTCATTTTTGTACCCCCTCTTTTACTCAATCCTGCATCCGCCCCTGAATGCTATATGTCAAAGTCATCCGGTACCTTTTTACATACTTATTATGTTCTCTAACGACTAAGGGCACTCTCGCCCCAATATTTTGCTTTCAGAGGTGTGTCCTCCAACTATGTATGCCCACATGAATATATATTTTGTAATATATTTTTTTACATGTACATTATTTTGTTCAGTTATTACTCTGTATATATACAGCCCTGGAAAAAATTATTAGACCAAGCTTCTGTAATAAAGGTACTATAATATGCATTGAAATATAATGAAAATGAATTTTATTTGTATTTCATTGAATGAATAACAAATTCCAGCAAGTGTACCTTGCTTTTATGATATTTTATTTCCTTCTTACCACAAGTGTAACACTTTCACTAACCATTCTTGGTCTAATAATTTTTTCCATGGCTGTACACCCTATACTGAAAAGTTGGAAATAAATGTCATTAAATTGATGATTGAACATGTTCGCATTAGGTGGCGCACAAGGCTATTCAAATTGCCTCATGCCTGCTGAGAAGTCTGTTCGATGTACAGAACCTTAAATTAAGCAGGGCGGCCAGAAAATACATGAAAAAAATGGGCAACGGTTTGTGTCTGCGACCAAAAAAAAAAATTCGCCAGACCTTCAAAATTTGCTCAGTGGGGGTGGGGGGGGGGGGGGTTATATATATAAAAATATCAATTTTCTCATTCTAAATGTTGATCATTTTCTTTAAGTTTTAGAGATGTTTCTTTTTTCCTGAACTCCTATAACAAACTGAAAACTAATTAAACTATTTCCAATATTTTAACAATACCTTTAAAGAAGATAGAGAACAATCACATCAGAAGACAGGACACATAAAGTTGTTAATTGTAAACATCATGTTCATCTTTTATTCAAAGTATGATTATCCCTAAATAGTTGTACATTGAATAGCAGTTTACATTGCAGTAATCATGTATACAAGTAATCACTTCCAAAAACTAATAATTCAATCTTTTTCTTAAATGGAACAGCTTAGCTCACTGAATTTATACACTATCATTAGTGTACCAATCACCCAAAAATATTTTGCTCTGTTCATTGTCACTATACTATATTCGAAATATGAGCTTCAAATGTTGATTCTATAAAGAGATATCGAAAGTTGAAACACACTCTCAATATACATTTACAGCGACTTGCGAGTAGACTAGGCAACGCACCCGTAAAGCGCTCGCATAAAATATGGGCATGCACGGAAACCGAGGGGGTTTTACGTGATCCTTTATTTTCCTCATACTCCTTAACCGTTAAACCATAGAAGGCCAGGTAAAAGGTTTGATGGTTTATTTTACCTGACTGCTAAGAAACCATGTGTATGCTTGCAAGTCAGCAACCAGGGGACCAATGGCTTTAAGTCCTCTCAGAGGAACTTGGTAATGAGGATTAATGCCTTACCAAAGGTGAAAGAGTACTAGCACATCCACTTGGTTTGGAACCAAGGTCCTCCAGTTAAGAGACCACTGCTCTACCACTGAGCCATTTTGCCTGTGTGTGTCAAGGTTAATTTTATACATTCTAGCTGTACACAAATTATTTTTTTAGGCGATTGGTACACTTTATTACAGCAATCGACCAAAGTAAGCCGATTCTATTTTTGTTATTGAGAACATACAGTTATTTGTTGAATGTTTTCTCTCCCACTAATGAACTCTGAAATAACTTTGTTCTAACACAAAATACCCTAGTTTGTCGAAATGCAAAGGAGTGTCTGAACTGTAAGGCTACCATAAGCACTGTGACACAACCATCGAGATCGATGGACACAACCAGTAGGAACCTAGTGTAGGCTTCTCTCAAGACACTAATTTCCTAAGAAAGTGTCAAATTAGGGTCTGTGCTTACAGACTAAAAATACAACCTCAGACAAGCATCTCCATGAGCGAAGAGTAAATGTAACAAAGAAATGCTGCATAAATGGTTTTTTTTTCTGGTGTGAATTGAGCTCTTAAAGATAAAGTTGAGTTCTGGTCATGAGATTGAATTGTGAAAGAAACTGTGCCAAAGCAATTGGGAAAGGTTGATTATATAGCACATAAGAATTGGTGTATGCTGTTAAGTTTTGGAATCACCAACATAAGAAATTGACTCAATCCTGCCGACAATCACATGCACTGCACACAGAAATGTGTATATGACTACACACAAATGTTCGGCCCAAAGTTTTCAGCTTTTTGTCATATTTTGAATGTGAGGGCATTTGAAGAGCAATCCTTTTCAGGGGACATTTCTACTATGATAATCTTCCAAACTATAAACATAAAAAGAATGAGAAAGCTCACAAATTATTTGTTGCCTTTCCCAAAACTCAACCTTCTCTTTAAATGCACTCTGAATGCATTTGAAGCACGTCTTATTTCATCATATTTAATACCCAAAGATCACTTGGTTTCTACATAAAATTGTTGGAGGTCACACCAGTTGTTTCACTGTCAGAGACGTCAATAAAGTAAACTTCATGTTTTTCCATGTTCAATTGGTTAAGCAGTGGAGAGAGAGCAGGGGAGAGAGAAGGGAAGAGAGGGAAGGGGAAGAATGAAAGAGAGAGGGGGGAGAGAGAGGGGGGGGGGAGAGGGGGGAGAAAGAGGGGGGGGGGGGAGAGGGGGAGGAGAGAAGAAGGGGGAGAGAGAGGGGGAGGAGAGAAAAGGGAGAAAGTGAGAGAGGGAAGGGGATAGAGACAGATAGACAAAAAGTGGGAAAGAATTTTGGAGACAGCAACTGAATCGGTGAAAGGAAATAAATCAATAACACTGTACAATGAAGTAAAGTAATCCTTGCCGTTTACAGAATTGGCAGTTTCACATTTCTATGAATAAACAAGTTTCTTCACTTTATTGACTTATAAAATAAGTGAAAATGAATACAACGAATAGCTGAATACATTGGATTTATACACAAGCACATATACCTTTTTCTTTTAATGTGCAGCCTGGTTATTCAGAATGAAAACTGAAGGAACACTTGGATTCTGTACAGACTTGTGCTGTGTCTATACAGAGTTCATATCTAACACAGATAGTATACAAGGGAAAGGTGAAGGGTGGGTAGCTTAAAGATAAAGTCGAGTTCTGGTCATGCGGTTACATGAAAGAAACTGTCTAAAAGCAATTGGGAAAGGTTGATCATGTCTACATAAGAATTGGTGTATAATGTGAGGTTTTGAAATCGTCAAAATGAAAAGAAATTGACCCAGTCTCACTGAAAAGCACATGCACTGCGCACATGGGTATACGGGACTGCACATATAATGTGGAATGAATGTTTGGCCCAAACACTTCAGCTATTTCTTGTGATATTTCGAATATGAGAGCATTTGAAGAGCAATCCTTTTCATGGGACATTTCTGCTATAATGTTCTTCCAAGTTGACATAAAAGGAATGAGAAAGCTCACAAATTATTTTTCACCTTTCCCAGAACTCACATTCTCTTTAAACAATTTACTACCAAGGAGGTGCTGCAGTTTTGATGTGTGAGATATGGGTTTACTCTATAGACTTCTAGACCTAAAGACCTTTCCAAAACCTATTGTAAACCTTGAATAATCTCTATAGATCTACAAGGTTGACTGTAATACAATACACCAATTTGGGAACCATCATTCCAATATTGCATTCATAACTTGATCACACGTTTGCTATTGCTCAGTATATCTGTGATCATCACTTTCTTGTAAGTAACCATGGCAAATTGGCAATACCAATGTAGTTTATAACCCATTTAAAAGCACACAAAAGAGTTTTGCATACATTATTTGGTGTATGTCCGGCAAGCTTTCAGGTTGTCAAGAACAACCTTTGTTTGAAAGATATGTATAAAATTTGCATACATTACCGAAGCGGTCTATTGCAGACACAGATAATTAGTTGTTTCATAATCTTAAACCATATTCAGATTAATTCACATTTTGAAAGCCAATGATGCTGAAAGTCCAATTGTAACTTTTTGGGGGACATACCGTACACACACCTGAATAACATTCACGCTGTAAAGATACAATACTGTACACATGTTTTACAAAAATAAAAATAATGATGCTTATGAAAATACTGAAAACGAAACACCTTCTGTACAAAAAGAAAATACCTTGGTACAAAAATAAAATATATTTGGCACACAATTTTGTTTACATTCAGATGAGCAAATATTTTTGCACCAACCCATCCTTGGCTGAAATCACACACTTTTCATAAAGAGATGGCAACTGTAAAAAAATAAATTAAAAAATAGAACCGCAAATTTGAATCATAATATTCAATACAGACAAACAAAGGTTGTTTGAAGTTCTAGTATCAAAAAAAAAAGGAAAGAAAAGACAAATTTTTTTTTCCAAACATAATTCTTGAAAATTTATGCCAATAAGAACTTCAAATAAATAACATCTGCTAAAAACAAATTTGATATGTAGAACAGTTAAGTAATAATAAGAAAAAAAATTTGAGGAAAACAGGTCTGTTTAAGAATGCAATGGATTATATAGCCAATTTTCGAGAAATCATGATAACAAGATAGCACGGTGGGCATGAGTACACAATGCTTCTGGCCTCACCTCCCGCGGCAAGAATGAAAATAAGTTCATGCCACTTTAGCAGGGCTATTTGTGTAATAAAACAGTTTTCAGGCAAAATAACTTTTACAGAAATTAAATCTAGACATAATGAAGAATGTATCTTTACTAGCATTATTTGGCAATTCATGATGCTGGCAGCAAAGTTTTATACATACATGTACACAAAAAATATTTGAGATGTAATATATTGTCATATAGTCTATTTTGGAATTTCACTTCGTGCATGAATACTGTTAATGTTTAAAGATTGTTCGTCCAAAAATACTCAATGATGACGTCCATCACATTACAGCTGAGTATTCAGCAAATGGTTCACAACATACATGTAGTTATACAAAAAAATATATATCAATGGCAAGTACTAAAATGAGGTACAAAACACACATATATCAGTATATCTTATCAAATCAAATGACTACGGAATCAAGAAAATTCTTGTTTACACTAACAAGTAAATAAATGTATGGAAATGATATCATCTGCAATGGGCTAAGCTGCTTGAACCTTGAAACACACACATGACAACATTTCCTTTCTCCTCAGCAAATCACACATCAAAGCAAAAAAAAAAGAAAATAGGGAACTGAAAGGAAGCTTTTGGCAAAATTTCTGATTCCAGTAAATTGAAGTATGTAAAACAATGCAATGAGTTGTCAACACAAATCACATCGAGGGAAGTTTAATTGCAAAGAGTTGTTTCAGCCTCATTATGTACATGTCAGTAAACAGGGCTGATTTGACACTATTTTTTTTTTAATTATAGGGCATTACAATTTTAAGGCACAATAGTGAGTTACCAGCAACATAAATCACACAAATGACTTTTTGTAATTAGGCTGCTATTCTTAGCATGTCATGCCATATAAGACTCATATTAAAGTTATAAATGCTAAATATGGCATAATAAAAGTGTTTTTGTCATCATCTGAAGTTTGAAAGCACAATAAGGTGTCGATCAATCACACTGAGAAAATTATATCGCATTGCGGAACAATTTCAGCCTTGTAGTAAACATGGAAAGTATGACAACAGACAGATTATTTCTTTCTAATAAGAGTGAAACAAAGCACAATTAGTTATCAGCTTATATCGTACTAATAAAGCTGTTTAAACCAGTTGCTTTTTAAGTACATGTATGTCATATCAGTAAAAAATGGAGGGTACGGTATTTGAGAGAAGATTTTGGGGCAACATTCAGATTCCAGTGAATGAAAGTTGTTAAGGCACATTACTGAGTTGTCAACATTAATCACATTGAGGAAGTTCTACTGCAAGGTTCATGTTAAAAAAAGGGCAACTTACGAAAATCTCTATAAGTGAAAGCAGTTATCAAGAAAAATTTGGTTGTGTTGGTAATAAGCACATGTAACCAATCAAGAAGTTCACCCCTCCAAATAATATTTTTTTTTTAAAATGACAGATTTGATTTTAGCTGATAACATGATAAATAACAAGATACTTGTCATCCTAGCTTCTCGAAAGTTTGGAACTATTTTTGTTGCAATGTAATATTCTATGAATGTATGTGGTTTTCAAATGCTTTGATAAAGTAAAATCAAACTGAACTTTCCATAAATGCAGCAAAAGGTATAGGTAACCATCTCCCCCTCTCAGTAAGAAATGGTACAAACTGATAGGAAATTACCCTGCTAATTATTTTGTTTTCAAACTAGTACTAACGACAGAACAGTGATTACATTTATTACATTTTTTAATTTAGAACTCCATAACTTAGATTATAAATGTTTATAAATCTCAACATTCTATTCTAACAATTCCATACTACTCTTAAATGCAGTAGCTCTTAACATGTTGTCGAGTGTGTTTTGTTTATTTTGTTTCTTGTTTTTATTTAATTTACAATGTACTTTTATGTTTTCTCCTTTGCTTATTAATCATTTCACTTAATAAGAGGGCTGTTAACGAAAACAAACCCCATAATAATCAGTGCTCGGCACCATTACAAAGGGTAATCGCACTGACCAAAAATTACTTTTTTGGGGGGGGGGAAGGGAGGGGAGTGGGGTCAAGGAATACCAGATGGGTCGATAGGTTCCAAGAGGTCAAGAACCACTACTCTAACAATTTTTTTTTAAATGTGATACAAATCAGCAATATATTTTGTATCAAGTTGCCAGAGAAAGTTCCACATTTTTTAAATTGTACACTTATTTTTGCACCATATATTGCTGCAGTGATGGGGTTTTAGTGGCCCCGGAAATTTCTATGTAGGTAGTCTTTTTCTCCCTTTCACTTATGTTTCCTCCTATTCATGGAGTCTGCCAGACTTACTAGAAGACATCCTTGGAAGACACTGGAATCTGATGGTAACCATGGTACAATCCGATATCTCATGTGTACCCAGGATAATGCTTCAATCCCTTTTAATGCCAATCTTTCTTTGCTGTCCAACCAGCAGTTCCAACAGGTGCATTTGGGAGATTGGTCTGCTCTGCAACAATCACCCTGCGTCCATGTGCCTGAACCGATCTGGGATCCGAGGATCTGTAGGAGGAGCTGAGGGGGACGTAGCGCTGAGTGGACTGTGCCCGAAGGTCAACAGCTGGACCTGGTGCCCCAGTAGTGATACCTTTCTCAATGACCTGTTTGAAGACTGCTCGGAAAGTGGGGACCTCGGGCTGTTGAGCGGGAGCTGACGACAATGTGTTGACGGCACCCTCTAATTTCTTAAGCGGGTGAAAACCGTTATTGTTGACATCAGGTGGTGGGGAGGGTGTTACAAGAGGCTTGCTTGCACTCTGGTCTGGAGCCTGTAATATGGATAATATCACTGCATTAACAACATTCTTATTTTCTGGAGTTTGACTACAGATTTTTCTCCAGATCAAATAACTGGCAATTTCTGATGTGGGGTCTTCACTAAAATAATTACACGAAAAAGGAAACATTATACATTCCAAGGAAAATAAGCATAATTACTATAAAGTGCGCCTCAATAAAAAGGAAACCCATATTCAACCCCAAATATCATTGTAATCAATACATACAGACTTCATTGAAGATACTCACATTGCAGCGTTTCAAATTTTGTTTAATTTGACACCTTGATCAATAAAATCAGACTATGGACAGCTAAACAGTAGCATTTTTTAAGATTCATGTCAAATTTGCCTCTGCCCAAGTTTTGAATGAAATGGATGGTCAACCCCAAGTTGGTTGAATGGTCTCCACTCCAACTAAATAATTTAAATTAATGTGCAAAACATTAATAACTAGATGAATTTTCGATCGGAATTTATGCCTCTGCCATCACCAAATTGGAAATGTATGGCATACATGTACACTCTAAAAAGGATTGGTCCAACAAAATTACAAATCTTTTCACTTAAAAAGCACAGGAGACAGAAAATTTATTTCATTTCATTTCCATCCCGTACAAATAAAAAACTTACCATTGATGACTTACAATCATCAAATACAACAAGGAAATAGATATTTTATAGCAAATAGACCACTGTCCCCTTGAAATTTCTAAAATAGGTAGGCCTAGACTCCATACATGAACCATGAACCATTTTCATGTATATAATGACCTCTATAACCTTTGACCTTGAGACCCTAAAATCTAATCCGTTCATCATCCCTCACATATGCATACATGGGTCAAGTTAGAAGCTGATCTGTCAAACAGTTCTGAAGTTATTGTGAGAATGAACCATTTTTATGTACATAATGCCCTCTGTGACCTTTGACCACTGACCTTGAGACCCCAAAATCTAATCAGTTCATCGTCCCTCCCATATGAATACATGGGCCAAGTTACAATCTGATCCAAAAAACAGTTTTGAATTTATCGCGAGAACGAACCATTTTTATGTACATAATGACCTCTGTGACCTTTGACCTTTGATCTTGAGACCCCAAAATCTAATCAGTTCATCGTCCCTCCCATATGCATACATGGGCCAAGTTACAAACTGATAAAAAAAAAGACGGTTTTGAAGTTATCGCGAGAACGAAAAGGGGACGGACGGACGTACGGACGGACGACCCGAAAATGCCTACGGTGGGCGGAGGCATAAAAATTTCTTTTGGGATGTGTAAAACATGATGGGCTGATTAAATCAATTCCTTCTTTTACCAAGATACACCTTCATTCAAAATTTGGACAAAATCCGTTGAGAAATGAGGCCTATAGAGCGCACACAAACCATCCACAAAAATATGGCCTTTTACTCTATACAAGACAGAACACTGGGGGCAGCATCACCAAAAATTGTAGTTGTGTAGATTATACATAGATGCACCTTCATACAAAGAAATCAGTCAAGTATTGGGGCAGCTAGAGCGCACACAAGAATATGACGCGGCAGCAGCGGCGGTGTAATGCTACTGAATCTAAAGTATCCTTCAGCATTCAGCCAGGGGATACAATTACAAACAATGTTAGCAAGCAATTGTGCACACTAGAAATTCTCCTCACATTCCAGAAGGCACGAACAAATCATCATTGTAAAAGAGACAGCAAAGCAACTTACCCCTTCCCCAGAATCTGACGTGGGGTGAGAAGGACATGTGATGAGGTAGGTTCTGGTTTCCATGGTGACTGATCTGTTTGTGATACATCTTCCTTGTTATCATCTGGTAGATCAAATCTTACCTTCATGGCTCCCTTTGTAGAAGAAAAGAAAATATATTTTGTTAATTGATTTCAAGAACTACTTTAAAATCATATGTATTGTAGAATTGCTAAGGTCATCTGAATAGAACTGTAACTCTTTAGCAGATAAAAGGCTACAGTGAATGCTCAAAAATAGTGTACACACTCATTAACATCCCAACTTGAATGAGACAAAAAACAAATTGATCTGTTCGATACAAGACCATTTCAAAAGGTGCCCCCAACCCCCTCCCCTTAAACAAAAAACCCCCATGAACTGTTGATGAAAGCAAAGAGGATTTGGTTTACCTCTTGACTGCTGGCACTTATTGAACGTCCCCTGGATGATCCTGGTCTCTCAGGTTGCTTTGCTCCATCTCCACCTCCTCCCACAATTGATGAAGGTGTGGTTCCAGGGACTCTTGCGTCTCCACTCCCCAGTATTCCGGAAGTGGATCCATGCCTGTGCCGATCACTTGGAGACCGAGGCTGTAAAGACTCGCCCTGTCCCCCTTGTGTGTCTTGTTTACTGTCGTGTCTTCCAGCTCCATCTCCAAGTATCCCAGGTGTAGATTTAGGCCTGTGCCAATCGTTTGGAGAACGTGGCCTCAAGGACACCTCCTTCTCTCCTGCTGAGATGTCTTGCTCCCCTTTGCTCCTTCCACCTCCCAGTATCTCTGCAGTGGATCCAGGCCTCCGCCAATTGCCTGGAGAACGTGGTGACACACCTGCCTCCAGTCCTCCTCCTTGGGCGTCATTTTCATAGACCTTGCTCCCAGGCACCATTTCCTCTCCTCCTCCTGCAACGTCTAGGCGGTTCCTGGCTCCTGCACCCTGGGGCCAGCTCAAGTTCCGCTGTCGGGTGGCCTCACCACCAGTGGTGGCTGGTTCCGGAGTGCTTCTACCGCTCGATCGTCTATTCCTTTGGTTAGGGTCTGGCCTTAGGTGACTGGACATCAGGAGAATATCATGCTTTGATCCTCGTTGAAATAGCACTCCAGGATCAGTGAAGGCATGTCTCTGAACAATACAATAAAAGGTAATTAGTATCAGGACAGATCTTATGTAAAAGCATATATTTAGATATTACACAAATAAAAAAACCAACCATTAGCGATATTGTGACTCGCTAACTTGAGACAACTAGAAATATCATGATCTCTGTTGCCATGCAACAGGTCCCTCAAGTGCATACATCTGCAGGAGTTATGCTTGCATAAATCTATATTATTAATGTTTGGAAAGTGACGGTTACAAAGTTATTTGTCATAAGAGTCTTGCAAGTAAACTTTAACGTTTGACCTGAAATGACCTTTGACCTTACCATGTGACCTCTGATGGCAGCATAACATGCAGGTCCCCCAAGTGCTTCTACAACCTAAGTTTGGTTGAAAAGTGAGTGACGGTTGCAAAGTTACCTGTCATAGAGTCTTGCAGGTAAACTTCAACGTTTGACCTCAAATGACCTTTGACCTCATCATGTGGCCTCCAACGGTACCATAACATGCAGGTCCCCTTAGTGCATCTACAACCCAAGTTTGGTAGAAAAGTGAGTGATGGTTACAAAGTTATCTGTCATAACATTTGTGACTGACGACGGACGGACGAACGCCATTTGGATCCCTTAGTCTCACCTTCACCTCCGGTGGGCGAGACAAAGAAGATAAACAAAGGCACCTTTGAAAGACAAAGAAACACTTACCTGAATCACAAAGGACACATCGCTGTGTGAGATTGTATGCCGTAGGACAGAAGGCATCTCCTTAGAGAAAGGCGACTTCCACAGGTTGAGAAGGAAAGATCGGGTGTAGCGAACTGGCTTGCCGTCATTCACTGTTAATTTCAAAACAAATTATAAATGAATCGTTCAATAGAGGAGAGGTGTTTAAACATGTAGCTTGATTAATAGAAACCTGGGCATAATGTGATTCACATAAATCCCTAACTGAACGATTTGAAAAATCATATGGATATCAGGTTAAAATTCTTGGTACAAAAGATCAGAGCGAGTTCAGTCATGGTCTGGACGAGGAAGCTACAATGATGAATGTTCCTTACTGGGTATTCTTATGAAGTTAGTGAAGGGTGTGCATATTATGAAGGACCTGACGATATAAGGGAAATCTACTCTTGGTGACTGATAACACCTGCAATCTGGTAAATTCTCGAACTGTGTTACCATGGGAACCTAAATGGCATTAAATGACCATATGTACCTCTTCTCTTATAGCTGTCAGGCAGCTTGGCAGATAGCAGCCTTGAGAGCTCATCATCTAGCTCAGAGGTAGACTCCATCATCAGATCCTGCACCTCGTGCTCTGGCATGATGAACTCCTCAGAGCTGTCCGACTCATAGGTCATGTCCGATGTTGTCAACCACTGGTCATCTTCTTCCTCATCATCGGTATCGTCTGGAAACGGGGTAGACTTCGCTACATGGGTCAGTGCCAACATGTCTGGGCTTGGTGGGGCGACTTGGACAGGGGGTAGGGGGATTGGAGAGTACCTCCCTGTAGCTGCTGGATAGAATATCATTGACGAAATATAAAGCTCATAATACACCATCTTCACTTTGATCAAACATGCTTATTTCAGAGTTATAAGATTCAAACGGTTGTTGAGAAATGACCATATATTTTTGTACATGTATATTAACATTTAAACAAAATTTAAAGCATAGGCCTTTAAAAAAGATAACACTATCACTTTATTAATTTAAATTAGCCCCTGTTCTACCAGCCAAAAATTCCACTTTACAGTGCAATTACCATGGATAAAACTAGAAATGTGCATTGCTGGGGCCGCGCAATGCTAAATGTATCCCCCGGCACTGGCAGCGATTTGAAGGAGGGACAAAGACCCTCCCCCATCCCCTCCCTCAAACAAAAGGATGGTGTAGAAATTAGATGTGTAGGTTTCACTAAGACACATCTTCATATAAAATTTGAAAGAAATGTGTTGAGAGATATACCAAGATACATCTCCATACAAAATTTGAAAGAAATCCATCAAGAAATGTGGCCTGCAGAGTGCACTCACGCCATGCCCTGAAGTATGACCTTTGACCCTATAAAAGACGGAACACTGGTGGCAGCATCACCAAAAACTATAGGTTTTTAGATTACACCAAGAGACACCTTCATGCGAAATTTGAACGAAATCCGTCAAGAAATGCAGAAGTAAGAGTGCAAGAAATGGAAAAATGACCTTTGACCCTATAAAGGACGGAACAATGAGGGCAGCATCACCAAAAATTAAATATGGTAGATTATACCAAGATACATCTCCATACAAAATTTGAATGAAATCCGTCAAGAAATGCAGAAGTAAGATTGCACAAAAGGGACAAATGAGCTTTGACCCTATAAAGGACGGAACAATGAGGGCAGCATCACCAACCAGTAAAGATGTGTAGATTATACCAAGATACATCTCCATACAAAATTTGAAAGAAATCCATCAAGAAATGTGGCCTGCAGAGTGAACTCACGCCATCCCTTGAAGTATGACCTTTGACCCTATAAAAGACGGGACACTGGTGACAGCATCACCAAAAAGTACAGATTTTTAGATTACACCAAGGGACACCTTCATGCAAAATTTGAACAAAATCCGTCGAGAAATGCAGAAGTAAGAGTGCAAGAAATGGAAAAATGACCTTTGACCCTATAAAGGACGGAACAATGAGGGCAGCATCACCAAAAATTAAACATGTGTAGATTATACCAAGATACATCTCCATACAAAATTTGAACAAAATCCGTTGAGAAATGTGGCCTGCAGAGTGCACTCACGCCATGCCCTGAAGTATGACCTTTGACCCTATAAAAGACGGAACACTGGGGGCAGCATCACCAAACACTATAGGTTTTTAAATTACACCAAGAGACACCTTCATGCAAAATTTGAACGAAATCCGTTGAGAAATGTGACCGCCAGAGCGCACACAAGAGTACACACAAGACATCAAAATATGACCTTTGACCCTATAAAAGACGGAACACTGGGGGCAGCATCACCAAAATCTATAGGGTTCCAGATTTTACCAAGAGACACCTCCATACAAAATTTGAACAAAATCCGTTGAGAAATGTGACCGCTAGAGCGCACACAAACTATCCAAAAAAATATGGCCTTTTACCCTATAAAAGACGGAACACTGGGGGCAGCATCACCAGAAACTATAGGGGTCCAGATTTTACCAAGATACACGTCCACCGGAAGTTTGAAAAAAATTCGTCGAGAAATGCGACCGCTAGAGCGCACACAAGAATGTGATGCGGCGGCGGCGGCGGCGAAACGCTGCTGAATCCAAAGTATCCTCAGGCATACTGCCGGGGGATACAATAAGCAGATAAAGTAAAGTAATATAGTAGAACAATGTATGTCACACATTCTGGAAAGTCTTCCTTGACTAAACTCTAATTTTACTTACACACCTCAGTTACAAATCAATTCTCACAACTATTTACAAGTATGGAAAAAAAGCTGCTGAAAACTGCTTATCCAATAATAGCTAGCCAATGGAGTAAATTGGAGTCAAAAGGGGACTGAGCTTTCGATCCTAGCAGAATCTTCGTCAGAAGATTCTGACGGTCTTTTTGCCTCTTGGTCTTTTTGACTCTGACGAAGATTCTGCTAGGATCAAAAGCTCAGGCCCCTTTTTATAAGTGTGAAAATCTGTAAGCTTCATAATTACAAGCCCTCCAAGTAGCTTAATTCTGAGGTTTAGCAGCAGTACTGTGCCTAGACAAAGTGTATGAGTTGGTGATAATTTTACTGCTCTTACCTACCAATTACTCTCAAGAAATTTCTAACTAGCTTCATATACTACCCAAGTAGCATCAGGTGATTCAGATCATTAAAATAGGACTAAAACCTACCTTGCTGGAGTGGCCTTTGGCTGTGGGTGACTACCTGCTCCTGAGGATAAGTAACTTCAAGAGACTTCAGAGGAGAAGGCAAGTCTTGTGGGTAAGCCTTTAATGAGAGAAAAAGGGAAAAAGAAGTTGAGATGGTTTCACTTCATACAAAATTTACTTGATTAATCAACTACTGTGCCAATAAACTTTCTATAAGAAATCTGTCAAGAAATATGACCAGCAGAGAGACATCCACTAAAATATGACCTTTGACCCTATAAAAGATGGAACACTGGGAGCAGCAAACCAAACACTGTAGAGGTCTAGAGTAATCTGTAACCCCTGTTACACATGTGCGGATTTCAAAGGCGGCCCCGGAGCCGGCTTCACACCTGCAATTTGAAGCCGCCTAGAGACCATTAAAACCCTTTACACATACCTCGGGCCCGCAATTTTGTGTCTACACATAGGCCGGCTTCACGTCGCCTTTTCACGAGCTGACGTTGGGGCGCACACTCGCACTGCAGGTGCTGTACTATGTCATCGACATCGTGAACGGTCCGCGCATGCACAGCTCTTACGGGTTAACTTCCGCTTAAAAGCCGGCGCCGAGTCCACTTTGGTGTTACACATACTGATTGAGGGACCGAGTCCGGCATGAGGCCGGCCTCAAACCACATCCAGAGGTGGACTTGGGATGGAGGCGGCTTCGAGGCGGCTTCAGTCCGGCTTTTAAAACTAAAATATCACTGAAGATCATGATTAATACCCCCGCCCCGTGACAACAGCCTTTCTTGACTTTTAGTCGAAAACTGAGGAAGTAGTTCGATCCGCAAGATTTTTCCCTGATTTACTGCCATAGATATGCCGTTACCATGGCAACGCAGATTCCGACTCATCCGAAAAATATGTCTTGCACATCTTCCCATCAAGACCAATGTGCGTACCAAATTTCATGACTTTCGGTCAAAAACTGAGGAAGTAGTTCGATCCGCAAGATTTTTCCCTGATTTACTGCCATATATATGCCGTTACCATGGCAACGCAGATTCCGACTCATCCGAAAAATATGTCTTGCACATCTTCCCACCAAGACCAATGTGTATACCAAATTTCATGACTTTCGGTCAAAAACTGAGGAAGTAGTTCGTTCCGCAAGATTTGCAACGGACCAACCGACCGTCCGCCCGCCTGCCCGCCCAACCATCGACTGATTCCTATATACCCCCTTCAAAATTCTGCCGGGGGATACAATTTAACCTACAAATGACGCCAATATGAAAGAATATGCAACTAGAAAATTTATCCATTTATATGTTAAGAAAAAAAGGCACACTTAATATAAGAAATATTGTAAAAACAGCAATCTTTGCGAACCAGCTAAAAGTGCACAAATTGCGAACGATAGCTGTCTCTACTCCAAGGCTTTCACAATAACTCAATTATTTCTCACATTTAAGTTTCTATTGATTTACTTGCAAAAATATGAAACTATCTAGCGTGTATGTACATGTATGTATACTACAACCACCTTGCAATCTGGGCCCCATTTCATAAAACTTATTTATCAGTTACATCTGCCACATTTCTATGACAAATTAGTTGTCACCCAATCACATTTAAGGATTTCAGTAGCTTATAACAATTATCTTAACTTGTTATTGATAACAAGTTTTATGAAACAGGCTCCAGAACTAACTCGACAAAATTATAGAATGAAATGAGATTGCTTACTTGTGGAAGCTCCAAAGGGTCATGACCCCATGTCCTAGCTCGGAGTTCCAGGCTCTCCAAGAGTCTAGTCCTAGAAAGCTCACTCTTCTCCTGGTCTAGGATCATGGTTCTAATGCTATAGAACAAGGCATCCACGGTGTCTACAGGGCAAAAAAAGAGGATTCAACGCTTAAGTTTACAAATTTTTGTTTATGAATTTCCTAATTTAAGTTAGAACATTCAATATTCTATTTTTTATGATGAAACATGTAGTAAAATTAAAAAGGCAATAAAATTGAATGCGAAACCATCATTATCTAGCTTTCAAAGTGCTCAAGCACTCAATGAATTTCTCCCTTACAGGTACCCATATCTACACTTGGTCGGAATGGCAAATTTAAATCAATGTCTTACAATTAGAGATTGCACACGTTTGAGCATATTTTTGTAGTTATGTTTATTTCCAAACAGTGACACAGTTGAATAGATCAAAGGAATAAAGAAAGTTATGGATGTTTGAAAAATGAGATCCCTAAATCAAAGCGAATCTCAAATTGGTAATTTAGTGAATCAATTGTGAAATAGTTGCAGACACTCTCCATTTGAAATACACTTAAATATTATTAATTTGCGGTGTTCTCCTCAGTCCCTTTTCCCTCTGGGCAGTCCTCAAATTATGTTGTAGATAGCATACTGTTATAGGTTCTCATAAAAGGAAAAAAAATCCTACTGAGTAAAATATTTGGACAAACATGACATTTTAGTCAGTTTGTGCGTTTGAGCAAATGGGGGAGTTGTCTGCCACTATATCACGGTGACATTACCGATTCGTCCAATTTGAAACTCTCATATATATATGTATAGTGATTACAACTTTCAAAAATTCATAACTTTCTTATTGCTTGTCCAATTTCACCAATCTGCTTCTCTGATTTTTCCTCTATCTTTCAGAACAACTTGCCACTAGGGTAGGATTTCCCTTTAAATCCAGATGCATGATAATCTCAGGGAGATCTCCCTGGTTATCTACAAGACAAAACAACTGGTGTTTTATATACATGTGTACCAACTTATCAAGTGAGGAGAACTCAAATTAAAAAACAAAGGTGTACTCTTTCAAGAGTGATACACATGTATGTCAATGAGAAATGTCACCCTTAACAATTCCCTTGTCATCTACATCCCACAGTGAGTCAAAACAAAAAGAATTGGTGAAACACTATCTGATTGAAACAATTTGTAATGAGGAATTTGAAGACTTTTTGAAGTGACATTGAGCTCAATGTATTATTTCTTTGACAATGCTTAAGCCCTTCCTTGCCACTAAGTTTTGAACAATTGTCATAATTACTTTCATTTCATTTGTTCTTTATTCGCTTTAAAACATTTGTAAAAAGCACATATAAAATACCAAAATTAATATACAAATATATTACAAACAACAACAATGACATATAGTCCCCTACAAAAAAAAACATTCACAATACTATGTATTATTAGTTCATTTTTAAAGGGTTAATTTGGGCTTAGAGTGTTTTGATTCATTGATAAACTTGGGGATGAAATATTTCCCATGGAAATCAAATTCACAATAAAGGTACATGTTTCTGTTTCAAGAATATGTAGCCATTCTCAGTCAAAACGCATCGTTCAATGCTCATATTCTTAGCAGGAATTTGACACCCACTGCATGGAAGGGGAGAGTGTGACGGAACATGCTTTCGGTGGTAGGAAATTTGTTTAACAGGAGGGTCTTTGGTCTGACATAAATTTAACCCTCTCAGGACCAAAGTCAACAACACTATGTACAAAGTGAAAAGTACTGTAAAAGTGGATATTTTCGCATGATTAATTTTTCACGCTCGGCTGAGTAAAGTGAATTTTGCATGTTTTTAATTTCGCCGACGCGCTAGGCTCATGGGCAAAAGAAACATAAACACAAATATTCGCGTGTTTTTATTTTCGCGCACGCTTCATGCTGTGCGAAATGCGCGAAAATTTCCACACCGCGAAATATTCCACGTTTACAGCATTTTAGTCTTGTGGTAACGAGAGGGTTAAATAGCACTCACCTTTATACTTTGAATCCAGGTAATACCCATTAGTCTTCAAAAGATGACAAAGCTTACCAACAGCTAAGTCAAATGATCTGCCAATTAAAATGAATCAGAAAAAAATTTTAAAATCAATTACATACATGTACGGTGGACTAAAAGGGAAACCTATTGGTTGTAAAATGCTTGGGGTGAAAGAAGAAATTATCTTCTGTCACCAAAGTACTTTGCTGTCCAGATGGAATTCTGCACAAACACTCCAACAGAGCTGCCAACTAATTAGTATTCTAATGACTAAAATCTGTATTTCTTTTGAGTGTGAGAGAATGAGTATAGAATGTTACAGAAACTGTTCCTTTTAATTATTTAAATCATTCAAATTACGTTGTGTATTTTTAAAGTAAGTACAAAATAATTGTGTTAACCAGTATTATTTTACTTGTTAAACAATGAGCGTGTCCACAGTGGGTGTACAATTTGGGGTCAGTTCATTTGTACTATGTACTAATTATGAACTGGCTTATTACATCAGAATAACTTTCAGAAGTTTCTCTCACAATTAGTTTCCCTGGGGAGCGTTTCATCAAGTATCTTCTCTGGTGATTTTTTACTGACAAATTTACTCTCAGCCAATCAGATGCAAGGATTTCAGTAGCTTATAACAGTTGTTGGTAAAAATCACTGACAAAATGCTCCCCTGGAGTACTCAATATAAACGTCATCTCTCAACACACAAATATTTTCCCAAAAGATGCAAAGCAATTTCTCTGTTACAAACAATAGGTCAGCTGTTGGTCATATAAATGAGCTGTTCACATTGACAGATGTGGTATGTGCATGTAATGTAGAGTCGTAAAAATGAATACTGTTGTAATGTACATAGCAGGCTGGAAATGTATGTGAAATAATGGCCCTTGGGGTCAATAAAGTGGCACATGGTCAAGGAAAGAAGCAAAGGGTCCCATAAAATGAGATGATGGAGAGGGGCCAGGTAATGACAAAATTGTAAAAGTAGGCAGCTATTCCTTCATTTCAAGGCCTTCAACAATACATACAGCATTCTTAAATGGAAATGACATTTACACAAACATCATAAGCCTTTTTTCATGCAAACATGCTATACAATTGCAAATACATGTACTAAATAATGCATTATCTTGGTATTACATGACCTACCAGAAAAAGAAGAATGTATAGCACTAGTAAGAGAAAGAGAGAGAAAGAAGATTAACATCATTAAATCATATTGTCCAGATCAGATGCTATCAATACAGTATTTTCAATGTCATCTCTATGACAAAATAAAAGGCATATACACACACACAAAGAACCTAAATCAAAATGAGCTTGTAATTATAAGCAAAAAGAATCTGTTATCCTCAATTTTCTTAACCAAAATAGACTGATGTTTTCAAACAAACTCCATGGGATAGCTCCCCTGTAAGCACTTCTTGGTAATACACCCTTTTGTTAGAAGTGTAATAAGCAGCTTAACTACATGGATTAGATGGGATAATTGGATAGCTATTCACACCTAGGATTCAAGTCTTAAGGAGGGTGGTCTTTTGAATGGGGGTTAGTAAATAAACTGAGTGTAATCCAGAGCTCAATAAAGTAACAGGTTGTTTATTGTTCTTTCCACCTGCATGTGGTTGCCCCCCCCCCCCAACCTTCCATGGAATTCTTCCCACAAGGATAACATTTGTCTTTAGAAATTTTCCTCCTTTCCTGATTCACCTTTCAATATGTATGGAACCTTGGAATAAGATAGAGTCCCAAATTAGCCCCAATGGGTAATTTCACGCTCAGTGTTGGGTGTTTAGAGCGAAAATTCTCCTAAAATCGAGCTCAAACACCACTGTTCAGATTAAGGAGCTGATACCGATATCGCATCAATAGCTAACACTGGTAATGGTGTCAGCACCATTCTCAACGAAGGAAAAAAAATTGTTTTAAACTATTAAATTATTAGTCTAGAATATCGTAAAATTACACAAGTAGTCGGGTAATTCTTAAAGATATAACTATTCCATCTAGAGTGCGGTAATAAACTTCACAGAAATGGATATTTTGACAGAAACAGTAAGTTTAGATATGACTTCTCTCGAGTTTCTCACTTGCAGCAGAAAATGCTCTGGTAGCTAATGCAGCTAGACGCTGGATCGGACGGCACACGCGTACAGGGCAAACAGTCAAATTTTGGGCATTGGCTCAGTGTCAGTGAATGGGAATTCGTACATAAAATTGGCCAAGCTCAGTTCAGCAGACGATATTTCACAAAAATTAAACACCGGCAACAGGAAATATGTCAGAAAATCAAAGGTCAACACCTAATACCGACTGATTTTTTTCCTCATTTCACAATCGGTTAGATCATAATTTTGCGGCAAAATAAATACCAAACACCAACACCGAGGGTGAAATCAACCACTATTCTTCCCAATGACCGCCCTGTTTGTCCAAGCAAGTGTGTGCTTGAAAAAACAGAGATTCAATGAATGGCCACTCATTGTGTAAATGAATAGATCTCACTCTCATTATCAAATTTATTTTTTGACATTGCCGGTTTAAAATTGTTTTAGTTCAATTATCCCAGGCTCATCGAAAGGGGTTAAAATTCCTATTTTTGTGATGCATAATCCATTACAATAAATTAAGTTAAGTTTATTGACGAAATGTTGCTGGAGAAAGCTGGGTTTCCTTTCTTATGAAACACACTGTATAATTATGTACATCTAGTATGAAAGCATACATAAACTTGTATTTCACTAACAATGGTTTTATGGAAACAGCTAAAGAGAATGCATGCATGTCCTTAATAGCAGAGAAGAGGAATTGTTGAAAATTAATGCAATACAAAGACTGCCAGTAAGGACAAAAAACACACACAAAAAATTTGGAATGCACAATTAACTCTAGCTCCTATGCTGGATACCTTTTTCATTGCTTATTTTTTCAGCATAAATGTAAGAAGAAATGCAGAAAGGAATTTTGAGAGCTAACTAAGGAAAGATGTCCAACACCTGTTGATGAGCACACATCTCCTTATCACCCAGAATTAAATACAGTCAGACACAGCAGATCACATGCACAGATAAAGCAAACCTTCAAGGTACATGTACAATGCATAAGCTCGAAAAAAAGTGTTTAAAAAATTTCAGGCTTGCATGAAATACAAAGATGTCCAACACCTGTTGATGAGCACACATCTCCTTATCACCCAGAATTAAATACAGTCAGACACAGCAGATCACATGCACAGATAAAGCAAACCTTCAAGGTACATGTACAATGCATAAGCTCGAAAAAAAGTGTTTAAAAAATTTCAGGCTTGCATGAAATACAAAGATGTACATTTGTAGAAGGAAAGCCCAGCAGGAGCCAAGAAGGAGGAAGGTAAAAAAAAGAAATGCTTTGATTTTAATAGGTTCAGTGCAAAATGCAAGATTGTTGTTGCTGATTTATCTCACAAAATATATTTCTGTTTGAAAGCTACATTTGCATTGATGAATATCAAACAGGATTGTAAAGAAATTCATTTATTCTCAAATTTCATAGTACAATTTAAAGTAATAAGAATTCCTTCCTTTCTCTCGACTGGTACATGTAAAACAATTGATATTTTTATTTTGCAGAGAAAACAAAGTAATGCAAGTCAAGAGGGAGCATGATATAAAATCCCAATTTCTGAAACTAAAATGGGGGGGGGGGGGGGGGATGGTGAAACTCAACTAAGACATAAATCCTTCTTACCACTGAAAGTCATTTTACAGCCACTAGTACTAGTGCAGTAAATTTTTAGTCTACCTTTCCATGACATGGGAACTACATACACGATGTACACTAACTTGTATACATGTACATGTAGCACTGCATTGGGACAGCACAGTAATTATTGAAGAAAAAAAATGAAATTTTTCACAGGTACAAAAAGGAATATTCTATAATTTGAGGACATTATTTTAAAATACAGATTGGCACATTTTACAAGCTGCATGATTCCGTCATTAATTTTTTCCAGCTTCTTTCTTCCATTTAAAAAAAAATCTTTTTGACACTAAAGAATGAAGATAACAAAAACAAGAAAAATAAATAATTCAACCCCCCACCAAAAAAAAAAAAAGGAGAAGAAAGAATTGGGAGAGATTTAGCTCTGGAAAATTTATCGAAAGTGCTCAGAAAAACTAAGAAAACAGAAGAAAATATACCAGAGGTCGAGAAAATACCACTTTTCACAGAAGATTGAACTGTGAATAGAAAAGGAACTCTGTCTTACACTTGTCAGGAGTGACCATTTTGACATGGGCAAGTTTGTTGTAGGATCTGTAACTTGTAAGACCATGGAAAACTGATTATTTACTTTCTGCCCATCTCCTTCATTTCTTTACTGGCATCTCATGACATAATCTTTGACATAAATAAGACTCCAGTCTGCAGCTCTGCATGTCTTCCTTAATAATTTATCAATATTCTATTAAATACTAGCCCGACCAGACGCTGTGCTTTGGCAATCAATCAATAGTTGAAGTTTATTTTTTTTTATTTTTAGATGAAAATATAGGCCTAGGCCTATGTAATTTCAGCAAAAAGAATGTAGTCGCACTTTTGTAGTCGCGGTTCGCAACGCTAGACAATGGGCAGCTTGTTCAGCTGTGTATAGTTAATTAAATACCTCTGTTACTAGTACCAGCCATAGATCTAAAGTTACTAACACAAAATATTTAAATAAAAACTTGCAATTTATTTTTTAAATTTTTGGGTAAAAATTTAGATAAAGAAATCCTAAATTTGCTAAAATATGCAACCTCACTTGGTAATAATGGTAGTAAAATTACAACATAGGCACAACATAGCATGACATAGTGAGAGTGTATCGTCAGAGACTGGAATTGGAAAAGCATGTTTACAAAATGTCAGACACAGACAGGCATCATGTTCACTGCATGTCATCCGATACGCCAAATGCCCGCCATGCGCTGCCTCACCTTCCGGATGCACCCAACAGCTTGCTGTGGTAGTTCACAAGGCTCACGAGGACGGGATCTCCATCTTTCTCCTCTAACTTTCCAACACTTTCAAATCGAGACTCGGGCTTCCGTGAAAGTTGTTGGGGTTTATTGGCCTCCACCCTTCGTTCCAAAGTGTCACGAGAAAATGTCACAGTCATGGCAGGCCGAGTTGGCAACCCTTGTTGGGAAGACTTCGTGCCTCTGGAACGGGACTCCATTTTTTTTTTAACTGGATGATGTGACGTAAAGTGCAGCTGAGCCTATATACCATATAACATATGCACACATAAAACAAGAGCAACAACAGAACACTGCACGCGGTACGCATGAGCTGAGAGAAATAACAAGAATGCGATGCTGCTGAATAACACGCTTATGTAGCTCGCTAGCGCTAGCTCCGATCAGATCCATCGGCCGGGTACGAAACACGACCCACTCGCGCACGACGGATCAGGGAACTCCGCCCACTTCATTGTGATTGGTGGAAAGTTTGGAAACTCGAAACCTGCATTCGCAAAGATATTTTTTCATCATCACACCGGCAGTTTTTTGCTCTCCATTATCTCTTCTATTTCCCCTTTCTTATACAAACTGTGGTGTGTTCGCTAAAGAAATGTGACTATATAGCGGTATAATACTTCATTTTGTTCCTTTTGTGCTCCCACAAAATTATACATGGCTAGCGTGAGGGTACGAAAGAAAGTCTTTCCAATATAGCTATCGGCATATTTTCGTGGAGATGAAAACAAAATAAACAAAAAAAATGAATCATCATTTTCTTCTCTCATCTTGCATCCACTTTCAGTATTCTTCGCTGTCGTACATATGGTATCATTCTTTACAGTGTATTCTAATTCGAGAATAGAAAAGAAGTGAACATGTAGGCCTATCCATATGAAATATATCTCATGATCGATATATCTCAAACAGTTTTGTAAATATTTATAAAATTGCTCATAGTGGAGAGTTTGAATATTTTGTGAACAGTATTCTCTTTACATGCTGAAATTAATATGAAGTCATAAGAAAATTCAGTTTGGCCATAGCTTAAACGTAGTAGACTCGCTCTGTAACTTATAAGATTAGTATAGTATATACGTGGGCGGTACTTCTCAGCGGTTGGCTGATCGCATTAAAAAAAACAAGTCCCCTCGACTATTCGGAACAGTACAACCAATCAGTGCACGCAGCCCGTCCGTGCCTGCAAATCTGAAATGCACGCTAACAGGATCAAAGATGGCCAAATGCGATTCAGCGATTGGTCTCCATTTGCTGAACAATCCAGCTTGCGCACAAAGCCATGCCGACGATCAATTCTCAATTATGTCCCGGGCCAGAAGCGCAGCGCATTTACGCTTTCTGGAAGCCGCCTACATTCAATCGCACAAACCCCTTCTGTGCAGACAAAAGGAGTTCGTCCAAGCTTTGCGATTGTTCTGAAATTACGGCGTCCGGGTTGCGTCCGGGTTCATCAAGTATAGTTGATTTCGAGTACCGGTAATTTGTTACGTACCTGCGTGATAACCTGATGAGTGGAGGTCGAAAAGCTTCGTTATCCGATGTCTTTCGTGCCATATTGAAATTATTTTCATTAAACCTGCTTACTGCTTTTCGCCATTTTAAAGTTTACTAGAGGTCTTGTTCTAGGATTAAATTTGGAATGGAAAATAAAAATATTTACTTCTTTTGAAAGATTTGAACCTAGATCTACATTTCTACCATTAAGAAAGAAAAAAAAAACAAAAACAAATCGTAACATAAAAGTAGAGATGTATCCATTTTTTCCTTCTTTAAAATCCAGCCTACAGTCTACAAGAAGTTTAATTTTCTTTCCTTTCTTTTTGTTTTTATTAATGAAGGTTGTCCAAGGAAGCGCATCACTTTCAGTTACAAAGCTTGATGAGTGTCTAGTAATGGATGATGGCGAGTGACACGACGGGTACGGTAGTCCATTCACAATGAGGAAATATAAATGTGCAAACCAACATTTACTGCTGAGCATGGACATCAGAGTATAAGGTATATACAGAGCTTTGTATATAGGAACTCGGTACTCCTGTCCAGGCAGGAGTATTAAAATTCGCTTCAAAGAAGTAGAAGATGATAAAATATCACAGTTGAACAGTCATAAGACATATTGGTGATATACGAAAGGGCTTGGTATGAAGACTTGTTTCTTTGTTTGCTTTTATTTCTGCGTTCTAATAACATACAATAAATCGATTTTTTTTTTTTTACATAAGTATTACATAAGTAAAAAATCATGTACAATAATATTATGAAATAAACATAAGACAAAGCATACAAACAAGATTGAGGAATATAATAGACCTATGTAAATATTTTTCTCCAATAAACTAGAGAGGTAATTTAGAACGCAGGAGACCGCCATGGTGAGCGGTTAGGCTGAAAGGGATGGCGGCCTCGTAAAAAAAAAAGATTTAAAAAGATTAGGCGACATAACTTGGTACTATCAAGGCCTGCATGGACAGGAGCACAGCGCATAGAAAGAAGTCCGAAGACTTAAAAGAACAAAACCAGAGAATATAATTGCTCAACTCTTTGAGAAGAAGTCATTGAAAATCCAGTAGCATGTGGGATTAGAAGTCTCTCTAAACATCTATTGGAGGGATTGTTCTAAGACCTTTAATGACTGTACCTAATACAAAGGACATGTTACATTATGCTGGTAGGTTGTATTCAGCTAGATCGAACCAAAAGGGGTTATTATTCCAATTAATCCCAGGGAGGGATTATTAGAGGAATGATTTGTTTGTAATCTAGTAATTTCTATACCAAAGCTTGGCTATTGGAAGTCTCTCATCTAACTTTGCAAATGATATTACAAAACTGCATTTTATGTATATTTGACTCTTACAGAGTTATTAAGGATCAAATTATTCTTTATCTTTGTTATTATTTCAAGGTTTAAATGATTTTTTAAAGAGAGATTTATTGCTTATTTACATAATTCTCAGGAATGCATATATTTTTGAGCTGGATATTGAATGTCAAAATATTTGTAAATTGGAAAGAGCCAACATATTTTTTTCAACGGGAAACAAACAGATTTGTAAATTTGGGTGTGTGTCCAAGTAGACCAATAAATCTGAGTTTTTTTTTTTTTTTTTTTTTTTTTTTTTTGGGGGGGGGGGGTTGTATCAAGGCTATTTAATGGCCCTTATTGCAATCACTTGATATTTCACTCTTAGACCCATATTATATACACCCCAAATTTGTATTTTCTAAATAAAAGCAGAGACTTTTATTACCACTGATTTCCCTTTTGTAGGTCTACATGTCCATGACCATGTATATGTAAAAAAATGTACTTGGTATGATTTGCCCATTTAAAACATGAAACAGGTGACTAAGCATAATTCTAAATTCTTTTCACACTTCAACAAATACTCAATTATGTAGGCACAGTCAGTTATTATGTCACCTCAGGATAATGCAGTTTAAAATCTAACTAACCAATAAATGTTTTAAATCAAATAATTCTCCTTTTAATTCCAATGTAATTTAGAAAAAGATTTTGAAATATGATTTTGTTTAATCAGCTTTAATGCAACTTGTGTTTATAGTAAGCATAAGCATAAGTCGTGCATTCAGATCTAATCGTGATATTATATTTGGTCTTCATTGATTGTCTGAAGTATTTATCCCTTTCATCATGCAGTTCCTTGAAGCTATCCTGAGATAGGTATGAATCTTTTTCTTTAAACACAAATGGTTCTAGAATCTGTAATTCGTTCCTTTTTTATGATCTGTGCAATCATTGTGCAATGGGGCATCATGCATGTTTCTAGGCAGACAAATCAGGGGCTCGGGAGTTTCAGCCTACCCAGAAATTTTCAAAACTACCAATATTGGGACAAACATCACCTCATATCACTTGGGGCAGTAACGGGTATACATGGATACACATTACAATCCACTATATATCGGATGTCACTGGATATAGATTTAAACTTGTTTGCTTACAAAATGAAATAAAATAGAAATTGATGTGCCGCCCCCCCCCCCCCCATTGTTGTCCATATGAACCATATGTTATAATGTTTCAGTTTCAGTTTAGTTTATTTCCACACAAATCAATCAAAATACAACTAATTCATAATTCAAGAACACATATGTCACATTAATGAAATAATTTGAAAATAAAGAGAGTACATGTAATTCAAAGATTACGTTCATGTATATATGGCATTTCAAGAGAGCATTAACTTTTATGTTGATAAGTGAGTTATTTTAATAAACATCATTTCATACTGAGAAACTAATATTTTTGTGTTTCCCATAATTTTGTGTAAGATGTGGTGATGATGATGCAGGCACATTATGGCATGTGTTCTGAAGTGTGATGGTGGATTGGTTGAATACAGCCTTATGCAACCTTGAATAGCTGGATGATAGACTGATTTGTGTGGGGTTTCTGTTGATGGACTCATTTTACAAGAAGATGAAGAAGGAAAAAGGAAACAAAGAAGAAGTAGAAGAGGAAGAAGAAGAAAAAAAATCAGATTTTTGAGGTTTGTTTTGTTTTGTTGCTGGTTTGCTGGTTGTGTTGTTTTTGTTTTTGTTTGTTTGTTTGTTGTTGTTGTTGTGTTTTGGGGGTGGGTACACGCACCAGCAGCCAGTGTATGGTGGTACATATGGGGTCTTGGGGCGCACATTTTTCTTTGTATACTTCACTTTTGCTTGCGATATGATATGCCAGATCTGCAAGGCACAAGGAAAGCGTTCAATGAAGGGACATTCAATATCGAAGGAGGGCTTCTTCTTCTTCTTCTTCTTCTTTCTTCTTCATCCTCTTATTCTTATTCTTCTTCTTCCTCCTCCTCCTCTTCCTCTTCCTCTTTTTTTTCTCCCTTTCTCTTCTTCCCCTTCCACTTCCTTTTCCTCACCCTTTTTGGGTTCTTTTTTCTTCTTCATCATCTTCTTCTTCCCTTTTTTCCCTCTTTCTCCTCCTCTTCTTTTTTTTTCTTCTTCATATTCTTCTTTTTCGTCTTCATTATCTTCCTCTTCTTCCTCTTCTTTTTTCTTCTTCTTCTTTATCTTCTTCTTTTTCTTCTTGTTCTTCTTCATCATCTTCTGCTCATTTTGGCTGCACAAGTACTCACGCCTGAGTACAGTTCAATATTAGGTCATGAATATTCAGATTTATAATTTCAATAAGTTTACGCGCTGCGCGCAGGCAAAAATATGATTTTCGCTGGTACACTGAAAAAAAATCGGCTTCATAAAGCCGGATGCAGAAGCGGAGTTGAGACCCCCTGTTGCTTAGCAATGTGAGCGCCACAGCCCCTTGCTGGAATACTCCCCACTACATTGAGTGGAGAATGTGCATACATTGTGTGCATGCAAGCCAGGATCCAATGACCGGGGTAATAATATATCTGTAAAGCGCTTTATAGAGACATCGCCGATGTATTTCTAAGCAGAATAGCCTAGAACGGTAAAGAAAAATATAAGAATACACATGTACCTTTAAAAGTTAATAATAATGATTGTAATGATGTTAATAAACTGAAATGCATAAATGCTAGAAGTGTTGTAAATAAGAACCATAGTACAATGTGAAAACTACACATATTTTTCCTTACTGAAACACACTTATGTCATGAAATTCATCTATGGAAACATTTCCTGAAGACTTCAAAGTAATTAAGGAGGGACAGGAATATCCATGGGGGTGGTGTTCTTATAGGTTATTGTAATGATTTATCTGTCCACAGACCAGTCGACCTTGAATCCGAATGTGAAATACTTTGGTGTGAATTGTTATGTAAAGACTATAAACCTCTATTTTTAGGCGTGTTTTACAGGCCTCCAAGTAGTAAGTTAGATATTTTATATGAGTTAAATAAATCTATGTCCCTAATATCCAATAATGGCAAAAGGTTGCACAATGTTGTAGGTGATTTTAACTTACCGAATTTACGATGGGCCGATGGATACCATGTAACATCGGACAACTCTGAGCTTACAAACTCTTTTATTTCGATTATTGATAATAACTTTCTTTATCAACATGTATGTCAACCAACTAGGATTACTGAATTGACAAGCAATATATTAGATTTGATATTTTCAACTCAGACATCACTTTTATTCCAAAGGCAATTTAGAACAGCGAAGTTCATAATGATTTAAAAGACGCTACATCACTAAATGAAAACAGTGCATATTATGATGTAGAACACCATGCACTGGAAATCGTGGAAACATGTTGTGATGAAGATTTGCGATGCAAATATTCCACATGTCAATGTGACAAAAGGATCTAATGTTCAATGGATAAATAAGCATGTTAAAAAATGATTAAAAACGAAATAGAATGTTTAACATACTAGTAGCTAAAAAGTCACGTAAAGAATCTCACTGGGAAAGGTATCGACAATTATTAGAGAAGTAAAGAAGAAAATTAAATAATAATAATAATAATAATATGCCCATTTATATAGCGCAGCCACTATATGGATATACTCTACTGCGCTTAATACAAAGTATCACATTATTACCCCGGCTTTAGCCGAGCTGCCTATTATGGCGCTAAAGCATTTCAAGGAATTTCTTCCTACCGGGTACCCATTTACTTCACCTGGGTTGAGAGTGGCAAATGTAGATGAATGTCTTGCCAAAGGACATTAGCGCCGTGGCGGGATTCGAACCGCGAACCATAGTCCGGTGACGTATCCACTAGACCACGACACCTCAAATCTAATTATGTGTCTTTTTTTTAGAATGATTTGTGTATATAGCTTAAAACATATAACCCGAAATTGTTTTGGAGTTTTATCTAGTCAAAAAAATGTGATCATAGTACGGTTGAATGGCACGCTTATAACAGAAGATCAACAAAGGGCCGATGCTTTCAATGTATTTAATCAAGCTTTTAAAGATGACGTAAGCCTCTCAATACCCTATAGCAGTAAAGCACCTATTATGAAGGATATTCAATGTACAGAGACTGAGGTTTTTAAATTGTTGAAAAGTATAGACGTTTCAAAAGCCCAGGGACCTGATGAAATATCTCCACGTTTGTTAAAGGAAGATGCAGACCAATTAACGCCTTCTCTTTGTAAACTTTTTAACATGTCTTTGTCATTTGGCATTTTACCAGAAGACTGGCTAGGAGCAAATGTTTGTCCTATAAAATAAGGCAACAAAGAAGACGCTAGTAATTACCGGCCAATATCTTTAACGTCTGTTATATATGTAAGATTTTAGAAAGAATAGTCTGTAAACACCTTTATCAACATTTTAACAATAATAACATTTTATGTGATAACCAACATGGTTTTCGTGAAAAAAGATCATGCGAAACTCAATTAGTATATAGAGGTTATCGATATTGATCATATATTTTGGAAACGGGTCCAAGTGTTCATATTGCTTTGCTTGATTTTGCTACAGGGCATTCGACAGTGTGTCCCATGAACTTTTAAGAACAAAAATAAAACCATGAATGATTGGAACAAACTTCCGAAGTATGTAGTCAATATGAAACCTCTTAGCATCAAATCAAATCAGTATATTCTCTTTACATGCTGAAATTAATATGAAAGTCATGACATCTACATGATTAAATTAAACGGCTATGACTTAAGAAAAAGTGAAAGATTTGGAAGAGAAAATAATTGTGTACTCGGTTCGTGCTAAAAGCTTGGAGCGGGCGATAGTAGCACAATTGTTCCAAACCATTATTTTACTACTCTAAGAATTACCAAAACGTTACCTTTCAACCCTTTAAACCGTGAATTTCAATTCAACAATGGTTTTATTAAGACAATGCTTTGCAGCCAAAGGCTAAATTGCTCATTTCTCATTACATCAAACCATAAACAATTGCATTTAAAATGATATTATAAATATATATAGTGCATGGTCTATCATGCACTTATATCGTGCAATATCATTTTTTTGCACGTCACGTGATGCGAATCTAACCAATCACAGCGCGTATTATCCCGGGGGGGGGGGGGGGGGGTACTCAGATTATAATCGGACGGGGTGTGCGGCTGAGAACTCCAGACCCATATATACCCACATCCATTTTGCTGTAAATAGGCACCCATGTCTAAGGATTTTTTTTGGGGAAAATGGGACCCATGTCTAAGGATTTTTTTGGGGGAAATGGGACCCATGTCTAAGGAACTTTTTGGGGAAAATGGGACCCATGTCTAAGGATCTTTTTAATGAAAATGGGACCCATGTAAAGGATCTTTCTTCAAAAAGTCACCCTTCCCAGCGGCACATCCCCGTATACCCAATATACGTGAGTACCCCCCCCCCCCCCCGGGCGTATTATACATACATTATATTTACGGTACGTATAGGAAAACAACGATGGAGAAATATGTAATAATTATGTTTGTTTCATTATATACATATAAATGGGAAGTACCGTACGGTACTGGGCGTTGTGGCGTGCGCCTGTAATCCAGCTACCAGTGGAAGTTATAAACTGATTCAGCGGACCCAGGTTCAAGACTGAGTCACGTCTTTCGGATGGTGACGTTAAACGGTCGGTCCCAGACGTAAATAATCATATCTGATTGATAAACGTCTGTAAAAACCCAATTACACACACACACACACACACACACACACACACACACACACACGTTTACATGGCTTTACTTCCGAGGACAACTATTGTTCCTCTATTGTTACTCGTCCTCGGACAGTCGACGGAATAAGGCATAAGTTCATTGTTCGACGTTCGAGGACTATTGTCCGCCTTCCGAGGACCATTGTTGTCATGATTTTTTTTTTGTTCTCTGTCCGAAAATGTCCTCGGACATAATGCTAAACAAACGCGCATACACATACACACACGTATCCGAGGGGCGGGTCTAGGATTTTGTAGAAGGGGGGGGGGGGGGGTACCAGAATTCTCTGACAAGCAAAAAAGGAACAAAAAACGGATTATCGTATTTTGGGGGTCCAGTTGTCCTACTGATTCGGTCCCCCTCTGGACAGCCTGAAAAAGGGGGCCGCGGCCGATTCGCCCCCTGGATTATACCCTTTTGTATGTATAGCAGTCCTTTTAAATAGCGAGCAAACCATAGACAAATTACCTCGCTATTCATAGGGACCTCCATTCATAGGGACCACTATTCATAACTGTTCATAAAACCGCTATTCATATAACGCGCGTTAAATGAATAGCAGTTTTCTACGACTAGCTGTCCTTGAATAGCGAGCGGACCCCTATACGGCATCCGCGTCCATGACTTTCTGAAAAGCACCCTAAACGAGGATTTAAGTTGAGAGGTTTTTGATACCCTATATTCAGGGAGAGTGGGAAACCAGCGCACAAATTTATGATTTCTAGAATATAGGGAATTTTTTAGATCTTGCATAAGACTTGTATACACCCTATTCGAGGATTGGTTCTTCTTGGCCTTTTTTTTTTGGCCCAAAAGGAAGAGATTAAAACAAATATTTACTTTTTAACACATTACAGAATGATGTTTTCATTGGAAGAATAGAAAAGAACCTCTCTGGATTCATGAAAAAATATCCACGGGAAGAGTTTCAGATTCCGAATGTTACACTGTCAATTCAAATTTCCTTCCCTTTTCGAGGATCTTTTCTCATCACTTGTGCATTTGATATACCCTTTTTCAGAATTTTCCTGTTTTTGATACCCTAAACGAGATCCCCGGGTTACCCGTCTGGTGGTGAAAAACAGCCCTTTTTAATCGTTTTCATGGACGCGGATGCCGCAAAGGCCTCAATGAGACACCCCCCCCCCCCCCCTCCGGGATCGAGAAAATAAGCTTTTTTTGCCGAGGTTTGACGGGATTTTCACGGTAGAATCATGGAAGACCGCCACTATTGGTGAAAATGTGCTACCCTGTATAAATATCAGAAGTAAAAACTAGATGAATATTCGACCGCGCGCGGTCGGAATTTATGCCTCCGCCATCACCAGATTGGAAATGTATGGCATACATGTACACTCTATTAAAAGGATTGGTCCAACAAAATGACAAATCTTTTCACTTAAAATGCACAGGAGACAGAAAAATTTATTTCATTTCATTTTCATATATAAAACTTACCATTGATGACTTACAATCATTAAATACACCAAGGAAATAGATATTTTATAGCAAATAAACCACTGTCCCTTAGAAATTTCTAAAATAGGTAGGCCTAGACTCCATACATGTACATCACGAACCATTTTTATGTATATAATGACCTCTATGACCTTTGAACTTTGACCTTGAGACCCGAAAATCTACTCAGTTCATCGTCCCTCACATATGCATACATGGGCCAAGTTTGAAGCTGATCTGTCAAACAGTTCTTCAGTTATTGCGAGAACTAACCATTTTTATGTACATAATTACCTCTGTGACCTTTGACCTTGAGACCCCAAAATCTAATCAGTTCATCGTCCCTCCCATATGAATACATGGGCCAAGTTAGAAGCTGATCCGCCTAACAGTTCCTAAGTTATTGCGAAAAATAACCATTTTTATGTATATAATGACCTCTATGACATTTGACCTTTGACCTTGAAACCCCAAAATCTAATCAGTTCATCGTCCCTCCCATATGAATACATGGGCCAAGTTAGAAGCTGATCTGCCAAATAGTTCCTAATTAATTGCGAAAAATAACCATTTTTATGTATATAATGACCTCTATGACCTTTGACCTTTGACATTGAGACCCCAAAATCTAATCAGTTCATCGTCCTTCCCATATGCATACATGGGCCAAGTTACAAACTGATCCGCCGAACGGTTTTTAAGTTATCGCGAGAACGAAAAGGGGACGGACGGACGTACGGACGACCCGAAAACATAATGCCTCCGGCACCGCCTCTGGCACCACCTATGGTGGGCGGAGTCATAAAAGTTGCCCCCTTTATTGTGTACTTTTACAGCACTATGCCCCTCTTTTACAAAATCCTGGATCCGCCCCTGCTTATACTTTATAGTGATATGAAAAATGGCACCAAGAAGCAGGAAATGTATAAGAATCAAACTCATTATTTTACCTTTAATACCCTATTAAACGTATCAATTTCATGGATACATTAATTAACAAATATTTGGAAGCTACACAATCCAATGTTGTTACAACAGCTGAATTACAGACGGTCACAGACCTTATTTCTTTTTGTTGACATTAAAACCAATGGCTTTTTAGCTTTCCTCAAACCCTTTTTTAAGGCTTCCTGTTTCCTCACTTCATTGTCAAGTTCTCATCTACATGTAGATCAATATTTGCAAACTGACCAAACCAAGTGATAATAAATTCAGTTGATGGCTCAAACTCTTCTAGAAATATTTGATAACGAGGCTAAAAACCAGTAATTTCATGTAATTTTATGTAAATTGACCTCTGTAACCTCTGACCTTTGACCTACTTACCCCAAAATCTAATCAGTTCATCTTTCTATGGGTATGCATACTGGTACCAAGTTTGAAGTTCTCACCTCAGTTCTTGAGATATCGCGGTAACAGTGCTAAAAACGACTAATTCCATGTAATTTCATGTAAATTGACCTCTGTGACCTCTGAACTTTGACCTACCTACCCCAAAATCTAATCAGTTCCTCTTTCTATGGGGATACATACTGGTACCAAGTTTGAAGTTCTTACCTCAAATAGTTCTTCAGAAATCGTGGTAATGGTGCTAAAAACCAAGAATTTCATGTAATTTCATGTAAATTGACCTCTGACCTTTGACCTACTTACCCCAAAATCTAATCAGTTCATCTTTCTATGGGGATACATACTGGTACCAAGTTTGAAGTTCTCACCTCAAACAGTTCTTGAGGGTTCTAGGACTCCTACCCCCTGGACAACCACCCCCCGGATAACCACCCCTAGGATAACCACCCTCTAGGACAACTACCCCCTAGGACAACTACCCCCTAGGGCAACCACCCTCTAGGACGACTACCCCCCTAGGACAAGTACCCCCCGGATAACTACCCCCCAGACAACTACCCCCTAGGACAACCACCCTCTAGGACAACTACCCCCCGGACAACTACCCCCCGGACAACTACCCCCTGGACAACTACCCCCCGGACAACCACCCCCTAGGACAACTACGGGGGGTAGTTGTACCTGGGGGTAGTTGTCCGGGGGTAGTTGTCCGGAGGGTAGTTGTCCGGGGGGTAGTTGTCCGGGGGGTAGTTGTCCGGGGGGTAGTTGTCCTAGAGGGTGGTTGTCCTAGGGGGTAGTTGTCTGGGGGTAGTTATCCGGGGGGTACTTGTCCTAGGGGGTAGTCGTCCTAGAGGGTGGTTGCCCTAGGGGGTAGTTGTCCTAGGGGGTAGTTGTCCTAGAGGGTGGTTATCCTAGGGGTGGTTATCCGGGGGGTGGTTGTCCAGGGGGTAGGTGTCCGGATACGGTTCTTGAGATATCGCGGTAACGGTGCTAAAAACCAAGAATTTTATGTAATTTCATGTAAATTGACCTCTGTGACCTCTGACCTTCGACCTCCTTACCCCAAAATCTAATCAGTTCATCTTTCTATGGGGATACATACTGGTACCAAGTTTGAAGTTCTTACCTCAAACAGTTCTTGAGATATCGTAACGGTGCTAAAAACCAAGAATTTTTATGTAATTTCATGTAAATTGACCTCTGTGACCTCTGACCTTTGACCTACTTACCCCAAAATCTAATCAGTTCATCTTCGTATGGGGATACATACTAGTACCAAGTTTGAGGTTCCTACCTCAAATGATTCTTCAGATATCGCGGTAACGAGAAGTGGGACGGACGGACGTACGGACGGACAACCCGAAAACATAATGCCTCCGGCACCCACCTTCGGTGGGCGGAGGCATAATAAATAAATATACACTTGTCACATGCATGCTGCATAGGGCCTACATCCTTGGATCAAGCACTACAATATAAAGTGAGATAATTATGTTGAAAACGCTGTCACTCCTCAACGCTTCTGAGACCGCGTGCAAACTAAAAGAGCTATAGAGTAATATCCTGCCCCCCCCCCAAAAAAAAAAAAAGATTTTGCATTTTTGTAGAGTAGGAAATTGTGCATTGTATGGACTCCCTTTGTATTATTTTGTATACACTTTGCAGACATTTTGCAGATCAAAACTTTGCATTTTACAGCACTTTTGATCACACAAATCAAAGTCTAAACTCAAACCCCGGACCAATAGTATACCTAAACCTAACCCTAAACCAACAAAATTATAACCCGACTACAACCCTTACCCTTTATCTTGGACGAAATAGCCCGGAGCTATACATAAAGGCCGTTATTCATAGAAAACCGCTATTCATTTAACACGCGTTATGAATAGCGATCCTTATGAATAGTTATGAATAGTGGTCCTTATGAATAGCGAATTAATTTGTCTATGGTTTCCTCGCTATTCAGAAGGGCCGCCATTCATTTAGTCACGCGTTATGGATAGCGGTCCTTATGACTTGCGAGGTTACTCCGTCGCCGGAATATAGAGAACTTACGAAACGAGACGGGAGAGTAACAGGAGTGTCTTAATTTTCAATTATTACGTAAAAGTGGACGGCGACGCACTGCACAGTGTTCACACGCCCTTTAATCGTCAGTTATGCACTAGACAAATTAAAACAATATTTTGTTCCCGTATGTCTGAATATCATAACTCAGGTCAAAGACTGCACTGAGAAGGGTTTGTACTCTGTAAAACTATAAAACTATAAACATGTCTTATATATTGCTTCCACTTCCAGACGTTCTAATAGCGACCCAGGACTCACTGATTAAAATAAGATCCCCCAATTTAAATTAGAGACTGGGGGATGCTTGAGCATTATCCATATCCGATGGAAAAACCCACTTGAAATAATTGTCTTGATTTTGAAACGCTTTACAATTTTATTGTTCGTATCTAATTCCAAATGCAATTCCTTAAAAAAATTAATTCGTAATCGGCATTGGGGGTGGTCTATATAAGCTCAACAAAACTTTTTTCACTTATTTCAAAAATCTAATGCCCTTTCAAACTACAAGAAACCAAATAAACGTAATCTTCAAGAACAAAACTAAACCCCCTCCCCCCCCCCCCAAAAAAAAAAAATATATATATATATAAATAATTAAAAAAAAAAAAAAAATCTACATCTTAATGCCATTGTATTGCCTTGATATTTTGTTAACTTTAAGAAAATTACCAACATCCATCCTAACCTTACAGGAAAATTAGTACAATACATGTACTGTAATACCATTGCTTGTTTGTCAAGCTGGCATACAAATCACGAAAAGAAAACACAAAAAAGTAAAAGTTCATATATTTGAGTTTATTTGCATATTTCACACCCATATTTCATGTGAATAAAGGTTAAAATAGTACAATCACAAAATTTGCATTGGCGTGCAGAATTATACAGATAAATGTACCAGGTTTTTAAAGATCAAATCATCTCAGCCCAAGCTACCAAGTAACTCTCACCATATCACACATCAAAATAGTACATGCAGTAATCAATATTCTATGATGCCGGATGCCATTGACTAGATGAGCATATCATATCACATATAATGTTTAATAATTGCTCTGGACAGGATTCCAATCCTAACAATATAGTTGTCAAACTAGGACAAAACATTTGAAACAAAATATTAAAATATAATGCAAATAACGCACCTTATCTGTTAGACAGATACAGTGTAACTTCTCAGCCAATAGGATTACTGAAAAGGATTGTTTGCATTGTTCATAACTCCGCAGACTGAATAAGATTTTACCACTTTTTAATACGGTAATCCAACTTTCCACACTGAATTCGTCACCATCGTCCTAAAGCATCATAATTATGGCTGTGCGAATGGGACACATATGATTCTACATTCCTTATCCGTTTAAGATTTCCCAAATGCAAAACAAAATATACAATTTTTGTAAATAACTATCATTACAATATAATCTGGGGTAAAATAAGAATGTTATTGTGTGGATGTACCCTCTAAAGGACAAAATTACATCGTTTTCTTACATTGATGATTTTTCTCTAATATAAAACTAGTTTAATCAATTTGTAAACAAATTTTTTGGCATTTTACTCCCAAGATCGTATGCTCGATCTGTAATGAAAAACACAAGTCAGAAAAAATTGTTTACTAACCATTGTCTACGGCGGACTGTTTGAATATGAGTCAGAAAGAAGAGGATCTTGTGTATTTGATTCAGTTCATCGTGACTTGGCCGTGAACCAGAATAGCCCGGTGGTTAAGTCACTGCCCGGCAAGCAGTAGATGACAGGTTCGAATCCCGCTGGTTCCAATTTTTTCTGACTTGTGTTTCTCATTACAGATCGAGCATACGATCTTTAACACTGGGAGTAAAATGCTTAAAAATTTGTTTACAAATTAAATTCCTCCCATCAAGCTTCTTCGTTTACTAGTTTAATCAAGAAAATCATATTAAAAACATTAACTATGAATTGGCAAGGTAGCAAGAAATTCTGTGCCAAACTAAAATGTTAAAGAAAATAAAATGATAGTACATAATTGGTTCAAAAACATTCTGCCATGATTCCAACATAAGAATCAAATATATTTAACACAATGAACTAAAATATACAGCATTCAGACTTCAATACACTTATAAAAAACTAAATCTTCTATAAATAAAGTACAAGCCCTGAGAATCAAACACCATTTAGGCCAGTACAGTCTTCCTATCTTAATAATGCATTTCAAATATATTTTTATTGTCTCCTTTCAATATCTATATACCTATATCAATATCAAACCCACCAAATTTAGCAAAAACCAAATTATAAATTATACAAATGTATACGAGTAACATATCTATCCTAAACACTGTTCACATCAAAGATTTATGTCAACATGCAACAAATAAAACCAACATATCTGGTGAAAGTGAAACTATACTAATAAAAGCTATCCCAGACAACCCATTCTAAAAAATAAATTTCTGCAACACCATGCATATCTAACATAGGAATAAAAAGGTGCGCCTGTCTTTATCTTGAACAGTTACGTGACATCCTTATAAACATGATATTTTGATAAAGGTATTGTGTCCCCATTACCTTGAACACAAATACTCATAATGGAAGACATATTTCATTCATATTTACTCATTTCAAAAGGCCTTGGCAGGGTTGAATTCAAAACTTAATGCAGCGCTGGCAGAAATAGATGGGCTTTGGATATACATGTATCCTACTGTGCTTTGCCAAAGGGTATTAGCAAGGGGATTTCCAAAAAAGTTTTGTGTATAAGGAAATCCTCCAACCTGTATGGCATACAATATTCATTTTATTATTGACATATATGTATAATTGGTAACTACTGTATTCTAATTGAATAATAAATCAAAACTGAAATCATCATTTAATACAAAAAAAATAATATAGAGGTGACCCACTTTGAACTTGCATTGCTTAGAAAAATAATGTGATAACTTCTGAATTGCAGTCAAGCTTTGCTTAAAATTCCCATATAAACATACCGGTAAGTGATATTGATATACACATAGCAATATGACGTTTCAATGAAAGAGGATAAGACATGGCTTGTTCATTTCACAGGTTTATCTTCTAAAATATTGTTACGCTCTAACTAACAGAGTTAGGCGTTTCTGCCCTCCTATATACTGGGCCTACAGGTGATTTACAGCCTGATAAGCAGCTGGTCAGTCTTAACCCCTACCATGCCGTGGGCGGCAAATCCCGCCCCAAAATGTGACTGTTGAACATTTCGTTTAGGCTCAGATTGGTTTGAAAATTCTTCCTCATACAGAAACCTGTGTCTTTAATATAATGTTTATTCCCTATATATATCTTTGCCCAGTTTGCTAAAGAAAATACTCACTGAAAATTAATATTCAACTCTTGAAAATTTATTTTTGACATTTGCTCAAAAATCTGATGGCATGGAAAGGGTTAAGTACAGAGTGGGTCATTATAGTGACATATGAACTTGGGTATGAACTTTGGGTCAAGCCTAATGGGTTATCATAATGGGTGTTATATACAGAGACCAGCAAAAGCGGTCATTATAAATATAAACAATATCCATTTTAGGAGCAGTGATTCTATATATGAGCACCTCTGTTTAGGATGAGAGGAGTTGGTTACTATGAGTTAGCTTGAGTGGTATTCAGTTATGAAACTCTGAATGTTCGAGTATTGACTGAAGCTGTAAGCAGAGCTCTACAATAAAGTCTTAACTTACACAAACAGACGTTTGGTACTACAAAACTTAAAGATAACATTTAACATATTCACAGTGACGAAGCTTTTCGACCTGCACTCATCGGGTCACAACGCAGGAATGAGACAATACAAGAAAATACAAAAGTCAAGGAAGGGTGTGTACAGCGACGCGGATATGATCCGGACACGCTAAAATAATCGAAGCACTTGTACAAACTCCTTTTGTCGGCACAAAAGCGGATCTCTCGACTGAATGAATAACGCTTCTGCAGCTTTCAACATCTTCGCTTCTTAGAAGTTAGTACAAGCGCTTCGATTATTTTAGCGTGCCCGGTCGCTGTACACACCCTTCCTTGACTTTTGTATTTTCTTGTATTCTCTCATTCCTGCGTTGTGACCCGATGAGTGCAGGTCGAAAAGCTTTGTCACTATGAATTTGTTAAATGTTATCTTAAAGTCTTAACTAAGAAGATACGAAATGACTTTGGAGTCTTCCTTCCATTTGTTTTAAACCGGCTAATTACAAAGCCGTGATAATATCTTCACAGAACACAAATATTTAAAATACATTTCAGCAATCACAGCATTGAATATCTACACACAATCAATACACAAAATTTACATACAGCTTGGCTGGAATGTAACTTTATAAAAATCTGAATAAAATCCATCTCCTGACCCTCTCTTGACTAAAATGAAGTTCCTTAACTATCTATTTGTTAATCATTGAAAATCCTGATAGAAAGTGCTATTAAATATGATGCCGAGTTCAGAGAAAATACAGCCTAAAAGAGATAATGGTTGGACAAAGAACTACATGTAAAGAGTGCATAGGTAAATTAGTACGTTCTGATTCATATTTATTTGATACAAATCACCATTGAAAACAAGTCTGCACCAAAGTAGATGTGCGATCTGCCAACATTTTGGAGCAGTTTTAACCTATTGAACGAAAGCCTTATCAACATATATCCATTTACAAAGGCACAATCACATGAAGAAATCCTTCATAAATTCTGGATTTTTATCATCCTTTCCTTCAAATATAAATAAAAAGAATCCCCCCTTTTTTTTTTGGGGGGGGGGGGGGGGGGAGATGACTGTTAGATTTGGTACAAACAAAGATGTCACTGCTTTCATAGAATTGTAACACATATATGTACATATACATGTACATGTATCTTTGATGCTATATGCATAGGATAACAAGGTGATAAATGTTATGATTCAACTTTCTTCCTCCTTAAAGTTCACAAATTCATTACAATGTAACAGGTGGCAGTTGAAACATCAACATTTATCTCCAAAAGCCATATTAATGAAAAGAGCCCTCAATTTTTCTTTTTTAATTTTTTACATTTTTTTTACATGCTATATGCATAGGATAACAAGGTGATATATGCTATGATTCAACTTTCTTCCTCCTTAAAATTCACAAATTCATTACAATGTAACAGGTGGCAGTTGAAACATCAATATTTATCTCCAAAAGCCATATTAATGAAAAGAGCCTTCAATTTTTCTTTTTTAATTTTTTACATATCGCAAACTTTTCAAAGTGGCTACAAGTAATACAAGGAGCAATCACTCATGGATAAGCACATCATGTACACTGTATCTCCTGATCTGTTATTTCTCCTTTTTTTTTGGTCCTTTTCAATATTTTTGTATCACAAATAAATATATATGTATACTTTATCTATATATACATATCATGAAATAAATATCACAAGTCCACCAGAAATGCAAGCTATTAACATCTTTAATAACTGCAATTTGTCTATCCCTTTTCAGATATATCCAATAAAATACACTGGACAAATCACCTCCTCCATGTAAATCTAGAACTGTACTTTCTTTTCCAGATCTGACCTATTTTCGAGATGGGTGTTGAGTGGTATTCTGAAAGCTCACATTAGTCTCCATTTCCACTTTGCAGGGGGTGCGTTTGAGTGTATGCTATGATGCACGCATGTGACATGCGCTCAGTAGTTAAATGAAGAGTTAAAAGAGGGTTAGTCTGAAAACTGTGAGCAGTCAATTAACTTCAAAAAGATAAAAGACCTAATATGTCTCTGAAGTCCTGCGATTTTTATTGACACCTCACTCTTTTTTTTCATGTAAAATAATGGCTGTTAAATCACAAGGATGATGTTTGATTAAATGAGAATTAACTTAATCATTTTGATACAATGAAGCATTCTCCATGTTGGTTTTAAACTTTAGTGGCTGTTTGAAATCAAGAGTCAAATTATCAAGATTTCATTTCACAGCGGCTTGTGCAGGCAGCAGTCCACAACACATTTTGCTATGTACTATAAGTTGGAGCGAGTATACCCCATTTTTTTTCTTTGTTAAATTGCATCTGATTGGTAGAAATGAACTAAAAAGAGGAGGGGCATATTTTGACCACACACGACTTAAATGAGCTATAAGTGAGCTTTCAGAATACCAATTTCAAGGTCTATTCACTATGATCATGGCAAACAAAGAAGCGGACAAAATATTGTACCTTCCGCACTGGTTCTGGTTGACAAAAGAACATCCCTTTATTGCTATTATGTAAAAATATGTAGAACAGGTGTCACATGCATATTCACCTGTTCTACTTATTTTACATAATAGCAATGAAGGGATGTTCTTTTGTCTACCAGAACAATTATGGAGGGTACAATGAGCTGTATATTTTGTCCGCTCTCTTTTGTCATCGTTTGTTCATAGTGATTAGTGCTTATCACCTAAAGCACTTAGAGGAAAGTTAAAAGAGAAGGTTGAGTCAGCTTTCAGGATACCGTCCTGTCTGCAAGTACTTTGTACTTTCATTCATCTTTCACAATTACAAGCCCCAAGGTCTCTCCCTCCTGGGGATCCCTTGATATCCTCTAAACCTGAATTACAGTGGTACAGTTGGTATACCAATACACCACTCAGATCATACACGTTTTAGATACCAAGAATGCCAGAACAGAGAATTGTACAATAGCTCAGGGTTCCCAAAGAAATTTGAGAACCAAATGCCACGACATTCCACAGCCTAATTTTTCCCTTTTCCATGACCAGAGAAGTAACATTTTGGTATGAACTTGCGGCATCCAAGCAGCATATAAATACCACGCAGTGATATTATTTCTTGTTTGTGATGGAAGGCTGCAATAGCCACACGTGGCCCATACCTACGACCAATTTCCATGACTTTCCAGGTTTTCCCATGATGGTGGGAATCCTGCATAGCTGCAAACTTCTACAATTTTCAGACAACTCTTACTCACAGTAATAACAATAGTTAGAATCATACAGCACCCTTTGCCAAGAGATAAGTAAGAACTACTAATCATCATTACAGCAGCCTTTGCCTTCTGCTTTACATATGAATAAATACATTCAGATACTACTTTCAAATTGCAAGTTAGAGAAAGATAGAGAAGTAAGAGATCTCTGTAAGCTTAATGGCACGTCATGTTTTATGCTGTTTACCACTGCGAGACGTGACAGTGCATTAATCTGAGCTCTAAAATGAAGTCCAGCTTCAGTCAAACTAATGGGGTGTTGCAAGAAAGTTGCAATCAATTGCAAATTGTAAAGCAAATTAGAACAAGCATTATGAATGGTTGAGGGTCTGTCCATTCAAGAAGATGCGCTTGCAACAATGATTTTGATTGGTCAGTACCGATCAGTTGCAACTTGCAATCAATCACAACTTTCTTGCAACACCCCATTACAGTCCTGGGAGAATAACACGTAATACTGTATAGTCGAATCTGTGTAACTTTGTAAAATGGAAGACAGTTTGATATTTACACTCGCTCTCTTCATCTCTCTCTTGGTGGACGTGTGATATTCAGTCAAGAATAACTGACATAAATTACACTAGCTACTACAAACTTTAAAGCCTTTGTCAATCAAAGTCTATTGTCTCTATACCACTCGTAAGATCCTCAATACCTTTCTTAGCGGTGGATGCAAGCTCTGTCATCTCCCTGTTGATTGTGCCTATAACCCATTCCATCGCCTCCCTTCCCTGAAGGAAATTAAGAAAAGACACAAAGGAAGGAAAAAGGGGGAAAAAAAGAGGGCGAAATCAATAATTGAATGCAAAGAGAAAATGTGGATTAAGCATATTTCATGTAGTATATTTTCTTACGATTTTGAATTACAAAAAATATTTATTCTGTCACATAAATAATACTGTAACTGGAGTATTTCGCGGTGTGGAAATTTTGAAATGTTGAAATGGAGAGATAAGAGGCTGTATTCTGAAAGAGATGTTATCTTTTATGTTCGTAAAACAAAGTTTAATCGTCATAAGAAATCAAAATTAGGACAAGTCATTGGTTAAAATTTGCGCAAAGCAGGCTGCGCTCGCGCAAATTTAACAGAGACATCTGCGCAAGCACCAATGATCAGTGTTTATTGTACGCAATTTCAGTTTGTCATGACAATTAACATTGTTTTCTTTAACATAAAAGATGACTCTGAATACCATGTCTGTCCACATGTTAGTGCTTTTTATTCCTTCCAATTATTTCGGCTTTTTTACATTGTGCTGTACAAACAAATATATAAGTACATGAAAAAATTGATATTCACGATCAGAATGACGACGCATATTTCAACATGACTTTCAGACATATTATCTCCTAAAGGCATTGGGTATCTTTGCTCGTAATCTGAAATGTTATTTACATGTACCGAGTCCATGACTGCTATGATCAGAAATGCAAACATTGTATACTAATACAAATTTTATTAGCAAATTGCTCCTTTAGATGATATCAAAATATGTATGATGGAGAGAAGACACTGCAAACATACTACATGTTATGTGATTCAGCTTTCTAGTGCATGCGGTATCCTCTACACAAGTCAATGTAGAACGTGTACTACACGCTCACTGCTGCCATGCCATGTGTGCATGAGGGTGTATCATAGCGACATTTGAAACCGAAAAAAATCCAGTACAGCTACGCGGACATTTTACCATAGCTCACCAATGTCCTATGTATGCTCAGAGCTACATGTACAGCTTAGTGTTCTTTGAATCACACCCATTGTTAAAATTTTAGGGCATTTTGTCTCTTTTATACACAAAACATTCATATTTTCCGTTGAAACTCGTTAAGATCTGGCTTCATATGATTTAATGATAAATATATACGCAACTGACTTCATGAAGATCTTTTTAGTGACTGCACTGCTATCAAATGGCTTTAAAAAATTGTAATCATACATATTAACTCCAAGGGTTAACTTAACTTAAGGGCATTGAACTTCTTGCATTATAAATATATGGGAAATGCATATGGTTATGACATTTACCTTGTTTGCATTGGCTGAAATAGTACTGGTAACCATCTTCTCCAAGTGTCCACCCAAACCTAATCCCTTCACAGTCACTGTAGCCTCCTGTGTCAACAGTGTCCTGTACAAAAGACACAACAGACAATGTACAGTTACATTATGTAACAAACAATTGAGTTAAAGGAGAATTAAGCCCTGATTACAAATTTACTTATATTGGAAGGTGTAATATATTCCTACTTATTGGCCTAAATCATTTTCTAATAAGATATCAGAAAAGGGTATAAATAAAGATATTCCAACACACGGTATCGTCTCCTACTCATTTACATGGGGGCTGCCATTTTCTTGCTGATTTGGAGTTGTACATGAACCATTGAGAAATGTTCCAGTCAGGAAGATATTTTGAATCCAAATCCTAAATTGAATTTCTTCATTACCTAAAATCCCATATGTGACGGAAAATATAAAGTGGGTGTTTACATGTATTATAAAAATCAAATCTTTATAATGATACTTTTAAATTGTCTGGTTTTGCTTAACAAAAATCTATTTTCTTGGGTTTGCCAAACAGAGCAGAACATAATATATGCAGCATGCATTCTGACTTTTCAAGTCCATTATCCGAAAGCAGGTGAATGCATAGTTTGCCGCTATAGATGCTCAGGGAAGAAGCATCCATAAAATTTGAATTAATTTGCTCCGTCCCATACGTCCAGTATCGAGAAAATAGATTCCTATTAAGCGAATATCGATTTTCAACAGAAATATATAAGGAAATCTTCAGTTTAAAAATAAATTGACATATCTATTCTATATTTTTAATCTCAAATGGGTTTTTAATTTTGAAAAAGGCAATTGAGCATTTGGATTAAGAAAATCTTCTTGTACACATAAACAAAATGGTAGCCCCCATGTGCTGCTAGCAGACGATACATATTGCTAGCAGATGGTAAATTTTCCTCAGAAAAAATTGATTCGTATCGATCTCGTATATTTTGACGCGAAGCCATATTGTCTAACAAGTAGGAATAAATAACACCTTTGAACACTATCGTCTTTATTTTTGAGCGTAATTCTCCTTTAAGAATATATATAGTATCAATGAAAATGGTACAAATGGTGTGTGGTGATGGAAATATATATCTTTTGAATGATTTCTAGTTCCAAACTGAGGTATAGACAATACATACCCAGAAGTATTTAGCATCAAGTATTAGAATCATAATTTTAGCACTAACATACCTGCCAACATTGGAAAGTCAAAAAACTGAGTCATGCGAGCGCGGCGTCTGCAGCGTTTCGCAAATGGGTGTCCAAGTGCCGCGCCATGGCAGAGGTTCAGAAGGTAGTCATGGTAATGCCCCCCTAAAACTCCTGCATTATAATTATACTATCTTAAATTGTCACTTGTCATTCAATCTACAAAGTAAAAAAAAAAAAAAAAAAAAGGGTTTAAGTGGCTCTTTTAATATTTCGTATCATTGTGGGTGTGGGTGTGTGTGTATGTGAGTGTAAGGGTTGGTGTAGGCTTGGATGTGCATACGTGTTTTATTAAATGGACTAACTTTGCCTTTTAGTACCATTCACAAACAAATATAGTACACTATCACACCACTGTAGTTTTTCTCATACCTTAGAAATAAAATAAGTGTTTTGAAAACGCAGAAGTACATATAATTTACATTTCATTTGGGGGGAGGCTAAATTTGGTAAGAATGTGTCAATCATCTACTCAAATATACTGTACGATGAATTTATCATCAAATATTACATGTAGTATTAAAATACATGATGATAAGTAAAGTGTTTCCATAACTGAAATTTCTTCAATTAAGCAGCTCAGTGAGGCATTTACTGAGGACTCCTCCCCCGAAGTTCAGGCAGCCAAGGATGTTGAGAACAGCTCCGACTAACAGCGCCGTCATGGCGAGTATTGGCGAAATAGAGAATAATTTCCTAAGTTTTGAACTAAATACAGAATAAATAGGGACAAACAAAGTCCAAAAATACAGTTTCTTACATTTTTTTGTTCTGAAAAATGTCACTCCCGACCAAAATCAACCCTAGGAATTAGGGGTGAGCTCTGCGAAACCGCAAGTCATGCAGTCATTTGAGTGTATGTGGAGCACATACAAATGCATCGCAGTACGGTGGGTACCACTCCTAGAACTGCCACGGGGTACTTATCACAAAATAATGTGAGATGAATACCACAGACTTCTAATGAGTCGGCAGTAAGTAACAGACATACCCCTGTCCTAATTCAGTAATTGCTTTCTTAGCGGGTTCCCCCCGGTGAGAGAAGTGCGATAAACTCCCAAACTGAGGCTTTGTTTGTTTTATTTGTTAAAGAAAGAAAAGAAAAAGGAGGAAAAAAGATCGGGAAATCATATTTTTTTATAGGCAATATCGTATTGTCGTATTTTACTTTTTTTATCGTACAAAATACGATAAAATCGTACTAGTTTCGGGGTTTTTTTCTGGGAAACAGAAAAACGGAGTACTCCGTTTTTTTGCCTCTTAAAAATGGGAAAAACGGAGAAACTCCGTCTAAAACGGAGGAGTTGGCAGGTATGCACTAAACGAAAAGGGAATCGTCAAGGCCAACTTACCTTTACAAATGTTTTATGGTAGATATATTTTCTGAATCTATGCAAGTAATACATCACTAAACATCTTAGAAATTGCAGATTATGGAATAGCCATAGGATGAAATCTGATATCTGGTGATTTTTGGGCAGGTTACGTATGTTCAGTGGAAGTAAATGATACTTACGCATTCTCGATTGTGGGATGTGGCTTGTAAACTAGACTCTCATCAATAGAAACATAGCTCTGCAGTGAAAGCTGAAGAAAGGCAAAAAAATTTCAGTTTCAGCAAAATAGATACCAAAGGTCTTTGGTATTATCTTCCTAAATGCAGCTCAAAACAGGATGAGTGTCATACTTTTACTTGTGCTCTTGCTCATACTCTTTGCTCATGATCATATATCAACCAAAATGAAGATAATATATTCTGGGAGGCTACACTAAATTCATTTTTCCCTCTAAATTGGCAACCAGCCAAGAGAAGTACTGCAATAGTTTTTCATATACTCTTCTGCAACAATTAAAAGTATACATCTATAGGCCATTTACACTATGGTCTAATCGTGGCAACTTTAATAATATCGCAATGTTTGGACAGTAGGTAAATGGGCCTTATGCAAGGTTTGCATGGAGAAAAATAAAACTACAAATATCATCCATCATCGAAGGCATTCAGCCCGGAATGAGGAAATTAGTTTTTTTTTGCTGGTACCACTTTTGCCTGGTGCCTGATTTTTGTTCTGATATATTTCATGTGCATTATGCTAAATTTTAGAGAGGACTTTTGCATCCTAAAAAGTATGATAAATTCAGCGGGGAAAAAAATCCATTTACACTACATATCTTTTCGCAAAAATAGTTTATGATTAAAACTTCCTGATTTGCTCAATACAAGCTGACCAGCTCCCTGTTTCATACAACTAGTTGGTAATAGAAAAATGTTAAACTAAATTGAAAAACTTTATAAGTGAGATATAATGGTACTGGCTGTGAGAAAAGGAGTAACAGAAATTTGGCACAGCAAGTTTTGTGTAACATGGCCCATGATATGTGTATACTTACATTGGCAGATTTAGCAGTAAATGTCTTCTCCTTTGGGTCTACTATTGAGTACTCTGACCCATAACACGTAGGATCCAGACCAACCAACTGTAATAAAAAGAAGGGGAAAACATTTCAGAGACTACAATTTTTTTTTTCTTTCTGATCATATTCATGCATCTGAAGATCCTAAACTATACAGTCACCCAGCAGAGAGAGATCATTGAAATGCCATGATTAGTAACCATGAAAGACGGGTGATCTTTGAAATGATGGAGGTCGAGGAAGCTCAGGCATGGTTGACATCTTTATTTGTCAGGTGGCTATATCCAAGCTAACATGGACCGTTTATAGTGTTCACTAATTTCACTGTCAATAATAAATTTTTTGTTCTTTCACATAAGGGGCAGCTTGCTCTAAGTTCCTTTAAACAAATTTTTTTTGCTGGTACCTACCGATCTGACCCAGCCGGGAAGACCCCACTCTGTAGTGAGCAACCTCCTGCTGTGAAGACGACCCTCTTCATCAACCTTCCTGTCCAGGACGTCGATCCCGATGACACTAGGGTTCATGGGATTGGGGTACTTCCTCCAGGCAGCCTGGGTGACTGTCTCCCACGGATGGCTGTACAGAGAAAGAGAGATAAGAAAGAAAAATTAGTTTAGAGTGGACAAAGGTCACTACATGTAATGTGCATGTGAGTTTGCACATAAACTGCATGTGTATGTGGGGGGGGGGGGGTACTTGTGTATACTGTAGTAAGGGGACGGGCCACTTTGAAGACCCCCTTTTTTGGCCTCAGATTGGCGTTCTCAAGATACCCGGAAATGCCGAACTATTTTGTGAGCTTTCGACTACCGTTCTCAAGATACCAGAATTTCCATTAATTGCTGTTCTCAAGATACCGGGATCCGAACCCGTGGCTGGAATGAAGCAACTTTGTCTCTCTGCTTCCCGTTCCCTAGCTTTCATGTATACATGTACGTCCACTCACTTATGTGCGCAATTGTATATATGCATGCGCTTATGCACTAGAATCCCCACACTATAGGTGCCTTTAACTGTACATGGTCTTAATGTGAACTTTGTGGGAAAGCGTGTGAAATATAGTCGCTGCCTGCAGACGAACTGCTTGCTGTCAGTCCACAAGACCCAATTCTCTTGTGGCTGGTTGGCTGCATAGTTCCTTGGACTATTGTTTTTCTGCTCAACTGGATAGTTCTGCAGTTCCAAAGACCCTATGTTTTGCTTCTAGTTCTGGTAGGTTCCTTAGACCCCCATTTTGGGCTTGACTGAGGCACAACCCCCATCAACTTGAGCGCCCCCCCCGGGCGCTCAGCATTGCACTGCCTTGTACTCCGTTCATCTACAGCATATTCCATTCCGATCTCGCCTCTTTGTATTGCTAATCGCACACCAAATGCTACATGTACATGTGAACGGTAAGTAAATCCACATCGATGTTGCCATAAATTGTAATTCTTTTACGTTTCTCATGATCCGATCGATGAATAGGTTGGATGCAGCTGGGCTGAAAGAGGAAGAGTTTAGTAAACTCCAAAGGTGGTTTGTAAGGTGGAAATGGATGAATCATGCCCACTTATTTTTTTGTTTACTTGTCTCTCCGTAGCAATGGAGAGTGCTTCCTGCATGTGGCTCAATGTTTCAATGTCATATTTTACAAAACATCAAGCCAATGGCAATGTTGCTAATAATGTATACCTATGCCTATACTACATGACTTAGTTATGCACTAACTAGTTACATGACTTTTTTATGCACTAACTAGTCTAGTAAAGTGAGACTCCAGGCAGTACCAGTGCGAGCTGCCCATTCCCTAGCATTGCGAACCACGACTACAAAAGTGCGACTACATGCTTTTCGCTGCAATTACATATATTTTTCATCTAAAAATTAAACTAAATAGGACTTCAACTATTGACTGATTGCATTCATTAAGTTAAATTTAGTTAACCAACTTACAATTTACCAACAACGATGATTTCTCGCGTCATCTGCCCACAGTCGAATGGCAGAATGTAATCGCGCTGCACTTTTTGAAAGGTCACACCCGTGCGTAACTACATATACACAGCACTGTCGCAAAGCGGTACCGTGATGCGTGATACAGGTTTTGGCAGTCAAAAGTTGAAATTTTATACCCTTTAAAATTGAACTTCAACAAATCCATCCAAGCAATCGATTTCATGTGAGTATAAAGTAAAATTTGTATATTGTTTTTAGCGACATTGAGGGGTGTCGCAATGAAAGAAGTCCAGTGTCCTTGTCAGACGCACGGCGTCTGGTCGGGCTACGTCATGTACGTCATTAGACCGAAATTTTCTGTCTCCAGTACGTTAGCCTCTTATTTGGGTAGGGTCGGCTACTACTTGGAGACAGAAGCCGTCCTATCACTTTGCTGTGCAAAATTTGTCTATGGCGTTGTGCCGTTATAGTCTCGTACAAGGCAAAATGATTATGAAGGAAAAAATACGATAAATTCATTACGAACTCGTGCACATTGATTTCAAAATGGTTATTTCTTTAACATTAAATATGTTTGTTCAGTGTTAAAGAAATAACCGTTTTGAAATCAATGTGCACGAGTTCGTAATGAATTTATCGTATTTTTTCCTTCATAATCATTTTGCCTTGTACGAGACTAGAAGCTCGGGTAACGGTTTGAATACGGCTGCAGGATTTTCGAACGGAGAAGACCTTGGACCCTGAATTACATGAAAAAGGAGCATTAAATGGATTATGTTGAACAGATTAAGTATATGAATTAGAGCCTAGGCCTTATGATTATTTTAAAAAAAATACAGAGGAAAAATGATTTTTTCCTACTGTTCCAGCAGGCACAACGCCATAGGCATAGCCATAGACAAATTTTGCACAGCAAAGTGATAGGACGGCTTCTGTCTCCAAGTAGTAGCCGACCCTACCCAAATAAGAGGCTAACGTACTGGAGACAGAAAATTTCGGTCTAGTACGTCATGAGATTGAGAATGGTTTATCATAATTATCATCAATCAGACATGTCAGACATTACTATTTTACTTTTTTAGTATTCAACACACTCATTCACTCTTGATTAACCATCATATCTGGAGAAAAAATAATATAAAGATATTTCTTAGTAATAGTATCAGCTTTCAATCATGTCAATTCAAGCCCATCAGCATATGTGCGTGTACAGAGCTGACAGGGCTGTTTGCCGTTCATGGACAGTGTGCATAACATGTGTCTGAGCTTTGGCCCTTCCCCACATGATGCACGTGAATTTTTACTGGTGGAACCGGCGTTTCTAGAAAACGACATGTATTTGTTGTAAATGTAATTTTTCATAAACACTACGTATGTAATCTGTCAAATATCACAACAGCATTGAGAAATAACTGTCATACTTACTGGAAAACGTGTTCAGAACTCCAAATCTTCATGATTTCCGAAAATAATACGTCTTACAACGTTCAAGAGAAACGCTATTCGTCGCAAATGTGCACAAGAAATTATGCAATAAACTACGTACCATATAGCAGTGCATGCATGTAAGTCACATTGCAAGTACGCAATTTCCATTGTGACCTCACAACCTGAATGACGTAAGAAAGACACTTTTAGTCTAAATATACAGACACGATCGTATTATTCCATTCAACAAATTGTATAAAAGATTGCAGAATGTCAGATTGATTAATTATTATTTAAAAATAAATCATCTGTGTATTATAATATGTTTTAAATTACAAATATATTATCAAGGTGGACGATAAGAATTGGAAACATTAATTTATTCTGCCAACAAAGAATCTTTTTAGCATTAGATTGGAGATTAGACTATGAACGTTATCAAATACGCGCGGAACGTCTAATAAATAATTCATAAGCCGGTACGTGGGCGTGGACGTCGTCGTCAATGACAGTTCACCAAATATGTACTTCCGTTTGTAATATTCATGTAAAATGATGAAAATGGTGGAAATTATACTGAAATAACTGAAATAACATAAAATGATGATGACATTATTATAGAATACTTAATCACATAGTGTTAACGTTTTCCCCAAGAATTTATATTAGATGCTGTAAAGTTTATACTGAATAATAACACCTTTCATTTTGATGATTATGTACAGAAACGGGGTACTGCGATGGGAACAAAAATGGCCCCTACTTACGCCACCCTTTTCATGGGATATCTAGAGGAGACACTCTATGAACTCATTGAAACACATATTGATGTTGGCGTTAGAAATTATTTTGAAAAGAATTGGTTCAGATACTTAGATGATTGTTTTATTGTCTGGAAAAATGAATTTGGAGATATTAATAATTTACATTATCCTAAGCAAATTACATCCAGCAACTGGTTTTAAATGGAACGTCAGTTTTAACTCAATTAATTTCTTGGATATTACAAATATTAAAGACGATAATTTGTTAAAGACAGACATATTTTATAAAGTTACAGATACTCACCAATATCTACAATTTAAGTCATGCAACCCTAAGCAGTGTAAAAATAATGTACCGTATAATTTAGCCAGACGAATATGCACTATTGTAAGCGATGAAGAAACAAAAAAGAAACGTTTGGAAGAATTAAAACATATGCTTTTGGCCAGACATTACCCATAATAAATAATTTAAACTGGCATTTCTAAGGCACTTGCACTCAGCAAGCATGAATTAATGTCTAAGAAAGAGAGAGAGGAACAGGAAACAGTTCCATTTGTTCATACATTTAATCCAAACAATTTAAATATGTTTCAAGTTATCCTTAATTCTATGCCACTTGTTAAGACTGACGAAACTTTAAAAATGGTATTTGAAAGTGTGAAGGTTATTTAAAGTAAGCGGCAAAGTCCTAATTTGAAACAAATATTAATAAAAGCCGCATTTTCTTGTACTAACTTGAAAGGTGCATGGAGTAAGAAAGTGTGGCGACAAAAGATGTAAAACTTGCCCCCACTTGAACATTTAATATTGGAATTTTTAATTAGGTTTTCATTTACTTGTCAAACAAAAAATCTAATATATTGTATAACATGCCAAGGATGTAAACAGCAATATATTGGCGAAACGGGGGACGTCCTTTGTAACAGAGTTAGAGTTCATCGTCAACAAATAAGACAGAAAGAATATAGACAATTAAAATTGAGTGAGCACCTAGAAAAATGTGCTGGCTCTTTAGAACCCAATTTTTTAATCACCCCATTTTACAAAATGAATGATGATGATAAAGTTAAACGTTACCTGAAAGAAGAGCTTTTTATCAATAAATTTAAGCCTTCACTCAACACTATGTAAATTTAAAATAGATCCTTGATCTTTTATACGGTTATGTTTTCTCCAAACGCACTGTGGTTTATTATATATATATATGTGTGTACTATTATACATTCCGTAGTATAATCTATGTTGAATTTTTGCCTCGTTAACAACTTGAATAATAATAATAATAATAATAATACCTGGCATTTATAAAGCGCCTTTCCCAAACTGGATCAAAGCGCTGATATATTTTATTACCCCGGTCATCGAATCCTGAATCTTACATCTCTGATCTCAATATGTAAGAAAAATCCTAAGAAATACATGCACACTGGAAATAATGAAGACCCTCACAGTGTTCAGTCCAGTTACTCACCGTGTTTGAAATACGGCAATTCAATTTATTATTATTATTACACTCTATTGATACCGATTTGGCGTTATGTAGGCCTATTGTTAAAAAATAACCCTTGCCAACTACCCTCGTCTCTTGTTTTCTCTCTCCATTCGTTCTGCCCGCTATTATTATTGAACATCTCTTTCAGCTTTCCTGTACCTCTTTATCTGTTCATATCCGGCTGTACCTCCGAACTTGAATAACTGAGATTTGAAAGACTTTTGTACTGCAATTAATATGTCTACCTTGCTTTATTTTTATATATATAAGCGCATATAACTAACAGGTACGATCACTCCACCTGAAGAAATAAATTGAAAGCGCTTGTGGAAATCAACCTGTGGATATATCTGCTGTGTCATTATTCGCTGAGTGAACTTTATTTTAATTATATATATATATATTTATAGTTGTTTGTTGAATGTTTTGTTGAGAAATGTTGTTAAATAAGTAAACGATATACCCATGTACATGTATTCAATATACCATTTTAACACGATAAAAACTACTTTCTAAAAATAAACTAAAGACAATTTCAATAGCCCTATCTATCACCTTTAGAAATGTGCGAACATTACAATGGTGTATTACATAATCCGAATCTGTTTTCTATGGACAGTGCAATGGCCTTTGAAATTGCCCTTGAAGGAGAATGAAACCCTGGGGAAATATCCATTTTAATGAAAAGATAGTAAAGAGAGAATCAATTTTAAAAAAGTTCCATCAAAATCGGTTAAGAAATGAAAAAGTTGTGAAAGTTTGAAAAGTCTCGATTTACTTTCTATGGCGATCCTCAAATTGGCTATTTGCTTCAATGTGGCAGGTTTTTGTGGACAACTCTCCATAAAATTATGTTTTGTACACAAAATTTCAGATGTTCTCCATTATCTCTCAAGGTACAGCTTGTCTCTTTTTTAGCTCTATGTATATCATGGTAAAATGTATTTTACACAACATATTTTGAGGTCACAAAGAGACAAGTAGCATCTTTAGAGATAATGGAGAAAATATGAAATTTTGTGTACAAAAATTATGGAGAGTTGTCCACAAAAACCTGCCACATTGAAGCAAATAGCCAATTTGAGGATCGCCATAGAAAGTAAATCGAGACTTTTCAAACTTTCACAACTTTTTCATTTCTTAACCGATTTTGATGGAACTTTTTTAAAATTACTTCTCTCTTTACTATCTTTTCATTAAAATGGATATTTCCCCAGGGTTTCATTCTCCTTTGAGTTTATTTTTCGAAAGTAGTTCTTATCGTGTTATTTATATTATTGTATATATTATGTTGTGCTCTCATACCACGAGCGGGGGTCGATAGAGTGAATAAAATCTTATCTTATAGACTTACCTGTTTTACCGGGAACGTCGCTAAATGGAGGGGGGGGGGGATTAGGTCCAATTCAAGGAATCATTATACTTTAGAGCCGTGCGGACAAATCGCTACAGGAAAAAAAATCGATAAAATGACCCCTATAAACTTGTTGGTCCTACATCCCTCATTGTGGTCTATAATTCAACGCCGCTGTAATGTCCTATCATATTGTCCAAACGAGGATATTTCGAAGTATTGTTTTACATTTTCCATATCGAATCCCTCCAGTACAATGGCCTTAGGCAGGGGTGGCGGAGTGTCTTCCAAAGTGGGGGCCGGGGGGGGGGGGACCAGCAAAAAGGGTCATTTTTTGGGGAAAATGGGTACCTATAAAGGGTGAACACAAATCGAAAAATAAACCAGGACAATTTGGTGACATTGGTATAACCTTTCAGTCTAATTGATACATTTTCAAGAATCACTTCTTCATTGTTATTGTTTTTTAACTTTTATTCTTTACGTGCTTTCCGGATACTATACTTCAACTCTTTAACTTCAACTTCAAAGCAACAGTTGTGCGTAATGGTCCAATGATTCATGTGCCAGCGAGCGCAGATCAATTTTGGTGCAATGTCGTATGATCATTTAATTCGTACTTTCTTAAAGATTACATGGATATCAACATACTTGATTCATAATTAAGTATACTGTAAGAGCGAACGAGCGTAGCATGCGTGCTTTTGGGAAAGTGTCAGAAAATATTGCCCTTTATATGCACATTCGAGCTGGGCGGAATGAGAAATATTTTTCTTCGAGGGGGGGGGGGGGGGGGGTCGGAAGTGTGCCCTTCTTGCCTCAAGCTCCACCGCCCTATGTTGTAGTTGTAGTATAGGGTACCTATTGATAAACTAAGATGCACCGATTCTTTGAATCTAGAGTGGGATAAATATCAGAAGAGGAAAAGGGCACATATTAAATAGGAAAGGGGCTCTTATCAGAACTAAAAAGGGGCACCTACAAGAAGTAAAAAGGCACTTATCAAAGGAGAAAAGGCACAATTCATATTAGAGAGAAAAGGGGGCAAATATTAGATTGGGGCACTTATCAGAAAGTAAAAGGTCAATTATTGGAAATAAAAAGTGGCACTTATCAGAAAGGGAAAAGGACACCATTAGAAAGAAAATTAAAGAGGAAATCATCAGGCCTAAATACGGCACTTTTCATGTGGAGAAAAGGGCACTTAATAGAGAGAGAGAGAGAGAGAGAAAAGGGGTCCATTGTCAGATTTAAAAAGGGGCACTATTAGAAGGAGAATAAGGGCACGTATCAGAAGGGGAAAGGGCACTTATAAAAAAGGAAAAGGGGCACTTTAAGTAGTAAAGAAAGGGCACTTAACAGAGAGAAAGGGGGCATTTTCATTATTAAAGAGGGGCACTTTTGGGTACTTGAAATGTGGGGGGTGGGAGCCCTGTGCCCCCTGCCCCTGGAGCGCCACCTCTGGCCTTTGGTCTCATTTGGTGAAATACAAATAAGTGGAGCTGGTAAACTAAGCGTGTATGGGGATAGAACTAACATCTTCTGCATCCCCCCCCAGCCCCACCCCCTCTCCCGTTCTCTCAGACTCGGACTCTGGCTCTCTCCCTGTCTCTCCCGCTCTCTCTTTCACACAAATTTCATCATTGTCTTTCATCTTTCCCCCTTTTTTTGCCATTTGATAGGGGCGGGGTAGTCCCCCGTGTCCCCTCTGTGATAGGCAATATTAGTAAGAGTGAATTGAACACTCCCTGTGGTTTACTTTCGAATCTCCACACCAAGTTTTATTTTACCAGTACCTGCTTTTATCGTTGTTACCGGTTCTTCATTGGTATAAACACATGGTCTACAATCATACAACTTGATTCTATTTGTGAAAGTATTTATGATTTCAGGGTCTGCAAGCATGACCTTGACAACAGAACAACAGAACTCAAAATACAATTTCCCAACATAATACACATGAAATACATCCAATCCCGGAGGTTTATCATGCTATTTCTTTTCAAGATCTTTACAAGGAATAACCTTTCTCATATTTTCACCTATCAAGCTCAAGTTAGTTGGACAAACAAAAGAAATGGTAGCAACAGAGGTAGAACTATACTTTGAAGGGGAGGGAAACCTTTCATGTATTCAAACAAAATATACCATGGGGTGCAATTTTTCATTAAAAAAAAAATCATTCTTTGGAATTTTGTTTCAACAATTCACATCTTGCACTGAATCATACTTTAAATATTAGGTGATCCTTTTTTTTTTGGGGGGGGGGGGGGGGGGGTAATGAACCTGGCCATGTACAACAGTATTTTTCCTGCTTCATGTCAAAGCTGCATCGGCCCAAGTTTTGAATGAAAGGGACAGTCAACGCAAGGTTTGGTTGGATGGTCTCTATTCGTATTGAATGCACTCATACATGATGAAAATAACTCCTGGGAGCGTTTCATCAAGCGTTTTGTCAGTGAATTTTACTGGCAACTGTTATAAGCTACTGAAATTGGGTGAGAGCAAATTTGTCAGTAAAAATCATTGACAAAATGCTTGATGAAACGCTCCCCTGAACACCATTCATCTCAAAAAATGGGAAAACATGGGTGATGGCCCGGTGGTAGAGCAGGTCAACTTGGTCAACCAAGTAGATGCCCTAAGGCCCTTTGCTAAGGCATTAGTCCTCATTGTCATGTCCCTCGGAGAGGACTTAAAGCCGTCAGTCCCGTTGTTTATACTTACAAGCATACACACTTTCTGAGCAGTCAGGTAAAATAAACTATTAAAACCTTTTAAACCTTTTCGAACGAAAAAATGGCTAGAGCTTAGTCATCCATGATCGCATTCCAGTGAGCAAAAATCAACTGTTATGTTATCAATGCTCATAGAACAATAATAAATTCCATCAATTTCATCTGATTTGGGAGCTTTAACATGGGTTTCCTTTTTTGGACCTGCACTGTATAAGGTCTATTCCAAATTCTATGAGTGAAGCAGAAAATAGAAGTAGACATTCACAGAGAACTTACATGATTCCATATTGCATTTATTCATAGATCAGTAAAATCAGAACTGATTTTATTATTTGCTAGATAAATCTATGTACCTACCTATTTGCTAGTCTTCCGACTACGCAAGCCATTCGAGTAATTAAAGTCACGAAAGTGCATATACCCCCTAGGATCACGCCTTCCTCTGTGCACGTACGCATGACGCGCGCACACAATCCTCCTCTTTACGAGCAGCCTCAGACAAACTTTGACATGTTGCTAGGCAAGGAGTGGGGTAGGAGGGTGGGACATAGGTAGGTACATAGATTTATCTAGCAAATAATAAAATCAATTCTGATTTTACTGATTTACTACAATAAATCAATGTACCTACCTATTTGCTAGACCAGCACAGATTCAAATGGGGGGCATGTCCCAAGAGGAAGGTCAACAGGAACCCAAGGATGACGTTGCAGCTTGCAACGTCTTGTTAGAAAAAGACTCTTCAGACAGAACATCTTTTAAATAAAAAGATGTGAAGGACGTGGAGGAACGCCAGTAGGCTGCCCTCATAATGTCCACTAGGGGCACCCCTTGGAAAAGAGCCCAAGAGGCACTGATGCCCCTGGTATCGTGAGCACGGGGCTTCCCATCAGTCAATAGGGCCTCCGGCCCAGCTGCCTGGATCGCTTCGACTATCCATCTAGAAATGGATTCTCTGGAAGCGGCGGAAAAGGGCTCTCGAGTGATGACAAAAAGCTGATCACTCTTACGAAGAGTCTTAGTCCTATCTAAATACCATTTCAAGGCCCTCACCGGACACCAGACCTTATCCTCCTGCACTGAGGAATGGTCCGACAGCGGTCTAAGAAAAATCTCAACTGGTCCAGAGGAAGCAGTCTGATTTTTGGCAATAAAGGAGGGCTTGGGTATAAGTCGCACACCATGGTTTTCCCAACGGATGTGACCCGGTGTTATACACAGAGCATGAAGAGTACTCCTCCTCTGTGCCGAAGCAATAGCGACTAAAAATAGCGTCTTGACCGTTAAATGGTGAAAGGACGCTTTACCCAAAGGTTCAAAAGGTGGCTTCGCAAGCACGTCAAGGACCTTGGGTAGACTCCAAGAAGGAGTCAGGCTACGAGTTGATGGACGCTGCAAGAAGAAGGAGCGAGTCAACCTAGCCAAAAGAGGGGAGTTGGAGACTCCCGAACCATCAGCAAAACCAACGTGGACGGCGGCAATAGCCGAACGATAGCCACGTATGGTTGAAATCGATCTACCCTTATCGAAAAGGGAGATCAAAAAATCGGCAATAACACCGATAGGGGCTTCACGTGGCGAGACACCCTGATTCTCGCACCAAGAAAAGAAGGCCCCTAGACGAGAGTTGTAGAGATCTCTAGTGGAGTCTCTACGGCTTCTCATTACAAACTGGGAGGCCCTTTCGGAGAGCCCCGAGTTTCTGGCGTCTTCCCCAACAACGGCCAGGCAGTCAAGTGGAGGACCGCTGGGCGTTGATGAACAATCCCCGAGAGGGGTTGAATTATCAAATCCTCCCTGAGAGGAAGGGGAAACGGCTGGCCGGCCAGGAGACTCAGCAGGTCTGGAAACCAATGTCTCGCTGGCCAATGTGGAGCTATCAGCAAGAGCCAAGCCCTGTCCTCCTTGACCTTCCTCAAGACCTGAGGGATCAGAGGAATGGGGGGAAAAGCGTACCCCCGGATAGCTCCCCAATGGAGGGAAAATGCATCCATCGCCCACGCCTCCTGATCCCGAACCCGCGAGCAATACCTCGGGAGTCGGTGATTGAGGGTGGAGGCGAACAGATCGATCTCCAGAGGACCCCACACCTCTTGGAGAAGAGCAAACACCTCCGGATGAAGAGTCCACTCTGACGGGAGGCATTTGCCCCGCGACAGAAAATCCGCGATCAGATTTTCCTGACCGGGAATGTAGGAGGCTACCGGAATAATGTTCATAGACCGGCACCACCTCCACAACTGGGCAGCTAAGGTGTTCAGAGAGGAAGACCGAGTGCCGCCTTGGCGATTGATATAGGCAGCTACTGTGACATTGTCCGTAAGAACGAGTACAGTGCGACCAACAAGACCGGGCCTGAAATGATGAAGAGACAGGCTGACCGCCATCATTTCCAAAACAATGATATGGGGCATAACTCTCAAGTGAGACCAGTCCCCTGAAATCATCTCGCCCCGGCAATGACCGCCCCAACCGAGAAGGGAGGCGTCTGTCGTCAGAGAAACTGACGGAAGAGGTGTACAGAGAGGCTTGCCTTGGGCAAGAAACGAACTGTTCGACCAGGGGGCGAGAAGGAGCTTGATATCTCTTGGGAGTGGAATCCACCCCAAAAGAGAATCTTTGCCCGGTCTGTAAAACTTGAGGAGGTGCCTCTGAAAGGGCCTCATCAACAGCCTGCAGTCTGGTAAGACGTCGACTAGACTGGCCAGATAGCCCAGGAATTGAAGCCATTGTCTGGCTCTGACCCTGCGGGCTACTCGCAATGACCGTGCGGTCATGGTGATAGTCCGAATTCTGTCCCGACTGGGGCGGGCAAGCTGATTCGGGATATCTATCTCCGCACCCAAGTACACCGGGGTACGTGTGGGAGATAATTCCGATTTTTCCCAGTTTATCAGAAAGCCTAAGTCTTGCGTTAGTCGCAGTAAAAGGCATAACTGATCCAACAGGAGGGACTCTGAGTTTGCAACTAGGAGCCAATCGTCTAGATAGACGAATAATCGGAGGCCGCGATTCCGTAGAAACGCGGCCAGGGCCGACACTATTCGAGTAAAGACTCGAGGGGCCGGCCTCAGCCCAAAGGGCAGGGCACGAAATCGAAACGTTTCGCCCTGGAACGCGAATCCCAGCAAATTTCTCGACAGAGAGTGAATGGGAATGTGAAAGTACGCGTCTTTGAGATCGAGGGAGATCGCAAGGTCGTCCCGCTTGATCAAGGGCAGAATAGATGCCAAGGTCTCCATGCGAAAATGCACTGGAGGTATAAACTTGTTGATTCTTTTCATGTTTAGAATCATACGTAAACTTCCCGAGCGCTTGGGAATGACAAAAATTGGGGAGAGACAGAGATGAGGATGATCTCTCGCCCTTTCTACAGCGCCCTTTCCCAGCAGCGTGGTGATCTCTGAGGAGATGTGCTGCTGGAAAAGGGCTGACATTGGAGGCGGGCGGATTCTGATGGCGCCGTTTGGAATCGGCTTTATCAGATCTATGTAAAAGCCGTCGCGCACGACGGATAGTACGAAGGCGTCGCCGGAGATTGCCTCCCAAACTGGGAGGAATCTCTGGAGCCGCCCGCCTACACTGTCCACAAGCACTCGGGGTAAGGTATCAAAAGGCCGACTTGGGCCTGACCGTGCCCTTGGCGGCGGTCTTACGCCCCCCTCTTCCTCTCGCCGAGCCTCTACCACGGTTGCTCAGGGTAGGGGTCTCAACCCGAGGGATAGTCACAGTCACTCGACGATTTGAGCGGTTAGCGCCTGTCGAGACCGACTTAGACTTCGGAAAGGACCGAGCAGGCTGAGTGGGCAAGAATTGTCTGGCCATCTCTTTTGCCTGTTTGCGACCCTCTATCTCTTTGAGGAAGACCTCGTTAAACTGGCCCCCAAAGAGTTTGGGATGAGAGGAAGGGATACCCCGCAAGAGAGGCGGGATGTCTTTCTCTAGCACTCCCAGTGTGGAGAGCGCCAGCTTGCGGCGTTGATGCGTAATGTCAATCGCCGCTGATGAGAGCTGAGACCACTGAAGTCCAGCTAACAAAAGCAGGAGTTCATCCAACAAATTGGAGTCCCCCTCGGTCACATTCAGTTCAACTGATCTGGCCCGAAGGCGTAACAGTGAACCCAGGTACGCCGAAAGCCTTAAGCCCGACCTGACTTTGGTTTCAAAGTTCACTAGGGGCTTCTCGGCGGATCTATAGGACTGAGACTTGAAATTGATATTCAAACGTTGTCCCATACCCATAATTTCCTGGGATAAACCCTTGGCTGAAAAGAAGCCCTGGGTATCATCCCGATAGAAAGAGAAGGCACTACCAAAGGGGCGTCGGGTAGCCCGACCCGCATCGGCGAGTGCCTCCCTATCCCCATACTCCTGTTTGAAGTCCTCTGTAAGAGGAATACCAGGAGACGGGCCATGCTGTCTGAATAACAGCGATGGCTGATCACTGTCCGACTGGACTTGGGGGAAAATTTCTGGCATATACTTCTCTAACAGGGCCTTGGCATCTGCCGCCATAGCCTGACAAGGCTGGGGGTCGTAGCCGGCCTGAGATTCTGAAACAGACGGGGTAGAAACCTGCGAGACAGAATCAATTTCGGGAGAAGTAGTCCGGTGGGGAAAATCCCATGGGGGTGGATATGCCCACGGACCAGTGACAGACTCCTCCCCCGGCGGGGCTCCGAGAGCCGCAGGCACGGGAGGAGTAGGTCGAGAAACCGCATTCGGACAAAATTGTCCCAGGTTCTCATGAATATCGGAGACCGGGAAAACACCGGGGTCCGACTCGGGAACATCCTCCATCACAGTGACAACTGACTGGGGAGAACCCGTCTCAGTAGCCGGCAGCGTCGGGGGATTAGTATCCCAACCATGCTGCTCAGCAAAGAGTCTCATTAATCTGAGCAACTCAGATTGAGAGTCGGGGGGAAGAGAGGGCTGAGCCTTCTTACCCGACTTGGGTTTATCCTTGGATTTACCCTTCTTGGCTTTAGGCTTCTTAGCGGGGGTGTGAGCCACCGTAATAGAAGGCCGTTTAGAAGCACGGGAAGTGTTAGGCTGCAGTATAAAAGCCTCACTACCGAAATTGTCCGGGCCGGGCTCCCCAGTGGGGAGAAGTAATTCGGCCGCAACTCTAGGGACTGTGCTTCCCCGACCAGAGCCCCGATTCGCATTGACTGCCGGGGAGTGGACGGGCTGCTGCATTGCAGCACTGCTGGAAATAGCACCCGGAGCACTGACGTTGGTCAGTGGCTGGCGGGAACCAGCAGTCTTCCGCTGCGAGAACCTGCTCGATGAGGAGGTCTTCTTAGCGGGATGCGGATTTACGTTACCGGCTGTAATTCCCCCAGACACACCGACGGTGGTCGGATGTCGGGGGAAGCCAGTAACACTGGGTGAAATCTCGCTAGGCACCCCGACGGTGGTCGGGGGTCGGCAAGACCCAGTAACATCATTAGCTGACCGCTTAGCGGTCTTACCAGTTAATGCCCCCTCCAGGCTCCCGACGGTGGTCGGGGGTCGAGAGGACCCGGTAATACTAGCTACCGCCCCCCCAACTGCAGACGCGGTGGTCGTGAGTTGGAGGGAGCTAGAATTGCTAATGACGGGTGTTCGGTCCGAAGACTTATGAACACCTAACTTACCTATACAGCCTGTCTTGCTCGACGCTCCCGGTACAAAAATACCAGAGCGAGCAGACAGACTGACGCCCTTACCTCCCCTAACCATCGTGTTTGACTCGCTGGTAGGCGAGCGAAACACAGAGGTCTCCAACACACTCACTGGGCTGACGCCCTTATAAGTGAGAGTAGTGGACGGGAGGGAAGAAGAATTGGAAGAGCCTGGAGGTAACCAAGACCTCGATTGCTCTTCCTCCGAAGAACTCATTATCACCTGTAAGGAGATATAAAAGAGTCAACAATAAACAATTATAAAGAAAAGGGCGTACAAAGCGAGAGTGAAACGGAATGGAATTTTCCCGCGCAAAGTGTGGAAAATTCCATTCACGCACTACGAACAAAAGAACACTCTCGTAAGGGTATATGCACACAACAGCCACACACACGAAACACCAACGAAACGTTACAGGGCTGAGCGCCCGGCAAAACGCCAAAGCGAATGCCCTGGGCTACTATACGAAAGAGGTGAAAAGTGAGGTATGAAAATAAGCTCAAATATCACCAAAATAAATACGTGACAGACATAAACCGACACTAAACAGATAATAAACAAGTCTAGGACGGAAATATTGGCAAAAGTCACCCAAAACCGCGCTAAAAGAGTAGCAAACTCTGAATTTTTGCGCAAGATAGTGACTTAGCTGCAACTCTTTAGGCTGCGAGAAGGAAAGAGGAGGATTGTGTGCGCGCGTCATGCGTACGTGCACAGAGGAAGGCGTGATCCTAGGGGGGTATATGCACTTTCGTGACTTTAATTACTCGAATGGCTTGCGTAGTCGGAAGACTAGCAAATAGGTAGGTACATTGATTTATTCATAGATTACACGGTGGTACAGCAAAAAGAGATGGTTGAATGTGTCATGGTATGTACAACAATCAAGGTCACAAAAACAAGTACAAGTACTTCAGTATTTCAGAAATATAAGTACAATTCTATAGTACATGACAGAACATAATGATGTCTTCACTTACATGGTTGACAAACATTTTTCATTTACAACAGATATCATAAGTTCGGTTAAAGGAGAATTAACACTAGAATATAGATGTATGTTCAAGGTGTAATATATTCTTAATCATTGACCTGTATCACTTTAGAAATAAAATATCACAAAAGGTTTAAATCAAGACATTCTAGCTCACTGTATCATCTGCTAACACTTCATGGGGGCTGCCATTTTCTTGATGACATGGAGTTGTACATGAACCATTGGAAACTGTTCCGGTCAGGAAGATATTTTTAATCCACAAGCTAAATTGCCTCTCTTCATTATAAAAAAATCCCCATAAATGATGGAATATACATAACAGGTGTATAGATATATTTTAAAATTTGAAATTTATCGATTTCTTTTTAAATTCTCTGGTTTTGATAATTAGTAATCGATATCTTGGTCTTGCCTGGCAGAGCAGAACATAATTTATACAACGCGCATTCTGACTTAATCTCAAATGGAATTTTGTATCAGGAAGAAAGACAATTTTGCATTCAGATTAAAAATGTCTTTATGTACACATCAAGAAAATGGCAGCCCCCGGGTATCGCTAGCAGACGATAAATCTTGATTTATACCCATCTCGTATATTTTAATGCAAAATTACGTAGGATCGACAACGAGAAGGAATATATTACATCTTTGAATATAAGCACATTTATATTTTGAGGTTAATTCTCCTTTAAGGTAGGTTTGGATGTAAATATTGATAACGATGATGATTTAAATGATAATTATGTAATTTATAGGAAAGGTTGTAGCAGACGATATTGGAGAACTCGTTGAGCATAGAGCTAATTGGCCAGAAAATTCAAATGCCGCAAGTTCTGTTTCCTTGATAATAAAATATCAATCAATATCAAACAATGTGACGGAATATTATTTCAACTTTAATATCAAATGATTTTTATCTTGGAGAAAAAAACCCCCTTATAAATATAAAAGGGTTGCAGCAAAAAGCTGGAAGAGAAATGGTCATGTGTGTATCTACTAATTTTCAAAAACCATTGCTACAATTTTCTTAGTTTCTCCCTTTCATATATCAATCACCAATCACCAATCACCAACAAATATTTTGCTCTGTATGTTAGAGGTTCCATGTCGTTAATACTATATTCAAAATATGGGCTTCAAATATTACTTCTATAAAGATATATTGCAAATTCAATGTCACTCTCTATAAGAGTAAAAGCGACTCGCGAGTAGACTACTCAACGCACTCATGCCCACTCGCTAAGATAAGGGCTCGAGTGGAATCCAACTCAGAGTTCGGTTCCACAAGAGCACCTTCGTGTTATCCGTTATTTCCTTCATAATCCTAAACTTTTAACCCATAGAATGCCAGATAAAGTTCTTTGAGATTGATTTTATACTTTCTAGCTGTATACAAATAAATATTTCAGGTGATCGGTACAGTAAATCATGAATTTTAATGGGGTTTTAATGAGGTATAGTCAAACTGAGATGCCCAGTAATCCAAAGCCTTTAAAATTTAAGCATTATTGTATCACAACTTTTGAACAAGTGTAAAAAAAAAACATTTTTTCAGTTAAAAGAGAATGGAAACTACGATACCACTTCACCCACTAACAACGTTGATAAAATATCTGTAGGAATTCGGTCATTAAACTTTCCCTTATTAGCAACAAAATGATGAATATCTTGTACTACACTACTTGGAGAGGAATTAATAGTTATAAAGATGGATATTCTGTGTCAGACTATGTTTACAGCAAATCTGTTACATTATCATTAATAATTAATGAAAATAAATATGTAGTCAATTCAAGAACGTTATGTTACAACATTTGAAATGACACAGAGTACACACAAATCAGCACAATTGAAATGTAATGAAGCAATTTGAATTTAAAAAGTCATCACATTTTAGGTAGTTTTTCTTAGTACATGAAAAAAATTGTATCAAACAAACACTTCTTGTGCAATCTAGTATTTAAAAATATGAATACTTTCATGTAATTGCATTATATTCAAATACAGTGTTAAAAAATAATGGATAGCTAGAAAGAAATTCAGGACAAAAACATCAAAGTAAAAACGAAAGTACATGGATGAATTATAGTTTATCTACTAAAAGCTGTTTCCTCTCTACCAAAGGGCAGGCAAATACAATATAAATCTCTGATTTATCTGTTTATATTTTTCTTTGTGTTAGACTAGACAGATTCCGGGGAAAATATTGAATAATTTGTATATTTCTAGTTTCTGACATTGAGAAGTTACATAGATTATTTTTCTTTACAAATATCCCAAAGAATAATGGTAACAGGTCAATATTGTTTATTACACACTGAATATTTCCATCAGTTAGGTTATGTTACTATTAAAAGTGTCAAGTACCGTACCACATTTTCGCTGAAAATGTTCCTTTTGGGTCAAACATATGCTAGAGTGCTACATATTTGGCTGCTAAGCTATGACCGGGGTAATAATGAAGCGCCAGGAGCGTCACAACGTGACGGACATGAGCGCTATACAAGAAGCCACCATTATATGTCGATATTCATACCTTTTTTGGTATGAGAATACCATGACTTCATTAATTCCCAGACAGTGCCCTTTACTATAGATATGCCGCTTTCTTTTAAAACAGCAAAAACATATAATCTTAAGTAAAATGTATTAATAGTCTAAAAGTAAGAATGGTGCATATTCTAACACTTTATGTCATTATTTCGTTCGCTTTATCTCAATATCTTTTCACAAACAGAAGACTTCTAAGAGATGACAAAAGGGAGATAAACATTCATAGAAAAATATTCACATAGCACCAAAATTATGTCTATTGAGGGCCAGAAGGACGTTATCTGATATCGTTTTACATAGAGTTAAAGCCCTTTTGGCACTCAGCAGACATTTTCTCTTATTACTTTCATCAGATTTTCTTGTGTTGAAGTGTTGAAGTTGGATGTAAGTGAAGTCATGGTCAGTGTTGTAGCATAAGAAAGTCCACAGTCTCTCAACTGTTTATAATAACAACAGAATGGCCTTTGCCAGAATCCACCCAATGTACATGGATGTTTCCTGAAGAAAATAATGAAAATTTGAAACCTCAGAACTTTTTCAACTAAAGCCGTTCTTGGAAAATATAATTTAGATGTTTTAAAATGGAAATTAAAATCCACAGGATTCTACAACCATATACATGTAATTCATTGCCTAGCAATTATAAATATAATTTCAAACAAGAGATGGCACTTTAGTCAATTATAGGATAGACAATTTCTCCTTTGGTGGCAGGTGGCAAGGGTTAGGGTGGGTATGAAAGTTACACTAATATGCAAAGATTATAAATCTGCAATCGCAGTGGAACAGGGTGAAATCAATAACCTACTCCAGTTAACTTGCGTAAAATCCCAATCAACAAATTAAAACTTCCAGCGTCAATTTTTTAAGGAGAGGGGCTTTGGTGAGAGCTTGCTGGTCCAAAAAGAGTCCAGGTCTATCTCAAGTCAACCAGGTCTAAAAAGTAAGATAAGCACATGTCATAATATACAATAAGAGGTTCAGTTTTGTGCACATTGAGATAATGCACAGAAAGCTAACTTTTTGTAGAACACAAATGAAATCCGCCATTTTTCTGTTTACAGCAAAATAGTGAAACATCATATGATCAGAAAGATATACAGCCCTGGAAAAAAATTATTAGACCAAGCTTCTGTAATAAAGGTACTATAATATGCATTCAAACTAATGAAAATGATTTGTCTTTGTATTTCATGGAATGAATAACAAATTCCAACAATTGTACCTTGCTTTTAGGAAATTTTATTTCCTTCTTACCACAAATATAACACTTTCAGTAACCATTCTTGGTCTAATAATTTTTTCCATGGCTGTATGTTTCTACATGTATTAACTTCTATGTTAAAAGCCTAAAATATAGAGAAACAGACACACATTTGAGATTTCTTATCAGTTTTCTTTTGTGTGTGATCAGAAAGTAAAATTAGTGATGGATAATGAATCTAGAACCCAAATATTTTTGTATGTCATTGAAGTCCTCACTCGAATACTGTATTCATATATGCTTCTTCTATTAAGTTTGTCAATTTCATATGTACGCCTTGTAGACATATATGTTACTCTGTGCCTTTAACAAATTATGGATATTTACTAAACCTACCGAAATATGGCAACAAAACATCAAAACACTGACAAACGTGAAGTCTTGTAAGTACTAAGTTGCATAAACAGTATGTACATTGTCCAATTCAGTCTGCAATTGTAAAAAATTTATACACATGAAAATTTTAAATGTATGTGAATACATCATTACATTTCTATAAAACATTATTCAACATTCGATATTAATTTTGTATAGTAATATATTTTCTTTCCCACTCATCTGGTCAATCAAAAAAAAAAAAAGGTCCAAGGAATATGTCATAAAAAGATAAAGAGATAAAAAGGAGAAAAAAATTCCTCAATCGCACAAAGTTTTGCTATAAAAGTAGGTATAATGAGAAGAAAATAGAATTGCCTAAAAGGTGGAACAGCTAAAGGTACTTGAAATACAATCTTTCATTGAAATGTCTTCATGATGCATTGTTTTCTCAAAGTAGACGACAGAGGTTCATCTCTTATACATTAACATCACATTGTGTATTTGTACTTTTGTACATTAAACCCAAGGACATCACTACTATATGTTTGGATAATCTCAAGTAGAATGGCCAATATGACATTAAATTTTGAGGTCTTTTCATTTATTGAATTTACTTGATATTACGATTAGGATTTTGAAGAAATTCATGCTTCAAATATTCATAGGAAAGGTGTAGCTTTTTGATTACGCAGTCCCCAAATATCGGATCTAGATATCTCGGTCCCTCAGATGCCTACATGAATTTAATGTCTGAAAAAGTCCAGTCCTACATCAAAAGCAGTGCACAAGTCCTCATTTCAAAGCACACTTGAAGCATGTAACAGTTGGACAGGAACAACAGCACCCAAAGGTTTTAAAAGCTGTCTGTTGTCGACTAAATCTGGTTTAACCCAAACCTGTATCCCAAGTGCGAGGTCTAATAGTTAAGGCATTGGCATTCCATACCATATTGATTCCGGATGCAGACAAGTTTTAATCTCCTGTAATCCCTCACCAATATAAAAGTACAAATTTTGACGTATCACTCATTACAGGGAGAGGTAAATATGGTGATAGAATGAGAAATTTTCAGCCCAAACTTTCATTTACCACACCAGCTCCAACAAAAGATAACACTTCTACTCTTCCTTGCAGCATAAATAACAAATGGACCTTGTCTTATACAGAGTTTCAGTTAATTCAAATCAATCACAATTTAAATTAATCCCAACTTTTATCTCTTAAGTACACAGTTGCAATTAAGTTTAGGTTATAATCGATCTAAATCAATTGCAAATCTTTATAAGGCAGGGTCCTGGATGAAAAAATCTACAACGATACACAACATAAGGAATGGAAATATCAAGTTGTCATCATCCGCCGAGAAGTGGTATCCAAGGCAACGTGACTAAAGCAAGAACGATGATAATAATTGACCAGATGAGTACCTTACGTCATTGTTGCGAGATGCACCTGTTATACGAGGGGGGCGGGGGCACTATATTCTCTGCGCTTTGGAGCATCTGGGCAAAGGCATCTGGGTGTCGCAAGACAATTTCGTAAGAGGGCGGTCCCCCGCTCAGAGCCTCAAGCTCTTCGCAAATAGTTCCATTCTGCGAGACGGGGCTCGAGACCGGACTTGCCGTGCTGCTCCCTATAGAAGTCCTGGAGCATATGGTGAAGGGTAGGGCGTCGTAACGTCGGGTGTTGTGCGGGAAACCGCTGTTGGACCGGCCCGAGCGCGAGGAGGAGTGGACCATCATGACGACCATGGGGGTGGAACGCGCTCGAGGGGAAGAGGTTTCCTCGATGCGGCGGTCACAGGACTTGCAGGCGTAGTGGAGCAGGGCACCACCGACGATGATGAAAGAAAATGCGGAGATCATGGATATTGCAATGATTGCACCAGGTGGGAGCTCTGCACAATGTATGACAAGAACAGTAAGATAAATTATTACATAAATTAAATTTAAAATTAAAATTAATGGTACGCCAAGTGAATTTCAAAATGATCTCCAAATCTCAAAATTTTATGTATGCTTTTGATGAGATTGCACATTCTTTTGTTAATTTTAAGTGGACCTACTGTGTCAATGTCATGTTCTATTTGTATAATTTTAAAGTGATTTTGAATTTTTATTTATAATTTCCTGTTCATGCTGCTGTTGTTTTTTTTTATACAAGATCATATTGTTTGTAAAAATCTTATACTAAGTTTCCTTGATACTTTGATGGACAAATAAAATTGAATTGGTTGAATTGAATTGAAACATTGATAACAGTAATGAAGAATGAAAATATTATTCAATTCTATCAAATAAACTTAGACCCATATTCGCAATAGCCGTCTAAATTTAGACCAGGTTTATTCCCGCTTAAGTGCAGAGATTTAGTCTACTGCTTTATGGAGTGCTAAATGTCAACTTCTTATACTTGTATGTAATACCATAATTCTGTCAATGAAAACTTAAAAAAAAATTGTCATTATGAAATTACTTTTATCATTTTCATTGTGTTTCACAAAAATACAGCAATTCATACTGAACTTTGGAGTTGACACTTGGCTTTCCACATATCAGACTATATCAGCAGACTATGCTGTTCTCAAGAACAAGAACCATTGAACAACCCAACTTACGGCTTGAGGAGCCAGATGTTGCTGTGACGAGACCGGTGGCATCGGACTTGCAGATGACTGCAGCATCCTCGTTATGGATGCAGTCATGGATGTGGAGTTCATTGTGATCGCACTCCAGGAGGTTGGGCTCGTCTCCCTTGCAGTCTACATTGTCAAGGAGGATGTTGACAAGGCCGGGACCAAAGGTGGTGGCCTGGGTCAGGGCACGCAGGGCATCGGGAAAGCCAAGCTGACGACACACCACCTGAAAATGAGATTGAGAGAGAGAAAATTTAAATTGGCTTGGAAAACTAAACTGCTTTTTAAAAAATGAGGAAGAGGGAGAAAATTAAGAAGATGAAGACAATAGAGAGAATAAATATGAATAGTAGAAGCAGAAAATGAAAAGGAAGAAGGAAACGAAGTCTACACAGAATGTTGACCGGGATGGGACCAAAGATGGTGGCCTGGGTCAGAACATCAGGAAAGACAAGACGATGACACATTACCTAAAGTGAGGTACAGAGATGGATGGAGCAGGATACTGACTTTTAAATGATTACAAGAGCTTTCCATGCACATTAAAGTCTTTAGGTTTCATGGACGTATTAATAACACTTCCACTTTCAGATGTAGCTTGAACCACCCAATTTGTGATATTGAATACAATATATACTGAACTACAAAAAAAACGTCGCACATGTATGTGTTTGAAACTGTTTTATTTACAATGAAACATATTCTTTATTCAAGAGTGAAAACTGAGAAAATGTTTTGCTTTGTTTTGATTAACAAGTACAGATGTGCAATAACGACTCTCGCCGTTGATAGCGCCAGTTCTGACGTTGTTGGGCCCACAGGAGACGTTCCCGACGATGTCGAACGGTTAGGATAGGGCCCCGAGCAGGACGCCGACAAGACAAGTTGAAGCTTCTCAGCCGACGACGAATAGTTGCTGCAGAAATTGGTCTGTTGTGTGTGCCAATAGTCTGTAGAGCCGATCCTGTTGCTCTGCGGAAGCGATCCTGCAAGTGGTCCTGGTGAAGATGGCGATCTTGACGTGCTGTTGTCACCCTGGGACGACCACTGCGCTGACGATCGTTGGTGCTGTTGGTTGCATTGTATCGCTCCCGCAGTCTCTCTACTGTCCGAACGCTGCATTGAAGCCGTTGGCAATGACTCTAGGACGTTGGCCAGCATGAAGACGTCCGATGGCTTGTTCCCTCTGGTTCGACCAGACGTGGCATGGTGACAGCCCTCAGGAAACGAATGGCAGGATGAAGGTTTTGGGTCCCTTTTAAACCCACTGGATAGAGGATGTGCATGTGCATCATGCTTTTCAAAAAGCTGCGCTCGAGTGCACTACCATGTTCACGGAAAGGATATGAGTTTTAATCCTACACAGAAATCACATTTTGTTATGATGATGTGTTATGGACGGTCAATGCCATATCTGTGATGTTAAAAAAGCATATAATGTGATTTTACGTATCAAATTCCAATATCATGTGTAAAAGATATCAATTTGAAAAGTGCGACATTTCTTTTGTAGTTCAGTATATATTTCATATTTTTCCTTGAAATTCACAATGGGTCAATGAAATGAGAAGTTAACTATTATGAAACATTTTCTGAATGATGATGCAAGGTACCACGACTGAATGACGTAAAGAAAGAATAGAAGGAGAAGAAGAAAATGTGAAGGAAGAAGAAGACAGAGGAGGAGAAGAACAAGGAAAAACTAGAAATGTGCATTCCTCGTGCCGCGCAATGCGAAATGTATCCCCCGGCGCTGGCAGCGATTTGAAGGAGGGACAAAGACCCTCCCCCATCCCCTCCCTCAAACAAAAGGATGGTGTAGAAATTGCCGCCAGTGGCCCGGAATATTGTCAACACCAGGAGCAGCATTACCAAAACGATTTGTGTATATTAGAGTATAATGCATTTTTATAGAAAATTCGGAAGAAATATGACCTCAGAGCGCACATAAGACATCCACTAAAATATGACCTTTGATCCTATGAAAGACGGAACACTAGAGGCAGCACCACCAAAAACTGTAGAGGTGTAATCTATAATGGACCTACATACAAAATTTGAATGAAATCCGTCAAGAAATGCAGAAGTAAGAGTGCACAAAAGGGACAAATGAGCTTTGACCCTATAAAGGACGGAACAATGAGGGGAGCATCACCAAACAGTAAAGATGTGTAGATTATACCAAGATACATCTCCATACAAAATTTGAAAGAAATCCATCAAGAAATGTGGCCTGCAGAGTGAACTCACGCCATCCCTTGAAGTATGACCTTTGACCCTATAAAAGACGGGACACTGGTGGCAGCATCACCAAAAACTACAGGTTTTTAGATTACACCAAGGGACACCTTCATGCAAAATTTGAACGAAATCCGTCAAGAAATGCAGAAGTAAGAGTGCAAGAAATGGAAAAATGACCTTTGACCCTATAAAGGACGGAACAATGAGGGCAGCATCACCAAAAATTAAATATGTGTAGATTATACCAAGATACATCTCCATACAAAATTTGAATGAAATCCGTCAAGAAATGCAGAAGTAAGAGTGCACAAAAGGGACAAATGAGCTTTGACCCTATAAAGGACGGAACAATGAGGGCAGCATCACCAAACAGTAAAGATGTGTAGATTATACCAAGATACATCTCCATACAAAATTTGAAAGAAATCCATCAAGAAATGTGGCCTGCAGAGTGAACTCACGCCAGCATCCCTTGAAGTATGACCTTTGACCCTATAAAAGACGGGACACTGGTGGCAGCATCACCAAAAACTACAGGTTTTTAGATTACACCAAGGGACACCTTCATGCAAAATTTGAACGAAATCCGTCAAGAAATGCAGAAGTAAGAGTGCAAGAAATGGAAAAATGACCTTTGACCCTGTAAAGGACGGAACAATGAGGGCAGCATCACCAAACAGTAAAGATGTGTAGATTATACCAAGATACATCTCCATACAAAATTTGAACAAAATCCATTGAGAAATGTGGCCTGCAGAGTGCACTCGCGACATGTCCTGAAGTATGACCTTTGACCCTATAAAAGACGGGACACTGGTGGCAGCATCACCAAACACTATAGGTTTTTAAATTACACCAAGAGACACCTTCATGTAAAATTTGAACAAAATCCGTTGAGAAATGTGACCGCCAGAGCGCACACAAGAGTACACACAAGACATCTATCAAAATATGACCTTTGACCCTATAAAAGACGGAACACTGGGGGCAGCATCACCAAAATCTATAGGGTTCCAGATTTTACCAAGAGACACCTTCATACAAAATTTGAACAAAATCCGTTGAGAAATGTGACCGCTAGAGCGCACACAAACTTTCCCCAAAAATATGGCCTTTTACCCTATAAAAGACGGAACACTGGGGGCAGCATCACCAGAAACTATAGGGGTCCAGATTTTACCAAGATACACGTCCATAGGAAGTCTGAAAGAAATTCGTCGAGAAATGTGACCGCTAGAGCGCACACAAGAATGTGACGCGGCGGCGGCGGCGGCGGCGGCGGCGGCGGCGGCGAAACGCTGCTGAATCCAAAGTATCCTCCGGCATACTGCCGGGGGATACAATAAGAGAGGCACAAGAACATTAAAGAAATAAACATTTAAAAGTGGAGAACACACAAAATGAGGAAATGAAAACAGAAGATGCAAAAAGTGTGTCATATATCTCCCAGATGATTTTTAAGTTTGATCCACTTACCCTTGCATCTTTGATATCCCACAAATCATCACAGATAGTATACCAGTTGTTATCATGGTAGATCTCTACCCGACCTTGATGATCATCTTCTGATCCTGCTAACCTCACATCAGCCTCTGTATGGAATCAAGATCAAAGTCAAGTTATATCAAAATCAAACCATAGTCATCACAGATACATATACCAGAATCAAGATCACATTTTATGAAAATTAAATTTCCAAATTGATTACAGATAGTATACTACTTGTTATCGTGGTAGATCTCTATTCGACCTTGATAATTATCCTCTGATCCTGCTAACTTTACATCAGCCTCTGTATGGAATCAACATCAAGGAATTAGTCAACACTGTTGCCACTGCAAAAACCTTGAAGTTTGATGATGTGCATCATGTAAATGCTATGGGAATGATACCTATTCACACCCCAAAATTACTCAAAATTAATGGAATTATTGCCAATTTGACACATACACATGTATTTAGTAGGTCATGATTTCAACTGTATTTAATCTTGGGATTTGTCTCTTTAAACCTATTGACAGTTGGTGCCCTGAGTTACTTTGGATTGGGGAGTATGAAAATTTGCATTCTTTCCCAAAATCAAACTGTATACAGCCATTTTATAAGTTAGAAGAATGATGTTGGACTTTCATTATATTACCAAAATCAAATAAGTTTTGAGCTTTCAAAATAATTACACTTTATTAACAAGACAAAAATATGGAGCATTAAAATTCTTTAAGAACCTTGTTGGAACTGCCAAAATGGAAACTGAATCACATTTCTTACACCTAAAGATTACCTGCAAATTTTTTCTTCTTAATCACTGGTACGAGTGTCGAATTAGCCAAATGTATGTCTGTTAAATTGTCTTGTTCTGCCAGCCACCAGTCCTCATCCGGTTCATAGTTCGAGCATTCTGCGGCCGCATAGCCATACTGACACGTCCATGGACTATTGAAATCTTCCATCGAGAAATCACACTCCTCCAGTGAGTTCTCGGTCCCTTTACATTTAAACTCGCCGAATTTGGAATGACAGTTTGTCTTGGTCCACGGGCAGAAGGACTGTCGCCGTGGCAACCCGTACATGTAACCGCGCTGCCTGCAGGCCACAAGGGCATCGCGTTTGTCCCATTGCGGGTCGGCACAAATGTTCCACCAGATGCCCTCGTAGAATATTTCAACAAGGCCTACTTGGGTCGGCACCAGTCTCACTCCTTGGCCTAATGAAAAAAAGATGGTAGATCAGAGAATATGACTAACTGGATAACAACTTTGCATTAATGTAAAACATTGACGATGTTGAGAAGCAACAGTGACTTTAGGTTAAACATGAATGCAGCTCCAATATATTGCATCTGCCCATATTCAATTAATTATTACCATTCTCCATGACATGTGAATTATCTTTACTATCATTCATTTCCCTATTCTTAATCTTATGTTAGTGTGTTAGTAATGAGTTTGAAATTTGTAGCTTATTTGGATTTTAAATATTAAGATGATGAGACCAAAACCTCATTAGGCCAAAAAAAAAAAATTGTTGTATTGGCGTAACCCGCCCGACCCTAAAAATGTCGCCGACCCTAGGTTTTTTTTTTTTTTTTTACTATCGATATCGCGTATCGTGCTGCCTTTGCGATCGCGATCGTGATCGAAAACCCGAAAGCGCTGCGGACAGAACTAGCTGCGTGTATTATGTATTATACCGTCGTAAAAAAAAAAAAAAAAAAAAAAAAAATCCCGACCGACCGACCCTATTTTTCAGAGACCCGTTACGCCAATACAACAATTTTTTTTTTTTGGCCTTATTGTATGTAAATTGACCTCTGTGACCTATGACCTTTGATCTGCTTATTCTATAATCCATGTAGTTTGTCTTCCTACAGTGATTCATACTAGTTGGTACCAAGTTTGAAGTTCAATGGTCATATAGTTCTTGAGATATTGCGATAGTGATGCTAATAACATGCAATAAACTGACCTCTATGCCTTTGAACTTTGACCTAATAACCCCAAATTGGGATACATGTACATACAAGTACAAAATTTTAAGTTCATAGCTCAAAAGGTTCTTGAGATATCCCAATGACGAAAAAGTTGAACGGATGGACGGATGTACAAACAGAGGGATGGACCCCGAAAACACCATGCCTCTGGCACCACCTTCGGTGAGTGGAGGCATAGAAATCTAAATAGTTTTTAATAGGTTAAAAAAGTTCTTTAAGGCCCGGTCCCACTGGCCGATGGACACAAAACGTATGCAAAAAGGACACAGCGGACGAGCAAAATTTCGGGGGTGGCTCCATCCGATTTCATCCGCTCCAGAAATGGACAAAATTTGTGATTTTTTACGTTTTACATCCTCTTTGCGAAAGTGCAGTGGGACCGGGCCTTTAGGAGCAAATTCAAATGAAAGATGTCTTTTTTTCCTTCCTGGACAAAACTCAAACAGAATACATTAAGATTTTCTACAATCATTAACAAAAAAATTGCCTAGGGCATGGAAGTACATGATTGCTATTCCATTACTTTAAACTAACATATTGTTGATGAGATCCAAAAGGTATTCAGTCAAATAACACAGCGTTAACATTTAACGTGCCATGGGTGTTATCCTTGCAGCTGGCTGTGGGCAGCATTTTCTGTCCACAAAGGTTTTGACTAAAAACAAAAACTTTCTTTCATTTTGAATTGTTTTATTGAGGGTGGTAAATGATTTCCACTAGTCTCTCACAACTACTCACCTGCTCGCGTGGACGGCTCCAGGCTGCAGCGGACACCGATGACCTCTGTCTTCTTATTGCAGTTATGGGTCCAGGCACTCCGGTGATTGCAGTCCCACAGCCTCCTCTCATCTCCATTACACCTGACATCATCCAGAATTATCGGACCTGGTCCGAAGCCGAACGAGGATGACGTGAGATGGGACAATGCGAAGGGGTAGCCGAGCTGTCGGCAGGCCACGTATGCTTCCGTCTTGGTAAAACGATCCTCGCAGACCGTGCCCCAGATGCCGTGGACGAAGACCTCAAGCCTGCCCTCGTTGGGTGTCTCGCCGTCACGCAGTCGTAATGAGTAGAGAGGAGGGTCTGTGACAAGAATGAAACAGAGGCATTAGAGGACATTATAGAAAGATAATGAACATTGTAACAAACATGGACACCATTAACAGGGGGCCTAAAAAGGCATAACAAAAAACGACTCAATGATAGTATCAAAGTCAGATGTACGTGCAACTACAGCAATGAAAGAATTCTATTTTGCTATTAAGCATACCTAAATGGATGAAAGTGCAATGTTAGATTTTTGACATCACTTCTATGCATTAAACTTTCTTTGCTACAGAGCATCTTCAAAATCTGAAACGGCAATATTTCCTTCCAATATTACTGTTGTTCTATTTAAATCTTTCCTCTCTCACACATCCTTATCTAATAGAATCTTAAAATAAAAAAAAACTGTAATATTTCCTTTTAATTCTCTTTCTCTCATTTTTATGGCTTTTCCACTCCATTTCTTTGTTTTCCTTCTGCTATCAAAAGTCAATATCATGCCTCGTGTGCTCAGATCAACTACAATATATACATGTTGATAACTCGATCACAATTAAGCCCCAACTTTCACTAATCCTTCATTTCACCTTTTTTACAACCTATATCTGATGACTGGCATTTAATTGGAATCATTTAGACTCTGTAACCGTTGTTGGAAAGGAAAGTCATGAAATTCCATGGTCTGGCATGATATAAAAAATAAACTTGAAATTCAATTTAGACTAGCTATAATTGCACAAATCTTTTCAATTCAGGGGGCAGTTGGTATTGCCATCGGATGAAGCTGCCGCATTTGATCATCCGTGACTCTGACACCCATGACAATCGTCATGCTCCTCCCATTACGAATGTCCTGTCAGACGGAACGGTGTTCATTTCCTCCCATATTTAATGAGAATTGATGAAAGATGTCTCAAATAGAAGCACTCTTCTTCATCATGAGTATCTGGATGAACATCTCGTAGCCATTACAGCGTGGCCACTGAACTATACCCCTAAGGCCACACGATAACGGCCTCTTACAGACTGTCCCAACAAAATGATCCCTTCACAGGAATTTGAGGCATCCTTGATCATGTTCATGAGCAAAATTTTTGTGAACCCACATTTTTTAATACTTAGATTTATCATAAATTTGCTGAGGTTTAATAAATAATTATAGAGAAACCTGTGCAGAAAGACCGCTTGAAGTTGAGGGAGACAAAAGAGGTGATCTATATAAGCAAGTGGTCATGGTGTACATTTTACGTTCTTACAAGTTTCAAAAAGAAAGAATGCTCAAAAGACACAAAACGCGGTCTGAATAGGCAGAGGTGATCATAAAGCAATTTCTACTATACTGAAATGATCATCAATAAACCTCAAATGTTACTTGTGCCCTCCTGAAATCAAAAACATGTCTACAACATGCATAATATATATTTTTGAACACAAGTTCATGTTGTTTTTCTTGATACATGTTGTACCAAGGTTCAAGAGGACAAGTCAATTCTTTGATGGATGTATCTAGTCATGTCCTCTGACATAACCTACCATAGCAAAACAACAAAAAAATCACTGATCTTCAGATCTTGAAAATCAGAAATGAAAGTAAAGATTTCTCTCAAGCTTAATTAGGGAAGTAGTCAAACCAAGCCGGGTAGATCACTTTTAATCTGCACATTTCACGAGAGAGCAAAAATGAAAGAATATACTGCTTTTCTACAGCTCACTTCTTCAGACTTGCAGTATATAGTCCATGTGAACAATACTGCATAAAGGAAACATTTGTGACACGATATTTTCACAAATTGCATATATATGATGGCCAAACTTTTGTGACGTACAGCAGCATGAAACTGTCACGAATTTGAAGAACTCACAAAATTGTTGAACCTTTCATTCCAACATAAGTCTCAGGGTGTACAAGTGAATAGCACCGATGTTAGTTGTGTAAGATGCCCTTCTTTTTATTCTGACAATGGTTACATTTTGACAACAAACAAAGCTGCGTTTTTACCGACGTCTCAAAATAACTGCTGAAAATCCTGCTGGTAATGCCACATAATTCTAGTAATGGAACAACAAATTGGCAGCAATGTTAGAAAACAAGATGGAATGAGGAATATTCGAGAGGTCATCAACCTCATATTGCTGTTTCGTCATAAAAGGCATATATTTCTCCATTAGAGCTCTATGTCTCAGTAAAGCACAAATTCATTCTTGTCTATGCAATGACAAGTCATAACGTAAATTCATGTCAACACAGGCAATAGCTCAAACACATAAATTTTCCCTAAAATATAATGTACTAGCTTTCAAATTTTTAAAGCCAAATCACATCATCCATCTTAATTCACAAATCAAACAATGAATAGATCTCAAAATCTTGAGGAGCATAGGGAAATTTTGCACAGTATAACAATACAAAAAATGAAGAAAATCAACCAAAATTTGAACAAATATTATTTTTAAAGGAATATGGTAAGACAACCTTGTTTTGAAAATTCTGTAATATCATTAGTATTGTAAGTAAAAATTGGAGTGGAGCCCTGCAAAAACTTATTTTCCATTTACAGCACTCAGGCATTAAATTTGGCACACACCATCTATACTATAATTCCTAGAAACAATTAAGTCATGCAATGAATTTTTTACCGCTGAACTGAATATTGGAGCCGAATGCAAGTATTACATTAATCATTTTCTCCTGAGGGTTGTCCCCACAAGGTATTTGATTTTTCCCCTTTCCTAAGACTTTCGAAAAAGCAAAGTGTCCTAATGCAATTTGGTAGTCCCAAGGTGCAATGTATAAATAGACAATTGGCCTACTTTTCAACAAAGTCCAATCCACACCCTTTGACATGTCTTCAACCTACAAGTTCATGATAGCATGATTTTGTGGGCAGTGTAATCGCTGCCAACATACTCGGGATCAAAAAGTAACTACAGAAACAGAATAAGCCTCGTAAAATGGTAAAAGAAAAATTGTTCTTGAAATGAATACCACTTAAAATTCAAAACCTTTCTGTGTTACACTTTAAAGTGTATCTATCACCTGAAAAAATAATTTGTGTACATCTAGAATGTATGAAATCAACCTCAAAAGACTTTAACTGGCATTCTATGGGTTAACAATTAAAGAGGTTTGTAAAAATAACGAATAACACAAAAATGCTTGCACGGAACCGAACTTGGACTTGGGTTCCTCACGAGCCCTTGTATGGGTGCACTGACTAGTCTACTCACAAGTCATTTTTACGCTTATTGAGAGTGTCTTAAACTTGCAATATTTCTTTACAGAAGTACCATCTAAAGCCCACAATTTGAACATACATGTAGTATATCTCTAACATATAGAGCAAAATAATTTTAGGCGATAGGTACCCTTTAACTACGGCAGGTTAGCAGCTACATGTCTTTTGGCAACATGCAACTATTGATGTACTACTATAAAATCGGCATTGATAATACTGTCATGTTAGACTAGGGAATAAACGGTAGTAAACCACACTACCACACATACCAGAAGGTGCAAAATATCCATTCAATGACCCTGATTCCAGCAATATTTTCTTGCTTTTTAATCCTATCAAAGCTCTCATATTCCTATCCCAAAGCATGAACGTACACACTATCAGCCTAGTTTCTGGCTGTACTTGCCTGGCAAGCGACATTAATGCCAGGTTCCTTTTAGAGAAGCATGGGCCCTTTCACACAAGAGGAAGAGTGGTATAACAGAAAGGTCGCATAAAGAAATAAACACTACAAAATAACTTATAGCAAAATCAAAATACAATAGTATGAATATCGAGTTAGAGAAGGCTGTATATGATGATCATTCGGGAGGGAAATCAGCATACCGGTATTTGTATAATGCTCATAATGTATAAACCTAAAACAGCGAGTCTACCCTGAGTCTTTGTTAAATTCTAATATAAAACTAATGCCTAAGCCTCTGTTTTGCTACCCATCCTTATAAGTCCAGTCTCATTATTAATTTTCATGTGATGTCTGCTTATAATAATAATAATAATAAATACAGCATTTATAATGCGCCATCGATCTAGTACACTATTCTGAGGTGTAGAGGGATGTGAATAGGAATAATTTACATAAGTGAAGGAGAAAAGGAAAGAAGCAAAATGCAGCAGTCATATAGTTAACAAATGTTTAAACAAAATAATATCTTCTAAATCCTCATTTGGTAGAGCAGCTCATAATTGTATTGAGAATGATACTACCGTATATGCAGGGCTTGACATTAACTGGTGCTTGGTACACGCGGCCCCCAAGTTCTAACTCTGGACCTCCCAAATTAAAATTTTTATCAGGAGGCCATGTGTATTGACCCTAAAAATGTCAATCCTGCAAAAAGAGAAGTTCGTGTGGAGCTTTACTACAAGTGCTATACAACATTCACAAGGTGTGAGGAGCCTGTATCTTTCAGTTCTCATTAAAAAAAACAATGCCCAAAACCTCTGTCAATGTTTTTTTTTAAATCACCCTAGAGAGGGCAATAGGCTGTGGGGACAATTGCTTTGTGCTTTATTTCTTCAAAGATTTAGGTTTAGGGATACGGATGCGATTGGGTTCTAGATCAGGTTTAGGATAGGTTTGGCTAGGCATATGGAAAGTGTTGGATCAATGCATGAATGAAAGAATTCAACTTGTGCAGGATAATGACCACAGAGCAATTACTGCTGGAGCTGTGTCGCAGAACCCTACAAAGTTATCACATAAAACACATTTTATTCCAAGTCTGAATGGGGGGTGAACTGCATCTTTCTGCAAGAGCAGACATGGCCTGACGATTCAGAGGCATGATCAGATGATGACCTAATACTGTCATGTTATCCATCTTCCCTTAAACTTACCTATATACATGACAGCTTTGTCCGCAGGATATCCATGTGGGCAGTGTGTAAAATTGGGACATGGCTACTTCTGGTAAAGGCGAAACATATTCTGTGAGCTTTCTAAGACTTTAGGATATGGGTAATTACTGTATTTTAAAGAGAGGTCTGAGTTCTGTCAGTCAGTGGCTTAAATCAAGACAGTAACTTGCCCAAAACAGCAAGCATGACATAACCACTATTATATACCTCATACACAGATTCTTATTCACTGATTGGTCAAAACTATATCACATGACACGGCGCATCTCGATTCTCGATCTATCATTGTGTCAGAGGGTTTTGGCATTCTATCACTTGACCTTAGGACAAGTGATAGAATGCATAACCCCTCTTCGACTTTTGCACACGCGTACGTACACCGGTAACGGTGCTAAAAACCAAGAATTTCATGTAATTTCATGTAAATTGACCTCTGTGACCTCTGACCTTTGACCTACTTACCCCAAAATCTAATCAGTTCATCTTCGTATGGGGATACATACTAGTACCAAGTTTGAGGTTCCTACCTCAAATGATTCTTCAGATATCGCGGTAACGAGAAGTGGGACGGACGGACAGACGGACGCACGCACGCACGCACGGGCGGACGGACGGATGGACGGACGGACGGACAACCCGAAAACATAATGACTCCGGCACCCACCTTCGGTGGGCGGAGGCATAACAAATATGGACTGCTCTGTAATCGGATGGTGATGGAAACTATCACTCCCTCGGTGGCGTTCATACCAGCTCTTCTATCACCCCCAAGGCGAGGGGCTGGTATGAATACCACCTTGGTAGTGATAAATTTCACCATTATCCTCATGAGCAGTCAATATTTGTATACTATATCCATATCTACTTAAGATCATCAATGACTATCACCTTGATTCTGATCTTTCCTACTGCATAACAGCAATCAGAAGTAAATATAATATAGTGTGCATGATCACCCTTGCTAGTCAAATTGAATATTTTCTTTGCTGTTATATCTGAGAATAATAGATTTCCACAATAGGTCGATTCCGTGCAATGTGTCCTGTAAGAAATGTCTTTTTTCCACATATTTTAATAGAAAATATGAAAAATCTTTTGATATCAGCATTGAATAATGTAGCTTTCATAGTCATAGTCACATAAGGAGATTTTTAAATTATGGATAAAATATATGGATAAATGTCACATGTAGTACGGGAATCTCTGCACGGAATCATGCAATAGCACTTTTTAAAATCAAATAATGCTATTCAAGGCTATCATGGCTATTGCAGACTATATCTCATCACATGATACAGAATTGGCCAATCAATTGTAAAGATTCTTTTGATGACAGATTTGAAACAGGAAATTAAATGGATCACAAGCATGCATTCAGATAATGTGCTCCCATTTCCTCTACACATATTTTTGAATGAAACACATATTGGATATGGCTTTAGTGAATGTAGAATACACAATTGGAAAAATAATGTAACAGAGGAGTAGCCTCTTCAGACAGTGTCCAATGATAAGAGAATATATTCCAAAAATGATTGCAAATACAGAGTATTTTCATATCAGAGATATTGTTTAATATTTTGAAAGTCTTTCCTTGTTGATGAATTGTGTACACATATATTTTAAACACTGAGAAATTGAACAAAACTAAATTATTATTAAAGTTTTTCAAGAGGATTTTGCTTCCTTTTATTATTGCATAAGCCCATCTTTTGCTATAATTCAAAGTACTGTTAGTGTCATGTTTTCTGTTCCTTGAAATATACCATTTTACTTTCACAATCAAAAAGAGAAGAAAGCACAAATGAAATTTGTAACAGTTTATTTTGATTCTACTACCTATGCCAATTTTCAAACATTAATATAGTACTTTTAACATGAAATAAAACAAAACAAACCACATGCATACAAGGAAAATACTGTAATAATATTTTTTTTACCAAGCCACAACAGCACCACAAAATGTGCATATATTTATTTAAAAAATAAGATTTCATTGGGAATTTTTTTAAAGGGGAAATGTTAAAGTTATCTTAAAAAAAAAATTCAAATACAAAAATGTCAAATCATATCAACCCAAATAATCTATGAACCCATTTTGAATATCTCAAGAAAACAGATAAATTTCAAAGTCCAAAGATAGACCAGTATTAAATTTCTGTCTTCCATATAAATATATTCCCTGACTTGCACAAGTTTTCAGTAACATAAAATAAATGTTAAAGAGTGCCCCAAATCAGGAAATTTAAGGCATATCTCCAAATAAAAGTAGTAACTGCATGTCCAAGATGCAATTTTTAAGAATTTAAATGCCTATACACGATATTAAAGGAGTTACACTGTTTTTAAATGTTTCGAGGGATTCTTTCTACTCAAAGGTCCCTGACTTTAAAGCAATCACAAATTTAGGACATGGTGTATTTCTGTGCTGAATGTTAGGGTGATACATCACATCCTGAGGGAAGTGTTGATAAAGATTAATGCCTGACATTTCTCACTTTGTCTTCTAGACACATGAGGTCAAAAACAATCATGATGAGCTCAAACTTCTTTCCTTGCCCATCCATTTGTCTTTCAGTATATGTCTGTCTCTGTCTTTTTATTACTTCCCTTCCCATCACCCTTTTCTCTCTCTTGCCCTCTCTTTCTCTCCTCCCTTTTTTACAATCCATTTCTCTATGTCTCTCTAGCTCTCTCAGTCTCTTTCAATACTTCATTGCCCATCCCTATCTCTCTCTATCTTGCTCTCTGTTCCAACTTTCTTGTCCATCCATTTTTTGTTTCTCTCTCTTTCAATACTTCCCTCTGCATCCCTTTCTTTCTCTTTCTTGCTCTTCCTTTCATGTCCATCCATTTTCAATCTCTCTGTCTCTCTCTCTTTCAATACTTCCCTCCCCATCCCTTTCTCTCTCTCTCTCTCTCTCTCTTTCCTCTCTTCCTACCTTATCTATCTCTTAACTCTTACTGTGGCAAGGGGTTTAGCTCTCTTAAAAATTTTACCAAAATGTGATCAATGCTTACTTTTCAAATGTATGCACTACCATCTATTATTTCACAAAATATTGTGTACAAAACTTGTAGGAAATTTATTACCATTTCTTATGATACCATTCAGTCCTTTACCCAACTTTATGCATAAGAATTATTGGAAATTACCTTTGAGTTTCTTTTTTGTTTCTTTTTTGTTCATTATTTTTTGGTTTCTCATTTGTTTACTATTGTTTAATGTTGAAATTAGGTAATATCTTTTTAAAAATCTGCAATTTTCTCTGAAAATTTCTATGGTAGCATATAATTATAATCATAAATTTAGAATGCTTGATTTATGCTCAAAATTTTGATATACATTGACCACCATATACCTTTCCAGTTGGTGAATGAATGAATGAAAATGACAAGTCTATCTGTCACATATCAACACTGAAAGAGTTAGGCCATCAAAACACCATACTACATGTATCCGACTATTACCAGATTTGAAAAGAAGTTGAAATAGGACTTGATATTTCAAAAATGGAAATTCTCCCTGATTGAGGTCCCGAATTGTCATGGTCCCAAATTCCCATATGAATAACAATATCAGGTGTGAACCTTTCTGTTGCTGAAAAGGAGCGACTGGCTGCAAATTGCAGTGACGTAATACCAGTCTCATAACTGGCCACCGATAGCTACCTGATTTGGTTTTTCTCAGACCAGAAGGCTTTAAAAACCATGCAGCTTGAATATTTTATTCATAGGACTATTTGCGAACTCAATCAGATACAAAGAACACTCCAAATCTAATCCAAAGGCCATTTTTTTCCAAAATCCAGATTTATTAATCCAAAGGCTATTTTTTTTGTGTTGAAAATCCAGTCGCAGTCAGTTTGTATGGTGGGCGGTGGCTTTTACTCATGGTCTACATTTCTAGTGAAGGTGTGTGGTATAGTGGTTCCTTCATTTGATTCGCAATCAAAAGGTTAAGAGGTCGACAGCACTAATGTCCTTTGGAAAGACATTAATCCACATTGCCACTCTCCACCCAGGTGTAAATGGATACCCGATACACTAGAGTGCTACATATTTGGCAGCTAAGCTACATGTATAACCGTGTTATATAATCTTGGAGCGCCAGGATAGTCACGAACATGAGCGCTATGCAAGAAGCCACCATTATTATTATTTACTAATTTGCTCTCTTTGTCCCCTCTATTTTTCTCTTTTACCTTATTAATCTGATTTTAGATTTGTTTGGACTCCCTCCTACTTGCCTAACCTTGTCTGTCTGTCTTTCTGTCTGTGTCTTCCATTCTTGCCATCTAATTTCATGTGCATTTATATGTACATTAAGTTCGGCTCACTTTATTTCTCCGTCTTACTGTATTACATGCTTTGACCATCAGTATAATTTGCTTTTGTTTTTCAAACCTTTGGTTTTCCAAATTGATTTTAGTCTATCCTATTGTCTCTTCCCTTCTTCTTGTGCAATCTGATTTTCTTTCTTTTCTTCTCTTGTATTAGAATTCTACAATCCTGTTTTTTATGTCTGTCTGCCTATATGTTTCAATCTGTCTGTCTGTCTGTCTGTTTCTCTCTGTCTCTCTCATTCTATATCTCTCTCATACTCTCTTAATTCATGTCCTCTTTACATTTCCTCGTTATCATTTCTCTTATGGTCCGCTACATTTCTTCTCTTTCAGTTTAACATTTTCTTCTTGTCTGATCTTTCCCGCTGTCTATATTCCTTCTTGTTACCCTCCTTCCCTCATTATCACTGACCTCCGTTCCTTTCTCTTTAATGATTTAAGTCTAGACTGCATTTCACACTAGAAATTTCCTCTCACTCCCTCTCTCCTTTTCTATTATCATCTCCCCTTTTCTCTTCTCTCTCTTTCTCTCCCTTGTTCTCTTACTCTCCTGTTGAAGTGTGACCAATTTCATCTGAATGCCAGCATAATATATCATTACCATGGCGATCGCCGCCACGCTCAAGATTCACACCCAAGAGCAAGGCTTTAATATCAGCACATGCATGTTACTATCAATCATTCTACATTCATACTGCTGTACAGGGTGTCTCAAAAAATGATACTGATTGCCTATTAAAGATAAAGTTGAGTACAAGTCATGTGATTTCATCACTGAAAGAAAATATCTATGAATAATAAGCCAATTCGTAATTACAATTACAATGTGCAGATAAATGTCATTTGTACAGAGTAAAATGACCTTTATAGTTTATATACGCTGTCATTATGTACATGTACGTACCACGATGTGCACAAGTATGATTTTACATGTTAAGCAGGTAGCGCGTCCACCAAAACAAATGCGTGTGCGCATACAAATTGGGGTCATTTCAGCGTCCTTTATACATGAACTAATTATGAACTGGATTATTAAGAAATGTTAATTATGTTGTACATAACAACTGATGATATGTTGAGGTTTTGGAATGATCAAAATGATAAGAAATTGACTCAATCTTGCTGAAGATCACATGTGCTGCACACAGAAATGGGTAGGTGGGACTAAACATACACAAGTGGCATGAATGTTTGATCCGAACATTTCAAACATGAGGGCATTTAAACTTTTGAAGCGTGATCCTTTTCAGGGGACATTTCTGCTATGATATTCTTCCAAACGGACATAAAAATGTGAGAAAGGAAAATTCACAGCTACATCCCCTTTGTAATTGGCAACATTTGGAGAAAATAATGTCTGCTCAGAGTCAGAATGGTGTTAACTTATATACTTGTGGAAGTGTTGTGGTACAGTGGTTCATTCACTCTACTTTCACTCCAAAGGTTGAGGGTTCTAAACCCTGCCTGGCACTAGTGTCATTTGGCAAGATATTGACCCACATTTACCCCTTCCCACCACCACCCAGTTGTATTAAAGTGGGTACCAGGTGTGCTCAAGCGCTACATATTTGGGCTGCTGAGATGTAATTTGGATAATAATACGCTGTAACAGGCTTTGAGCAACTGAACCTGCAAAAAAGTTATAGATATAAGTAACAGTTATTATTGCTTTTACAAAGCATTAAAGCCCTTCTGACTCTAAGCAGACGACATACAGATAGCAAAGGAGTTAATATAATTTCTTTAGTTTGATAGGTCATCCCTTATTGATTGTTCTAGTATGATTACTCCTTAACTGGATGCAACTTTACAAAATATAAATGCCTAATGATCAACTTGATACACTATTATTATATCACTGAAATCCATCTTCATATTTCATTATCCCTACTGTACTACATTCATTATCTTCTAACAATAATGCATTTACATGTACCTCAATAGCATCATGTAGTACAGTCTGTTCTATATTTCGTTTGTTTGAATAAACAATATTTACTTCACTATCTTACAACTTCAAACAATTTTAATTTCTCATAAAATGAGACCATTTAAGTGATGTTCTCATCAGTTCTGTGCTGAAGGCACAATTTAATAAAAACTTGTTGTACTCTACATGGTTCCGAATAAAATTCAACATGTCTTCTGCATTTGTGCTAAAAGAGCTCATTGTTTGGTAATGGGATAGAAGAAGTTAATCTCCATATCAAATGTAAACCGTTGCCTTAGAACTCATGATCACTTCACTTGCACTTCATTGGAACTATCCTTAATTGTGTTTGGTCACAGCTAAAAGGTTAAAACAGCGCTTGAGACTTCCACTTTAACTAATGTTGATCGATCGATCTTATCTTAGAGTACACTGCCTCTTAAAACCATTCTAGACTTCAAACCAACACAGTTCACAGCTTAACTACTCATTCCTTCACATCTTAAAGTCTGATTGCTAAAACTCTTGAAATTCCTCTCCAAGTTTATTAAAAAGGAAACAACCAGCATATTTGAGAGAAAGGACTTTCAAGAGTTCCACCACAAAAAAAGAAGAAGTGCAAAAAGTCGGGGATGATTTGCTGAGCTGTTATCCACAAGATCTTCTAACACTTTACCTCTCTGCCCTTTCCCCTTTAATTTGCAAGTAATGCAATGAGCCACAAAAGTGCACACACCTCTTTTTCTGTGCCACATACGCCCAGATGGAAATGAATTCTTGTACGATTCCTCTGATTACTGGGTTCTGCAAATAACCGGGAGGTTATTACCCACCTTCTTGTCTGCACATCCTAATGACGACTGACCCTCCGGACCACCGCCGGACGTCTTGCTAGCAGCACCACATCACGTGATGACGATGTTCGTTACAGTGGAGCGTGGGCAACGAGTGTAATGTCAACAGTGACTACCCAACTGTCTCTGTGGGCTAATGGGGATTATTACGCTTTATTCAAGCTTTTCAGATACGTTTTGCGCTAGATGTCGATGACTTGATTCCAAGATGTCTGTCACGGATGAAAACGCATGGATTATTACACTGTCGCAGGTACTACGGCCTTAAGGTGTTACTGCCCTCACGCTGAATTTGCAGAAGAAAAGTTGAAGCATGAGCGTGAAAATGCCTTTCTGAGATGAAAAACGCTTTCTCTGAACTCTCTTTCATTTTCCACTCATCTCTCTTTCCATTTATAAGTTTTAAGAATCTGAAACTACTCTCTGTCGTACTTAAACTTGTTGATGACTTTACGTTATGTAATATTAGATGTATAATTTATTTTGCTTCTCCTTCTCTCCCTCTCTCTTCCTCTCTCTCCCCTATCCATTACCCTTATTCTCTTTCTAATCTTTTCCTATCTTTTCTCTCTTTTTCTCTCTCCTTTTTTCTTTTTCTCTCTCCTTTTTTCTTTTTCTTTCTTATTTTCTATCTCTCTTTGGGTACCCCTATGCTCACTTTGCTGCAAAGAGTTTTAGTAAACATGAATGTATGTCAAATTGTAAATCAAATTGTAATTTACCCTGTATTTTTATATATCATGTATTTTCCATTTCAGCTCTTGAGCTGCCATATAGATTAAAAAACAAAACAAACCTTTTCAATTCAATTCAATTGATCATGAAAACAGGTTGATATACCATTCAAATCATTGAGAAAGAAGTCAATCATGTAGAACATCAATTGTGGTATGACTCTGATGCGGGGGGATACAACCACAGAATACATTTTAACAGATTTGCTTCCCATTTTAAAGAAACTATTCAAGCTTTTGTGCTGGTCATCAATGTAATCGAATCAATTGTTACTTGTCTTAGAATGTAAAAAGAAGTAACTATCCCTGAAAGTTGAGTTTTATATAAATATAGTCCACATTTAGTCAGGGAAAAATCACGCTCACTTTTAATCAAGAATACCATTGTCTCTACTTATCTGATCATGCTTCCTATATGAGATGATCTCTTAAGATATATGTCGAAAACTTAAAATATAGCCTTTAAACTTGGATCTCAACCTAACTGTCAGAAGTGAGGCAACCGTTGCATGAAAGAAGCTACCAGGTACGTTACGAGCACCTTGGTTTTAATTTTTATATTCTTGAGCAGATTCAAAAATGGAAAGAGACACAAACCATATATGCAACTGAAAACCACTTTGGAAAGACTTCCTACTACAAATAAGGACAATCCTTGACTAGTGTTTTTCGGTTGTATCAATGATCATCACTGCTATTAGACCATTCACAATAGAAGAAGTTTATACGGAATCCATATAAAGGGGCGTACACCCAGGAAAAAAATATTGTATGAAGAAACATCATGAAAATAAACTAGTGTTTGGGAGGTCAGCTTTCACCATGCTTTACATCATGGGCATCGTTTGAGGATACAAGATGACTATTGGCTGGTCATATATCAGCATGAACCCACAAGATAAGCCCTGCCCAGTTTATATGGATTTTGTATTTGTACGTTACTACATTCACAGTAAGAATGGACCCTGATTCTTCATTGAGTTTTTGTTTGATACGATGCTAAAATCTCTGTTTTGCACCATGTTTCATTAATATGTTTCATTATACAATGTTCAGACTACATGTACGTAAAATTAAGTACTTATCACATAGCTCTACTGATTTCATAGAGCTGTACTGATAAATTTTTGCTAGTCTGAATGAAGGGTGTGTCTTTTGGTAGCATCAATGATCATCGCTGTTACATCTCCACGTTACCCCTTCACCACCAAACCACAGCTCTGGAACTGAAGATAGCAGTGTTATGGACCGTAAATAAAAGATGCCTGTTAATTTTTCATGCTTCCTCTACAGGGTATCCCTCGGTCATTCAACCCTCAACAAACCAATATCTATTTTGGTCGTTCTATCTGGGTCGCACAAAAACAATGCTCCCATGGAGTATTTTGATATAACAGGGCTGCTTTCACTCGCATGAATAATTGCAATCAAGCGTGAACAAAAATATCGAAAGAGTGAACATTTTCCAAAATTAATATCTAAATGTCTAAAAGTAATAGGGAATAACCAGGTTGGAACCAAGTCAAAAGGCTTTTGTCCTATGGTAGGGCATTAATCTTTTGTTCACCTCAGTACCTCACAAAAGGGGCATCGATTCATGTTTAAAATGGTGAGTGGGGGGGGGGGGAAACACTCATGTTCACACTCATATTTTGCAATCAAGCATTCATCAGAAAATCAAGATTGGTATCGCATCTTCATAATTAAATTGCTTTCTAGAAATTATTGAAAGTAATAAGAAATTGCCAGGTTCAAACCAAGTCAAAGGCTGCTGTCCTAAAATAAGGCATGAATACTGTGCTTTACCTACATTGTAGTCCCTTGCATACTGATTGATTGGGCATTGATTCATGCTCAGATAGAGGGAGGGGGAACACATCCATGTTCACTCACATAGTGGCAGTCGATCAAGCATGAATAATAACGTAACATGAATATGACATCTTTACATTCAAAACAATTGCATTCTAAAATTAGCAAAAAGTAATAAGGAACTGCCAGGTTCAACCCAAGTCAAAAGGCCTCTGTCCTAGAGTAAGGCATTTATCTTTAGTTTAATCTAGTCCCTCCAATATCTGGGCAACAATCCTGTATAAAACCTCATGCACCTGAGACTGGGCGTTGTGGCGTGCGCCTGTAATCCAGCTACCAGTGGAAGTTATAAACTGATTCAGCGGACCCAGGTTCGAGACTGAGTCACGTCTTTCGGATGGTGACGTTAAAGGTTGGTCCCAGACGTAAATAATCATATCTGATTGATACACGTCTGTAAAAACCCAATTACTACTACTACTACTGATGTATCACTGATACCTAAGGCCCTCTGATAGGAAACAGTGGTATACAGGTCCCCATGTTGATAAAAAGGACATATGCCTACTAGCTATTGGCCTTCTATGCCTCTCGCGTAAAATACAACAACCATGGATGAATAATCCAATTTGCAATTTCAAAAATACCCGTTTCACACCAGTGATGATACTGGGGGGGGGGGGGGGGTTGCATGCCCTCCATCAACTAGGGTTCCCCCACCCATCCCTCACTTATGGCAGGTTTTATCTTATGACTTACATCAACATCTTTCAAAAATTCAGGACTGGCTCACTCACTTTCAGAATGGCCCAAATCTTTACTTCTCCTTTGTATTTTCAAGCATATTTTCAATCATAGCCCTTATTTTTGCAAATGCTTTTAAATGTATTACATGTAATATGCATCAGAGGCTTTGAACATTGAACATATATGAGGTATGATATATGGCTGCAATGAATTTCCTCTCCCATCGACGCATAACGAGTTGTATCCTGCAGTATCGGTAGACTGGTTTTATCTCAAATATTTACTCATGCATGGTATGTACATGTATGAGCACCCATACAAGACAGGCGATTTTACAGAGCATTTTTTTTTTGCTTATGATATGTGATAAGATCTTAGAGGCACATCTCACATGGCTACAGTCCACAAGACTGACAGACCCCGTATCACAAGACCGACGGCCCATGAGACCGACAGCCCACTACAACTACTACTACAACAATGTCAGAGTCATGGGCTTTCTGAAAATTTGTCAGAAAGCCACGAGACTGACATATTGGTCTTCTGACAACTTTCTTAAAGTTCATCAGAATGACACTGTCGGTCTAGTGGGCTGTCGGTCTACTAGGATGACCTCTCTCATATTACAATTTTCAGTCTTACCTGTAGGCTGCTGAAGCTGACACAGTAGCTGCACACTCTGACAACTGTATTCCCTTGAGTACTCTTTAAATTGGCAATCAGAGAGATGGGTGCTGTTATCTCTACAATGCAACTCCGAAAGGATGGGGTAGGTATTTCTGTCAAATGGAGTCGTGAGTTCCGAATGTAAAGCAAGTGCAGCTCCAGGGTAGCCCATCTGCCTGCAGACGACGTGAGCTTCGGTGATCCCCCACGTGTTGTTGCAGACCGCACCCCATGAGCCTTGGTAGAAGACTAGCAGGAGACCGGCGTTTGCCACGTAACCATTGACGAGTTTCACTGAGAAATCTGAAAAAGACAAGGCGAAAGGATGGTTAATACCTCTTATAAATAAACATAGCATAATCAAAGAGCATCATGAAGATAGGAAATGGGATACTAAATACAGGCAGGTATACAAAAGAATAGAGAGAGAGAGAGAGATGAAGTAGACAAAGATAATAAAAAGAAGACAAAAAATGGTCAATAAAGTATTAAGAAAAACAAAGATTCACATTAGAGAATGAAGAAACGATATAACGATATGCAGGTGTAAAGATAGAATAGAATTTGCTGATGAAGCTAATTTCATAAATGAAAATGACAAGAATGGAAAGAGAAACAGAGAGAGAGAGAGAGAGAGAGGGACATAGACTTATACACATACAGTCTGAAGAAATATATATATCGATATATAAAATATAGAATGAGAAAAACTGAAATATTTGGTTTGATGACGATAGAGATTAACTCTTTCTAAAGGTTATGATGCGGAATCTATCAGAGTATTTTGATGGGCAAAACACAAAAATAAGAAACACCATTTCCTCCTGGAAAAATGAAATTTGCAAATAATTATGGCTGTTTTTGTCTCCATGTGTTTCATTACATGCATTTTGGGAAAAGAATAACAAAACACGTACAATTCCATTTCAATACAATCATTAATCATTTTGCTGTCATCTGTTCCCCCTGAACATTATATGACCCTTTTATGTACAATTAAAACTTTCATTTCACTATAATTTCACTTTAAAGTGTATAAAATAACACCTTTAAAACTGAAATCAATATTCCCCCCTCGTCACTTCTGATAAATAAAACATCAATCACGATCACAATAAACACACCAAGGTCATGTAAAACCCAATCTGACATTGCACCATACAATCGAAGAGGAAATTCGATATGACATGTTTTGTTTCCCCCAACAGGCACTCTTTGAATACAGCAACTCAAATGACACGAACGTGGTCGTCTTTCCCCGCGGCGGAGCAAAGTCACGTCCGAAACATCTTCAATCAATTTGAGGGTTACTCTTATGAGGTTTCTCCCGGTTCTAACTCCGTTCAAGGCCATGAGCAGTGATAGAAAGTGTCTAAATGACAAGGAAATACTGTGCAGTCATATTCATCATTTTGATATGCATTTGTATATTATGTTTTTTAAAATTGGGTTGGACTCCCACTTTAGAATTAAAACTTGCAACTTGCATACAGGCTTTATTTCACTCAAGTCACCTGTTTATTTAAATATTTGCAAGCTGTGAAGCCATAAAGATTATGAGGACTAAACGGTACATTTTAATATTTCTGAAGCTACTTGTATGGTCACAAAGGATAACTGCTCAAAAATTGTCAATAGCATAAAAATAATCATGAAAGACAAAGTGTGAATGAAAAAATAGATTTATGGTAAAATTATGGAATATTCCTTCCTTTTATAAATGTACTTTGACGAGAGAGAAAGAGATAGAGAGATTGATAGGGAGAAAGAGAGAGAGAGAGAAAAAAAAATCTGTTAATACACCACAATTTTCATATTAAAATTAGCTCTTTTTACATATAAAATCTCTTTTTTTTATACAATTCAAATTTAAAAAGAGGTTAAACTGTACCTTTAATAAATGTAATGATTGACAACCCAGCCAGACAAATAATCAGAGATATATCTTTCCTTCAATTAGTAAATGAATCTATGATCTACCACGTAAACTGAGGGGATCTTAACTCTTTTCCTTCTAATCAAGACATGTGCCACTATCGACCATTAATCCATTCACTATTCTCTTCTTCAGGGCATAGTGTGTAATGACATCTGTACATATGTAAGTCAACATCTAACTGAGATAGCCGTTCTCACATTATAATGCGATTACTTGCATCTCCTTGGGTTTAAACAGTTTAAACACTCCACATTATCATTTCCTATTCATATTTTCATCTAATTACCTCCTTCTCTCCCTCCTTATCTCCCTTTCTTATTCATACCTGTTCTACACAATGTTTACAGTTCTCTGTAACTTTTTTTCTACCCCCAGTGCCCCTTTTCCTCTCTCCTCAGACGAACTTCCTCTATATTCCTCTCTATCCCCTCATTTATCCCTTTCTCTCTCCTTTCAGCCCGATTTCCTTCTCTTTCCCCTCCTGTAATCCCCCCCCTCCCCCCCCCCCCCCCCCTCTCTCTCTCCCTCTCTCTCTCTCTCTCTCGCACATTTCCTTAAAACACCTTCTCTTATCAGGGAACCAGCAAATATCAAATTATACCAATTCCACCTTCCTCTACTACGGAAATTCTACAGAGCATCGAATTACACCTTGATTATATCTCGATGTTATTAGTGCAATAGTAGCAAAATAACGAAGGACGTACGTTCACACTAAATTTGTATAATCACCATGATAATCATGATTGTCTCAAAGTAGAAAATGCTACCTAGAAATACTTTAATCCTTTTCTTTCATATAAAATTTGAACACATACATGCATTATCAGTATGCCATGCAAATATGATTTTTTTTAAAAGCACATCTGTGGTGTATAGAGAGGACGAAAAACAAATAGGCTGACATTTTATCCATAACATAATTTGTCATTTGAAAAGTGTGAATATTTTGAAGGTTATGGTGCCTTTTCAGAGGTCCACAATGCTGACTGGAATGGTAAATGATTCATAAAATAATTTGAAGCATTATCAAAAATCACATATATCGTAAAAGGAACTGTTCACTGATGAAATACAATAAAATTTGCTTCTAACCATATTATTTATAAGAGCAACTCTCTAATAATTTTTTTCCCTTAAAAATCAGAAACAATATCCCCAAATGCTTTGATAGAACGTTCTACATTCAGAACTAAGATCTCCTCATACCCCTGTATTTGTGTTTAACAGGGGCCCTCTGCCAGATGTTCAACTATCTCCCCCCCCCCCCCCCAACATATCAAATTATGTGTTTGGAGCCAGAAGGGCGTTATCTCTGTACAAATAATGGAACATAATGCCCTTCTGGCTCCAAACGAAATATTGTCTATTGAAACCAAGAAGGGCATTAACTCTAGGATACAGGAAACAAGTTACATCCTTCTGCTTCTCAACAGACGCTATATATATCCATGTACTTCTTAATTGAAATGGTGAACTTCACCCAAAATGAATTGTCCTTTACAGGATTCATGAATTAGAGCAGAAAATTTGCTCTCTGAGAAGAGCACAATCACTCCAAAAGAGCAAGATAATCATTCAGGTGGACTGGTTTCAAATCTCATTTAACAAGTAATGTGGGGGAAAACTTACTCTAGAGAAATTTTGATACAGTGAAACCTGTCTATGAAGACCGCTCAAGGGAGACAAGAAAAGCGGTCTTTATGTACAGGTTCCTTTAGTACATGTTTCAAGGGAAACAAAAATTGTGGTCTTTATAGACAGGTGGTCTTTCTATACAGGTAGTCGCTAAAGCCGGTTTGACTGTATATTACATGTATGACTGTATTCAAACACAAATATATGGAACACGGGTATAGACACACCTATGACAAAGTAACATCGATATCTGATAATTCTGAATTCTGCACCACAAAAATTTGATGTGTAATACATATAAGTTCCTAAGAAATGATACATTATCGTTTGTTTGAATTTGCTGTTATTCAACAACAATGCATATTTTTTTAAAATTTGCATTTGCTCATCTCTTGTTTTTCTTGAATGGAATCAAATTTAATAAATAAAATGATTTAAAAACAAACTAAACAGAATCATCATCCTTTCTCGACGTTTTCCACTAGTGAGGAAGCTTACCCCAATGTGGCTCATTCAGACCAGGGACATAAGTCACTGAATGAACGATTTCAATTTGATGGCATTTGACTCTCCAGAGACAAGGTGGTGTGGATTGGATTCATTCTTTCTCTTTCAGCAGGACACATTTAATTAAATGATGGACATTCACGGTACTCATCAAATCATCACGCCATTTTCTGGCCTTCTCCTTCTCTCTCTCTCTCTCTCTATCACTCCCTCTCCTTCTCTTTCTCTCAGTATATTTGTATTTCTATTCCTCTCATTCACTTTCACCTCACTAATAATTTAATGATATTGAGTATCCACACTTCCATACTCTTTTTCTTTTCACCTTCCTGTTACTTTTTTGTGAGTCACGTTCTCTGTGTCTGACTTCTAATAGAATAAATGATGCAGTTACAACAGTGGTTGAGCTATTTTCTATCATTATTCCTCTTAAACCATCTCGTTTCTTTCTAAAACTCTACTTGTCTTTCTATTATGCTTTCTTTCACTTGTAATAAAATGGTAGGCAATGTTATCATTGACCTCTTTTCCTCTCGTCTCCTCTCTCTTCTAATATTTTGAACTCGCCATCTCTCAACTTGTTTCATTTTGCCTTTCTCTCTCTCATTCTCTCTCTCACTCATCCTAAAAATGCAGTCATCAAATTACTGACCTATCATTTCTTTCGGCTGCAATTTCCTTCTCTAACACCTCTTTTTTTCCCCTTCTTTTTATTATTCAGAATTCAATGACTTTCATTTCAGCCTAGTGATTTTATAATACACTTTATTTTCATGGTCTCTCTCTGTGTCTCTCTCTTTCTTTCTCTCATACACCTGTCTCTTCCTTTATCTCTCTCTCTCTCATTTTCTATCTCTTTTATTGTGACCGAGTAACTTCTGGCAATACTGCATAATAATGTCCATGGTATCTATTAGCACGATTTCCAATCTTATGGTAAGATTAATTTGATATGAACGCATCACATTTTTGTTATCACCTTGCTTCCTCATATTCTGAATAATCACTTTATTTCTAATAACTCAACAGTTCTTCTATCTTTTTCCTACTTACATTTTTGTTATTGTCCCCCTATATTAAAGCTCATGGACAGTTTTAGAGAAACATGATAAATATAGTCTCATGTTTTTTGTCCATATATCAAAAGATGTTTGTACGGGATCATCTGGTAAATCAATGATTTCCGGTGAATTTATCGTAAATATTGTAAGAAATGCTAGATCACGGCAATATACTTCCCTACGGTAGGACCTTTCCACCCCGACAGGGGCACAACATTCTCGAGGCTTTGCACAGCATAGTGCATGCTGAAGTTGTTGGAAGTTTATATCCCTGACCCAGGACCTACATTATTTTTGCCTCTCATTTGTTTAATATGCCATTTCAGGACGTGAAATCTTCACAGCATCTTTGTATTGCTAGTATCTTGCTATTTCTCAACAAAAATCCAATAACTCTGACAAAACGTTTTTTGAGCTTATCAAAACTAAACATTACATTTAAACTTAGTATCTCACCCAATTCCTCATACATTATTCACCACCTCGTAATTCAGTTACACCGTAAATAATACGCTTTCATAAACTTATGCTTCAGGCTGGAAACATACCTTCACTCTCCTCAATCAAATTCAGAATTATTAAGTAAGTTCTTAAACTTAATTTTAAACAGAATGAATAACTTCAAAACAGATAAAAGAGAATAATGAGATTGACTTACGGCAATTTCTTGAAAATGCTCACAACAGTGAGTATAAGGCTTAACACTTCAGGGAAATTAATGTTTTTGGCTCCATGGGAGAGATTCACCTTTTCTTTGTTAAAGTATGTCCTAGAAAAACTGTATGCCATTTGCCCTTTGTTTTTGGAGATACATTGTATTAAAGTAGAATTGAGAATAAAAAGGTTGCTTCCAATGCTACTTTACATACTTTACTTTACTTTAATCCAAAGATGTTTGTAGGACTATGCCTGTTCATCGATCATGTGGAATAAATACCACTGCTCCACACTATCAGTTTCAAGTAGTGCTTGAGTGTGGGAAGGAGAAGGTGTGGTTCAGACAGACACTTCAGGATTGTACTTGATATTCTTAAGGAATTACTAGACTGAGGAATTCTGAAGTCCTGGAAAAACTGTATGCCATTTGCCCTTTACTGTCAAAGAAACATTGGAAGTTGAATGGAGCAAAAGGAAGGTTGCTTTCCAATTCTACCTCATGTTCAGATTACAAATCGATATTCTAAAGGAATTACCAGACCTTGGTATTCTATAGTCACACTGGAAAAACTTTAGGTCATTCGCCCTTTACTGCCAAAGATACACTGTATTAAAGTAGAATTGGATAAAAAAAAAGGTTGCCTTCCAGTGCTACTTGATATTATGAAGGAATTTCTAGACCTTGGTATTCTGAAGTCCTGGAAAAAACTGTAAGTCATTCTCCCTTCACTGTCAAAGATACAAAATTAGAATTGAGAATACAAAGGTTGCCTTCCGATTCTACTCGATGTTCAGATTACAGATTGTTATTCTCAAGGTATTCTGGAGGATTGCGAAAATCAAACCATTATAAGCTTTCACAACAGGCCCATTTACTCTGTGACAAAACATGATTTTAAACATGTTTTTTTGTTTTTGAAGGAGTATACACTAGTAGCAGAACAAATAAGTCATAAAACATTCATCCCCCATATTCTGAATGGGTTTGGGATACAGTGATGTATTAATAAGCAATGATGGTATCGTAGTGTGGCTGGCTGAAAGAGGTTAGCATGCCATATAAATCAAATTTCTGGTAACTTGCTTCCAAGTTTTTTATTGTTCTATACATGTTATAATAATTTTTTAAAACAGGGATTTCTCTCTTTTTCAAGTAATAAAACAAGAGAAAATGGATGGCAACTAGCCAATTTAGTAGTAGTTTCATATCAAGTAAGCCCATATTTTTTAAATTACAGGTATTTCAATGCTGATGATCTTCTGCTGAATGCAATAGTGCACATCTGTGTTTACGCCCTTTTGCCAGCTACATGACGATATAATGTACAAAACATGGTTTAAAAAAATATAAAATGAATTTCAAAAGCTTTCTTAGAGTATATATTAATATTTTGAATCAACCACATAACACTCATCCTTTTTACCCTTATAATTTCAGGAACATGATACATTCAGAATCAATACAGAAATATTGATCATATAACCACCAAAGTCTTGAAATGACACCCACCTCAATATTTCCCACACAAATTGAAATTCCAAGCATCCATCAAATCTATGGTGGCAAGTAACATAAAAAGACTATGATTAAATCTCTTCCCAGACTTAAGCACAAAAACCATTAATGCAACCACAAACCACAAACACAAATAGCCTAATGTCTGCAGTATGGAAAAGTAATATATCAGTTCCCCTACATGCACCACTACAATCCACAGAAACCCCTTTCTGTACCCCCCACAAAAAAATCCCTTTATGTTGATTCAATAAAACCTCAAAATATAGACCATCCTATACAGATATAAATATAATCTTAGGTGAAAACAGCTATATCATTTGATCCTTCAGTCAGTACTAGATATAATGAAAAGAAAAAGCTATTAAAAAACCCCAGGAGATACAAGCGACTTTCATACAGGACTCGTGGTTTCGAAACTTTAAGTTAACGAAACCACAACTCCATAACCGCCACGAGGGTTCACATGAGCCCTAAACAACAAACTTAAACTACAAGCTGAGCGATCTTCGTGGTTAACTCTGGAAGTAGATACAGTAGATTGTGTGTACAGTACACATACAGATCGCGCGAAGGGTATGACCCGGAAATTTAATATGAACAGCTAGGTCATTCCTAACCACAAGCTTGCGAAACTTAAAGTTTATTACGTTCACATGGGCCAAGACTTCAACGGGAGGACCCCCCCCCCCCGCTGCTCGTGGTTAAGGGCTTAACCACAAGCTTACTTGTGGTTCTAGAACCACTGAGTAAACTTAAATTTTCGAAACCACGAGTCTGTTCATATGGGCTGAAACTACAAGATAACTACAAGTTAACTTAAAGTTTTGAAACTACAAGCAAAACTTAAAGTTTAGCTCCCATTGTGTGAATGTAACTTATTATTCTAGAGTATCAAAGGAATAAAAGAATGCTCAAATCACAAATCAATACCCTCTAAAATAACAACAGAAGAGGATAACCTGGAAAGAGACCTAAACTCAGAAATTTCTACCATATTTTCATGACAGGACAGAGGAGGGAAATGAGAACATAAATATAGTAGAAAATACAAAAGCTAGAAAGTGAAGGTAATGCAATAAAAGAAATCGTAAGCGTAAAGAGAAGGTATTAACATAGGTAAATAGATTGCAAAACAATTTGATTTTTTTTCTTCAACTATTACTTTTAACCTTGATTTTTTTAAAACAACTTTTGAATATTATTTTGTCATATTAAATTTTGTTGAAAAAATATTCAATAACAATAAGAGACCATATTTGATGCATACAGACCAAAGCTACCATGTAAAGACTGTCTCTTAAGAGCTTAAAGTGGGTCATTCTGCCCTAAACAGTCAATATTTTGTATGGTTTTGAAGAACCATAAAAAAACCCACACCAGATCACTCAAGCACTTGCCAAAAAGTAAGATTGAAAGAAATGAGCATACATATACACTGAAATGTTCTGCTTCATGCAAGTTTAATACTCCTCAAAGGTTTTTCTGGCACTTGAAGAATTGATCATATACCAGAATTCTTCTTTCCAACTGTGGGAGTTTCCACTGTCAATCATTTCAATCATGCCCATTGAGTAATAGAGTATTCATTCATCCAACTTGCAGTAACCAACCCATTTGAGAGAGAAAAACTTGAGATCCTGATGAAAATTTAGGACCATGAATTTCAACTTTTTTGAGGTGCTACAAAATCATTCAAGTGAAAAAGTGAGTGACTGAACTGTGCGTCAACCATATGTAAAAAGCTTCACAAAACTAGAAATGTGCATTGCTGGGGCCGCGCAATGCTAAATGTATCCCCCGGCACTGGCAGCGAATTTGAAGGAGGGACAAAGACCCTCCCCCATCCCCTCCCTCAAACAAAAGGATGGTGTAGAAATTAGATGTGTAGGTTTCACTAAGACACATCTTCATATAAAATTTGAAAGAAATGTGTTGAGAGATATACCAAGATACATCTCCATACAAAATTTGAAAGAAATCCATCAAGAAATGTGGCCTGCAGAGTGCACTCACGCCATGCCCTGAAGTATGACCTTTGACCCTATAAAAGACGGAACACTGGTGGCAGCATCACCAAAAACTATAGGTTTTTAGATTACACCAAGAGACACCTTCATGCAAAATTTGAACGAAATCCGTCAAGAAATGCAGAAGTAAGAGTGCAAGAAATGGAAAAATGACCTTTAACCCTATAAAGGACGGAACAATGAGGGCAGCATCACCAAAAATTAAATATGTGTAGATTATACCAAGATACATCTCCATACAAAATTTGAATGAAATCCGTCAAGAAATGCAGAAGTAAGAGTGCACAAAAGGGACAAATGAGGTTTGACCCTATAAAGGACGAAACAATGAGGGCAGCATTACCAAACAGTAAAGATGTGTAGATTATACCAAGATACATCTCCATACAGAATTTGAAAGAAATCCATCAAGAAATGTGGCCTGCAGAGTGCACTCACGCAATTCCCTGAAGTATGACCTTTGACCCTATAAAAGACGGAACACTGGTGGCAGCATCACCAAAAACTATAGGTTTTTAGATTACACCAAGAAACACCTTCATGCGAAATTTGAACGAAATCCGTCGAGAAATGCAAAAGTAAGAGTGCAAGAAATGGAAAAATGACCTTTGACCCTATAAAGGACGGAACAATGAGGGCAGCATCACCAAAAATTAAATATGTGTAGATTATACCAAGATACATCTCCATACAAAATTTGAATGAAATCCGTCAAATGCAGAAGTAAGATTGCACAAAAGGGACAAATGAGCTTTGACCCTATAAAGGACGGAACAATGAGGGCAGCAACACCAACCAGTAAAGATGTGTAGATTATACCAAGATACATCTCCATACAAAATTTGAAAGAAATCCATCAAGAAATGTGGCCTGCAGAGTGAACTCACGCCATCCCTTGAAGTATGACCTTTGACCCTATAAAAGACGGGACACTGGTGGCAGCATCACCAAAAAGTACAGATTTTTAGATTACACCAAGGGACACCTTCATGCAAAATTTGAACGAAATCCGTCGAGAAATGCAAAAGTAAGAGTGCAAGAAATGGAAAAATGACCTTTGACCCTATAAAGGACGGAACAATGAGGGCAGCATCACCAAAAATTAAACATGTGTAGATTATACCAAGATACATCTCCATACAAAATTTGAACAAAATCCGTTGAGAAATGTGGCCTGCAGAGTGCACTCACGCCATGCCCTGAAGTATGACCTTTGACCCTATAAAAGACGGAACACTGGGGGCAGCATCACCAAACACTATAGGTTTTTAAATTCCACCAAGAGACACCTTCATGCAAAATTTGAACGAAATCCGTTGAGAAATGTGACCGCCAGAGCGCACACAAGAGTACACACAAGACATCTATCAAAATATGACCTTTGACCCTATAAAAGACGGAACACTGGGGGCAGCATCACCAAAATCTATAGGGTTCCAGATTTTACCAAGAGACACCTCCATACAAAATTTGAACAAAATCCGTTGAGAAATGTGACCGCTAGAGCGCACACAAACTATCCAAAAAAATATGGCCTTTTACCCTATAAAAGACGGAACACTGGGGGCAGCATCACCAGAAACTATAGGGGTCCAGATTTTACCAAGATACACGTCCACAGGAAGTTTGAAAAAAATTCGTCGAGAAATGCGACCGCTAGAGCGCACACAAGAATGTGACGCGGCGGCGGCGGCGGCGGCGGCGGCGGCGGCGGCGAAACGCTGCTGAATCCAAAGTATCCTCCGGCATACTGCCGGGGGATACAATAAATGCTATATAAAAGCTATCTAGAAGCCAAATGTTTTTCATTTATTATCTGAACAGAATTTGCCTCTCAAATTTTTCATTTTTAAAAATTTGTTTAGCAAATGCACAAAGGCGAAAAAAGGTTTTAACTTTCTACATTCTCCATTCTTTGGAGAAGTTTTACTTTGTTTTCTTGATGTAAAATAGAGTTTTGATTGATTTTGTGTCACAGTCTAGAGAAAGTCAAATAGTACTTTTACATTAGTAATACCATGGCAGGATAGCGCTTGAAAAAAAAATGATCTTGTCGCCATGCAGTATAAATGACTGAAAGAGAAGGAGATACTGAGAGAGAATGATGATGAGAATAAAAGACAAGGAGAAAAAGATAAAATGAGAGAGAAAGCAGTGGGGAGAGAGAGGAAGAGAGAGGGAGAGGGAGAGAGAGAGAAAGATGGGGAGAGATGCAGAAAGAAAAGAGATGGGAGAGGCTGAGAGGGAGAGGCTGAGAGGGAGAGGGATGAGGAGAGAGGGAAGGAGAGGGAGGGAAGGAGAGAGAGGGAAGGAGAGGGAGGGAAGGAGAGGGAGGGAAGGAGAGGGAGGGAAGGATAGAGACAGAGGGAGACGAAGTGAGGAAGAGAGATGGGGGGGGGGGGGGATATGCACAAAAAGATAAAGAAAATAAGTCTTACTCTTCTTAAAAGGCTGAGAGAGAGAGAGAGATTCCTGAGAAGAGAAGAGGGGCACAAGGATACAAAAGACTGAAACAAAGGTAAGACTGAAAAAAGAGATGAAAAGTTAGAGATCAACCAGATATCTGATGTTGATCAAATGATCCGGTACATCTGCCCAGCATGCAGATGAGGTCAATCTAGGCTCAGAGGGATACCCCCGTCTCATCGGTATGCACACCACGTGCCGTCGAGGGCAATATACTTGACCGGGTAATGGCCTTGTCCGAATCCGACACTGGCTTGTCGAACCCTGTTGGCATCCATAATGGGACATTCGGTACAAAATCAATAGCAGCGAGATCGACGGGTGCAATTCTGATTTACCTCGGCTCACACCTCACCAGACGCTACACTTCATCTTCCCGATCGATCCCGGGGAAAAGAAAGAAAGTTTACCGCTGCCGACGTGAAACGCAAGTACTCGCTGGCTGCGGTGGCCACACTGCCAAACCTGAGAGCGCGGTTGCTCAAAACTGTTTGCAAGACTCGGAATCAATATATCTCGAGACATTTTTGTTCCCTCAAACGTTGACAGTTCGAGAGCACATGGAGTAAACACCGGCATCAGAGAACATTCTGTAGGATTCTAAAATTTGGAAGAGATCTGGCAAGAGAGAAGTGATATGTCAAACTCTGAACAAGTTTGTACATGCAGACACAACAGAGCACAAGTCACATTGACTTTGTGGGTGAGGCCCAAACTGGTACTGAAAGTGGGATCAAGTTTGCCACTGAAAAAGGCCCTCAAGACAGACTTTCAAATAACGAATATCTCTAAAAATAAACAAATTGACCTTGCCCTTTGTACCAATTATCTTCAATCTTACAAAATACTGTTTTTTATTTTAATGACATTCAATTCCATCTATCTTCAGTATTTTTGATAATGTTCATTCAGTTCAATGTTACATTTCCTCTACAGCTGTATTTCACACAGTCCAGTCTCTAGCATCCATGTATTAACAAGGATTGGCAGTCTGATACTCCTTTTATACTTCATCCAAATGTTGGGGTGCTTCCAAAATGCCTTAAATAAGACCAACCTATACTGCACAGAAATTTCAAAACCACTTCTGCACACTGTCTGCACACTGCATAGCGTGGCTAGAGCCCTTGAGACCAACAATCCATGCACAAGACTGACATTTATCTACCTTTCCTTATGTATTTCATTGTTTGGTCGGTCTCATGGGCTTTCTAACAGTCTCACATACTGTTTGGAACTGTTGTCTGTCTTACTGGTTCACTGGTTCACTGGTTCACTGGGATGTCCTCACTCCCTACATTTGGCAGACGTGGGGAAACACTCCTGCCTTTGGGAGACGTGTTAACTGTTCAAAGCACTTCTTCTTGTCTTAAGGGAATGACCTTTTCACCTATATAAATGGTGTATGAATTTTGACAAAAATCAGATCAATACATTAAACAGAGTAATGTCATAATTCTAGAAACATGACATGCAAAGTAATCTTCATCTATTATTCCCTGTTCTAGTTCCCAATTTCCTATGGAAATTGTTTTGAAAAAAAGAGCTGTGAGGAGAATGAAGAGGAAGGAAACCGGAGATTGCGTTTTCTCTCAAAAACCTTTCTTGGTGCTTCCCCGTCAAAAAAGTTGATGGAGTGAGTTGCAGCACTACCATTATCACTGAGAACATAATAGGGAAGAAAGTGTTAGAAAGGCAGATATGTTAATCAATAAAAAGAAAGGGAGAGATAGAGAGACAGAGAGGGAGGAAGGTAGGAGAGAGAGAGACAGAGCAGTGGAGAGATACAACGAAAGGGGAAGATGAGAGGGAGATAAAGTGGGGTGGGGAGAAAGAGGTAGGGAGAGAAAGAGAAAGAGAAAGAGAAAGAGAGAGATAGAGTGGAAAAGATAGAGAAGAGAGAGGGAGAGAGGGAGAAAGAGAGGAGAGGGAAGGGGGAGGGAGGGGGGGGGGGGGGGGGGGAGGGAGGGGGGGGGGGGAGGGAGGGGGGGGGGAGGGAGGGGGGAGGGAGGTAGGAGAGGGACAGATACTGTGAGAGGGTGAGACAGGGAGTGAGTGTGTGTGTGTGTGTGTGTGTTTGTTTGTGTGTGTGTGAGAGAGAGAGAGAGAAAAAGAGAGAGAGAGAGAGAGAAAAAAAAGAGAGAGAGAGAGAGAGAAAAAAAAGAGAGAAAGAGAGATAAACAAGAAGAAAACAGAATGACATCTTTCCTCCTTTCAACCTATCTTCCCACCTCAACTCCAATCATCTTATTCCTTCCCTCTCTTTTCTTGTTAAGATCCATCTCTTCTCTCTCTCTTATACTCCTGTAATCAAATTATATCACTTCTCTATTATTCTTTATCATCCTAGCTCGAGACAAGACAAGAACATACATAAGTTTGGAATAAGATAACAGAATTTCACATCTACATGTATTCAAAAGCATTTCTTAGGTAACACGATAATCAAATTTCTCACAAAGAAAAAATTGTTTCAACTCAAAGCAATTATTTTTGTTGCTGCTTTGAAAAGAAGCTTCAATCATAATAAAAGAATAATCTGAACAACGAAATTGTCATGAGTTTTCTGAACAAAAATCACAACCACTTGAAATTGAACCCTACTGTTTATGTTTTTCTAAAATCTATGTAGTGTGTGTAATTGCAATCAGTCACGTTTCTGATCTTTTATCAGTACCACTCCATTTCAAGCACAGAAAAGTTTCTCTTTATCAAAAGGAATACAGAAATAAATGAAAGAGCTCAATATCACATTAAAGCATTTATTTTTATTACTCGCTGAGGATAGCATGGAGGTCTTCTTTAAATTACATTAGCAATAACCTTCAGCCAGTGTCTCTGGTATGACTTGGTCTATTGTTTGAAAAAAATCAGCGCAACTCCATTTGCAACGATCCTTGGCATTCAGTTGTTATTTCTTGATTGGAAGGGTTTCAGTGCCGTAAGGATTTATCTCCATCATCCAAGGAAATCATACAATTCCAATGTTCATATATGAACATGTGTCTTTTCAAAGGTGATTATTGTCAAACCTGTATGTAAAGAGTACCTCAGGGAAACAAGAAAAGTGGTCTTTATAGACAGGTCTGTATATGTATAAAAAGATCACTCAAGAAAAAATGTGAAAAAGCAGTCTTTACGGACATGTGGCATTCACACATAAAGACCACTCAAGGAAAAAAAAGGAAGAAAGGGTGATCTCTTTCGACTAATGTTATTTCAATATGGGTTCATTTTTTTAACGCAGGCTTCAAGGAGAATCGTGGTTCAAAGGAGGAAAAAAGGTGACCTTTACAAACATGTGTTTGTTATTAATGTACAGATGGTCCCTAAAAGAGATTGTACAAAATTAGGATGTTCTAGAAAATGGAAACTAGGGGAATGGATGAAAATATCACTTACATGTAGGGGCACAATAAGTCAGTGGTTACAGAGCAGACGTCTTGGATATATATCAAAGATCATAAGTTCAAACAAAGGCGCTGTAACTTGAAGAGTTACAACTGGCTGTATCTCCCCCAAACTAATCTCTTTCAATCAATTGTATCTTTATAATCAATCAATAGTAACGTCAAATTATGTTTATGTTAACGCGATGACTATTGAATTCTCGTATTCCCATAGGTTTAACACAGGGACCACCTGGTTCCAGTAGGCCAAGGGTTAGCAGAAAGATACAATGCATTGTAAGATAAAGTCAAATGAAGCACGAATAGAAATGAAATAGATTTTTACGATTTGTTGGAGGTGATTTTTATATAACAGCTATAGTGCCCAGGTTTGGTGGCGCTAGGTCCTGTGACACAAGTGCCCTTGGGTTAGACCATTAAAGTGTATTAATCATCTTTAAAATAATGTATAAAACCAACCTCATAAAACTATATCTGGCATTCTACGGGTTAATAATTAAAAAATACAAGTAAGATAATAGAATTGCACAAACGGAACCCTACTGCGACTTGGCTTCGGTGCAAGCCCTATTCTTAACAAGCACGTACAAGTATGTTGACTGGCCTACTCCTCACAATAATAATAATAATAATAAATTGTTTCTTTTATAGCGCCATATCCAGTTCAAACTGATCAAAGTGCTTTACAAATTATATAAATCAATTAATACTAACAACTTATACTGTAATACAACATAAATAGACGATTAATAGCCAAAACATTAAACAGCCTAGACACATGTACATAAATGGATGCTCAATACAACTCGGTTATTACGTTTATTGAGAGTGTGTTTAAATTTGCATTATCTCTTTATAGAAGTGATATTTAAAGCCAATATTTTGAATAAAGTATAGCGACTTGGAACCTCAAACATTCACAGCAAAATATTTTTTTGATATTTGGAAAAAAAACACATGATTCCTGGACTTATCTTCGTCTTAGTATTCAATTAGTTAACAAACACCCTGAGAGAGAATTTAAAGCTATAGGTCACCTTGCTTTGCTACAAACACAAAAATATGTTTTCAACGCTCCCCCACCTCCCAAAGTTGCAAACGGTTAAATTCAATAACCACTCTCCATTTAAAATGTACAAACATTTTAGGCCTCTAACATAATCACATCATAATTCCATAGACAATCCAATAATACAGAAATTGCCCATGGGGATATTTGGAAATATGTCTGCACCCATGTCATACTTGTTTTCTTAGCATAGCAGCTGAAATGAATGCCTACCTCAAGTAAAGCAGTTGTGTCTTGAGAAAGGTCATCTGTCCACAAAGGCTACTAAAATTATGAATCATGTGAACTGGCTTTAATTCAGGTTCATATAAATATCTGATAAGTTTGGTAATCTTAAGTTTTGACCCCCCCCCCAAAAAAAAAAAAAAAAAAAAAAAAAAAATTAAAGAATGAAGAATAAAATAAAATGAATGAATAAATAAATAAATAAATAAATCATAATTTCCACTTTCAAATGAAAAAAAAAATATAAAAACTATTTAAAAAGAAATCTGGAAAGTACTACACAAACTGCTGAAAATACATCTAAAAGGTGTTAGCAAGCAATAGATTGTGACACTTCCTTTGAAATTACTCTTCAAGTGTTGATGATAGCTATCATTCTAAGGTCATTTGTATCCAAACAATTATTATTTATTTAAAAGTAACCTTCATTTTGTCTTAATAAATATTGATCACCTTTCTTAAATCTGTCGGGCATGATTTTTCTTACTTTCTATGATTAAACTGATGAACAATTCAACTATTTCACAATCATGTTAACTATCATCTGTTTGAGCATTAACTGTGTTTAGATTGATATCAGTTAAAGGGCAATCCAACCTTGGTAGTAAGTTGATTTGTGTGAAAGCAGAAAAATAAGAAAATCAGGATGGTGAAAGTTTGAAAGAAATCGGACAAGGAATAAGAAAGTTATGGATGTGTGAAAAATGAGATCACTACATCTAGGCAAATCTCAAATTGGCAATTCGGTGAGTCGATTGTGACATACTTGTGGACAAATCTCCTGTTTGTCGTACACAAATTTATCATTAATTTGCAGTTTTCTTCGGAGCGCCTTTACCCTCGGGGCAGCACTAAAAATATATTGCAGATAGCATATTGTTATAGGTCCTCATGAAAGAAAAAGATTCTACTAATTAAAACATTTTGAATAAAAATGACATTTTTCAGTCATTTTGTGTGTTGGAGCAAATGGGGGAGTTGTCTGCAACTACATGTACATCACAGGGACATTACCTATTCGGCCAATTTGAAATTCCCATATATATAGTGATTACAACTTTCATGACTTTCTTACTGCTTGTCCAATTTTGTTCAAACTTTCACCAATCTACTTCTCTCATTTTTCCTCTTTCTTTCAAAACAACTTGCCATTAAGGTTGGATTTCCCTTTAATGTCCTTCTTGCTTCAAACAGACAATATTACCTTCAATTTCAAAATCAGTGATTTCAATCAACACTGATTTTTCAATGCCAATGCTGATATCTGGACATATGCAAAAGTAATATGTCTATGAATGTCAATTTCAATATTCATGCATACATTACATAATATAAACAAAATTTAAAACTAAAGATATTGTCAAACAGAAAATTGTTATAAACAACACTTTTTTCTTCTTCAGAGTGGAGATGTCTTCTTCTTGCACTCATGCTCAGTGACTCAAGGTGAGAGAGAAAGACATAACGGAACAGAGAGACAAGATAAAATATAATGACTTTTCAGACGAGCACGAGCGCCACTATCTTATTTGTCCGAATCGATTCTTCTCGATTTAACCCACATATTTCTGTCCAACGCCTGTCGTGATTTATGGGCTCATTGTTTGATCATGTTCCAGTCGTGACTGTTAAAGCTGGCAATGAAAATCAATACCGACTTAAACCACAATATTTTTGACCAAATTGGTGATTTTGAATAATTTAGTTGATTACTATGTTTGCCGGTGCATCATTAACTTGCTTGTTATTTGTTTAAAGACGTTAAATGACAAGTAGAATAGTCATGACTGTCATGAAGAAGAAAAAACAAATTATTTTGATTCAGATTCTTTTGTTGCATTATTTTGTACTCTTCACATACAGTTTGATTTCAAACAAATAATATCTTGTTCAATTAACAGCGTTAGAAAATATTGCAGTTGCCAATTTTAGGAGTGAAAGCTGATTCATTCAATGCTTGGAAATTTCTGTTCTTGGCTGAGTAAGGCATTTGCTTTACATACAAGAAGGGATGAAGGACCTTTAATCTATATATGCAATCATTACAATACCCAGACTAAAACACACACAAGGGGGAGAGTGCCTAAAAGACATCTTTGCTTACGCTTGTTGAGGTTCTTGATCATCTTATGTTTTAGTTAATATTACAATAAAAATAACACCCACGTTGCTGATGCATCAGAAAATCAATTATCCTATCCATCACCCTTTGGTGAAAATACATGGGAATCTTTGACTTGAAATCCCAAAGCGACATACATAGCGATTTTGTAGACACAAGACCTAAATGTAAAGAGGTTTAATCCACATTGTTACCATAGGCAGATATATCATGTATAATGTCAATCAAGAAAATTATAACTAATTTTGTTATTTACTAGATAAATCTATGTATCTACCTATTTGCTAGTTTCCCAAACTATGCCGTCATTCGAGAAAACCTAAGTCTAAAACGCGCAGCCCCTGCCTGCGCGCGCGTACTCCCCGTCCACCAATCCAATCGCGCCACCGCCATACTCTTCCTCTTCCGAGCAGTCAGAGACAAAATCTAGGACATGTCAGACAAGGAGAGGGGCTGGAGGGAGGGACATAGGTAGATACATAGATTTATCTAGTAAATAACAAAATTAGTTATAATTTTCTTGATTTACAGCAATAAATCGATGTATCTACCTATTTGCTAGAATAGCACGGATAAAAAACCCGGGTGGCATGTCCCAGGACGGGAGTAACTAACGCGGGGCAGACAGAGACGACGAAGCAGCTCTCAACCCAGAGGTTTCAAATCCAACCTCACCCGAAGGAGCATCCTTAAGATAGAAGGATGTGAAGAAAGTAGGGGAACGCCAAAAGGCGGCCCTCAAAAGTCTTCCAAAGGGATGAACCTGACAAAGCGCCCAGGAGGTAGAACACTCCTAGTGTCATGCGCTCTGGGAGGCTTCCCAGACAGGAGAGCCTCCAAACCCGCAGCTTGGATAGCCTCGACAATCCAACGGGAGATAGTCTCCCGTGATGCTGGGGAATAAAGGTGATGGAAAAAGAGAAGAGCTGATCATCCTTACGAAAACAACCGTAGTCCTATCCAAGTACCATTTGAGAGCCCTAACAGGGCACCAAGATTTATCCTCCATGACGGAAGAGAATTCCGACAGAGGACTCAAGAACACTTCGATTAAGCCAGAAGAATCCGTCTGATTCTTGGCAATAACGAAGGTCGAGGGACAAGACGTACACCTTGCCTTTCCATCTGATATGCCCGGGGGCCGTAGAGAGAGAAAAGTGGTCTTAATCGGGAGATGGTGTAACGACGCTTTGCAGAACGGCCCAAAGGGCGGTTTGGCCAAGGCGTCCAAAACCAAGGAAGGCTCCACGCAGGAGTCAACTGGCGATTTGCTGGGCGTGTCAAAGGAAAGACCTCAGCAAATGAGTCAGGAAGGGAGAGATTGAAACTCCCGAACCATCAGAAAAAAAACCCAAGGTGAACCGCAGTAATAGCGGACCGGTAACCACTAAAGTTAGAGAGGGCCCTGCCCTTATCGAAAGGAGTAATAAGGAAAAATGTTGTAAAAGCACCCACCGGGGCAGAAACGGGAAAACAAACCCCTTCTCCCCAACAAGCCTGGAAGGTTTCTAAACTCGAGTTGACAACAGCTCGGGTAGAAACTCTTCTGCTCTGGACTATGAACTGGGAGGCTCTCTCTGAGAGTCCTCGCTTCCTCCCCAATAGCGGCCAGGCGGTCAATGTAGAGCCGCCGGACGATGGTGGAGGATCCCTGACAGGGGCTGATCTGAGGACTGCTCTCCATAGAAGGGAGAGAGGCCGACCGTCCAGCAGAGACAGAAGAAGAGGAAACCAAGGTCTCCTCGGCCAGCAAGGTGCTATGAGCAGAAACCCACGCCTGATCCTCCTGAATCTTCCCCAGGAACTGAGGAATTAAGGAGATCGGCGGAAAGGCGTAACCCCAGAAGTTCTTCCCTGAAGGGAGAACGCATCGAGGGCCCAAGCTTCCGGATCTCGCACTCGAGAGCAAACTCGGGAGGCGATGATTCAGAGCTGTCGCAAACAGGTCTATCTCCAGATGGGCGCAGACTGAACTGAGGTAGTCGAAGACCTCTTGATTCAGTGACCCCTCGGAGGGGGGACACATGTCCCGGGACAGCAAATCTGCAATCAGACTGTCCCGCCCGGGAACATAGGAGGCGATCGGAATCACTCGGTGAGGCCGACACCACTCTAAAGTTTGGCGGTTAGATCGTTCAGGGTAGCGGGAAGAGTCCCGCCCTGTCTGTTGATGTAAGCAGCAACAGAGGTGCTGACCGTCAAATCAGGACGGAGTGACCTACAAACATGTTCTCGAAAAGGTGGAGAGACATGAGGACTGCCATCAATTCCAACACAATAAGTGGGGCAAGGTGCACAGGTGTGACCAGTCCCCCGATACCACCTGGTCCGAACAGGGCGATAAGTAGGCGCTTGATCTCCTCGGTGAGAGGAATCCACACCTTGAGCGAGTCTACACTGGGCTTGAAAACTTCAGAAGATGAAGTTGGAAAAGGCCTCATATGAAGCCGACAGTCTTTGAGGACATCCCTATGGCTCGATAAGTGGTCCAAGAACTGGTGCCATCGGCCTGCCCGAACTCGACGTAAGAGACGAAGAGATCGAGCTAGAAAGACAATTGCGTGAATTCTCTCCCGACTGGGGCGGGTAAGTTGGTTCACAATGTCTAATTTCCGCACTCTAGGTAAATGGGTCTGCGGGTAGGAGTCAACTCCTACTTGTCCCAGTTGGCTATGAATCGTACTTCTTGCGTAGCACGGAGAAGTAGGGCCATGTGCGACTGAAGGACGGACACAGAGCTCGCCACCAGGAGCCAGTGGTCCAGGTAAGTGAAAAGTCTCAGACCGCGATCCTGAGGGAAGCGGCTAGGGTAGAGACTGCTCGAGTAACACTCGAGGAGCCGGTTTCAGGCCGAAATTTAAGGCCTCGAACCGGAAAGTTTCGCCTTGAAGGAGAAACCTAGAAGGTCCCTTGAAGAAGGGTGTATCGGTATGCGAAAGTATCTTTCAAGTCTACCGAAATAGCCACATCTGACGGTCTGATCGCCGGGAGAATCGAGGCCAAGGTTTCCCTGTGGAAAACCTCTCTTGGTATGAAGGAATTGATGACCTCCATATTCAAGATCATTCTGAGCTTCCCCGAGCATTTGGGAATATAAGATAGGGGAGAGGCACAACTGGGGTGGTCTCTTACCCTTTCGATCGCGCCCTTTTCCAGCAGCTCTTGAATCTCGGTGGAGATGTGCTCTAGAAAGGGGGCGATAGTGTAGGAGGGTTGTGGCGGACGGTTCCGTGTGGGAGGGGCTTTGCGAAAAGTATGCAGAAGCCTCCTCGCACGAAGGGGAGCACGAAAACGTCGTCGGTAATTCCTTCCCAGGCGGGAAGGAACTGAAGACGGTCGCCAACCCTCTCCTCCAACGCTCGGGGCGCACCTGTGCACGGGGCAGCTGGAAGCGCCACCGCGTCTAGGAGGCGGAAAGACAGCCTGGGCCTGCGGCTTAGGAGCCGCGGACTTAAGGCATTTCAGAAGTTCCATCGCCTGCTTGCGTGAATCAACCTCAAGTTGAATCACATCAGGCCCCTTACCTCCAAAGATGTGAAGGCCGGAGTGCGGGACCCTGGCCAGGAGGGCAGGTATGTCCGCATCCTCAATGCCCAGAGAGGAAAGCGTAAGCTTCCTCCTAGCACTGGTGGCTATTGCTGTCGACACAGACAGTTCCAACCACAACGAGCCTGTCCAGGACAAGGCTTCGTCTAGCAACAGGATGTCCGAGTCGGACATCTCGAGGTGCTGACTCCTAGCGCGAAGGAAAGGAGCGTACCCAAGTGGGCAGTCAGCCTCAGGCCAGTCCTGGAATGAGCTTCCATTAAGGACGGGAGCTTCTCTATTTGGCGTAAGGTGTACTCTTAAAGTTGACACCAAGCCTACCACCTACATGTAGGAGGTCACTGGAACAGGACTTTCTCGTAATTAAATCGAGTGTCCTGTCGAGAGAAGGTGAAAACCCAGCCGAGGGACGGTTTTACAACGAGCCTGTCCTTGGACAAGGGGCTTCGTCTAGCACAGGATGTCCGAGTCGGACATCTCGAGGTGCTGGCTCCTAGCGCTAAGGGAAAGGAGCGTACCCAAGTAGGCAGTCAGCCTCAGGCCAGTCCTGGAATGAACTTCCAATAAGGACGGGAACCTCTCTATTTGGCGCAAGGTGTACTCTTAAGTAGACACCAAGCCTACCACCTACATGTAGGAGGTCACTGGAACGGGACTTTCTCGTAATATAATTCGAGAGTGTCCTGTTTAGAGAAGGTGAAATCCCCGGCCGAGGGGCGGACCCTACTAAGGATGCAAGAGGCTGTGAGGCGAAGTCATTGAAGACTCGCTTACAGTCCTTCGTAAGAGGGATGCCCTTGGAGGGACGCTCACCTTGAAAAAGGAGAGACGGATGTCCCGGATCAGCCCGACTCTGTAAAAGTGTCGGGAAGAAATTTCTCCAGCAGGGCTTGAGTCTCTACCGCCAAGGACCCAAAGGTCTGGGGTGTAATCTCAGCCTGTGGAGAGGCATCATCCTCCGAAAATCCAGACTGAAACCCGATCCCAAGAAGGGCGGTGTAAGCAGTCCCAGGATTCCTCCCCAGGCGGAGCACCAAGTGCCGCTGGAATGGGAGTAGCCCCGACCGGACGATCAAAGCTGAACGTGGTCGAGAGACGCCCGAAGTGGGGCGGTAAGGCTCTAGTGTGTTGGAAAATAAACACAATGAGCCAGATACCTGAGAAAAGGAACCGGATCCCAACCCACTAGAAGCAGTGGTGGTAAACAAGGGAAAACCAGTGTTCCTAGCCGGATAACCGGTAAAAACCGGTATCCGAACCGGATATCCGGCAAAAAACCGGTATCCGAACCGGATATCCGGCAAAAACCGGTATCCGAACCGGAACCGGTATCCGAACCGGATATCCGGCAAAAACCGGTATCCGAACCGGAACCGGTATCCGAACCGGATCCGGTATCCGACCCGGTAACCGAACCGGACCTGGGTCGGGTCGGGTACAGGTATCCCCCCTTCCCCTTGGGGGGAGGGGTTGGAGTCAGGCGTGGTGGGTTGTTGTTGTTGTTTTAAAATAGGCAAACTAGTCAATTTTGACTATTGTTGCCTTACTAAATTGCTCTTTTCACTTATACTTTGTTTGTTGATCCGTGGGTCTAACTTTAGTTTTTGTTAGAAAGGTACAGATTCCAGGATACCATGCAGGACCACCACTCCTGCCCTGATTTTACAACGTTATCCTGACAAGCCCGCTCGAGGTACATTTCGAGGGCGTCTTAGGAATACAAGTATTCCCTATGTCTCTCAAACGTGAGCAGGGGGCGCTCTTTCTGATTCCTCATAGAACCTGATTAGAAAATCCGAATATATAAAAGCAAAATAATACGTACACAGATTTTCTTTCTGTTTTTTTTTAAAGTAGAGTATTTACTGACATTAAAGGGCCTTTCAATTAAGTGAAATTACAAGAAAAGTGCACCTATACCTATAGTTAGTATATAACTAAGTGCTTCATCTTTGAGCAGCAAAAAAAAAAAAAAAAAAAAAAAAAAAAAAAAAAAAAATACAGTATGATTGTACACATTAACATTCAATGGTCACAACATAAATCCTATCCGATTTACTTCGATTCCGTTCTCTTTATTTGGTTACACCTTACTAACACGGTTGCCCTCTTGGCAACCAATTACAAATCGACGAGTCCTTTTGAAATATCTGACGAGTGCACCTTGTGTCTTGACACTGAGATTCTCCACTTTGTGTTCCGCCTCAGAGACATTGCTCACATTTAATTCAGCAAGTAACAGGGCGCGTTGAATGATAAACCTAGGGCAAACATATAAAAAATGGTATACCGTTTCTCTCTCGTTACAAAAATCACACTTTCCAGTTGTGTGTCTTCCTGTCTTAAACAGGAAATCATTCAAACCCAAACCTGCCAAGCGTAATCTGTGAATCATTTTTTCACTACTTTTGTCGGTGCAGAGATACTGAAATGATGGTTTTTCTGAGACCACTTTTTGGTATTTTCTTAATTTTGAGTTTGACCTGTCCCATCTCTTCTGCCATTCATTTTGTATGAAAATTCTTAAAATATGTTTGGTTTCTTGGATATTCAATCCATTATTAATCTCTATTCTTTGTTTTAGGGCTGTTTTCGCATAGAAATCAGCCGTTTCGTTCCCTTGGACCCCACAGTGAGATGGGATCCATTCTAAGCAGATTATTGTGCCTTTGTATTTTAGACATGTAGCGGTGATTATAATTTCTTTTACGAAATTGTCGTTATTGTTTTCCTTGATTGCTTGAATAGCACTCAGAGAATCTGTCAAAATTACCACTTTATTATAAACATTCAAATTTTCAAGCCACCTTAGTGCCAAGACAATTGCGGCCAATTCTGATCTGTAAGATGATGTAAAATTTTGCATTCTTTTACATTCAACTACCCGCATTGCAGGCACATAATAGCAAGCAGAGGCGCTGCCGTTTGCAGGGTCTCTAGAACCATCAGTATAAATATGGAGATTATTTTTCCACATTTTATTAATATACTCCACAGTTGTATTGTATTGATAAAAAATGTTATCACTTTTTGACACAAGCTCATGTAGCGCCAATGACACTTCTGGTGGAGAGAGATGCCAAGGCGGCATGGGGGTAAAAGACATGAGTGATTCGTTTGCATGATACATGTATATTTCATCTTCCATAACTCTCAAACCAAATGGTTTACGCACTTTCTTATTCTTTTCATATTCAAATTGCCAGCAGTTCTTCAAGGAGGATTGGAGTGGATGTGTGGGGTTTTGCCTTATTTTTGCTTTGTATACCTTACTAAGCATGGATCTTCTTAGGTCGAGTGGTAATTCACCCGTGTCCACCTGTAAAGATTCTAAGGAAGTTCCCGGCAACGCCCCTGTACACAACTTCAGAGCTTGGTATTGAATAGTCAGCAAGAAGTTCTTCACATGATCATGAGCCGAATCATATGCCTCAGATGCATAATCCAAGAGTGGCCTAATGACCACCTTATAGAATTTCAGAAGGCTTTTATAGCTACTTCCCCAGGTAGTTCCCGCTAGTCTTTTCATGATATTTATTTTCTTTTTAGCTTTTGTTACAATCATATTTATATGCGGTCTCCATGTAAGCTTCCTGTCCAGCATTACACCTAAAAATAGATGTTCCTCCTTTGGTGGTAAAGGGACCCCATCTAAGTCAATCTGTACAATTTTGTTAGTATTGCTGAAAAATAAAGTAACAGACTTTTCTTTAGAAAGGGTAAAACCCCATTTGTTGAACCACTCATTTAGGTTGTTTACGTAGATTTGTACTTTTCTTTTCAGAAAATCTATGTTTTTCCCACTCTTCCATATTACACAGTCATCAGCGTATGTCGAAATATTGACAGATGCGTCCATCGGTATATCCGATAACATCAAATTAAAAAGGACAGGACTAAGTGAGCTGCCCTGGGGCAGCCCTTCCTCTATGTTGTGTGTTACTGAGTAGCACTGATTTGCCCGGACCTGGAAAGAGCGCCCACTTAAGTAGTTCCATAAGAACCTAACAGTGTTGCCTTGGAAACCAAGTTTGTTCAGTTTATAAATCAATCCTTTCTTCCACAGTCTGTCATAAGCCTTCTCCATATCAAAGAAAACGGCCAGGGTATGTTCTTTATTACCAATACTCTTTTGAATGTCATTTTCTAGTTGGGTTATATTGTCTTTTGTGCTTCTTGCTTTTCTAAAAGCACTATGACAATTTGGTAACAGACAATGTTTTTCCGTAAACCATGTCATTCGTTCCTTGATAATTTTCTCAACTATTTTGATGAAACAGGTAGTAAGAGATATAGGCCTATAGGAAGAAACATCTGTAGCTACCTTGTGTGGTTTCAATATTGGGACAATAACATAATGCTTGCATTGGGTGGGAACAATTCCTGTTACCCATATGTTATTCATGATATTTAACATTACTTCTCTCCCTTTGTATGAGAGATTTTGATATACTTCATACCCAATTCCATCTCTACCTGGAGAAGACTCTTTACAGGTTTTTAATATTATACTTAATTCATACATGGTAAAGGGTTCATCAAGGACACTACTACTCTGTGCATCACTAAAGGATGATATGATATCGTCACATTGGCTAGCAATTTCTTTTTGTTCAGGGGTATTAACCTTGCCCTGAAAACTTTCGTTAATGGTTTTAAAATGGCTGGCGAAAGTATCCGCGACTTCACTGTCAGTGATTGCGGAACAATCCTCTCTCATGAGAACAATGTTTTTCCTGGTTGAAATACCATCATTATTGATCCTTTTGATCATACTCCAGATATTCGATAGAGGGGTAAAACGATCAATGTTCTGACAGTATTTTTCCCAGTATAATCTTTTAGCTTGCCTTAAAGTTCTTTGAGCGATAGCTCTTTTCTTCTTGAAATCCTCCACTAAATCAGCAGAGGGTATTACATAACTTTTCAGTTTGCTCCTTGCCCTATTTCTCTCCTTTATTCTAGAGGAGCATTCTTTATTCCACCATGGCACAGGGTTTTTCTTTATTTTCTTTGTCGCCCGATGTGCTTTCACTTTTTCCAGGGAAAACCTAATTGTTTCCATGAAAGTTTGGTACTCTATAACCTTACCTTCATTCTGTAAGGTATCCCATTGTTCCTCAGTTAGATGCCTAAATTCATCCCAATTTACATTCTTTGTGGATAGCATTGAACAAATTTGTTGGGATTGATCAATCTTTGTATGTGTACTATTCTCATTCAATATGTTCAATTGGCATAACAGTGGGTAATGGTCACTTCCCAAACTATTGTTCAGGACTTGCCATGTTGTTTTGTTAGCTGTACAAGGAGGGGCTAAGGTTAGATCCAAACAAGAAAAATTACCCGTGTGGTAGTCTACTCTAGTAGCACTCCCATCATTCAAAATAACTAGGTTTCTCTCGTTTGCAAACTCTTCCACTACTTTACCATTTGTATCTGTTTTCTGGCTACCCCATAAAGTGTTGTGTGCATTAAAATCTCCTATTATGATTGTGTGCTTTTCCTTCACAACATTGTTAAATAATTCATTTAACGAACCAATGCTGAGTTTGTTACATGGGTTATAGAAATTGACTATATTCACAGAAACGTTATCATGCAATAAAACTTGTAATGATATGATTTCTAAATCATCGTGTTTGAAAACTCTATTGTAATTTAGTTCAGAATACACGTATATTGCACACCCACCCCGAGTTCCTCCTTGTCTATTTCTATATTCACATATATAATCTGGAATTTGCATAATACATCCATCGTCAAACCACGTTTCTTGAATACAGATAATTTCAAAGGGTCTTGTTTGCTGATTTAAAAAACTAATTAACTCATCCCCGTGGCATCCAAGACCCTGTGCATTCCACTGGAGAATGCTGAAAGCCACGAGTGTAACAAGGCTAGTGGAATAGGCCATGAATGGTCTGTAATTCATCTACGGTGGGATGTAAGCCCAGTGTATCTTTCAAGATATGTGTAATTTCATCAAATGGGTTACAATCTGGCTTTGTGACTATTCTGATTAATCTGATAAAGAAAGAGACAAGTGTGATGTCGGGGACACCTTTCAAGAAATTTCTATTGTTTTGGTCTGTATTTTCAGACTTATTGCTTGTCGTATCCGTTTTGGTAGAAAATTGCGAGCCGGAGACGATTTCCATATCGGTTTGATCGGAATCTACAATTGTTAAATTCTCTTTCCGAGTATTTATTTTGTCATTTTCTTTTATTACATTCTTAAGTTCTGAGTTTTTAAACTGTTTTTCCTGCTTATGTTCCTCATTTTGTTCTGAGTGTAGTTTCACTGCCTGTGCAAAAGAAATTCGATTTTGTATTTTAATTTGCTGCACTTCTTGTGCTTCTTTCGATGACTCGCATCCTTTATAAGCGGCCGAATGGTTACCATTGCAATTTACACATTTGAAATGTTGTCTCTCCAGCTCGCAACTTTCTACCGAATGCCCTAGGCCACACCTAGGGCACCTCTCCTTGGCTTTACATCCTATTGCTAAATGCCCGTATCTTTGGCATTTGTAGCACCTGGGTACTGGTGGAATGTATTCCTTGACTCTTATCTGCTGGAAGCAAAATTCAACATATTCTGGAACTTGAGGGGTAGAGAAAAACAGTATGATAGTTTTTAGGGGCTTCAAATCACCTTCAATTCTTTTTTTCATTCTCTCAACTTTCACTACCCTACTTCGTTCTAGCTCTTGCAGAATATCTTCCTCAGATGTCTCAAGAGAAATCCCAAATATGACCCCTTTCGAGGCGTAGGTTTTTTCCTCTGCTTTTACTGCAATTTTGCCGATCTCCGGTATCTGGGTTAAGGCTTTATATTGCCTGTCATTTCTGCATTTTACTAAGAGCCCCTTCCCACCTCGAACAAACTTAATGTAGTCTGGGGGAGACCTACAAGCCTTTTCTATATCTTTCTTGATAGTTAGCTGATTTACTGCGCTCAGGTTTTTATTTCTCTCTATGGGTACTAAGAGCACCTTAAGGTCTGTTTTTTTGGCGTTTTCACCTGTTTTGAGCGGAGTTGACGGCGGGGTGCCGAAGTCGGTATCCGCCGCCAACTCCTCCACATCACTTAAACTACCCTCTCTCATCCTTTTTTTGGCTAATTTTAGTTTTCTTATTACTTGAAAACCTCCATCATCTACTGAGGGCTTCAGATGAGTTTGATTCTCTGCCACTGGAGTGGCGCCCGCCATTTGTGGTTTTGGCGGGAAATTTAAACAAAAGCTATATGGTGCAGGTGCAGAGTGCGTGAACGGCCCAAAAATGTCAGCTTACCCTTCTGCAATCCGAATATCCCCCAAACTGAAAGCAAATCCAAAATGATCCGAAGTATATGTCCAAAATATATCCAAAATACAGAATCCAAAATCCAAAATCCCAAAGTAATCCCCTGTTTATGCTCCGTATGTGTGATAAACGACAACCAGACAGCTGATGCTGATGCTGATGCTGATGCTGAGTACAGACACAGAGTCTGACCAACCACTCCGCTCCACAATGATCTTGAGATAATTCAAAAGTTCATGGGAGACGCCTAACTCAGAAGTGGTCGCCCCTTGGGGGCTAACCTTCTTCTTCTTGGCCCCCCCTGACACATGAGGTGAACACACAGTCGGTGTCAGGGGGAGAGAGTCCGCCTCGCCTGTTGGCTGGGCAGTACTCTGGCGCTTACGCTTCTTGGGCAGGTGGGCATGTTTATCGCCCCCTTTACCCTTAGAAACGGGCACCGCCTCCGTAGTAGGCCCTGAAGGGAGTACTTTTGGAGGATCACGACTCTCTTTTTCCCTTACCAGCCTTGCTTGTGTTAGAAGCGTGCGGAGAGACAAAAGGAGCCGATCCCTGAGCAATCACACCTATGGCTGAAGAGCGAGGAATGATGCTCGAGCGAGACGAACTGTGGGCAGGGATAACACCCACAGTTTTATCGGTGAGAGGTATTGGCCGGAGGCACTCACTCCCACCGTTATACAAGTCTCTATCTTCGAGAGAGGTATTGGCCGTTCCCAGCACTCACTCTCTCGGTTTTCCCCGCATGAGTTGGTCGTCAAAAAAGACGGCGAACTCATAACGGGGCGAGCCGTACACGAAGTAGGCCCTAACTTACCTTAGTCGAAGCTCCGTGGAAGTTATAATGTTGGTGCGAGATTAAATTCTCGCAGCCAACCCTTCCAAGGCTGGGCGAGTCCCCTTATAAGTATTAAATACTGGGGAACGCCAGCCGAACGGAGACCTCGACATGGCTGAAAATAAAGACAAGCAACAATATAGAAAACCATATATAGTAATAAATTTATTATTATTACAAAACAGTATAGATCTATATAAAGGTAACAACCAACTCACAAGACGGAGTGGGAATAAACTCCTATTACTGAGCACAATGTATGATAAGACCGCTTGTCTAAGCGCGTTGAATCAACCACCTACAGACACGGGGGCTAGCCCGACGCAGTGTACTAGTACACCGTCTGTGAATAAAGCCCCGAAAGTGAGGAAAAACGGCAAAGTAATTTCATTAATTTACCGTGAAGGAGGTTGACTCAGGAAAAATCCGATACACCAAAATGAGTGTGAAAACATGGTGAACGGGATTTTTATTGCGAAAGGCAACCAAAAACACTTTTGGAGGTAAAAATCTCGCAATTTAGGTTAAGACTTAGCTTCATAGATGTCACTTCTCTGACGGGCGAGAATGGAAGAGGAAGAGTATGGCGGTGGCGCGATTGGATTGGTGGACGGGGAGTACGCGCGCGCAGGCAGGGGCTGCGCGTTTTAGACTTAGGTTTTCTCGAATGACGGCATAGTTTGGGAAACTAGCAAATAGGTAGATACATCGATTTATTGCTGTAAATCACATGTTAGATCAATATAGTAACTAGGGAATTATATTTTCCCTCATGGCTTTGTAAAAAGAACATATAAAGATATATCATGTTGTACCTCAAGGGTTCATCTTTTCACCCATTAGCTTTATTAGAAGATCAGAGGGTAAAAGTGATTGTACCGTCATTGCCTACCTCGACTACTAAAGATGTGAGGTTTTCCCTTTTAACTTCACTTTCTTTCCTGGAAGAATAAAATACTATGAATATTACAAGAGGTTACACCAGCCTTCTATCGAAACAACACTATCTGCAAATTCCTAAACAAAAACCTGTTCATTTCTAGGAAGAATATATATTTGAAACTATCAAAAACCCAATTCAAATACCAGAAATGAAATGTTATAAAGAATAAATCTTATAAGAGATTTAGAAACTATATTGTGCTGCTCACACTCCCACTAATGTTTCTTACTTTATTCTAAAATTGTTCTCTGGCTTAATATACAAATTGGATATTGATACACCACATTTGCCTTAAAATACCTCAAGACCTTTATACAGAAAACCATATTAGAATGAAATACATTTTACAGACTGATGCTCTATATCTGATGTTCATCCACTTCAAAAGTTATTTTTTGCAGATGCCCACTTCGCGTTCTCTCAAAAATTCATGAAAATCAATCAGGGAATGTCGGCGTCACTGTTGACGGACAAAAGCAAATTTAGGTGAAAGGGAAGCTGGTATATGTTTGTGCTTTCTATGTGGAATTTAAAAGTCAATCTTTCATGAATTGCAGATACTTTTATATTGCTCATGCGTTTACAAAGACTTGGACGTTGAAACCATCCTCCTCCCTTAGTACTGTTTTTGAAGAATGTCTTATACGACATTCTGCTACCAATTTACCAAACAAAATTCAGCAAGGATCATCTCGTTGATTGAATATTTCCTTCTAGAACTAGCATGCGAAAATCTAAATAGTTTCAAACAAAGTGAATACAGAGAGCATTAATAAGTCGGCAAGAGATGCAAAAAAAAAAAATGGAAATGAGGAAGAATTAAATACTTGAAATGATCAATACCCCAGCAGAGTTTGAAGGGGCAGCACAATAAGATGTGCAATAATTATAAACTTAAAGTAACACCATATCTTTGCCTGTTTATTGTCTGCAATTTTTAAGAAAAAAAATAAGTGAAGGAAGAAAAAATAATAAGAGCAAGAAAAACAGAGAAAAATAATAGAATTAAAAAGGGATTGCTAAAATTCTGCTGGTCCATGAAAATTATTGATGCCTGAAGAAAGTGGACCATCCCTTTGATACAACAGGCACATTTGAATGAACAGAAATATATTACAGAGAGAAAGTAATTAAGAGAAATGCCTACCTTCTGTAGGTTCAGGTGTGTTGACTATGGCCGCTACAACATCTCCGACGAGCAGCATTAAACAGATAGTTAATACGCGAAGAACAAACCAAGATCTCTTCCATCTTTTCCACCTCTTTCTTCCCGTTCCTACCATCATCATCTCCATCATTTCCATCACCTCCATGTTTGCTGTTGGTCAATCTTCTTATCAGCAAACTCTGATCTCTAAACAAACGGCCGGACTAGAGACCCTCAACCCATCTTGGTAATTCCATCCTGAATTTCACACGGTGGTCAGTCCAATGCATACAACTCAGCGGCCAACATTGACAGGGCATTCCATCCCTTGTGTCAGAATGAGAGAGAAATTGCACGCTTTGCTGATCGCCTCGTGGAGATTCCAGGACCAGTGAGGGAGGAAGGGAAAACAGACTTTGTTTGCAAAGTTTCCTTTTTTTTCTTTCGCCCCCGTTCTCTCGTTCTCACGTAGTGGTGCAGAGTGATCTGGTGATGTTTGGTTCTTTGGGTTGTCTCAACCTGTCATCAAATCTGGTACATCCAATGACATTTACAGAATGCGTGATATTTCCTCCTCTAGCCCCTCGCCAATGTGCGGTGAAAGACGGAAGCCGTGGTATACTCTGAACCCTCAGCGGTTGATCACCGATCACGTCCCTAGAATGGTCAACGTCATGTTCTCATCAAATCACACGAATGTTTCAATCCTCTGTCCGTATCCTGCTGCTACATCCAATAAATTAACCCACACTTCCAAGGGTCTATGATTTCTAAATCGCAGCAGGCACACGTTTTTCTTCCCCGCCGTCTCCCGCGGAGCACGAAAGTGGAGGCACAATCTGGCGAGAGAAGAGCTGATGACATGAGACACCTGCTGCTGATGAGGATTTTATCTCGTTTCTCCAACGAGAAGAATCAGGTTACAGCACGCCACCACTCGCTGCCAATCGGAGGTGTCATACGTTCCCTCTCTCTCCTCGTATGATCACCGACCGGCCTGGAATGCCATCAGTTTACCAGATTGAGATGTAGGTTGTAATCTCTGCCCTGGGTGGAAATGCAAGCTCTTTGTACTTTCCTCCCGCTAGACGGCTTGCGATGGCACGGAGATGAGTTTTATATCTGAGGGGGAAAATAAACAGTGGAAAGCCTGTCATTAGAGAGAGTGTGGAAGGAATGCAGATGCAGCTTGGAGTGACACATTAGCTACGTTCATATTTGTGATTTCGAAGCTTTAAAGTTAGTGAAACTTTAAGTAAACAAAACAATGACTCACTAACAACAACAAGGGTTCACATGGGCCCGAAACAATGATGCTCATTGTTCTGAGATTACAAGTGCAGCGATCATCATTTAACGTGAACAGAGAGGTCATCCTTTGTTAAACTTAAAGTTTATTCTGTCCACGAGGTCCATAACTACAATGGAGACCCCCCCCCCCTTCTCGTGGTCTAGAACTACAAGTAAACTTAAAGTTTTGAAACTATGAGTCTGTTCATACGGTCTGAAACTACAAGATAACTTAAAGTTTTGAAACTACAAGCGAAACTTAAAGTTTAGCTCCCTTCGCGTGAACCAGGCTTCTGTCAGAAATGTGCAGGGAAATCAAGAGGGAATAGTATACTAAGTCTCAACCGGGAGGATTAATGTTTCACTAAGGATAGCTGGTTCTGGAGAAGCCTTGAAGGGAGAGAATGGCAGAGGGAAAAACAAAAAGGAGGATAAGCTCAAAAGGAGGCTTAAAATGTCTCAAGAAAGGGGATGGGAAGATAATACGGAGGGTTGTGTAAGGAAGGAGCTGGGTCTGGTTCACACAACATAGGTGGTTAAGAGAGTAAGAGGTGATGGAGAACGAAAGAAAGGAGCAAGAGAGAGAGAGAGAGAGGAGAAAGAGGGAAGAAAAAGAGCGATAGAGAGATAGATAGAGAGAGAGGGAGAGATAAATAGGGAGGGTACGGAAGGTTTTACTTGCATGAAGAAACTGGCAAGAAAGCTGATAACTCCAAAAAGGTACCAATTTTCTTCCAGCTCTAGATTCGTGTCCATGAATTGCATTACCACTCTATAAATATACTCTACAGCCAGTTTTCTCAGTTACAAGTTCGTATGACTATAGATATCACCAAATCAAATTTAGAGCCCAGGAAGAGCTAGAGGCAGTTATACTAATGAATAAAAAGAAGAATTAGAAATAGAGAAAGAGTTAATTGTATATACAGACAGACAACAGATATCTTCTGATCAATGACAGGCAAAATGCTACAAATTAACAGAGGGAGAGCTAGGGAGAGCTAGGGAGAGGAAGAAAGAGAGATGAAAAGAGAGACGGAGAAATAGAGGGGAAGTAAGATAGAGATAGAGAGAAAGAGAGACATGAAGAAAGAGAGAATAAATGTGACATATTAAGAGACATTCAATACCAACATTTCTCGTTCTAACTGTAGCAACCTGACAATCTTTAATGAATTACTGAATATCTAAGCTACCTCTTCTGAAAAAGAAATCGATTGAAGTAAAATCTGCCTGTGCATCAAGCATTTCAAAAGGATAGTTTTAGTCATCCCTCACAGAAACATACTGGTTTGTAAAATAAAAATCGGAACTAGAACCACCAAAAAAGAAGAAAAATCAGAGCATGAAGCATGTCAAAAGATTATCAGGTTTATGATGGTTTAGTTTGTTAATATGCCACTCATTTCCCAAACAGGCTTTAACCTACAAAACACTGATGGATCAAAGAGACATGCCCTGAGTATATATCAATTACCCCCAAAAAAATGTGACCCCGAACTGTGCCATCCCAACAACAATTTAAATCCTCTCCCCCAAGAAAAGGCACCTGAAAAATAACAATGTGATTATGTAAATATCTCACTGGTAAGCTATCAAAGACTATTAAGATTTCTGCTAAAGATGAAACTGGGCAGTTAACTAAAGACAAAACACAGTTTGGGATGCAGACGTTCATTTTCAAGCATTTACTTTTTTTTATTCAGCACTACTGTATTTATTGTAGTTTAGGTTTGAAAGGACAAATTTTTAAAATGAATCTGAAAATTGAAAACAACTCTAATGGATCTAGATGGACCTATTACAAAGAGCAACATAATTTGGAATTTCTTGAGTGAAAAACAGGTTATGACGTCAAGAATCCACACAAGCACTGCATACTTAACTAACTTCAATGTTGCAGGTAATATTTTATATTTTCAAGTAACAATTAAAATGTCTTCAAGCTCGATTACCTTCCCATAGTTATAACTGTACATAAATATCTGCAAGAGGATGAATACAAATATGCTTTCCAATCTTATCGAAAGAATATATTAAAAGCATCTTTCAAATCTTAGCCTAAAAAGAAGGGTATACAGAGATTTCATCCATTTGTATATCTGAATTTCACTCTCAGAAAGCCAGGGATGGTTTCTTTTTTCTTTTTGCTTTTTTTTTTTTTTTTTTTTTTTTTGGGGGGGGGGGGGGGGGGAGGTTGATTTTTATGCATACCGGTACTATTTGATTCAAATGACAGTTTTAGGTGATTGGTCCCCTTAAGAAGATGACAACATCAAAGGTTTCAGGAATGGAAAGATTACATCAAGACGAATGGTAGACATCATCCTGAAGCCTGGTAGGAGGAGTGCAACTTTAATCACTGGTAATGGGGAACAAAGAATACAATTTAACCACATGATAGCTCCCAGCCAACATCAACACAGCAAGAAATAGACTACTGATGAGTTTCTCTCCCCCATTGCAATTAGGAGGGATGTAAGAAAAATATAACTGCGTCGTCGCAAGCTTTGCCCCCCAATGGCAAGATGCCAAATTGATGCGGGTATAATGCACAAGCAAGTGTGAGAGGAGTACACAAAGATGTTGCTCAACTCACTATGATTGAAAGAAAAACAGATGTGTGGCTGCATGTGAGGGATTATAGCATAACAAATTTTGCTTGCCGATGATTCAGACTACACTTCCATCTTTCCCGAAGGTTTGCAAAGAGGAAGTTAAAACAAGTTTTCGTAAGCGAATACATCAACGCAAACCCTACATGTATATCAAAGTCAGAAATGAACAAAAATGGGATATAAAACCATTAATAAACTATAAATGAATATAATTTATTTCTAATAATTTGTACTTATATCTATCATTTTTCTCTTTCAACTTTGTAAAGAGAAGGAAACTAGAAATAATTCGAATTATATTACATAAATATAATTCGATTTATGATTTGTCCATAGAAGTCAAATATGCAATATCTACAGTAGATGGTAAACTACTCATGTATATTATACAGTGTGAGGCAATAAAGAGGAAACCTGTATTCAAGCTTAAATATCTCTAAAACGAAGTGAAATTGCTGAAATTTATTATAATGGTATGAAAATTTATAATATCCTCTTTAATTTGATAGTCTGCTCACTAAAATGCGATCATGGATGACTGAGCACTTGCCATTTTTATAAAGCATGTCAAAATCGTCTTTACCAAAGTTTGGGCTGAATGATATTCAGGAGGTACTTTCATTATTTGTGAGTGCATGCAACTGGAATGGAGACCATTCAACCAACCTTGGGTTGACCATCGATTTCACTTAAAAATTTGACATGAATCCGGGAAAATATTACTGTTCAGCTGTCCATAATTGGATACATTCATACAATTAAGTATCCAACAATACATACTGTATGACTGTATATCAGGAAGTGCTTTCACATAAAACGGTTACAAAGGTTTAAGACACTGAAAACGTGGTCCTAAGGTACTCGCTAAAACGCAAGTTTATGGACTGTTAAACCAAATACTTTCAGGAATTCCTTTAATAATGGTCTAAATTAGCAAAAGCTTCATGCTTCAAAATGAATCAATTGCAACATGAAAATATTTTAATTTACGAAAGTTTCTGGCCATAAAAAAGAAACAGCCTATATAATCTACAAAAGCTTTGTGTCGCAAATGTTTCTTGCCTTAATGTAATGCATTCCAACAGGATATGCCTTGATAAAATTATTACAAGTGCCTTTGCTAAGCACATGGGGCAAGGATCAAGTGTACACTTTGTCTGTTTGCAACCAGACAACAAAAATAGAAGTGGAGACAAACTGCCCATATCATGATGATTAATGGATAATGAAAAGCTCTCAAACGATTCAAGAACAAACATGTTGTCTGCTGAGAGCCAGAAGGGTGTTGATTAATATCAATTCACAGAGTTAATGCCCTTCTTGCTCTAAGCACATGATGTCTTCCAGATTAACTCATATACTGTAACACAGAGTTAACACCCTTCTGGCTCCAAACAGACGATATACACAAATCCCACAAACAGTATAAATTTTGTTATTTAGTTAACAATTGTTTGGAACTGCTTCTGTGTCTTTTTAATGGCAAAAAGTTGACTTTGTGCAACCTGCCACTTGTTTCCTTTTGCCACAGAACAGGACAGTATAAATAGACGTATTTGTTCTGTAAACTGTCTGTGACAGATGAGATAACCTTCTTATCCTCCCTTCTTCTTTTTTATTGTACAAACACAGCTGTTATAAGTGGGCATGAGAGCATGACATAATGCTGTAAATGCTATCTTTGAAGATCTTGGGGAAAACCACTGGATTACTTTTCTTTATTGAAGGAGGACTTCTAGAAGGAGCTCTGAGTTTACCCCTTCTTGGAAAGGGGAGAAAAAGTAATGGAAACATATTAAGAAAAAAAAACAACAACCACACTTGGTAACACTTAAATAATTTAAACAACTCTCTGATATTTCTCAGAACTTCAAACAACAAGAAATACTTTCTTTTAGAGGAGGGCTGCTGAGATGATCTCCGAGAATATCCGTTTTGGGAGGTGGGAGGGGGAAAGGGCAGGTGAAAATTGGAAAACAGTATATATGGTTTTCTTTACAGAGGGTGAATATTTAACATTTAATATATTAGTACTGAAGGATCTGTGAAACTGAAGTCAGTGAGCCAATCAATGAATTTCTTTGAGAAAAGAACAAAAAAAGTCCATCTACAGGCCTATTTAGGATGTTGAATAAAATAATGAAAACAAGGACAGATAACATGACCATTACAAGAGAGTTGCCCTAATTTTTGCAAAATTGCTAAAAATTCACCAGTTTGGATATCCTAAACTGTTCAATTACAAGATCTAGGCTAGTAACACAAAAGTAAAGTTTTTTGAGTCAAATCCCAAGATATTGCCTAATTTGTCCAAAATACACATTTCCAATGTTCCACAAAGACCATCACATGCACATCGCTGGCGTATTCCTCGTTTTGATCCTTTTATCCATTCATGAAAGGATGACAGATGAGCACATTCTCGCTAAGAAAAACACGCTCCGCAATTCGAGTGTTTAATAGCTTGGGGGCTGACACAGTTTCTGATTCAGTTAGCAACCTATATTTCCCCCATGGTATTGATCCGTGGTATATCATACCAGCGCATCCCTCTTCTTTCCGCTCGTCTCGTGGGGGCACACTGTGATTGTACAACTCGGCCCATATTACACATACTTAGCCGATCTGCTGATATCCATGTGCTCGCTGACGAGGGGTGATGATATTTGCCTTTATATGGGTCATAGGGTCTGTGCATTAGGATTGTGCGACAAGGCCCATATTATGCATACTTATCATATCCACCGATATAACTGTGCTGGGCGACATTGTGCGATAATATTTGTGGTTTATTACCGATATGGGTCATAGGTGTGTACACTTGGTGATTGAAGAATGACTGGGGATTGAAAGTTAGAAAGTCATTTAGTCAGAGTGTGTAGTTGGGAAAGTAGCTAAGGCATTTTTGATGCGATTTGTGTCTATGTGAATTGTCAATATGACACATGCAAAGCGTGAAACAAAGAAAGGTTTTTTATTATTATTATCAAAGGTGATCATTTTTATTCTTCCTCTTCTCCCCTCCTCCTTTTCCTCCTCCTCTTCCCCCTCCTTCCCTTCCTTCTACTTCATAAAGTCCTTCCCCTTTATCCTTTACTGCCTTCTCAAGTTACGCCATCAAAGATCTTCTGACTAATACAAGCTGAACGACTAGATGTTCAAATATTTAACTCTTACTTCCGACTCCCAAGGCTTGAAGGCGAAGTTTCCTAGTACTCCAACATAGATTCATCACTCATGGCTGCTTAGAGACGGCTATTCAATCAGACGAGACAGGTTTTCATTGACAGGAATTCTTCACATTCTGCACGAGGTCTAGGAAAAGACAAAGTGATTTTTTCTGAGGATGTAAAGACACCCACAGAGAGTCTTCATTTAGACTCTACACTGTGCAAAAATATGAAACTCTCTTTACCAAATCCAACAGCTAAAGGGCAAAGCTTGTTCCGTTTCCTAAGACTCCAACATTTATGACTGCCTTGAGACAGCCATTCAATCAGACTAGACAGGTTTCTATAAGAAAGAATTTTCATTTCTAACACAGTCGGGGGAAAAAAGATTTTTCTGAGCATGTAAAGACGCACCCAGAAAGTCTCCATTCACCCTAAATTTAAAGGTGATTCATACTTTTCTATCCATACTAACATTCAGCTCTCCTTAGCGACTCCGACAGCTTTAAGGAAGCTTGTTCCGTTTTCTAATACTCCGACATGGAGTCATCACTCATGATACCCGTTAGACAGCCATTCAATCAGACTATAGACAGGTTTCTAAAGGAAGGAATTCTTCTCATTTTGAACATAGTCATGGGAAAAGACAAGCCGTCTCTTTAAAGAGTATAATACTCAGAGCCAAAAGGGTGTTCACTCATATACATTAAAGCATAGTTAACACCCTTCTGGCTCTCAACAGAGAACTTTTTATAACTAAAGCGTAGTATAATGGCATGTACAAAAGTGCCTAGAAAACAAAAAGACATAACTGTTGGTGATGTCTGTGCATCTGACAGAATCATGGACTGCATATTAACATTTTTCTGTCTAACAAGCATATTTAATTAGGCAACAAGACATTGGCATTCAATAAATTCCTGGACTGAGTAATCCAACAAATCTTAAAGATTATTTTTGGTAATATTTGTCCTTATTGCGGTACCAGGGGTAAATACTACACTAAAGGAAAAAAGAAACTTATAAAAGTTCAAGAGATCACCAAATTAAATTCTCTGCATGGAAATGTACCAAATTTGGATATAATGTTGATTCAATGCATGGCTTTAAATGACAGTCAATAACAAAAAGTTTTCTTCAATGCCACAAAAGAAATGTGCACTGAAGCAAAGGACTCTCTAATCCCCAAGTCACAAAGACAAACTGCAGCCTTGTACACCATATGCATGTCAATGAATGAAACAAAAGAATTTCAAAAGGGATTTGCACCCCTCGAGCAAGAGGATATTGATGTTCTGCCATGGTGCGCCCGTTCACCAGACCTTTCCCCAATTGAACATCTCTGGGAAGAGCTTGGTCGACGTGTGTCAACCCATCAATCAACCCATCAATAGGGAGACGCTCATTGCAGCACTGCAAGAGGAATGGAACAATGTTCCCCAGGCTACCATCGCGAATCTGATCGGAAGCATGCGAAGACGGTGTACAGCTTGCCAGCAAGCTAGAGGTGGACATACTGGCTATTAATCTGTTTGGATATGAACTTGCAAATCCCTTTTGAAATTCTTTTGTTTCATTCATTGACATGCATATGGTGTACAAGGCTGCAGTTTGTCTTTGTGACTTGGGGATTAGAGAGTCCTTTGCTTCAGTGCACATTTCTTTTGTGGCATTGAAGAAAACTTTTTGTTATTGACTGTCATTTAAAGCCATGCATTGAATCAACATTATATCCAAATTTGGTACATTTCCATGCAGAGAATTTAATTTGGTGATCTCTTGAACTTTTATAAGTTTCTTTTTTCCTTTAGTGTAGTTGTACATCCTAATTTTACAGTCCTTCTGCATCTATAAGCAATAGAATTATGATTTTTCAACAACTATGTCTTTAATATTTTGTGGACCCTTCTTCACATGCCAAGAACCATCTTTACATTTTACTTTATCTCACTATAAAGCCGACTAAAAGAAATGTCATTCACAAACATTATTACGACCAAATATTCTTCCCTCTCTGATCACATATTTGCAAAAAGTCAATTAATCATGATGGCTTTGCCGTGCCTAATCAATTACTTACAGCCGTCTAGCTCTCTCACTAATTACCTCATCTCAAACTGATCAGTGTGCTAGCACTATAGGCTTAACACATGAAGACTCATGTACAATTCCTATTGCATGTATGCCCTGACATAATCCAAATTGGATTGCCACACATCCATTCCCTACTAACAAAATGGGGAGTTACAATAGATTTTCATGTAGTGCCTCTCCATGAGATAAATATGAAACAAAGCTATTGTTGTACCTCAAATATTGGAACACTGTTCTTTTCTTCCCCAGCTCAACATTTTATTTGCTATCCCCGATCAAATACATGTATATCTAATTTGCGTAATATTTCTGTGTAAAATTTTATCTAAATTGGAACAGTACTTCCCAAAGTACGAACTAAACCATCAATAATGTTTCTACCTTAATAAAACATAGATTTCCACTGATATGAATGCTTTTTGAAAGCTTTTTGAAAGTTTTTGAAATTAACACATTACCAACTTGTTTTTTTTTTTAGGTATTCTGATTACTCTTCAACGACCAATCCTCTCTGGAAGAGGGGAATTAAAAGGGAGAAAGAGAGTTAGAGGGAGAGAGGGAGAAAGAGAGAGAGGAGAGAGGGAGAGAGGGAGAGAGGGAGAGAGAGAGAGAAAGAGAGAGAGAGAGAGAAAGAGAGGGAGAGAAAGAGAGAATAAAGGAGACAAGAGTCACTGCAAATATTCGAAGTGAAACACTACGTCACATGAGCCAACGCAGAATATCACAAAGCTTTTAATCTAACTCATCACTACAAATGTGTGAAATACTATCAAGCAAAAAATATACATGCACTGTTATTGCATGTATACTCATATCTTTCCAATTTTCAAATATCAAATGTGGACTCATGCTCCGTGAATTGATAACTGACAACTCCCACAATCTCCCATTCATGTAATCATGACTGTTTTGTATCCTCAGCAATTCACAATTCTTCCATTCATTGCAGTCGGTAAAGGAGGTCTATGTAATAAAAAAAATTTCTTCGGAGTATGCCGTCACAGAGAGAGGCATATGCTAGAAAAACCTACATGTCTTTCTTTAAAGTGCACGTTATCAGAGCAAGAAAAAAAGGCCTGCCTGCGACGCTTATTCTCCTCCCTGCCTTTTGCGATTATTACCGTGACATAGGCGTTTTCAGCTAGATATAGGTCGGCGGCTCTTTCATCAAAGCGTCTTGTGGAAATGGAACCAGGTGAATGCCAGGGAAAAGAGATGCAGCATGTTTTCTGGGTTGGCTTAAGATGGCCTTTAGAAGCACAAGGGAATGTTTAACCCTGCTGTTATAGCATGCAGATGTAGAGGTTTTTGAGACCCAGATGGGCGTTTACTGTATGTCAAAGAGTAGAAGTTAAAGAGAAGGTTGAATTCTGGGAAAGGTGAAAAATAATTTGTGAGCAATCTCATTCCTGTTATGTAATTTTGGAAGATCGCCACGGTAGAAATGTCCCCTGAAAAGGATTGCTCTTCAAATGCCATCGTATTCGTAATATGATCAGAAATAGCTGAAATGTTCAGGCCGAACATTCATGCCATAGTTGTGTGTAGTCCCATAGTGCATGCAGTGCATGTGCTGTTCAGTGAGATTGGGTCAATTTTCAAAGAATACACCAGTTCTTTGTAGACATGATCAACCTTTTCTAATTGTTTTTAGACAGTTTCTTTCACAATGAGATTGCATGACCAGAAATCTACTTTGCCTTCAATGCACTTTTGGCTCTCACAAGACAAGTATGTAAGATATATTACACTGAGGGATGGACGTAGATTTACAAATTGTTAAATTGTAATTCAATAAATATACCAAAGGATGCGTTCTACAACTCATATAGCTTGATTTCATTATCATATAGTTTTGCATGAAAAGGAAAGTCTGAGTTCACACACTAAACAAAATGCATAACCTACCTTATGGATATTCCTGATGTAAATTATCAACTATCATACTTTTAATGTCATGTGGCATATTCAAAGGTTATATAGTTTACACAAAGGAAACAAAAAATCTACAAATGTCCCTATTTTCACCCTGTTATCGAAAATATGAAAAATGTCCACTTATCCTTTCAAATGAAGAAGAAATCTTCTATGTGTAAGAACAAAGACAACAACTGCACATTCCACTGAAATCTAATATTATTCAACATCGTAATAACTAATTTGCAATGTCTGAACAATCATTCTTGAATCAAAGAATAAATTAATTTGTCTGTGGCCAATCACACAAGCTCCCTTTATTTCTCTAAACATTACATAGCTGCCTAAATACCCTAGGGTGCAAAAGATGTAGTTGTACATGTATAATCATAGCAGTAACCTCGCTTTCATGATTAACTTTCAAATGAAATGTACTCTTCTCAGGCTTGCTTTCAACCAGACAAACGAGAAAACATACATGTATATTTTTAAGAACACTAGAACACATTTCCAATGAAAGTGGTTTGCTTTAGGGGGAGTGGAGAGCTTTGCGGAAGCTAAATCTCATTTTCACGCCAAATAAATTGGTACTTCACCACATGTTAACAAGCAGAGAGCATGATTTTCTCAGAAAAACCTGATGAACTGGGGAATGGGGATCTTTCTCAATATAAAATAATATGCTCATGGCAAAACTCATCTCTCTATCTTGTCTATACTCTAACCATTCCTTGTTGGAAAAAAAAGAATGCTGTAATGACTATTGCTGTTTGAAGCGGAAGGTTGAGTTCTGGGAAAGGTAAAATATAATATGTGAGCTTTCTCATTCTTTTTATGTTAGTTTGGAAGATTATCATACTATAGAGCTCCCCTGAAAAGAATTGCTCTGCAAATGCCCTCACATTCAAAATATGACAAGAAACAACTGAAACATTTGGGCCAAAAATTTGTGTGTAGTCCCATATACACATTTCTGTGTGCAGTGCATATGAATCTCATGACCAGAACTCAACTTTATTTTTATAAGCAGTCTCCCCTCTTGATCCTAATGATATTGATTCTACTGAAAAGGGCTTACATATCTTTGAAAAAAAAGAGCATACTTCATTGAGATTCTCATCTGGATGTAATAAACATGAAACTACTTCCATCAAATCACTAGGCTTCTTACCGACTGACATGGGCGCCAATCCTCACAGGAATTCTATTCAAGTGGGGGGGACACCCCATTGTTGCATCCAGGTGTGTCCCCCCCACTTGAATAGAATTCCTGTGAGGATTGGCGCCCATGCCGACTGAAAAGAATTTTGATATAATATTAGACATTTTCATTATGACTGCATTACCAAAGGATAATATGAAAATGATTTATCAAGGAAAATGGTTCATTTGACTACTTCTGATCCCTAACATCAATCCATTAATCATTGCATCATGCACATCACACTGCAAAAATGATCAGACTAAAAGTAAAATCTGTTTGAGTCTGGAATAAAACTAGATGCTGAGATGAGAGTGGTAGAGTGAAATGAAATCCTCACTGCAATCATAAAGGTCTCTGATACAATGACTGCGAAAATAAACAAAACCCCACATCCACCCTCGATTACAACCCATCTTTCTCCTTCTGACCACTCTCTCATTCCATTTCGTTTGCCACTCACTCTGTCCATCCACATCCACATTTCGTCATAACCCACCTTTCTCCTTCTGACCCATCTCTCGTTCCTCTTTTCACTCTCTCTGTCTGCCTCCTCCATTCTTCCCGCATCCTTTTTAATCATCGCTCGGTTTCTAAGCATCCGTTTTGAAATTATTTTCACTGGCACCACGGACAAATTTTCTGTTTCTCTGCAGGAATTCCTTGACAGACTTTTCTCTTTGGATGGACGATTGATTAAAGTGTGGCTTTGGAAAGTGTAACAGAGAGATCATGTTTTGCGGTCCCTAATCATCCTTCTCGATCTTAAAGGAACCCTACAACGTGTACAACGTGTACAACGTGTACAACGACAACACAAAATCTTGTCCAAATTTTTTATTTGACATACATCATGTATGGACTCAAAGTATGAGTTAAGGTGTATTCAAGGTATACAACAGTCTAGTTTAGAGATCATTATCAAAATAAAACTAGGTCATTCAGTGATCTGTTCCGCAGATTGTGTGCTGAGAGCTGGAACATTGTTAGCTTGTATACTTTTCCATGCCCTTTGGCAGCAAATAATTTGTTAAAAGCTAGAAGGACGTTAACTCTGTGTTAACGTATATGAGTTAACATCCTTCTGGCTCTAAACAGACCAAATGTCATCTAAGAATATGAGTTTTGAATGATATGTTTGAACTAAAAGGGTCTATATTTTAATTCTTGAAACAAACAAGATGAATGCGACTGCGTCTCCTATATGCCTCCGCCTAAAGTCAGTTGATGGCTCAAACTGTTCTTTAAATATTGTGATAACCAGATTAAAAAGCCTACAATTACATTTTAATTGACCTTTTTGGCATTTGACCTTACACCTTCCTTGTGAAGTTTATATCCCATGGAAGATGTCCAATATATCAATGAAACAAAAGATTTAAAGTGAAAGGGCTAACGTCTTTCTGGCTCCCAGTAGACAGATATCATCTGTTGGGAGCAAAATGTTGTTAACTCAAAGATAGGGGAAATAGGTTAGCGCCCTTATGGCTTCCAGCAGGAAATAGGAATTTTCTATTCTTATGGTAACAGGAGTAATGCTAGAATGTCATTGATGTTATCATTAGCTATTGCACAAGGGGAATAGATATGCCGGGATATCCATTATTTTTCACCTCTTATCTGTTTAATATTCGTTATGAGGAGGAAAATACTTCATAGAAGCATAGAATTGTTAGTCTCGTGTATCAACTAAAATCACAGAGAAATCTGACAAAAATTCTTTTGGCCTTTGGGAAAACTGCACCTTCCTGGCTTTCACAAGTACCTCAAAATTTTCCTGATACTTTCATATCTACTTAAGACAACTGATCATGCATGAATAACAGATTATTCCTTTATAATTTTAATTTGAGAATCTCTCACAGTTGTCTGTTATTGAGTAACCTTGGACCTTCACCCACACACAGCAGGCTCCCAGATGGAACATGAATAATTGAATTGATTTTTATAGTAAACAATTTATCACCTTTCCATTATATATCATATCTATTACCTGTAAAGACAATTAGATAATACGTCAACAGTGACCCCAGTGATCTAAGTGTATGTAATGAATAGTGCATATACCCTAGCTCAATAAGATATATCGCTGACTGCTCAGCAGAAGGCTATTAGCTTGGGAATTCCTTAAATATTCATAAAATACAAATAATAATACATCAGCAAGGGCAGTTAATATATACATGTATGTATACCTTTTGAAAGTTTTACAGGTATCAAGAGAGGATAATTATACTAATGCCTAAAAACATGATGCACATTATTTGTTTTGTGACAAGGATTATTGTTATTTCCATAAATCATCCTTGTCTTAACTTTGACAGATCACACACTGATTGACAAAGTTAAATCTAGATCATTAACAGGCCGGGACATTAGAAAACACCGCTGACTGGTCATCAGCACTTCCTAATGACTGGTTACATATGATTGGATCTACATAATCATTTTATAATCCCACTTAACACCCTGTCAGATTGTTTTTTTACTGAATATCCTTGGCCCATCACATTTAGTAAGCTTCTCTGTGACAAGATAAATGGAGTGAATTGCTCTTGTCAACAATTTAACCACCCTTCCATTATGCATCATATCTATTAAAGATAATAACATAATAAATCACTAAAGATAAATGAACGTCATAACTGACCTTAACGATCCCTTAATTGCTTCTGAACAAATCATGCATAACACCTGGCCTTTTATGCTTTATACGTACATCGCCGAGTGCCCGGCAGAAAGACGTCAACTGAGGAATCCACTTCATTTCTTTGTTTCAAGCAATAAGTGTTATAGTATAGGTTTTAAGGGTTATCTAAAAGTCATATAACCAGTGTTTGAATTGTCTGAATTTGAAAACTCAATTATTGTTTATTTCTTGAGGCAGAAATCAGCCAAATTTTAGGAATTCCTCCTTCTAGCACTCTACTGCCAGGGACATGACATGTAAAGGATGTGTGACAACACAAGTCCTCATCAACAGATTATATCATCCTTCCATATATGCTCATCTATTAAAGATAATACAATAACACTCTGCAGATATATTTCAACATCCTGGCTAAACTTAATGTCCTTTCAAAAGTGTCTCTAATATTTCTTGAATACACACCATACATACTGGAGATAACATACAGAGAGCTGTTACATGACATACTGTACTTTTGAAAGCAATGCTTGAATATGAAGCATGTGTCATTATTTACTGTATAGTACAAAAGATAATGTTCAATGCAATAACGATCCCCAATGACCTAACTGGGTCACTGTAATATTGCAAACACACTTGTCCATATTATACAAGAAAGATGCACGAATGCGACAATATAATTATAAACCAACTGTTGAATGAATAAATAGGTACAAAAGACCATTGTAAGTTCACATAATGATTTCTAAACTGTGTCTGTAGTCTTGCATACCCTCTATCCAGTAACAGTCCTTGATCTAAAAAAAACAACCTGCTCAAGAGTTTCTCCCATCCTTCCATAATAGTAATGTATTTACGTAAGATATTGATGTTGAAACTTTCCTAATAGTCCCTCCATTGTGTTTTTATACATATTGATTACAACCATGTTCATTCTAACTGCACAATATAGATGAGTGCATTTAATAAGTGAGATCGAATCATAATTAGTTTGATAATGGTTTGTATCTAATTACTTGTAGTCAGTCATTTATTTTGAGAAGCAATGAGCCATTTGATTGGCGCACTGGAGCTCTCAGTAAGAGTCTGCTGTTTTTCAGCACATTTAACGAATCTGTAAATATCTGGTGAGGCTATTGTTCACGTTATGCAGCATATTTGCAAAAAAAAATTAAAAATAACAAAAAGAGAACTATGATATGCATGAGAGAGGGACAAAGAGAGAGAGAGAGATACAGAGTATGTTAAAAATAATAATTTTAAAAAGAAATTTGAAAACAAGAAGGAAAAAGAGGGCTTGTGAAAAAAAAACTTAATGGAATCAGATGTCATAGTATTGTTAGCCAAATATTCCTCATTCAAATATTGCTAATAACAATTGGGTCAACCGACGTTACTACTGACCTCATTATTAAGGGCTTAGGATATTACTTATAGATTAGAAGGTGAGCTTTATAGAACTGCTGATTTCATTAATACAATTTCACACTCTAACACGGTGAGAAAAGTTCAACACAGAGGAGCTGGAGCCCTTAAAGTGTGACTTTCGCACATTTCCGAAAGGCTACTCTACCTCCGGTCAACTACGTGCGTCTATAGTTCCGTCAATGACTTTTCATCAGATGAACGTTGATTGAGTCCTGTATTCACTGCAGAAAAGGTCACACTCTTTCACAAATTTCTTAAATATAAACATGTTCGCTAAGACTTTCAAGAAATCAACCAAGGGCAATTGCAATAGCCTTGTATGAAATGTGAGAACATTACATTCACAAAGTACATATATGAAAATGATTTTCAGAAATTGCCCGTAAGTTGATTCATTGAAGTCTTTGATTTTGTGTTTCTATATCTTTTCATATTTCTATGATAATCAACTGTATAACTTATTCTACCTGCCAGCACCTCCTCTTTCTTACAATATATTGAAAGAACAGATATTGCTAACAAAGAGCCAGGAGCACATAAACTCCATTTCATTAGATATGAGTCAATGACCTTCTAACTCTAAACAGACTGAGTATGCTAAATGAAATTCTTTTGTTGTTGAGAGGACCGACATTGTCTAGAGTTGAGAGCAAGAAAGGGGTTAATCATTTCAAACAGGATACGAGTGAATGCCTTTCTGACCCTTTGTAGATGAAATATATTATAATAAATGCACCTTTTCCTGGAAACGACAGATATTGTCTACTAAGAGCAAAAAGGGTGTTAACGCTATGTGGGTGTAAGTGAATAGCCTTCTGGATCTTGGCGATAATAGATGTATTTCTCTTGGAAAGGATGGACATTTCTGCTTTGTCAGGAAGTCATTAATTATATATTACAGGCTAGGAGTTTATATTTTACAGACATGTCCATCTCCGCACAATGCAGCAGCATTCCTTGTTCACAGTGTCTGCTTAGAGTCAGAAGGACATTAACTGTACAAATTTATATGAGTTAATGCCCAATTGGCTCTCAACTGATAATATTCACAAAGTAGCCTACAAGGCATCAGTGAATATGGGCATATACACAACCAAACCATCTGCCCCCTACCTCCTTCCCCTAGCCCCACCCCATACCCCTTCCAGGCTAAGCACTTAACAAGGACAAGAAAAATACCCCATGTTTTGGGAATCACATTCCGTGAACATACTGGGTCCCAATTAGCACCCCTTGCGCTCTGCAGCCGCATACAGAGCTGAATTCTAATTAAGTACATTTCCCCGGGGAAGTTTACATAATTAATACACGACCTTACGATGTACATGTTCCTACTGCATACTTACCTGCAGTCATCCACATACGATCCCCTTTATTTTCGTCTTAACAGAAACTTATATTCTCTGAAAAGTATTTCTTATGACAATTACTATAACAGACATCTCGTATGAAGATTGCAGTACAATATTTTATTCACGAAAGTTGAATGAAAACAGGAGAAACCCTTATAGTTCTTCCAAATTTCACTATTACTTTTTCACGGAGTTCCAAGGATAAAAAGACAAAGATGAAATTGAAGTAATCTATTCACTCAATTTATTTCATAAGGCCAGTCCATTTCATAGAATGCATCAGTTTAACTTTTTCATGGAGTTCTTAGGATAAAAAGACAAAAATGAGATTGAAGTAATCTATTCACTCAATTTGTTTCATAAGGCCATCCCATTTCTATCGATGACGTTACTCTTTTCATAGCATCCTGGACTGTACATGATTAACACCCTAAACTAATAGCCCTATCTTCGTGGCAGAAAACTCAATAAACTTTTCACTGATTTCCCAATGGAGCATGGTTAGCATACCTGTAATTAGCCTCTGTGGAGTACAGTCCCTAAAAAAAGCAACGAGGGATTTCTAATTTGCTCCTAATTCTCTTGCATTACTTACGTAATTCACCCGAGGGAATTTTTACACTCCGCGAGGGTCTTCGCAGGGTCCCCTTGACTCAAAATGTAGGCAGCTTAAACCTTTTTGGAGACGAGTCATCGGCAGTGGAGGCTAACTTTGGCTTCAAGCCAAAATGCCATAATGTTCAATTTCAATACATGTTTCTCGCTTTGAAAAGCATTTGTCATCTTCATCCAATGTCAAATCTATTTCTTAGATTTATCTTTGACACAATGACTGAGAAAAAAGTGAATTTTATTTGAACTACCTAAGCAAAATAAATCAATTTCTAGCTACAATCAATTTCCTAAAAACTTGATATTAATAACAAGTAAAAAGAGAAATAACCTGTCTTTTCACTTTCAAAAGATCCTTAAAAACACATTTCTTTCCCTACTAATATAATATTCTAATGTGATCTTGTACTTTTTGAGTCTGTCTTTTTGATGTTGCTGTTGTTTTATTTCTCTTCAAATCTGTAATTTTGCAAGTGGTATGGTACTTTCTGTTTTTAGCGCTCCTAAATATTCAATACTATTATTGCCATTATTATAATTAAATTGGCTATGAGCAAGATTTATTTATCTTGGAGAAAATGACTGACAAAAAGTAAAAGTGGATTTGAACCACCTAATGCAAAAAAAAAAATAACTTAAATTCGAGAATGGGACCAATTTCCAAAAAAACTAGATATTGATAAGAAGTTAAAAGTGAAAGTAGTTGATATAATCTACTGAAAATGATTGAATTTCATTGGCTCTGAGTAAAATTTCTTACAGTGTTGTGGAAATTGTAAGGCATAACTGCATGAGACAGGTCCCAGAGGAGTACTGACTGATTCAAGATTCACAGAAGATATACTGTAATAAATGGCATATTTCCATACTTGCTGGATTCACATACATGTACATATATCTGTTTCTTTGATTAATTTAAAATATAGATGGCTGTGCAACATTTAAATTTTGATAATTATCAAGAATATCAAACTAAAAATATGTATACTTTATCTCTGACAATGTAAAATGCACTGTCAGAGATGGTGTATGATGCAGAGTAATTAAAATGTAGAATCTGTTCTAATCTATTATCATTCCTTTCTTTGCTTTACCAAAACTGTTTACTTGCCTAGTACTCTGAATAGATAGATGAGTCAGATAGACAGATCTGATAAATGACAATAATCAAGGAATTCAGATAAACAATAATTATTCACTATTATATATTTTTAAAAAAGGTAACAAGCATCTGCAGTGATGGTGCACAAAGCAGAGTCATTAACCCCTACCATGCCGTGGGCGGCAAATCCTGCCCAAATGTTGGAGTTTTTAACATTTTGTTTAGGCTCAGAATGCCTTGAAAATTCTTCCTCATACAGAAACCTGTGCCTTCAATATAATATTTATTCCTATGCAATATATCTTTGCCCAGTTTGCTCAAGAAAAAAAATCATTAAAAGTTAATATTTAATTATTGAAAGTTCATTTTTGACAATTGCTCAAAAATCTGATGGCATGGAAGGGGTTAAAGTGCAGAATTTGTTCTACTATCATTACTTTTTTTGATTTATGCCAAAAACTGAATACTTGCCTAGTGCTCTGGATAGATAGATGAGCTAGATAGACAGATCTGATAAATGATAATAATCAAGGATCTGAGATAAAAATAATCATTCTTAATACCTATGTTATAATAAGCACTGTCAGAGGCCCTGAAGTGATGGTGTACGATGCAGAATCATTAAAATGCAGAATTTGTCCTACCGGTAATCAAGATTCTGATATTGCAATATTTCGGGCTTAATTACAGCCTAGGTTGACGGTTTGCTCTCTACAGACTTACTCGGATAAATATTTATTGCAATTTTGTCAAACTTATCTTGCTCTTGATCCATTAATCTCACTCAGTTCTGCCAAAAGGACAAGAAAATAATGTCGCATCCATGCATGGTAAAAAATAGAATATTTTCAAGGGCTACTTTTAAAGGTTCTATTCAATAGTTTGATGTCGCAGTAGAAGTAGTTGAATTGTTTATAAAGTTGACTTTAATAGAATGTGAGAAAAACATCGCTGCGAGTCTTCAGAAAAAAAAAATATCATTGCTGGCAAGTGGTAAATTAAAATTCATGTTTAACAAGAATCATCATAATTCTATTCATACTGGTGAATGAAAAGAAAATAGACATTCCAATGTCAATTTAATGACTGGTTGTCTGTAGGGTTAGGGATATAAATCATTGATAACATTATATTTAGAGAAGCAATTTCAAAGAAGTTTCATATGAACCTTCGTTGTCACCCAATAAGATTTCACTTTCCTTCATCATTTGGACTATTTTTTATCATGTTGTTTTCACAGTTACAAGTCATTTTTTCATAATTCCAAAGGTTCTTTTTTCCAAAGGTTTTTATTTATGAAGGTTCCTCACTTCGGAATAACCAACCTTGGGAGAAATGCATCAAATGTTCAGAATTATGAACCCTACATGTATTTCATGGTTAGCAATTATGAACCCCCTGCTACGGGAAATTTGTGTTTCGGAATTAAGAACCTTTGGAAAAAAGTGTACGCCTTTTTCACATGTTCTATAGTACCTTCAAGCTAAGAGATTTTGCCATGCTATAATAACGTTACATATCACCCCCATGGATAAAAATTGTTTTTACGTGGGATTTTTTTTTTCATTTACAGTGGTTCATTTTAGCGTTTGAGTACCCCTCCCCCTCACAGCCTTCCATTATCTTTTGGACCGTCAACTCCCAATCATGAGATTTGATGCCTAATAATGAGATCCTCTATGCTAAAACTTTTATTGAAATTTCTTTGAAAAAAAAATCTCCTTCTCTAGGGATTTACTAGCCTTCGATGAAATGTTTAGGCACCAAAATAAAACACTGTTACTTTTACGATTTATAGCCTCCTTCTTGATAAAACACGATAAAAACTACTTCCGAAAAATCAACTGAAGGCAATTTCAATAGCCCCGTCTATCACCTTTAGAAATGTACGAACATTACAATGGCGTAATACGTAATCCGAAACTGATTACTATGGGCAGTACAACAGGCCTTTGAAATTGCCCGAGTTTATATTTCGAAAGTAGTTTTTATTGTGTATAACAAAGTATCAAGATTTCTAAGAAATAATCTTCTTTTTAGAGTAATCAGCATTCACTTTCATTCCAGTACTAGATCATTTAGATACGTAAGTGATATTTTCATGATTTTGTGGAATCCTCTTGGATGATCATTTATTGAAATTCATTGCAGACTCTACAGGGTTGGTATTCTGAGAATTATTCCATCTTGATTTAGTAAAAAGATTTTATTTGGAATAACAAATAATAAATTGCAACATTTCAGTGGTGTTTGCACAGATATCTTCAACATACGCAGCCACTTTTGCGCAGTCATTAACCCGATGATGCTCATTGTGTGTACAGTTTGTTATGACAAATAACATAATTTTTACTAAAATCAAGATAAAATACATCTCAGAATACCACCCCAGGCCAAGACACTAAAAATCTTTCTCCTTTGCCATCATGAGTTTGTTTATTGAAGCACGAAATACTTTTTGGAATATATGAATTCAAACTCTTAAAATAACAAAAGAAGCAAGAGAGAGAGAGAGAGAGAAAGAGAGAGAGAGAGAGATAGAGAAAGAGAGAGAGAGAGAGAGAAGGGACAAAGAGGGAGAAAAGGGAGCCTTGAATATTGATATACTGATTTGAAACTGAAAATAAATCAGTGAGAAACAGCAGGTCTCTATCCAAAGCACGATAATTACAAATATTTACCCCAATAAATTTTGACAATTGCTTTCTTAAATCATAATTTGACACTGCATGCTCATTTAACCTAAGCCATAAAATGTAAGACGATTCCACACCTGACGACTTCCGGAGTTTTTTACTAAATGGCAAATAAAAATGATTCCACTTTTCTCATCCCATTCCACTTCCTTTTTTGTCTGCCTCCTTATTTTTAAAAACATATATTTTTGTTCGGACCTGATGAAAATCTACACAATAAAACAAAATCATATATGGAGCACTTTTAACTTATTTTGAGACTTGGTAGTGAATGGACAGGACAATTGAGTTACAAATTGACCCCATAGCATCTGTTTGTGTGGACAAATATCAAATCGTTATGCAAGCATGCCACAGAGGAAATATCGGGTAACTCGCATCTAAGGTTTTGATTGCTCTACACATGTTATACCATTTACTATATTTCAAACATGACATCTTTTTATCAACTAATAAAATGATGAAAATGAATGGTAAGTTTAGCAAAATGAAGCTTATGTCATTCTGGCAGCTGCATTGAAAATATCAAACAACATGGAACTCCCTCCTTCCCATTAAGAAACATGGAGACATGAAAGTAGGAATCAATTTTACTTGGCCTAATCTTAGATAAATTGTACACAGAAATTTGTGCCATCAATGTTATACCTCAAAGGATGAGGAAAAACAAAGGGATAACAGAAAGGAAAATACCAGAGAGAGAGAGAGAGAGAGATAGAGCGCATGAGAGGGAGGGAGAGAGAAGTGGAGGGGCGGGGGGAGATAAAGACAAAAATAGAGTGGAAGAGAAAATGGTAGGCGTAAGATAGCTATGGGAAAGAAAGAAAGGCATACAGAGAATGAGATAGGGAGAGGGAGAGAGAGGCGGGGGCGTGAGATTAAGACAAAACTAGAGTGGAAGAGAAAATGGTAGGAATAAGATAGCTATGGGAAAGAAAGAAAGGCATACAGAGAATGAGATAGGGAGAGGGAGAGAGAGGCGGGGGCGTGAGATTAAGACAAAACTAGAGTGGAAGAGAAAATGGTAGGAATAAGATAGCTATGGGAGAGAAAGAAAGTCATACAGAGAATGAGGGAGGGAGAGAGAGAGGCGGGGGCGTGAGATTAAGACAAAAATAGAGTGGAAGAGAAAATGGTAGGAGTAAGATAGCTATGGGAGAGAAAGAAAAGCATACAGAGAATGGGAGAGGGAGATATAGATGGAGATAGAGAGAGAGAGAGTGGGAGAGAAATGAATCCATCAAAGTGGTCACAGAGCAATAAAAAGCAAAATCTTCTCTAAATAGTATTAATCTTATAGCTGTCAGGAGCCAGTGTTATGTTAGTCTTTGACCACTAAATTAATTTGTGCCATAAATATGTGTTCCCTAAGTAATTTGACAGATACATCTCCTTAAAGCTCTGACAATGCGTACCAATATATCATATAGAGTTCTAGAGATATCTTCAGGTTTACAGCCAAAAGAGGGTACATATTCATTACAACTTGCATTTATACCCTATACAAGCAAGATTGCAAATTTGAGATGCATGTTGTCAAGATAGTTCCTCTTAATGATTGTGTATGTGCATATGTGTCTCTCACTTAATCCTACCACCCTTCCTCCTATTTATGACATCATCAAAGCCTTCCTTTGGTATGGAAAGAGGGTCTGCATCGCCCCCTCCTCTCAATTAATCCAGAGAACGCAAGTCACGACAGAGTCACGTCCCCCGACCAATTTCAATCAAGCAAAGTTCTTCTATGATGTCTTTACTAAAGCCGCGACGTCATGGCCCGTCACCTTGTAGTCCCACATGCATTCAAATGGTGCTGGCGCTGCGTACTCTTTATTCAGTAATCAATTGGCCCATTATAAAGTATCATTAAGCTAGCCAATGATACATTACAAATGGGTCTAAGGTATTTGTACTCTGTCTGCACTTTTCCTCCTTACATTTCTCATTTACTGGATGCCCCCCTACCCCCCTCCCCCCCCCCACCCCCACCAAGTGATTCTAATTACAACAATTTTTATCAAAGCAAGCGCTTCATATATCCTTGAAAGTAATTGAATTGACTTCTGCATATTTAACAAGGCTTGGGAATGGGAAGGTGTCATGAAAATAAATAGAGTAACCGATGCAAGATATATCAATGGTCTGACAAAGTAATGAGTATGAAGCTTATTACAGAATATTAGCCTATAAAACATTTCTCTTGGGTTGACAGTACTCTGCAGTTTTCGAGTTATAAGGATTAAAAAAGTTTATCAAAGTGTTAGACAGAGAGATATGAACAAAACAAGTTTAATGCAAAACTAAAAACCAACTAGAAATTTAATTCGTCATGAGGACGAATTAGGTGCTCTGTCTTTCAATTTGTATGATCAGTATTGTAATCAGGATGATCATAATAATGGGGAAATGCTAAACTGAAGATAGGAAGTCAAGAATGCCATGAATGGAGATGCTTCTTGAGGACAGGAATGTAGAAAAATGTGTGAAACGGTCATTGTAAGATGTGATAATATTTGTGCAAGATAACAATCATGATAATGTTGACAATGATAAGATGCTCATAACAATGACGATAATGATGATCATGACAACATTTAGAACTGCAATCGTTCGTATCAGAACGATGTGCATGCAATGTCGTCCGTATCTTCTATTTTGTTGAGAAGTTGACAGGTGAAATATAAAGATACGCATGGTAAACCATGATATAAGATAAGATGGGAGAAAATAATGCATACTGTGAAATTAGGAGATGATAGAATCATGAAAATAATTACGAAATAAAAAACAAAAGACAAAGAATGATCATGATAATGGTGATGACATGTCGTCTTTAATTGAAAATTTCACTGTGATGACGTCATCAAAATGAAAAATGGTGGTGACTGATCTTGTAGAGAATTGTCTCAGCTATAACATATCAAAATTTGGAAGAAAAGCGACCACCTATTACTGAAATATTATCGAATGAATTAAAAAAGATGACATCATTTTTTTCAAAATCATATTTTGAGTTCATATGCAAATATGATGACGTCAGAACATGCGATCGGCAAAAATTCTGCATGAATTCTAATCTACAACTCACCGGCTTTCAGAATATGTAAAGAAATTTGGGGGTATCCTGGCATTCTGAGGAGCTATGGCGAAGTCTAGATAGGCATGTTTTTAACACTTTTTACATTAGAATGGCCATTGGCACGCGCACGAACTTGAAAGTTTGATGCGCGCGTGTGGCATTATGGAAGGTCGAGAATGACTGTAAATAGTTGGAAATTGTCAAGAATAGTGTCAGGAAGACAAACCATGCGAAAAACAGCGTTTTTACCTTCTGTACGCGCTGTACGCGCTGCGCGTGCCCATAACGCGCGCGCGGACGCTCACGGACAGAAAATTTTGAAATGCTTAAAATATCCTGAACCGTACTCTAATTTGATTAAAAAGTGATTTTGACGCGCGCGTACGTGCGCGTCATGATGCGCACGCGGATTTTAATGACATTTTATGTTGACCCTTGACGTGAAGTTGATGTATGTCAAATATGGTTCATTTTTGATGACTCGTTATGAAGATGTGATTGATAATGTGATTTCACAAAATGGCGCCTGGATGACGTCACGATGACCTTGAATAAGATACCCGAGCTTGACCTTATATGACCTGATGACTGACGGAAATGTCATGGAAATTGACTGTAAAGTTTTTGAGATTTCGTGGAAACAAGAAAGTGGGAGAAAAATAAAAATAAATAATAATAATAATAAAGAAAGAAAATTCTGACGAAATTAAGAGGTGGTCTGTCGACAACGACAGACCACCTAATAAATAAATAATAATAATAATAATGAAGAAAATTCTGACGAAATTAAGAGGTGGTCTGTCGACTACGACAGACCACCTAATAAAAAATGACACTGTCAAACAATGATGTTTATGATAGCCTTCTATCAGCAATGCAACATAGTACTGAATTGCCCTAATGGAGATTTTTCTTTGGAAATGTTGTGAAAGTATTGTTAGTGTGTAGGAAAACGTTTCAAACTATACAGTAATTTAGTCATAAAATTCAAAGATGTATATACATATACTTTGTATGACTTTTGCCGTAAAATGACTTATCTTTTCAGGGTGAGATCATGTGATACCAGAAAAATCCACCACACTGCAAGCTAAGAATTCTTATCAAAATAAGAAAAATCCAAATCCAAGACATTTGAAAATGGGAGTTATTTGGAGTTTTGGCAGTGCACCAGAAAAAAATCAACAGCTCTACGATTGTTGTCATTTTTCACGTTTCAATTCATCCTCCGTCATTCTTTGCCTGACTTGAGCTTGCATTCCAATCAACCGAGCCTACTTGAAGCTCTGTGTCTTTCTGTCGAAAGTACAAAAGATTATCCATGAACCGCTATTTGCTGACCGGGCCGTCATCAATATTCATTAACACACAACTAGAACATGGCCTGGGCTCGTGACTGTACACATGACACGATTCCATTTCCCTCAAATTGAATTTCTTCTGACAAATTGCTCAAGAGCCCGTCTAACGCAAGAGTTCTGCAGTCTGCGATGTCAGATTTTGGGCTTGAAATGAGGATTGGCCAGTGATTATCAAATCGTCTATCCCCCTTTTTGGGGGATCAACCCTGCCCCCCTCCTACAGACACAGACACACACAAGAATATTTTCTTATATTAGATTATTCATATGCATGTACATTATGCATTTATATACCGATGAAACTTTTAGCAACACTATGCCTCTAAAACCTACAATCTTCTCTCACTCTATATCTCTCTTATTTTTCATGTCTTTTTCTCTGTTTTGAGTAAAATACAATCAAAATATCTTTAAAATATCTTCATAGAGTCTTGAAACTTCTTCTGCTGGGCGTCTCATCATCAAATTTGTAATGATTTATATTTTTCTTTCTCTGATTATTTTACAAATCCCAGGATTTCGCAAACCCAAACAAAATGCAACATTAATTATTAATGGAAATGATTATTCTGTATTCTAGGTAGGGATTTCTGAAACCTTTTTATGGATCAACAAGTAATCTGGAGGAGGTGGGTTGAAGAAATTTATGGAAAAAATATAGGAAGACAGAAAGAGAGGGGGAGGGGGAATAAGTAAAGGAAAGAGATATTATGAGACAGAGATGAAAACGAGGGAAAGAGAAAGAGAGAGAGATAGATTAGCATGCTTCTGAGAAAATTACGATGAAGAGCAAAAGAGAGAAAGAGAAAGATACAGGGGGAGATCAACAGACAGGAAATAGTCTCACAAATATAAATTGACTTTATAATTTTTTTAAAAAGAGGGAAAGAGAAAGGGGAAGATATGACAAAGGAAGTAAACAGAGAGAAAAATTAATTAAGAAAATAAGAGAGATAGAGAGAGAGAATAGCAAGATAGTTGGAAACTGTATAGAAGAAAAGGAGACATACATGTGCAGCAGAAAGCCGCTTTGATGAAACCATAGAATTTTTCACCTGCCTGCAATAAGGTCGTTACAGAAATTGAAAATACATGGCTGTAACAACGTTACAGCCCTGAGCTGGGCAGCTACCAAGATTTGAAAATTGTGGATGAGTGGATGAATAATAGAAACAAAACAGCAAGGACTGAGTCAAACAAAGTGGTGGAAAAGAAAATGCATAAATTGATGTGATGAAAAATAGTGAGGCCTTTAGCAGGATTTGTATCTCATGCGGCATGGATTTTCTCGCAATGCATCTTTCTTCCTAGAACAAGATTCCTAAAACAGCGGCTTTCTCCTTTTAAGTACGACACCGCAATGCCCAGCCATGATAAATAAATTTCAAAGTTTACTGCCCTCACCCTATTTCATTTTCATGCAACATTCGTATTTCCTGATTAGATGGCTTTATAGTAAACCTTGTACGTCATTGGTGACCGGCATTTTTGCATTTTAGCAACCAACAAATCCACATTTCAATTTGAAGTACTTCATGAGTACGCCTATCGCTACATGAAACATGAACCATGAAGGCTAATTTTCATTTCAATTCCACTAAGTATTAACCTTCAAAATGTGGGGGTCATAAAAAGTGCAGTGTAATAAAAATGATTTCAAGAAAAATGTTATTCTAAGGCTTTAAACTCCAATCTCGTCATGCAATATGATTCTCAATTTCATCTCAAATGGTTTCCTCAAAAGGTTATTAAACCGATGTGCTGGGCAGCATACTTACTTCTATGTACTGCAATAATAGGTCATTTTAAGAATAATGTTCACAATAAGGTCATCCGCAATATATATTTAAGGACAAATTGTTAAAATGTGAAGTTGTCCATAAGTTAAAATTTAGTACTTTGCCCTAGGCCCAAGACCCGTTAATATTCAGCCTTAAGATATCAATAACATTTCATTAAATAATTCCATTATATTTCTTTACTTACAGTTCATTTATACTTTACAAAGTAATATTACACACACAAAAAAAAAAATCAGATTTGTACCTACATGTATACTCTTTCAATAATCACACACAGTCCTTTGACGGTAGGCTTTGTAGTGGGGTCAACATTATAGCACTCATTCTTTGTCAATACTGCTCTTAAAAGTACAAACGCAAATTATTTGTCATCATTTATCACCATAATCGTTCCTTCATGATTTTTTAAAGTATAGTCCATCAATATAAATTCCCTTAATGGCAAAATAAATCCTCCTCCACAAAATAGAGGCTTTGTGCATTTTCAGAGAAATTTTTAAACCATTTGAAATTTTCAATTGGAGAATGACTTCCATTAATGGATATTGAATTTCTCTGTACATGTTTAAAAAAAAAAAAAAAAAAAAAAAAAAAAAAAAACCCTACAAGATCTGTTGAATAAATGAATCATTGGTCTAATATTTCTTTATTGAATTGCAAAGAGATAAGCATAAGACAGAGGGTTGGTGTGAAATCTACAGTTGCAAGATACAGAATATCACAGATTTTTCAATTGTATATTTCCCAAGGTTTGGTGTGAAATTTACATTCCTGTTGCCACAGATGAAATCACATGAATTTTTAAAGGTGTATTTCACCAGGTGCAATTTGATTTGACCACTGACAAATCTGCGGTATCTGATCTGTGAAATTTACCCCTTGTTGCCACAGATACAATACCACACATTTGTGAAAGGTCCTGGCAGAAGCACTTGATAGCTTAGTGTAACACTGCAAAAGTGGGCAAGTGGCATTTACTTTAAAAAAAAGGGATGAAAAATAAAAAATGCAACTGTCAGGACAAGAAAAAGTTATTTTCTAACGCTTCTTTACAAATCAAATTTTATCAAAATTTTTTTCAATCAACTGCCTTTTCTTTTCATCTTGATGCAAACATTAGTCCACGACACCCAACTTGAAAAAAAATGAACCAATAATAATATTCAAGATGGACAAACTTTTTATTAGTAAAAATATATTAGTTAAAACCCGCTACAGCACTTGAAGGGTTAAAAGAAAATTAACTTGCAGTTTATTATCAACCCTACCTCTCAGACGACTAAACAATGTTACAAATGGTCTCACTCCTCCAAATCCCTCAATTGGCATCGTGTTGCCAAAGGTCTTTACCCCAGGCGGAAAAATACCACAAATTCATGAATTGCAAACAGACAGAAATATATCACTCATACATTTGGATGAGTTAGAAAAGCAATAACCACTCTCTAAGGCAATGATTGGAAAGGATAATATGATGGCTTCAATTTGGCAGACAAAATAGGAATCTTATTATTGGGTTAAAATAAAAAATATGAGGTCAATGAACGTTATTTTTAATATTAACAGGAAGTATAATATCTGACTTCTTTTTCTTTTAAGAGGGCAGTGGAGTTAATTGCACTGTTGAGTTTTATGAAGTCCATTATATTATCTTGTTTTTTTCTATTGTTTTCACTGCATTTTTCATCCATCAAGTTAGAAGTACAGATATTTATAAAATATAATATTGCATGGCCTTGAGTGGGAGACAAGGGTATATCGCACGAGCTGATGAGCATATTTCACAGGTCGGCACAACGAGTGAACTATTTTCAAAGCGAGTGCGATATACCCTTGTGTCCCACTAAAGAAAAGCCATTCAATATTATTATTATTAATTGTATGGAAGCCAGTTCCTCAATTTTAACCATTACATGTCCTTATGTTTTTGTATTGACTGCAACATAAACACAGGAAGAAACCATTATTATGTCCTTACCCAAGCATCTTGCAAGGGCTCCATACATTCACTGTCTTAACCTTTGCGTATCTAAATATGTATCCACTTTTTAAAATATCACGCGCACCCCAAACCATGTGATATGGAAAATATTTCACGGTCATACAGGTACTTTCACACAAAACCATGAGATATGGAAATATACTTCACAGTCATACAGGTACTTTCACACAAACCACGGGATATGGAAAAATTACTGCAGTTATCCAGGTACAGTCAAACCTGTCTATAGCGGCCACCGAAGGGAAACGGAAAAAGTGGCCGCTATAGACAGGTGGCCGCTATAGACAGGTCGGCGGCCATTTTTATTTTTTTGCACATACACTGTTACACGCAACAAAGTTAGTGTACATGCATCCATATATATCACTTAGGAAAACAAGCTATAGATCAACAGATTTGACGTATAACATGTCATATGATATATAAATGCTAAAATAATATGCTTTGTTGTCAATAAATGAGAAAAACAATAGATATACGAGCAATCTGTGTAAAATGAATTTTCCCTCAAATTACCACGTACGTACCACCCGCGATAGACTGCTGTTCTTGATTTTTATAGTCTAAAAACGATGTCTAATCATGCTTTTGCTTCCTGTCAAAAAATTACAATAATATCTTTGTAAACAAATCTTTCGGCATATTACTCCCAGTGTTAAAGATCGTATGCTCGATCTATAATGAAAAACACAAGTCAGAAAAAATTGGAACCAGCGGGATTCGAACCTGTCATCTACTGCTTGCCGGGCAGCGACTTAACCACCAGGCTGCCTGGCAAGCAGTAGATGACAGGTTCGAATCCAGCTGGTTCCAATTTTTTCTGACTTGTGTTTTTCATTATAGATCGAGCATACGATCTTTAACACTGGGAGTAATATGCCGAAAGATTTGTTTACAAATTAAAAATTCCTCCCCAGTCAAGCTTCTTCGTTTACTAATAATAAGTTTATCTTTTGAATAAAATCGTGCAATCAATTTTCATTCAATAAATATTTGCCTTTTGAATGGTTTAAAAGAAGTTTTAACTGTTTTTGAGAACAGGCGATAGAAGGTGCTCGCTTGCATTCGTCGAAAGTGCGAACGTCGACAATGGCCTGGATCGCCGGTGGATCATGGACGATCCGATTCCGAGTCGAGTTTTCACGCCGTTTTTCAGCAGGATAATCTCTCGTACATGAAATCGTTATTATTGATCTTTAAAAAAATAATACTTGGGTAGTATTTTATTATTTTCACTTTCTAAAAAAAAGCACTCCTTTATTATTTTTTTCAAAAGTTTTAACGCTTTAAATTCTTTTTTTTTATAAATCTTTTAAAAATAAAAAATTATATTGAAGTGTACGAGCCTGTGCTATTGCGCAATGGCGATCAATATCAATGCAATGCCGACCGCGATAGCTTAGCTTAGGAGAACAATACAACTAAAGTGCAGGGGATTGCAGCTGGATGGTGCGAAGATTACGTAAACGAACAATACTAGTGCTTAATTCTTACTAAAAAGACTTTTAATCTCTAATTAGTCGGCAATGTGGTGAAACTATTAGATCTTCATGGCCATTGTAGAATCTATTCACGACGTTTGGGTGAGAGTGTGACTGAGCTAGGACTCGGTAAACACATCGCGCCTATGGCAAAAACTACTTTTTTGTGCATGAAGCTACGGCTCGACTCGATATTAGTGGCCGCTATACGCGGTCAGATATTGTCCGAGGGATACATAATGGGTGGCCGCTGGCCGCGTTAGGCAGGTGACCGCTATATGCAGGGTCTACAACATAGTAATTTCCTGCGGGGGATTTTTTGGTGGCCGCTATAAGCAGGTGGCCGCTATAGACAGGTGGCCGCTAAGACAGGTTTGACTGTACATCTACTTCTGCACAAACCGTGAGATACGCCAATTTTTCAGGTCACCTAAACACTTCATAATATTGAATGGTCTTGAGTGGGATACAAAGATATATCGCACGAGCTATGAGCACATTTCACAAGTCGGCACGACGAGTGTAATATATTTCAAAGCGTGTGCGATATACCTTTGTGTCCCACGAAAGAAAAGCCATTCAAAATTATTATTATTACCTATATCATGTATATATACCTATCTTGTAGCAATTACAAACACTTCTTTTTGTCTGTCAGTCCCTTGATCTGATTTCAGGTTATTCATACAGGTATGTAATCTGGGCAGAGCAATTGTGATGTAAATTGTTACCGCGCTTATAGATTTTTTAAGCCTTACTGCGCGCATGCACTTTGATAAAAGCGCACTGACCAGGCAAAATACGGTGTATTGCATGGAAAATTTAGTACAGTAGCCTATGGGGAATTTGGTGCTGCACTGAATATGCCCCGATATTGAACGCGCAAATCAAGCGGACAAAAATAGTGCGTTTTTAATGCGCCACTAAAATGCCTTATATAGGTAATAATGTGTATTATTGGCCTGTAGAGTTTTCACCGTTTACAAAGAGGCAAAGAGGCAAAACATTGCCCCATCTTCACTATACTCTTCACTATGCTCTCGCATTTGTCTTAAATCAAGTGAATAATACGTAATATCAACTGTCGAATTAAATTACCCTGGCCACTCACAAACTTTCTTAGAAATAGTCCCCTATATTCCGCTTCAAAACTCTTCGATAATTTACCGGCAGACATTCGAGCAGAAAAAAACCTGACAATATTTTTAAGGAGTCTATCCCCATCTTAACAATACCCCCTTCCCCACCCCCCCTACACCCACACCCATCGCTGTTTGTTACATAATAATTTTAAATTCATAATTTCATTTTATATGATTTCATGTTATGTTTCTAGTTTTAATTTTCATATACCATTTCTCTTTATGTTTCTTTGTATTCACTTTATTCTTTTAATTCTCTTGTGATTTCTTTTGTAAATAATTGTTGATTTCTTTTGTACATAATTTTGTATTTATTTATTCTTTGTTATATATCGTTATGTTCACGGCCTTGCTGAAAAGCAGCTTTTAGCTGATAGCAGGTCTTTTACCATCATTAAAAAAATAAATACGAATACAAAATATAAATACAAAGAGTGTAGTAGATTAGAATATGCAAATTTAGGGTGTGATGCTCGTTTAAATAGGACATCCATTTAGCATCCCATCTGAGGGATTTTCAGTAGGGAGTGGGTCCATCTCAAGCCTTGATAGTCAAATATCTGCACAGCTATCCTTTAAAAAATATGCACTTTGCCTGTGTGAGTAATTTTCAACATTACGAGCGGTCACTATTTTTTTTCTCTGTGCAATCATCCTAATACCTCAGAGAATAAAGTACCCACTGGATTACTCTTATGTGGCAAATGATTCCAAGAAATGCTCTGAAACATGACAAAAATGTATTACAACATTTCATTCCCTCAGCAACTTAATCCTGCATTCAGCACCAAACCTTCCACTACCTGCATAGGCCGTAACTGCCATTGAAAATGCATGGCTGTAAGAACCTTATTACCAACAAAACGCAACTAGAAAGTCTACATATATATATATTTATCGCTTGTCATAATCAATTCTCCCTTCCCTCCTCCACGAACGACACAAACCATTCATTTTTAATCCAATTAATTACATTTGAGTGCTTCCCAACTTTTGGCCAGGTAAAAAGGCTTGTGCCAAGCATGAAGAGAAGAACAAGATCTTTCTTGTCGATTGATTCTCTTCCCTCGATATCAAGAAATGGTAAGCAAATGGAATAGTGAGAATTTATTGCGCACTGATCCAAACACAATTTGGTTCTAATGGCAAAATGCCGAGGCACTTGAAGCGATGATCGCCTGGAAGATTAAAATCTTAAATTGTGGCTTGATGTGCACTTTCAAACACAAGTCATATCAACGGGATAAAATTCAATATTGTGTCTCAATATTAAAGCCAAGTTGAATTATCACATTTATTCCGCATTTCCCCAGGCATGTTTTTCACCATTCATAAATAAGCCCTTTTTAAAAATGAATGTACACAAATATTCTTTTTTCAAATAAAAAAGGTACTTTTACACTCTCCAAATCAAACGCTGTCTGATTCATATAAAACGTAATTTATTCCATTTGGGTCATTCCATGGGGTTGGGGCAATTTTTGTAACAAACCAGAAGTGAGGAACTATATCTCCTATCAACTATAACAATGTTTGCTAAAACTGAGTTCAGCGTAAAAAGCATAGCCACTTATGTTGAGAAGTAGTCTAGCTTCATGGTGAATCAATACGACAGACAAAAATTGTATGTAATGGTATGTATGATGTCCGTGTAACGGTGGTAAAAAAAAACAGAAATGCATTAAAGCATAGCTTTGAAAGAGTACCTACTGAAACAGGAATGATTCTGGTTGGAAATATTCACTGCATAAAAATCTTCAACTGATGATTTCATCTTCCATGTGTAATAGAGAATTTCATCCAGCGTTTCATACACATTGTCATAGTTATTTGCCCCAAACTCATGGTATGACCCATTTACCCCATGTAATGACATGATATGCCATCAGCATGTAATTATCTATTTGTAATGGCAGATGAGCCAAAGAAAAATGTAAATATTGTAAAGGTCTTTAATATAGGTACAATATATACACAAACATTATTTCAAAAAGTTTATAATTTCCAATGAAAAATATTGCTTGTTTTCTACAATGTATCAATGGATCATAAATTTGATCATATTTATCATTCTGGAAAATCATAAAGGTTGTAACTGTCTTTATATCAAAACAAAAGCATAAACATGATAATATGACTTTTTGTACTGCAGATGTATACAGGATCTTGTCTAAAGCAATATATTTATGACCAGTCACCAGTGACCTTACTGCAACGTGATTAAAAACAGAGTATGGCCTCCCTACTACCATTCAATATTTCATGTCCAGCGCTTGCCATTGTAATAAAATTTGGATATTTACGTGGAAATTCAACTAGGGCATTATTAAACTTTCATGAAATAAAACTGTCTTTTATGTCATGCATGAGCAGGATAAAATCCACTCAACACAGAATTCTTTGAAGAAAATTAACAATTCAAAGGTTCTGGATAATTTCCTGGATAATTCATTAATCTTTATTCCTAAAAATCCTTCCTAAATGCAGGGGGCTACACTGAAATTTTCTTACCCTTAACCTAGATGTGCAAAATTTGTCACCTGAAGCACAATATACCGTATATTTCCTCTAATGTTTTGAGGAGAAATATTTCACAATTCAACATGATTTGCATAATTCAATAAAACATCAGTGTGGATTTATCAAAATTGTTTGGGTCAATACTTTTTTTCTAAATTTTCATGTTTAATTGTTGCTTGGAAATTCACATTCAATTAGTTTCACCACACCAGGAATACTGCTGTGTGCACAAGCTTTACAATTGTAAAGATTAGACATCTTCACACCATGTCATGATATTTTTTCAGACCAAACCTCTTTATATTATAATAAGTTTTCCAGTGATCTTCAGGTTCCAAGAGTACTTCTTACATGAAATTTCTGCAATATATTTGTTTATAAAGTAGTCAAGCAAGTAGATTTTGTAGCATGCTATTACATCTAGATGGAGCGCAAACTCAGCATCATTCATGCTCTCCCGCATATACATTTAATCATCTTCCAAGAAGGGTCTACGAGACTCAATTTATGACACTTTGCAGACATTTCACTGCCACTGACATGCATACATGCCACTAATCAACGTATACATGTCCAAAACTGATACTACCAGTCGCCAAAAACCCTCACAAATTCCACTTTCTATTCAAGAATCTTGTCTTTTGTCTGTATCTTTGAGGTCTTATGAAAATTGAAATGCTAGAACCTCCAAACAACAGGCAGATATATATCCAGCTGGGAGAGTTAGAAAGGCATTAACTCAGAGGCGGCGGAACGTCGGGCTCGGAAAATGGAAGTGGAGGGGCACCTGTTGTCCGCCAAACAAAAGGTGCACCCCCACTTTCATCGTCAGAGCCCAATGTTCCGCCGCCCTCTGCATTAACTCTGTGTAAAACATTATGAGTTAATGTCCTTCTGGCTCCCAGATAATGACATGCATTCTTCAAGAACTCTGACTGTTATCACTGTAGGTTTCCTGGTATCTAGGAGACGTTGCGTCTCTCATAAATAACTAATCCCGTACATGATGTTGGCAGGAATCATCGTCACAAAGCTGCCTCACCATTTCGTCTGTTTGGAGCCAAAAGGGTGTTAAAAGTCCCATTATTAATGCCCTTCTGGCTCAAAACAGATAATTTTAAAGGTTGATTGTGACTTGGAGGATTTTTTTCTCTCTTAAAGTTCAGTTGGTTTCTGATGATATAGAACTTTATTTTGAGAGAAAAAAAATGGCTAAAATAATATTTAAAAATTTGTATTCATTTCACAAACCGTGATAAAAAGCATTGCATAATCATAACATTTATATAAATCTGATGGTATAAAAAAATTAAAATGGCATAATATCATTTAAAAATGCATAGGAGAAAGAAATTCTTTTTTATTGTTTATCATGCATGTAAATGGGTTGTTTGGACTATTAAAAGAATTTGATGAAAATCACAAAACACAACTGTTATATAAATGGGCCAAGTCCACTTCATTGGTTTTCTCATTTCTTTGAGCATTATTAAGCTGTCATATATTTTTCTATCCATTGACCTTGACAAATATCATTCAATGGCAGTCTTGAAAATTTGGTGCCAATTTTGTTTAGTTCGTGAGCATTACATTTTTAGAAATCATGAACCAGCTTAATAGATTACCTCTGATACCTCTACTACAAAGATGATTCAATACAAGGCAGACATACACAGATAGATTTTGTCAAAGCACATTAAGAATTATGATATGCAAACACATCTTCACAAGAAAAAAAAAATTAGCATACCCCTAATTGGGTCCTATATAAGACTGTTTCCACATCTAACCAAGATCAAAAGACTTCATACGAAGTTGAGATTCACAAAGAAAAATTCTTTTTCAATAGAAAACACTTTCTACAAAATGTAAACAGACATATAAAAACAACTATATTATGCTCTCAATAAATAGGGAATGCACATTCCAAACTGTGTACTTCATAGAGTGCTTTCACATCTAATTCGGATCAATGTAAAGAATGGATTAGGAGAATGTCCTTGACACTCTAGCTAATGTCTATTAATCATCAATTCAATTATTCAGCTCAAAATTGATTATCCTTCCATCTCCCTAGGGGCTAACTGTATGCCCTTGACGAACAAATGCTTGTCAGGAGACGACATGATTGAAACCAAATATCAGGTAGAGATCACAGGATAAGGTATGGCACCAGAATTTGCATGGAATTGATGGAAATATGCCCTTTCATAAGATTCTGCTGCTTAAGTCCATTTTACTGAAATGGGAAACCAATTGCCCTTAGAGAAAATCTTAAAAGTTTCTCGAAGAATAAAACCATCTTCCATATGCTGAACACAACAGATCTATTTTTAAATACGTCACACACTGTCTTCTCAAAAATATTCTTATACTAAGAATATTTTTTTCATATTTTATATTTTGCTGCTGAAACACTTTCATTTGATAAAATCATTTTACCTTTTTTTTTCCTTCAAAGTACTACCTTTACAGTTGTTTGATAAAACATTCTCTTATAGATCTATTAATAGGCCCAATACAAATACAATGTATTCTCATTCTTGGCTTTAACTATTCCTATACCACCACAAGTCAAAATATTGAATGACCTTCCAAGAGTCAAATTTTGCTTTTGAATTCTTCGCTTCTGAAATTAGGCATAAGAGTCTTCCATGGGAATAAACTAAACAATGCATGTACTCCACCTGTTCCTGTTAAGATATAAAACAGATGGTAATAGTCAGGTTCACATGAAGGGAGATAAACTTTAAGTTTCACTTGCAGTTTCAAAAGTTTAAATTATCTTGTAGTTATCCTGTAGTTTCAGACCATATGAACAGACTCGTATTTTCAAAACTTTTATGGGGTGTTGCAAGAAAGCTGACCAATCAAAATCATTGTTGCAAGCGCATCTTCTTGAATGGGCAGACCCTGAACCATTCAGAATGGTTGTTCTTATTTGCTTTACAATTTGCAATTGATTGCAACTTTCTTGCAACACCCCATAAGTTTACTTGTAATTCTTGAACCACAAGCGAGCTTGTAGTCAACGCCAAAACCACAAGCAGCAGGGTCCTCTGTTGTAGTTATGGACTGTGTGGACAGAATAAAAAGAGAGGTCATCGAGAAAACAATGATCGCTTGACTTGTAATCTCAGAACGACGAGCGTTGTTTCGGGCTGTGTGAACCCTCATCGTTGTTAATGAGTCATTGTTTTGTTAACTTAAACTTTCGAAATCACATGCCCCGTATGAATGTAGCTAATTTCAGTAATAAAATTTAGCACAAAGTCTGATATTCAGGAGGGATTTGCTCACTTTCGCACCAACGGGTTAAAAAGATATGGGTGTTAAGAGTATATTCCATCTCCTTTACCCTTTAGATATGCCAAGCTGAAACAACTGCTACCTGTTTTTTGTCTACGGAAGAAAAGGGATCATCTGAGATGAACATCTAGTGCAATATATGATTTTCGGGAGGGATTTGCCAACCAGGGCACATAAAGGGTTAGCATGTTCTATAAATAAAGACTCTAAAATCAAGGCTCTAATTTCCTTCTTTAGCCCTTTAAAAGCCAGGCATGAAGTAAGTGGTAGGTTTAGCACTGACCATGCTATGCTAAGACATATTTTGCACAATTTCACTGTCAACATTTCGCACATAAATCCCTCACGTGTCCACCACTGCCCTTCAACTGAGCACATGAATGGAGCCTCATAAAAGTCTGTAAATGATATGACAATATTGGAACATCAGAACAAAGGGAGATATCACCAGGCTATCCAAAGGCACACAACCCCATTGCCCTTGACATGAACTGAGATTTATATAAGATGACAGAATATTTGTTTAGTGATAGAGAGTTGCAGATATCACAGTACCTTTGTGTTCTTCAGCTGTTTTATGCCTCATGCATTCTCAGAAATGCACTGCAGTGGAAAGATATTGCTTCTGAGTTCAAGAAGCCATCAGAGGCATTTGAATAACTGGATAGTGTTCACAGGAATAATCCTTTTTGTTCTTGTTAACCATATTATATTGTATCTATAAGCTCTAATTTCTTACACAATAGAGCAGGATTCTACTTTCATTCCTAAAAAAAAAAAAGTTAGGAAGCAGTGTTGAAAACTTGAAATTAGAATACATTTCCTGGAGCAATCTTTAATTGGTCAAATTATTACATCCCATGAATATAAATTGCATATAATGGTTGTTCTTTTTTACTTATATATATTTACACTGAACCTCAAAGCCTTATAATCCCTTTCCCCTGGCAAAAAACCACATACAGTAGATGTATGCATACAGTGAAAGGTTATTATCACACATTTGCTTTGATCTTAAACTAATCTTTAAAAACATAATTACAAAATTTGAAAGATCCATTCAAGGAGAATATTCTCTAAAACATGAAGATGAAGGTGTTTACAAACACACATGTAGTAAATGTAGCTTACAGCACATCAGCTTCATGCTTACAGCTTGTACTCTGTACATCCTTTATCTCATGCCAATATGCATTTGTTTTGACAGTTTTAGATTGCTGCAGGGCACAGTTTATTTTCGGATACCTCCTCAATTTCCCGATCTTGATTATACTATTTTCTTGAACAGTTACTCTGAAAGACATTTTGTTGGAAGCATTCTTTGCCATGTTCTAGGAGATCTTCAACAGATATTACAGTTGTACCTCCCAGTGAAAGTGACTTTTAAAAAAAATATCAAAGTAACAACTGAAAAGCACTTCAGGACAGACAATTATGGAACAATTTGGTATTGGTGTTAATCTCAATGGCAGTTAAGGGTTTAAAATATCAATACTGAAATGCTGTTAAGCATGCAGATGTCAGACAAATTCTCTTTGACCCTATATGTAGTTATTCCAGCACGAAGTGGAAGTCTCTAACACATGGAAGCATATCATACAAAAAACGCACACAGTAAATTTCTCCCCTTCCCTGACCCAAATCCTCTTTTTAGATTTAGTATAAAGAACATGCAAAAACATTTCTTAATGGATTACTGAAATTTTTTAAAAGTACATATCTGCTCTTATTTGCTTTCATGTATAGGATAAAATCACTTTAAAAACATGCAGTCATTGAATCATTAAATCACAATTCTAAATCATCATCTCATGATTTCAAATCCATGGTTTCTTCTCAAGGAAAAAGAGGCTGTAAACTATCAAAATACCTTGAAGAGGACAAAGTCGTCACTGTCAATACTTGTATCTCAATTCCTTTGAGTTGTCCAAACATTCAAACCGCTACCCAATTTTCCGCAAGTGACATTTTCTTTCACGCATGGATACGACAGCATCAGATCAACCTGGCTCAGGTGAATCGAGGAATCGATGCTACCTACCTCATTAATCTATTTACCCCCTGAAATTTTTTTTCCGGCGAGGGTTGGATGAAGCGAGAACACTGCCCTTGAACATTCGTGAGACAGGATAGACGAGTAGGTTCGTCACCCGGCCCATGATTACTCTATACATCCACCTGCACCAAATCAGATTGTGTTCTGGTAACTAGAGTGGGTCCAAAACAAAAACTTTGTTTTTCCTTTCTTCCAACATAAAGCCTTTCTTCCGCTAGTGGAAAGATCAGCTTGTTTGAGAGTTTCTTGATCGATATCTGAGGCTTTTGGGTTACTTGGAAGAAACAATACTCCACTTTACATAAGGCACATGATGTACTACAGAAAACTTTCTGATTCTTCTGAAACAATGTCAAGTTTTCCCCAATGGGAGCATCTTTTCTACAATATTAAAAACAAAGGGATTGGGGATTTGATCCTTCCCATCCTTCCCGAAACATAGGATATAAAACCTATGTAAAATTAATCTATTATTCGTATATGCTCTTTTTGGAATAGCTTTTGATAAAGTAAGATTTCCTAGTGGCAATTCTGTATTGTTTCTTCTTTTTGTAACAGAAACATGATAGCAAAGACTTTCAAGAAATCCACTCTTTATAGTCAATTTCAATAGCCTGGTGCATTGCCCATCGGAATGACTTATCTTTACATAATCTAGTGCTGTTACTCCCTATCTTATCAGGACTATACAATAAAATATTGAAATGGCCCTTGGGTGGATTCCTTGGAAGTCTTGGGGATCATGTCCGGGAATTCTTCAGGGGATGTCCATGTATCTTTTCACCTTTATCAATCGCTATCAGTCAAATTCTGACAAATATGGTGCCGACTCTACAGAAGCATTGGAAAACACATCAAAATCATATGAATTACTACTACTGATAAACCTGAGGAGATATTTATGGCATATTGCCATAAAATGCAACTGAAATATAACCATTGAAAAAGAGAAAATAAAATCTTCTTTCCACCTTTCCTAATAAAAATAAAATTGTGAATAGGCAAGCAAATTGGTTTCGTTGCCCAGTTACGGCCATATTTATGATAGAAGAGAATGGCGAAAGAGTGAATGAAATATAACACAGCGTCTTTACATGCTTGTCAATTTCCACAATCATTTTCCTTCATGTTACAATTGTAACTCTTTCTCTTCAACTCTTTCTTTTTATTATACAGTTGGGACCTACGATGACATTGTTATGATGTCACTAATCTATAAACAGATTTTACTGATACAATAGTTATTGGGAATATATGTAAATCTTTGGATGGTACGTTTTTTAGAAGAGGTTTACTCTGGGAGCTTAGCGAAACAAAATGGCACAAAAAGACACGTCCGGAACGCAAACAACAAAATAGTAGGTGATTAGTGGTAAATTAAAAGTTTTAATCTGACGTTTGTAATGTTAATTTTGTTAACATTAAGCCTCATCAGGGTAGTAGAGGCTTTTTTTTTTTGCCCTCTACGGCTGAATACAATAAAATGATGATTTTCAACGATATGCATTTTGCATTCCAGACGCGTTTTTTCTTCAAATATTATGTGCAGGATTGAGAGTGAGACTGATTTATCACAGATCATAAATATAAAATTGTAAGTATTCAGGAATCATTTTAAAGTTGATTGCCCCCCCCCCCCAAGCAATGTAATTTGTTGAACTTCCCTAGTTCAAAAGCCTCATACATCTACATATAATTTCAAACACCCCCTATAATCACAATATTATAATATCTGTTTATTTCAGAGATTTTTAAAATCTTTAATAACAGCTGCATGATGAATGAAAACCAATTTGTCATAATTCAATGCTATTAGCACATAAAAGGCAAGATGCTTTATGACTTAGTACTGCTGTAAGGTATTTCTTTTATTCTCAAACGGAGTAATCGGCAAATAAATGGTGACAAAAATCACTTTCACCTGACCATAATATAGATTACAGATTTCTTTTTATTGATTCTTGTAACTTCTGCAAAATCTGTACATTGAGGACATCAATTACAATGAATTTTAGAAGTTGTTTACAAGTGTATCTAAGATATGAGGGACACAATACATCTGACAATTTCCATTTCTGTGCACGGCCTTCAATTTCACGAATTATGGCAGCCATATTTTGATTGATATCTCAGCAAGCCAATCTCTGTATAAGCTACTAATTATAAGAGCTCAACTTTTGGATTCACAACATGTACAGGAGATGGGGAAAACCTATGCATACATTAAAATACCCAACCTTTCAAATGAATAATTACAGAGGAAATACAGGGGATATGTGAGGAATTTAGCTCAGGTTAAATTTCAGAAATAATAAAATATATTTAAAACATTGTGAAAATACTGTATCTCACTTTTACAATTGCAAATCGAAAAAAGCTTCTCTGAATGAAAAAAAAAGAGTATTTTCAGAGAATGGTCATCCATGAGGGTGGATGATAAGTACTTGAATAGCATGATGAACTTTCATTTAGCTGTACTATCATCAAAACAATAACTTTTAAAATCAGTATTGATACCTCAACATTTCTGATATTCAAATTGTAAGTGGAACATTTTAATATCTTTTGGATAACTGCCATCTCTATTCACCTGAACACATGCAGTGTAAATATTCTCTTTTAATGCAAAGGTCCATCCTTGTTGACTAATGAGAAAATGTGAAAATCTCCAGGATTTTATAAGCTCAAGACAAATCCAAAACTTGAAGTTTCAAGGTTTACACAAAATCTATATTTTTTAAATCTTAATCAGAGATACCAGGATTACAAGCTGATTTTACTAAATGAGCCCTAGAAGCCTGAAACAGAGAAGTGAAAACACTATAAATCGGGCAAATCTTTAAAAAATGACACCACTGTTAAATATTCAGCCCTTTACTGCAGAGCTATTTCACTTTACAGCACAAGAGATGCACCACACAGAAAATAGTTTTAAAAAATGAAAGACTATCTAGCAGAAAATGTAAATGGACATTCATTCCAAAGTCTGTCACCAGTTGGGAATTTCATCCCCATCCCTGTTCATAAACCTTTTACTTAAAGAAACACTATTTTACAGATATAAGTATATCATAAAACATGTCCCACGTCTAAAAAGAGTGCTAATAGCCTCTGAGGAGTAACTGAGAGCAAACGATTACAAAAAACAAGGCTCTACTCACCGATTTTGGTCAGACAGCTTTTCTAAATCAAGGAAACCCACACATCCACTTGGGGACGAGTTTGATGAATTGTAGGGAATGAACCTCAAAAGCTTCTGATATTCCTCTCCCTCTGAAATTTCACCAAACAAACAAAAAAAAATTGAAAAGGAGGAGACAAATAAAAACGACAAGCCCCGAGGGCAAGAGCAGGCTGTACCACGCGGATTATGATCCGTTGTCTTCGGCGGCAGAGTTATAATCACAAATCGTCCTCCGGTGTAGGGTTCCCTAGCATACCCGACAATGATCTTATTACAACCGTGCGGAGTGGAGTCCAAACGGCAGATTGAATTGAGTGAGGAGAATAAGCATTGCAGAGTGGGGAGAGATAGAGAGAGAGATTGAGACGCAGAGCACAGAGCGAGCACGTCCTACTCTGAAGAGCACCAACGACACAACTGTGCAACTGCCTCTGTAGAAATAAACATCCCTCCAGATTCGGTCGTCATGGAAACCGGACACGTAGCCAGAGCACAGGGTTGAAAGAGGGATGAGAGTTTATTTCCATCTCGGTCTCTTTTCTGGGAGGACAGTAACACAATTCGGCAAATATTTGTTGTAGATGAAATGTTGCGGTAGTTACTGGATGGCCGATGAGTATCAGGGTAGGGGACGGACTTTATCCGCAATGATTTACCCCTCCAGCTAGCTCAGGAGATTAACGTTTGCGGTATAATTTCCATCTTCGTCTCATAGCTGACTTGATAGAGGCTGATAAGGATCTCCCACTGTCTCACAAGTATAATTCTCATTAGCTACCAGCTTAGTGAAATGGCGCTATTATTGACCATCCTAATTATGCTCCTACTATCTTGATTGAAATAAGTACTACCGAAACTATCCTTCAGATTACACCTACTTCACCACAACACCTAAACAAATTATGCCTTTTTGGTTATAATCATAACTCTATGTGTCACAACATTTTAAACGTTTCCTCACCTGTATTATAGAATAATGAACATTCATATAACCAACATTAATGCATAATCATTTAAAATTGATACTTTAATTTTCTCCAAGTCATATTGAATAACTCTGAAACTATAACAATATTTTTGCATTTCATGACTGATGATTAAAAAAGAATTCCATATAATTATCATGCTAAATTAATGATGGTTCTGGAGAAAAGTTGTTAGTTTATTCGTTCTATGTTTCAATTTGAAATTTAAACTATACAATTTCTGAAATACAATATCTATTTAGCTTTTGATATACCAGTATTAAAAGCATATTCAATTATATTCCATACGTTAATAAAGTACCTAATCGGCAAACGATTGAGAAGAGAGACTGTAATATCCAGCATGAAACCATTTAAAGGGAAGGTTGAGTTCTGGGAAAGGTAAAAAAAATAATTTGTGAGCATTCTCATTCTTTTTAAGTTAATTTGGAAGATTATCATAGTAGAAATGTCCCCTGAAAAGGATTGCTCTTCAAATGTCCTCACATTCAAAATATAACAAGAAACAGCTGAAATGTTTGGGCCGAACATTTGTGTGTAGTCCCATATACACATTTCTGTGTGCAGTGCATGTTGCTCTCAGCAGGACTGAGTCGATTTCTCATCATTTTGGTGATTCCAAGACCTAGCTTACAGCATACACCAATTCTTATGTGCTATATAATCAACCTTTCACAATTGCTTTGAGAGAGTTTCTTTCACAATTCAATCTCATGACCAGAACTCAACTTTATCTTCAAACACAGATTATAAGTTAACCCTACAAAGCACACCTGAATATCTCACATATTATACACAAGCACAATGTCCCAACATCAATGGCACATTCTAGACGAGTTAATAACAAACTTAACCCCTAAATCCCAACATCTAGCTAGAAAACCAAGTCACACGGACCCCAACTTTGTGCTAGCTTTTTATGACGCTTATATACTTCAGGCATGTTCAAACCCTCCATTTTCAATTTGCTAGGCAGCTGCTTTTAAATTGGTGCCGGAAAAACCGGAACAAAGAAGGCATATTTGTGAAGAATCCAAAAAATCAATAGCACAGTTCATTTTGGAGCTGCCTGGGCCAGTTCCATCACTACCAACTCCAGAGAGACGACATCTGACGCATCTGGAATTATTAGGAATAGGATGTGCGAGAAGAAATTCATTGTTGTTATGAAATTCAGGTGAAAACATGTTTAATCGACGTATCTCATCATAGAGCTACGGTGAAAGAGATCTACCTCCAATGTATACCCCAAAGTGCTAAAACGCACATTTAAATACCCGCAGTAGACGTTTGTGAGGAGAAAAAGCTCATTGACCTGTGGTTGGAAAGTGACGCATACTTAAAAGAGCACTGATTGAAAAATATACCCTAGAGTTCAAACTAACAAGTACATGAGGCAAAAAATAAAAAATAAACAGCAAAAATAACAATTACCATTCAGATGAATATCTCTGCAAATTGTCCTAATAAATCTCACGTTTACTGAATTTTGATAATTTGGCCCCTGGATGATTAAAATTTGCATTGTTTTCTTTATGTGACAAAGCTGACAAGTTCAGACTCAACTCTCAGATTCAGAACCATAAAAAAGGAAACAGTAATGCAGGCTCCACAAACTATGAAATAATATCAAGTGGAAGGGGAAACTTCTCTTTACAATTGGATTCAAGAATATCAGATCTCTCTGAGATATCGAAAAATGGATGTAATTTCTTACTTGGAGGTGCTTAAAACGTTTTTTTATTTTTCATCTTTCAATATTGACATTTACATTTCTCTCCTCTTGACATTTTTGTATGAGGTTTGAAGGAAAAGTTTCTTCTTTCTTTAAAACACTAGTGAACTGCTGTGGCAAGAAGAAATGAAATTTTCTACTCTTCCAGTATTATTATTTTGTATAAAAGAAAAACAGCAATTTTTTTCCCTAACATTTGGCTTTTATAGTGAACATTGTGAAAAATATTAATGATGAAGCATGGCTAGACAATGGATATCATTAGATTGAAATATGCATGCATGTATTTTTCTTGACCAACAAATTCATTTCTGTAATATTCTTCAGCCAACCCTGTCCAAAACACTCTCAAGAAATCAACTCCATGGCATACATTATTGTGTCCCCTACAGAAATTTTACTGGGACTATATAAGACATCATTGTAATGTTCACACCCGAACAGACAATAGTATTGTTCGCAATTCTGCGATATGTCATTACACAAGTCCTATCATTTCATAATGCCTTGTTCAATTGACCATTTCTATCACTCAGTCAGGAGAATTTAATGAGTCTTCATGGAAATTAAATCTTGCAAGGACGGATTAGTAATTGGATATTCAAAAATACATATTTGTAACCAACGGTGTGTCCTTAAAGCACAGCCTTTTATTAAGCCACAAAAGCTATGTCAGATTTCTTTGATATAACTAAATGAATAGTGAGATCCTTGCAATTGTATATAGGACTGCAAATTTTAGTTTTCCTTTGAAAGTGATAGGCAAAGAATAGGTAAGAACACATCTAAACATCCTTTGCCTATTACGGTTATGCCAGGGCCATCTAGAGTCAGGTGTCCTGCAGAAAGGCACAAACAAATACACAGACAGAGCATATGCATTAAAAGAAACATGCATTATAAAGTTTTGACTGTTCTTGACAGTTATTTCCCTGGTTATATATTACTTTTCTATATAATCCTGTCATGACACACCTTAACCCATAGCCTACTGGAACAGGATGGATCCTTTATTAGGCCTTTGGGAATGGCACTATTCAGTAGTCAACGGATGAATAAAGGACAATATTTGATGAAAATTTGTATTCGCGTCCTTCTGCTGGGCACACAGCAATGAGGCTCTTGAACATTATTCATGATAAGAGCACATTCGAGTGGGCCATTACAGGATTCCACTGACAGATTTATTAGTGTACAAGCCCAGACTAAACACTATAGACTTCATGACTAGATATCTTCAATGGAAGAGAAAGAAAATGTGATACTTTACGCTGATCCTCCACTGATAAACGAGCCTGCACATAACTGGATTCTATCCCAATGAAAATACACATTATCTTTTTTTTAAACACATTACTTTGCAAAACCAGCATTGATGATAAGTCTGTAAATAATTGGGCTCTAACACACTGGAAACAGATATTAGATTCAAAACAATAATTTCTAAAAAAAAACCCATAAGCACTACCGGAAGTCTCCAAGCAAATGTATCTGCCATTCAGACAAGTCAATTGAACAAATTCAGCAATTTGCTTGCCGAAATTGGGTAAGCGGAACAAACATTAAGATTAATGAAAAAGGGCATGGATTCTGAATGCAATGCACCGCAAAATTTTGTCAGGAACATTGGAATTGGTCTTAAAAACCTTCTCAACAACCTTTTGCATGATATGTCACATCAAAAGATGGTCAGAAGGCATTTCCTTCAGCTACAGATAAACCAATTTCTGAGTTTGCACAGAAATTTTTTGCTAAAAACAGGCAAGTATTCAATATAAAAAAGTGCTGAACTGGTAAAGTCAATAAAAGCATATGGTTGGATCTACGAACACTGCACGGCGAACATGGTTGTGTGCGGTAAAACTACAAAATACTGTAAATGTGGAATATTTTGCGGTGCGGAAATTTTTGTGCATTTCGCGCAGCATGAAAATTGTACGAAAATAAAAACACGCAAATATTTTTGTTATGTATTCTTTGGCCCATGAGCCTAGCACATCGGCGAAATTAAAAACGTGAAATTCACCTTACTCAGCCGAGCGCGAAAAATTAATCGCTTGAAAATTTCCACTTTTACAGTAATGGTCTACATGGAGTTACATTAATCATCCACTGATTATCCTCAATGACTTTTTTTCTTTTTTGCTGTTCTTTCTCCACCAAGAATATAATCATACTTTTTTCATTTTTCATTTCACTTATTTCCACAATAACAGCAAATCAATTTACAAAGACTCTCACTTTACAAAATCATTATGGGCATAGAAAAACCAACAATTGAGAATTATACAAAATCTGGCACATAAATTCGGTTTAAAAAAGATACTTACGTTTTTAAGTGGTAAGTAAATAAATGCTTGTAATTCAGGTTCCATAAATATCAGAGTACCATTAATAAAACCATGAAGCTACAAAACCAAGGCATATTCCATGTGTGCTACCAATCTACAAAATGTCAACCTGCAACTTTATATTCTATTCCCCTTGAAAATCATGATATTCCTCTCTTCATTCCTGCTAAAGATACTACAACCATCATTAAATGTGACATGTTACTTGGCTTGATAAGTTATTAGGCTTGAAAAATATCAATCTTGCTTTTTATCCTGCATGACCTTTGATGAAAAGTAGAAGTAATATGAGCTGCTGTCCATTTGAGGTAAGCAGATTTAGAAAATAGCCATTTACAAAATCTATCCTTGGTAAAGTAAATCCAAGGTCTTTTTTATCCACAGGATAGACAGCATTAATCTGTTTGGAGCCAGAAGGGCGTTAACTATGTGTTAAAGTATATGAGTTAACGCCCTTCTGGCTCTAAACAGACAATATCCAGAACGAGAGAAGGTCAAATAACATACAGATAAACGTAAGAGCATATTACGATTGACAGTTCTAATGGCACTCTATCATTTGCATGCAGAATGCCAAGTACAACAAGTAGTATTTTTTCGAAAGTCCAGAAAATTATGGTACATTTGTCTGTTGAGAGTCAGAAGGACGTTAACTCTGTGTTAAAGCATATGAGTTAATGCCCTTTTAGTTCTCAGCAGACAAGATATAAAATGATATCAATTTTCTCAACTCCATCCCACATTGAAATGATCGATTGATAATTAGGCTACAATAGTATCATCCTTTGAGAGTCAGAAGGGCATAATACATCAGTTGCATCACCAAACCTACTCCACATCAACTCCAGACTGACTGATTCATTCCTGGCCATTGGCGGTAATGTAATTTTAAAAATTCGGTCTGTTGCTGATTTAGGGTCCATCTCGTTTGTGTGACTGAGGTATTCGCTGTGTGTGATTACAGGATACGAGTTAAAGCCCTTCTAGCTCTCAAAAGACAACATCTCTCATGTTTCTCAACTCCGTCCTCCATTGAAATGCTAATTTTAAATTTGATTCATCGTTGAGAGTTCTGTAGGCTTTTGTTTCCACCAATAATGTGAAGTTTTGAATGTACTAAGGTTTTTTTCTATACTCAATCTCTGAATTCTTTGTATTATTCTGCGCTTTGAAAACAAGCATTCAAAGTGAGGAAATGTATAGGATCTTTAAACTGAAAGGCAAACAAACTTGGGACAAAATGTATCACACATATCCTAGAGCCAGGCCTTCTTTAATCCACCTTGAATCGGACAAAAGACATTACAGTCTTGCACATAATAAAGACAGTGCTATCAATCACTATGATGATAATTCAGAAGTCAGTAGAGAGCAATGTTGAAGTTCAGAGAAGCCTGTAGGCCAAGCTTAACATGTAGGGCAGTGACCCTTGCCGCATCCTGTATCTTGCTGCACGGTACGATGATTGATGATTTCACCGTCGCACCGTCAACTACAGGGACGATAGACGTCGGGCGGGGCCTATCTCTTGGCCGGAAGTCTGCGCATCATGCCCCATTAAGCAGAACATGTAGAGGATTAATCAAGCTATTGTAACAGTCCTCATCATCTTGTCTTTAATCAATCATTGATGAGGGCATAGCATGGTGATGAGTATCTCTTACCTAAAGGGTAGCCACAAACTTTCCATAATGTGGGATCTGACTGCAGCACAATAAAAAGCATGACATACATGTTCCTTTACGGGTTTTATTAGTCATTCAAATGAGTAGGAAAGGTTGACAAATCAATGAAAGCATCCATGAGATAAGAAGAATAAAGAAAGAAATAGATAGTAGCCTAAACAAAATACCACAAGAGCATCTTGTTTTTCAGAAGCTGACAAAAAGCATTTACAAATTAAAAGGGCAACTGTAAATCAAAAGCGCAACTGTGATTTAAAGTGTTAATCAATCCACTTATCTAAGAGCATGCCTTTAAAATTCACATCAGTGCTTTCATCCCCCATTGTGTGTATAAATGCTTATCTTATCAGGAAACATGATAATAACTTTCAGTAAAGAAACCATAGCCTTGTCCGACTTTCAACAGTATGCATGTTAACATCATAACTTTTAATGAAACATTTTCATCCTCCACCTACCATTCCAATGTATCATACTTTAATCTTCTCTGTATCTCTCCCATCAACAAGCTAGCTGACAAAGTAATATATTTTCCTAGAACAATTTAGCTTACCTTAGGAAGATATAAGATTATTCTATCTCTAGCTGGACACTGCCCCCTGCTCCTATCCGTGCTACAATGTATCCGGCATCTCCATAATCACTCCACCTATGATTTATAAGATCCCCATACAGCACCAGGAATCGCAGACTAATTATCTCAGCGAGTAAATTTCCTCAATAATTGGGTCATTAGCCATTAATACCGGGCTCCATCGAGCTGCTTTTCAATCAAAACATGATCGCAACCAAAGCTGTATTCAATAATTCGCAAATTGGCAGCTTCGGGGAGAAGCAATTTGGAGTTCATAACTCACTTACCAAAATGCATTTTTACAACCATGAAATCATTCCGGGAATAATTGGGGGTGATGTAGTTTTTTGGAAGGGGGGTTAATTGCATTGCTCGTAGCAAATGTAGGAAAGAACGGGTTTCATCTTCTGGGGCAAGATGCATGCATTTTCCTCATCAATTCATGCATTTCCACATTTGACATCCATACTTAACCTTTCCAAGGAATATCATTTCTGGAAGCACAAATCCACTCCATAGCATACTAAAGGCTTTGCTCTTAATATCAAGCCAGATTGAAATTGCAATGCAATTACCTGCTCTACCACATCTAATCATTAATCTAGATTTTTGCAGTGGAAGATTTGGGGAGATGAACATAAGATACTAAATATCCATCTCTTTGCAAACTAATCAATCAACAGTGCTGAAGAAAAAAAAAGCCCACTACAGGGAAAATTTTAAATTTACTTCAATCTTCAATTATTCATACACATGTACATGTACCATTATATTACAAATACTTGTTCCAAATCCAGAATGTCTTCAAGTTTTGAAAAATCATACATTCACTTTTGAACAAAAGAAACTTACCAACAGGATTCATACAGGTAAGAACGTGATTATAAATGTTTGTTTTTTTATTCTTCTCATAATAAAATATGCTTTCTTTTATATTATCTGTAATCCACGCATAATTTCATATAGATTTATGATCACTGCAAATGAAAGCGTTAATAAGCAACCTAAAACCAATTTGAAGTTACAGGAAGAAGAACAAGCTCGTATTTGTCCAAAGAAAGTTACTGCTGATGGCATTAAAAAGGTTAAAGGCAATATCAACATTGCAAAGAAAACTTGAAAACATGAAGTGGAAGGACCGTCATTGATACCGGACCTGCAAACTCCTGGACAAAAGTAAAACTAAAAACAAAAATGATAAAAAGAACTACAGAAACCCGCACGTAGATGGCGTCAATATTCGGTACGGAATCGTACGCCAAAAATCCGAAACAACAACAACAACAAAGGAAAACAATCCAAGTGAGAAATAACATGCATCTTATCAAGAGAAACGTGATTAAAAAATACCCAATGCAATCATAGCTTGAGAAATGGAATACTTTGGGCCAAACTAGACAATTACTGCATCACATGAATTTCTCGTCTTTGAATTAATTCTGTCATTCGCAATTTCAATTATATCTTCGAAAGCTGACAAGTTTAGAAATGTTAAGGGGGCCATGCATTTCACGGTGACAATTTGATACAACTCTTGAAACGTGCGTCACATCTAGAGGCAATCGGAGAAGCTAGATACATCAATAGAAGTCCTTTAAAATGGAACAAAGTATCTTCGACGACTTGGAATATCATTTGCTACTGCAAGACCTCCAGGGTAAAGGGGAGTTCAGTTTACACGAAGGAGGGGAAAGTCTACACCTCAAGTTCAGTATGAGTTCTTGTTTTTTCACTTTATTGCATTAGCAAAACCAACATGCTCCTCTTGCCATGTTGGTCTACAGGGGCCGTTCAGATTAGGTGACAGTTTTCAGCGAGTGTCCTATTTCAGACAGACAAGGATAAATGATTTTTGGGTTTTTTTTTTTTAATGTGGCAATAATGCTCTGAACAAATTTTGACTAACCACTGTGCATGATAACTAATTCTAAAGAGACCGCCTACCTTCCATGTTGCATATACTTCTGGAAAGGTGCAGATTGCAGAGCGTGATGATCTTAGGTACGCCCAGAGTGTATTAAACAGGCATCATAAATATCCATGTGTGCTATACATTAGACAAAAATCATCATTACAATCATTATATTTGCAGTTCCTTCATTTTCTGAAAAAGTATCCAACGAAGTATAATCTGAACATTTATTGTGAAGGTGTTAGCATAAATTAAATGATAATAACAGCACAATAACCATTACAATTTTCAAACAATGTAGGATCAACCTATGAAATAAAAAAAATCAAATTTTGCAAAAAAATGTCCAATCATAAACAATTTTTTCTAATAAGTTCATATCTTCATGAGAGAGACAAAGAATCATTAGGTTCTACTACCCATCATGGTTGCATATTGAGATTGGTTTAAGATTACGAACCAATGCCTTGTTAATTTGATAATTTGTAGTATGTGTATGCTGGACAAAGTGTACTTGGACTGTTGGCAACTTTTGGGGAAGTGAATATCACTGTGTTTTCTGACAATACCCCAAGTTTTCTTGTACATGTATATATGAAACATAATCTACATAATCCTCTCTGTAGAATTTATCATGTCAAACTAATACATGTACCTAGTAAAGCTCACCGCACGCTATACGACCCCACTGCGATTCGATTTTTGAAGCAATCGCAATGGTATTAGATATGGAAATTCATGCAAGTACAATCTTCCTGATTGTGGTTCTGAATAATGATATGAATATGAGGGTCCATGACATTTGCTCCTGTGATCATTGCTCCAGTCTAACTTTGCCATGTTAATCCTAAACCTAAACCTAACCATAATCCCAATCCTAACCCTATTCCTAATCTTCACATTGTCCTGAACAAAAAAACCAAACCATGACCTTGACCTTAACTTTTGACCTTTCAAGATATGGATGGTGGAGCAGATGTCACAGGAGCAAATGTTGTGTCACCGAATATGAGAAATAAAAAATATAGTGCATTAAAAGCCTTCTAATTGGAGTAAAGGCCAAATAAGCTTCAAATCGTACACAATCGCAATGGTCTGACGTCATCAAGATTCGGAGCCGATTTGCCTTCTCCTCCTCCAAGGAGTCTACTGCAATACCTTGAAATTTCGATCTTATTCTTCATACGACATTTAAGAACGTTAATCATTAAGATTTTTCATGTTTCAATGTTCCTACGAAATGCTATTGGTAATCGGATCGCAGTCCAATCGTATAGTGTGCTGTCGGCTTAAAATATACCCACCCAAAAGATTTAGCTTATCACGGCTCATGTGTAAGTGCATAAACCCTCTGAACCCTGATCTACATGACAATGTCTGTGGAGAGACAAAAGAGCATTAACTCTGTGTTAAATGATATGAGTTAACACCCTCGTGGCCTTCTGCAGACAATACCATTAGTCTGGTAATGCTCTATGACGCAGCCAAGGCGTGACTTTCAGATTAACTGAAATGCAAGCAGTGTACAACTACATGTATGTAGCTTTGTGGTATTTTGTTTGGGAATTCCCCTCGTTTGCTTCTCCATTGTACGCAGTGCGTAATTTCTGAAGGTTCGTTCTTTTAACGAAGGTTAGTAATTCCGATGGTTCATGATTTGGAAACACAAAATTCCTATAACAGGGGGTTCATAATGCCGAAAAATAAAACCGGGTTCATAATTCTGAACATTTGGTGCCTAAAATTTGTTGTCCTTAATTTAAAAACGATCTTTACCTTCGTATTAAAGCTTCATTTGAGAGATTTCATATACAGACTGTGAAGCAAATCCCAATACTAGGAGTTACAGCAAAAAGCTTTCTTTACAATAAAACCATCTCTATGTGAATGGCACTATCACTACCCACTGCCCTTCCCTCAGGTGTAATATCTGATAAATTCTCAGTGCACATTTACCCATTCCTGATGAAATTAAATTCCTCCGTTGGGGGTCAAGATACACTAACCGACCAACCTCTATTATGCATGTGTGACGTAAGGACTTGGGAGTGCTTACACAATTCATCTGGAGGACATATCTATTTTCTTTGTTGTCTTTATACTGAAAGGATATTTGTTCAAGGTACAATTTCATATATTGATATGATTGTGAAAGTAGCTGAATTGTTAATTGATTTGGCTTAAAGGCTGGTCACATATCAACAATTTGATAAACAAGTTGATAAAATCAACAAAAAGATAAAATGTGTGGGGCCCACAGATATGCTAATGAACCTTCAACACCAAATTTATCAGAGCCACTACATTTTCTGTGTTTAAAAAACGTTTTATTGTTATCATTAATGATATCAAATCATTGGTATGTGATGACTCTTCTACAATGTAAGAACGAACATCCCTGAAAGTTTTAAGAAAAATCCTCCAGGTTTCTCCAGGGGAAAATCATCTCCATTTATAATAAGCATGATCAGAATTCTATTCATACCATGGTACAACATAACAAGAAAATTCATAGATAAATTATCATCATAAAGCGACAAATTTCATAGGAATACCTTACATCTAGTACAGTCCATACAATGTCACTTCTTGTTATCTTTTGGACTATTTTCAATATGTATTTTAAAAAGTGAAATAGTATTCTTGAGTACTTACAGATGTATAATGTAACAACAAATAGTCGTCTGTCATCTCATATACTGTAAACTCAGAATTTTTCGCGTGCATGAAACCTTCGTGAATTTTGCGAGCGGTCGAGATTCGCAATTTCATACCGTGAAATAATCAAATCACAATTGAAACCCCCTAAAATTATTGCAATTCGTGAAAGTTTCTTGCAGTAAAACAGAAGCATTGCATCTTTCCAAATTAGAACATTGATTATAGAAAGGCATTAGCTCATGAATTTTAACAAATAATGCCTTAACAGATGAAACATTACACTGCCTCTTTCCACCATGGGGTAGAAGTGGAGGGGGAGAAACAGCACTGGTACTTGTCAACACTAGAAGGACTCTAAGCAACCTGGACACTTCTCCTGGTGTTGCCTGTGTCTACCCTGGAATAGAAATGGACCCCTGGAGGGGGAGAAACAGCCCTGGTACTAACATAGCATCAAAACTAGAATGACTCTTAGCAACCTGGACACTTCTCCTGGTGTTGCCTCTGTCTACCCCGGAGTAGAAATGGACACCGAGGAGGAGAAGCAGCATGGGACAAGCATGACGTCAACAGTAGTGGGATGGCGCCTACTTTAATTTCTTGCTGCAGGATATGATTGTACAATAACTAGATTAGTAGTCAGCAATCTCACTGCTCCTCCGAGGCAAGAGAAGTGATTACGTCCATGCAAGGATGAAATAACTTGACAATGAACGATATACGAACAATAATACTACAAGTATGAGAAAAAGTTTTTGAGTATAAAGGAATATTTACCTGTCATTAACACAGGGTTGTAGCATAAACCTTTTGTGAGAAAAAATCAAATTTCCAATAAGACATTTTAAAACTTTCATTCTTTTGAATGTCAGTTGTTTCATTTACTGCAATCAATTTTGTACAATACCTGATTGCTGCAAGTTTTTCCATAATTTTTACACTCTATGTATGTAAATATATATGTTTGTTCTTTTTGTTAAATGTGGAAATAAATGAATTGAACACTTTTACTTGCCATTTTAACAAAGATGTTCATATGTGACTAACCCCAACAATAGGAGATATTTAAGAATATAGATGTGTACGAGCCAAATAACAATTCCAAAATGGCAAAATATGACATTTTCATCAGCCTACCCTTATCCACTTTATTTCCAATGCACATATTTGTTCACTGATTCACTTCATCAGAAATGAGGAAATCTGAACAGATAGCCTGAAAACACATTTGCTCTCCGAGATTGACATGAATTATACATATTTCAAACTTTTCAATTTTCATTTTTGAAAGTGGCACTCATGCAGGGAGTGATGGAAAAAAACCTGTATCTCATACCGGTACTGCAGTCCACAATATGAATACAATTACTAGCTTCATAGGATAAATATAAACTTATGCAGTCAAATGGTTTGATTTAATATTGATATCATGATATTAAATCGATTTCATTGCTTGCTTCATCAATCATACATCAGACAATGTGCAATTCCAAGAAATCAAGTTGATACTCATCACGTTAACCCATAGCAGTTCAGAGTTTTCTTATATTCTAAATTAATCATCTTTCCCTCCTCACATTAGCACCAATTCGTATTTCCCACTCTTGCATAGTTTGAAAAAAAGTATATCACATGAACCAATGTGAATGCAAATTGAAAAATATAACAGAAAAATTGCCAATTCGCACATGAAAAACAGTGATTATATATTTTACACGGCATTGCCAGTTTAGAGAGTAATGATTAGTTACCATTAATTTGCTCTTTTGGGTGAACAGCACAAGGTTCTGCATTGGAAATAGACTTAAAATTATGTGCGATTTTTGCTCTTTCTGCTCCTGTATAATGTATACTTCCCAGCATTCTGGATGAAGAGATAATGCAAAAAAGGTCACTAAAAGGAGACACTGTACTGCTATGGTTTAAAGAAAAGGTTTAACCCTCTCACTACTGCATTCCCTCATTCCTTATATAGGCTAAATACAGGAATCACCTGGGGAGCGTTTCATCAAGCGTTTTGTCAGTGGTTTTTACTGGCAAATTTCCTGTCAGCCAATCAGATGCAAGGATTTCAGTAGCTTGTAACAGTTGTCGGTAAATATCACTGACAAAACGCTTGATGAAACGATCCCCTGGTTGGGTTAAAAATTGCATTTAGACTGTATGCACAGTGTTCATGTCAAATTACGACAGGGTTGGATATAGAGGTTATTTTATTAACAATAATTTTGTAAATAAAATGCTGCTTTTGATGATTTTCAGCAAGGTTGTGAGAAAAAATGACAAATAAACAGCAAATTAGCAAAAATGCATATCAAATGACACAAGGTTCTGATTTTAATGAAACAATCCAGCTTTCTAATAAAAATCAATATTGTTCTGATATAAATTATTGGACAAAACATCGATCAAAAAGGGAGAGGAAAAAGTGGGTTACATTACTATACCAAAGACTGAATAAGTGTCTAAAAAAGAAAATTTAAGAGACAGATATATTGCAAAGAGCATCTAATGCAGCTAGGACCATAATGTTGACTGTACGTGCCAAAAGGAATAAACATTCACCTACCATTTCTACAATAGAACATCTTTAGGTAACTAGGGACACTTGTTCACAGTAGCATCATATATTCTTAAACAATGACAACTCAACACCTTTATGTTGACTGATGTTACATTTCTAAACATTGTCATTAAGGTTCTATTCAATATCTTTAGGTGAAAAAAAAGAAGTTTTAACAGTGCATAAATCAATTTCAAAGTACTTGAAAATGTATCAAAAGATTTCAAGCAAACATATCATTATAAAGAGTGTCAAAAGAGAAGATTAAAGCATTTGTATTTTGTTGTTTTATACATGCTTGTCATAATCAAACTTGTGGGATAGGTGTAGCAATTACATAGAAAATCAATATTTAGCAGAGAATTATTTGTCCTAGAATATGATTAAAGGGATTCGGTAACTTTGTGGAGGCTTGATTTAATAAATTGTTGAATTTTGATATCTTTCTTGTATAATGATGTTCAGAAGGATAAATAAATAACCAGGCATAGAAAGGTTTTCAAATATATAATGCTATTATTAAGATATCTGTGACTGAATACTCCAATTTACGTAAGTGTATGGCCATACGCTTTAGTCTAACATTGAGTCAATTGGGGTAAATGAGTCTGGCATTTCCGGTCACTTGCATATGTTTACTTTTGTGAAGCACATGATGATTTTGAAGTGCTTCCCCCCCCCCCCCCCCGGCTTCATTCTTACATATTACATACACTGATAGCATGTAAGGCCAGACAGCTCAGATTTTATCAAGCCTCCAACAAAGTTACCTAATCACTTTAAGATTTTCTTGATAAGCTTATTGTATGTATACTGATGCATTCCACATCATAACCATAAAAATGTTTAAGAAAATACATTCACATTAACCTGCAACCTGCAGAGCTGCAGATTATTATTACCATATATCATACCAAAATAATTTTATATCTCTGCAACTGTAGTGTGTGGCAACTCATTCAAGTGGATGATCATTACACATCGTCAGCGCAGACATAAGACAATCAATCATTTACTATCATGACTGGTTTATGGTACAAGTAAATGAGACCTATGTACCTTTCTGTTTGCATAAATGGTGATAACATTTACAAATGTTATATAAAAATGGCACTTCCGTCTATTCCAGAACTGCAGTACAAAGACAATGAATGAGAGAATAAGAGAGAGGGAGAGAGAGAGAGAGAGACAGGGGATGAAAGATGTAGAAATATAAAAAGTAAAACAGATATACAGAAAATGAATAAAGAAAGAGATAGAGATATGAAAAATAAAGAAGTAAAGAACCATCAGTATATATACAAATGCATCATTTCCATATCTTTGTAATTTTCACTTGACAGAATGAAATTTCAAATATGAAGATATCCTCACAAGTCAAAATAATCTTATCCCAAACTGACAGACATAGATGCACAGACAAAGAAACACACAGAGAAGGAGAACAAATGAATTGGATATTGAATGACAAAGAGGGAGAGACAGACGGGCAAATGAGACAAAAACCGTTGGGAGAGAGGTATGGAGAGAGAGAATAAGAAACAGGATAAGATGGAGGGATACAGAGACAGACAGAGAGGAAGAAAGAGAGATAAAGACATAGAGACAGAGAGACAGAAAGATATAAAGAAAGAGAGACAGACAGACAGAAAGAGAATGAGAGAAAGAGAGACAGAGAGACATATAGAGGAAGAAAGAGAGACAGAGAGACAAAAAACCTAGAGAAAGAGTGAGCGAGAGAAGTAAAAAGGATGATGATGAATCATGCGTGTCCTCCATTTCCATAAACTACAAGCATGTCCAATTTTATATGATTTAATAATTCATGAAATTACTCAGAAGATGCATATTATCTGCTGTGAGCAAGAAAGGTGTTAATGCTATGCAAAGAGATATGAGTTTATGCCCTTTTGGCTCTCAACAAATTATATAAAATCAACTGCACTGAAAAAAATTCTCATCTTTGTGACAGTTATAAGGTTTCCCAATCCAATTAATAACACCTAGAATCCTAGACCAAAATTAATTGTGAAAAAAAAAAAAACAGTAAATGATTTTAACTTGTATTGAAAAAAATTGAAGGAAAATTTCTTGAACACAGATGTTAAGCTAAAAATATGAAAGGTATGTTATCAGCCAAAAAGGCAAAATGATGTAAGAAGCTGCCTACCATTTAATGAATATTAGTTTTACGACTTTTTTTTCTCAAAAATATGTAATGTAAATTTGCAGTAAAGCCTTCAACTCAACAGGATAATATCAACCTTATTTAGACCGACTTATAACTTTATAAAAACACAAATGTGCATACTAAATGTGATTCTCATTTTGATTTAGAACATTAAATTTGTTGATTTCAAAGTTGCTTGTTATTTCATTATTATGTAAAGCTCTTACAAATATTCGGAAGTGTTGCACACAAAACTTATTTAAAGTTATCTTTCAGAAATGTGAATTCTCCCAGATTCTTTTTCATTTATTCAAATTGAAGTGGTTTCAATTGATTATGCATTTTCCGCCAAAGATAGCAAACACTTTGTTACGTATCCCAAAATTATTTCCAGAACTCTATACTAGATTTTGAATGGTACTATATATCCGACTATGTACAAACACAAAGTTATGAAATATTAATTCTCAATCAGATAAAGATATGAAACCATACACTGTGTTATATATTTAAAATATGATCTGGTTCTTCAATTTTTATACTGCTATGTTCTGACCAGTCCAGCAAATCAAAATCCTCATGCATTTATTCATGAAATCAAAGTGCTGGTATAACTTCATTATTGAATGCATGCTTTTTTACATTGCAGTAGTCCTCTTCTCCGATATGATCAGCATTCTCAGCACTATATCATATGAATGGTTGATAAAACTTTGGATGACATATTTCATAAAATGGTACTTCCTAACAGACATCTCATCCAAATTACATGAATATATGCAATGAATTGAAACTACCCTCTGTTCCGAAGAGAAAATCATTTGTAGACTGCAAGATTTTCCTACCTTCCATAGATTGAAAAAATCATAATTCATCCTTCCTTTACAATTTCATCTGAGATATTATTCGCTATCAGCTGTGAAAAAAATATCCAGATATTTTGGACACCTTCCTTGTCCTGGGCAGCAAATCCTACCCAATAAATTGTGTCTTGACTATAAAAAAAAATTCTCCCTCCTGATACAGAAATGGTTACTTCCAAGTGAAGTTTATTTCCATGGAAGCTATAAATGCATGTCAAATTTAACAATAGATCAAGGCATTAGAAGTCAAAAGTTCAAAGTTTATAGTTCATTTTTAATTGTTCAAAAACCTTGTGGCACAGAAGGGGTAGATATAAACTTGCTTTTTCCCCCCTTAAAATTACCTTTTCACATTTCCTCAACCTGATATCCAACCTTAGTTCAGAAACAAGCCACTGCTGAATCATTCATCACACACACATGAACAAAAAACACCTTCAGCCAGCTGTATGGATGATTAAGGGCACTAATCCTTACAGCTATGGAGAGTACTTGAGGAGTATTGGAGGCATCAAGCTTAGATTTTGAATTCTCCTTAATGGAAATGGAGCTCCAGGCTCACACTCCACTCGGAGAAACAAACCTTTCTCCTCTGGATTGGAAAGTTCTTGAGAAACAACCAAAGATCACTCCCAAGGGTTTTTAAGAGGAATGCCCCAGAGAGCGGGAAGAAATTAGCCCCTGACTTGGACTTGACTCAGGAAGGAGAGGGTCGAGATGGATTTTACATCCCCAGAACCTCTGCGGTATTCAGAAGAAAAAAATTCTGGAGGTGTTAAGAAAATAATCTGAAGGGGATAGGATGGAGGGACTTGCAGGTGATTTTCAAAAGAATCCTGACTTACAAGTTGGCTATAAGTTTGTACGTGCAAATGTGAAGACAAGTTCATTTTAACCCCTTATATGCCACTAAGATTTTTGAATGACTGACAAAAAGACACTTTCAGGAGTTAACTTAAGCTTATATTGCTTTGTCTCATGTATTTTCCATGGATATAATCTTCACAACAAAGGTATCCATATCTCTTTCAGGAAGAAAAGTGCAGCTATTCTATAACAGGCAAATCGGTGGGCTTTGCCATCCATGGCATGTAAGGGGTTAATATTCTGAAGATGTGATGGTAATACATCATAGTTCCATTGCTTTATAAAATGGCATAAAAATGTTTTTGCGATTTATATTGAACGCAAGTTAGCAGGAACTACACCAAGAGAGAAATAACTGGGAAATATTATTCAGACTTAAAGTGGTACAAGCAATTTTAGAATCATCATTAGAAGTAGTATACTATTATCGAAAGACATAGTTTACTAGCATCTTAGGTAGCTTAGCACAATGCAACGGCACATAGAGATGCGAGAAAGATGCAAAGAGGAAAATTGCTAGTTTTGTCTGTGCTTCTAAAATAAGAATCAGACATGCCTGAATAAAAGTTTTCATATTATTTGACTTAAAAGTGTTCAAAGATGTTAATACTAATTCTACATGCTAATAGGAAAGAAAATTTTGATTTTGAATAATTTTGTCATATGCGTCTTTCCCGCATCTCTACGTGCCATGACGTTTCGTTAAGCTACCTTTAAGAGATTCCAGAAGTCAACATTCTAACCTTGTGTCCGTGTTGAATGTGTCTTCAATCCAACTTATTACAGCAAAGCACAATACAATGTACGTAGTATTATACCTTGAAATGTAACTGCACCAGTGAGCTACATGCTTCTATTACAAATTGCATTACGTCTTTTATTTCCATGCCTCGATGTAATACCAATCTACATATTGCTACCTTTATTGTGATCAACATTAGAGAGAGGGAAGGAAAAACAGAGAAAGAGGGAGGGAGAAAGAAAGAGAGAGAGAGAGAGAGTTAGACAGAGAGAGAGAGAGAGGGTGAGAGAGAGAGAGAGAGAGAGAGGAAAAAGGGAGAGTGGAGAGGGGAGAGGGGAGAGGGGAGAAATGACAAGGGACACTCCATATTAGTTTAAGACAACCAAAGTTGAATCACATACAAAAACAAGCAGAAGAGAAAAAGAAAAAAGTGAAACGAGAGAGAGAGAGAGAGAAAGAGATATTACGGACACATTTTGATGATTAAAAAAACAACAATAGAGTAGGCACTCCAATAATCTTCTAGATTCAGAGAGCATCTTCACCTTAGTACTGTGGTATCACATTGCTCAATCTTGGATAACTTTGATCATATTGTTACCAACACTTGCTAAGATTGTTCAGTACCATTACAAATACCTTGATTTGATTGTAAAAACAAACATATGGCATAACGTCTGTTCAGAGCCAAGAGGGCGTTAACGCATACACTTAAACACAGAGTTAACGCCCTTCTGACTCCAAACAGACGATACTATATATTTCCCCATGATACTTGACAAATATTGTGAGGAACTTAGGCATGGTTTGAAGTGGGATGGTTGCAAACGCCAACAGAGAATGCATCACGTTCGACATGGAGCACTGCATCTCTCATTATCTTGAGTAGTAATATGACATGTTTAACAATGCAACCTTGATTGCCATGGCAACAAAGCTGATTTGTATCTGATGCATGTCAAATGAAGAATGATTAAATAATGTGAAATGAGAATGGTCACTGAAGCATGACAATAAAGGAATTTCATTATCATATGAGCTAGTACAACATGTAAGGTAGAGTTCCACATCAGTTTCATTTCTAGACAGCTCATATAGATTCTGCCTTGTTTTTTAAGGAGGGTGGGAGGGGGTGGGATGAGGGCCCTTTGACATAATAAGTGATCTTAAATCATCATTGAAAACAGCTCTTTTTTATGAATGAATAGATATCAAGACAAATATCAAACCATTCTTTCCATTTAAACTTGCATCTTTTATTGGCATTAATCTAAATAAATTCTCCTTTTTTAAATCTGAAAGAATGGTTCTGCTTATCTATTACTAGGAATGTAATATTCTCCCCACACATTATGCGATGTATGGGGCGCCGAGTGTTCGCTTGTAAAGTCCGTCCATGTTTACACCATTTTCGTACGAAATCAACTTTGTTTTGTACAAAATGCAATTCCGTTCACGAAATTTGTTTCGACCTAAACGAAATGGATTCCGTTGCGACAAAATCCATTTCGTGGTCACGAAATACATTTCGTACCATACGAAATCCATTTTGTGTGGTACCTAACGCAATTCCGTACACGAAATACATTTCGTAACAAACGAAATACATTTCGTACCATACGAAATGGCTTTCGTTGAACGAAATCCATTTTGTGTGGTACCTAACGCAATTCCGTACACGAAATACATTTCGTTGCAACGAAATTTATTTCGTGCGCTACTTAGCGCAATTCTGTACACGAAATGTATTTCGTGGTACACCCAAATCCATTTTGTCTGTGTCTGTCAAGTAAGGGATATAAGAAGGTCGCTGATTGGCTGCCGTGTTGATCGTGCTTTGCTATGACCACATGCCACTGATCTGTACGGAAAGATTTCTCTCCGTATATAGTGCCACGTGTATCTTGGACTGGGATGCTACATCAAACTCGGATGCAAGTCGACTTGCCACCGAGTTGTCTCGGCATCCCTTAACTTTAACCATGAGGAGATGGCGACAAGAATTGCGTTGTGGCACTATTTGCTTCATAAAGGGGTACTCCAGGCTGAAAATTATGTCATTTGAATAGACAGAGGAAAATCAAACAAGCAAAACACTAAAAAAAATTGTCAAAATCGGACAACGAAGTTATGACATTTTAAACTTTTTTGCATTATTTTGGTGAAACAGTTCTGTCAGGAACGAGCGACACAATGACATCATACCCCCACTTGTACCTTTGTAATAAAATTATAATTATTCAAAATTTCTCCTCCAAGAATGTAAAAATTGGACTGAATGCTGATTTAATGTATAAGATCATCACTTTTGCTGAGACTTATATTGTTACAAGGAAGACAGGTTATACGCATGTATGATAAAATGAAATAATTATGATTTCATGTAATAAAATAAGACAAGAGCCCCAGGGGGCACAACGCTCACCTGAGGTGGATCAAATCACATGGTGCATGTTCTCTCTAGCACATGAACAACTTTCATTCTTCATCTATAGAGGTATCTCTATACACAATACCAAGTCTGAGCTTCCTACCAAGTTCGGTTAAATTCCAATCATGGGTTTTGGAGAAGAAGCTGAAAATGTTAAAAAGTTTATGGATGGCGGACAACTTGCCCCACCCCCCCCCCCTCCAGTATGTTACCCCCACAGACCCCCTATAGGGCCACCCAGAAAAAAATCTCAATACACAATACCAAGTCTGAGCTATTCCTGGTTCTGGAGAAGATGTTTGAAATTTACATAGCTTTTATACTTGGGGGCCCTCCCCCTGGGCCCCCCTGGGGGCCACATGTACCATTTTAGCACCTTTGGATCCCCTACCCCTAAGGATGATTCCTACCAAGTTGGTTGAATTCCGATCATGTGTTTTGGAGAAGATCAGAATGTACATTTTGCCTGGCAGCGACCCCCCCCCTCCAGTATGTTATCCTCACAGGGCCCCTACAGGGCCACTCAGATAAATTTCATGAACAACATTCATTCTTCATCTATAGAGGTATCTCCATACACAATACCAAGTCTGAGCTATGCCTGGTTCTGGAGAGGAAGATGTTTGAAATTTACATAGCTTTTACAATTGGGGGCCCTCCCCCTGGGCCCCCTTAGTGGCCACATGTACCATTTTAGCAACTTTGGGTCCCCTACCCCTAAGGATGATTCCTACCAAGTTTGGTTGAATTCCGATCATGTGTTTTGGAGAAGATCAGAATGTACATTTTGCCTGGCAGCGCCCCCCTCCAGTATGTTACCCCCACAGGGCCCCTATAGGGCCACTCAGAGAAATTTCATGAACAACATTCATTCTTCATCTATAGAGGTATCTCCATACAAAATACCAAGTCTGAGCTATGCCTGGTTCTGGAGAAGAAGATGTTTGAAATTTACATAGCTTTTACAATTGGGGGCCCTCCCCCTGGGCCCCCCTGGGGGCCACATGTACCATTTTAGCAACTTTGGGTCCCCTACCCCTAAGGATGATTCCTACCAAGTTTGGTTGAATTCCGATCATGGGTTTTGGAGAAGAAGATGAAAATGTAAAAAGTTAACGGACGACGGACGACGGACGACGCACGACGGACGACGCACGACGGACGACGGACAAATTTCCATCGCAATAGCTCACTCGAGCCATAGGCTCAGGTGAGCTAAAAAAGGCAAGTGGGGACGTGACATTATCAGCCCACTCATTGCATATTCATGACGATATACATAGAACTGTTTTATCGAAATAATGCAAAACTTTAAAATTCAATATCTTTGTTGTTTGTAATCGGATTTTGATGAAACTTTCAGTGTTTTGCTTGTTTAATTTTACTCTGTCTATTCAAATGACATAATTTTCAGCCTGGAGTACCCCTTTATGAAGCAAATAGTGCCACAACGCAATTCTTGCATTTTGTACAAAACAAAGTGGATTTCGTACGAAAATGGTGTAAACAAGGACGGACTTTACAAGCGAACACTCGGCGCCCCATAGCGATGGAAGCAATATTATATGAATTTTTTTGAACAAGCCCAAAATATGTTGGAAAGTATGTGTGAAGAGTTGAGGAAGAAGAAAGATGTTCTTGTAGTAAAATTGGGGAAAAGGGGAGGCATGCAGAAAGAAATGAAAAGAGAAATGTAGAGAGAAATGGAGAGAGAAAAGGAGAAAGAAATGGGAGAGAGAGAGAGAGAGCAAAAGCATCCCAATGATCAAACTAGAATTTAATTCGTCATGAGGACGAATTAGGTGATCTGTCTTTCAATTTGTACGATCATGATTGTAATCAGGATGATCATAATAATGGGGAAATGGTAAACTGAAGATAGGATGTCAAGAATACCATGAATGGAGATGTTTCGTGAGGACAGGAATGTAGCAAAATGTGTAACGGTCATTGTAAAATGTTTATGGTGATGATGATAATGGTGATTATGATGATTATAATGATAGAATGATGATGATATAATAATAGCGATGATGATCATGATGGTGATGATAATAATGATGATGATACAGGATACTTGGGAGATTAACCATATAGCTCTAATACAGGACAGGAAATCACAATTTCCGTAGGGTTGTACACAAACTACTGTACACTACTTTCTAATAGACATGATACGGAAAATATGGCAGTTTATTACATGATTTGTGATTTTTTATGTTACAATAGTCGAAGAGGATGGTAAAATGACAGGCAAAAAAAAGCACAAAAAAAAAAATTGTTATGGACCCACCGGGGATCGAACCTGGGTCACCTGCATGGGAGGCAAGTGCTTTGACCAATAGACCAAAATATTTCCCATAGAGATAACACGTAAACGAAAAACGGGATTCTCAAATCCCATTTGGTAGTTCAAAATTGGGCATGATCCCGACATCTGATCAAAAATTGGAGGGCTTACTAATAAAAGCTTATAGTCTCAGCTACAACATATTAAAATCTGGAAGGAAATAGACCAAAAATAACTGAGATACTGCTCAGAGAACGATGTCATGTAGATTCATGATTCGAAAAAAAATCATCTTCCATAGACATAACACGCAAAAAGGGGAAATTCTGACATGTCGTTTTTAATTGAAAATTTCAATATGATTACGTCATCAAAATGGAACGGTGGTAACTGATCTTGTAGAGAATTGTCTCAGCTATAACATATCAAAATCTGGGCGAAAAACGACCAATAATTACGAATCTAGAGCCAAATTTGCATAAATGTGATGACGTCAAAACATGAAAAATGGAAATTTTGATTTCTGGCGCCATTTTGATGACATCATAATGTTTATAAGGGTCAAATGATACATGAAATGAAATCTGTGATTCATACCCTACCTGATGATGACAAAAAATTGGGGGGTTTGTGGACTATTTAAAGAGCTAGAGTTAATTTTGTAGAGGCATGTTTTTGCACGTTTTTACGTTATTTTCGCCATAGATGCGCGCACGGATTTTGAACTTTGACGCGCCCGTACGACCTTATTATTGATCAAAATTGATTCCAAGTTGATGGAAATGATGAAGAAAAGTGTCAGGATTGGAAATCAATCGAAAAAACAGCGTTTTAACGTTATTTACGACTTGCGCGCGGACGCTTACGCACGGACATTTTTGAAATGCTCAAAATGACCTGAAACGTGTGGAGACTTGATCCTACGTGATTTTGAGCATTTTTAAATTTTGACGCGCGCGTACGCGCACGCCCTGACCTCTAGATGACCTCTGAGGACATGACTTGATGACCCGTCAAGTGAAGTTTATGTGATGTGAATATAGTTGATTTTTGATGATCGATTATGAAGATATAATCGATCTTGTAAATTTACAAAATGGCGTCTTGATGACGTCACGATGACCTGATGACCTCCAAAAGCTTAATGGACCATGTCCATGATTGACCTCATACATGACATGAAACTCGATGATACTGACCTGGCCGATTTTGAGATTTGGTGGCCACAAAAATTTGTAATAAAAAGAAATAAAGAAATAATAATAAAGAAAATCTTGACAAAATTAAAAGGTGATCTGTCGATACCGACAGACCACCTAATTAGTGCACAGATAATGAAACAGAGATATAAATTACTTGGAGAGAACCAGTACATTCAGTTTCACAGAGAAAGAGAAGATTGATCGATTGTCAATGATGAAAAAAGAATGAGAAAAGCAATAAGGCAACTCAATACGAGGAAAAGACTGAAAATCTGGGGCCGTATTCTGAAGTCTACGTTAACTTTTACGTTAGGTAAAAGATATTGTCATATAACAAATTGAGATTGCATGGGATACACACTGAATTATCATTAGTGCTTGCTCAGATATCTCTTTTTAAGTTTATGCGAACGCAACCAGCTTTGAGCAAACATTAACTATCCTAATTTTGATTTGTTATGACAATTAACATTGTTTTACTAACATAAAAAAAGAAAACATCGCTTTCAGAACACCACCCTTGGCTGTTAAATCTAGGTGTAAACCCTTGACTCCCCAACCCTCCATCTGTTTCTACAGACAGGACATAACCATTCTGGAGATGGGAAACGGAAATGAGGATGTTGGACAGAAAATAGGATACGATAAGTTCACGTTATAAAACCGAACAGCACTCGATTAAACTCTTTACATGCAGGAAATGAACCTCAAATTAGTTTCATTGGATCTAGCTGAAGATGGACAAAAAAAGAGAGGCAAAGTAGAGATTTCATTCTTTCTTTCACAGGGCAGCTCAAGATGAGAGAAGTAAAAGGGTAACAGGGACTAACACAAAAAGAGTAAGAGAACAAGAAAGACAAGAGATGAGGGAATGGGGAGAGAGAGAGAGATAGAGAGAGCAAGATAGAGAGAGAGATAGAGAGCAAGAGAGCAAGATAGAGAGATAGAGATAGAGAGCAAGAGAGAGACAGACAGACAGGTAGAGAGAAAGAGAGGGGTGGGAGAGAGGGTGAGAGTAAGAGAGAGAGAGAGAGAGATGACAACAAATAATAGTTGAATCAAGTTATCTTGCAGTAACTTCATATCTTGATCAGACAGCATTATTTACACACCTTTCATGAACTTGGACTTCGGCTTTGATTAAATCATAATTTTGTTTAATTGTATTGTTAAAAATATCCTATTTGTATAGGGGTGGAGCTAGAAGACCAAAAATTAAATCCAAATTATTATAATTATCCAACAGCAAGCTAAACAACCTAAAAAATGAAAAGAAGAAACTTCTACCCAAAACGGAATATATTCTACATTATGTAATATTTTTAGCGTATATGTAAGCACATTTAGTAAATAATGAAAAAATATGAATTTTTCGTTTAGAAAACATAATACATTTCATTTTTTCTTTTTTAAATTGCCACTAAATTTTCTTTATGTACGATAGATTTATTGCGCAGAATAGATGTTCAATTAAAAACATGCTCAAACATTTTAACCATTCGTGTAATGTGAAGAACACACTCTTCCATTTAGGAGAAAAAAAGACATAAAAATTGACAAACTGGGACCTGTGAATGTTGAAAGTGAGATGGTGATTGAGTACTAATTGAATGGGATATTGTATGTCTGCCACGGAAGGAGTGCTTTGAATGATGCAGGAGGGTATCTCCCATGCGTAAGGCCACAGGAGAATGCTAATTGTGTTGCCTCGGACAGTGAGGACCATCAAGTGGGCTCTGGGTCTCGTTGGATGCCAACCAACGGAGGTACTTCAAGACTCGCCTTTCGATTATGCAACTTGATCAAGTTGGGAAGAGAGAGGTTAGGGGTAGGAGAAAGATAGGGTTTCAATGAATTCTAGTTCTTGAGCAGTTCTAGGTACAACACTGATATCCAAGGCTTACCTTTCAATTATGGAACTTGCTCAAGTTTGGTGAAGAGTAGAGGAAAGAAAGGATTTCATCAAAGTCTCATGCAGATCTTGGTACAGCACCGATATACAAGACCTGCGTTTTAATGACATGGAAGTTGATAAGTTTAAAAACACCTTTCAATTATAGAACCTGATCAATTTTAAAAAGTCTGAGATGAAGATAGAAGGAAAGAAATAGTTTCACCGAATTGTACAGTTCCTGGTACAGCACTGATATTCAAGGTTTGCCTTTCAATTGGAGGAGGGAAAAGAGGGTGCAGGATCACTGAATTCTATTTCAATGTACAAGTGTTGGTAGAGTATTTGATATTCTGAACACTATATTCTTGATATTCTGCATGCCATTTCATTGGCACAGGAAACAAGAAGTCTCTACACATTTCTTTTATATAGTGACCCTTGCTTAACTCATACTGTGCCAAGGGGTTTAGCTCTCTTCAAAATTTTACCAAAATGTTATTAATGCTTTCTTTACAAATTTCTGCACTTCATTAACCAACTAATATTTCACAAAATGTTGTGTACATAACTTGTAGAAGATTTATCACTATTTCTTTTGATACCACACATCATTACTTTTACCTAACTTTATGCATAATAATTATTGAAAAATAGATTTGAGTTTCTTTTTTGTCCATTATTTTTTGGTATCTCATTAGTTTACTATTGTTTAATGTTAAAATAAGGTAATATCTTTTTAAAAATCTGCAATTTTCTCTGAACATTTCTATGGTAGCATAAAATCATAATCATATATTTAAAAGACTTGTTTTATGCTCAAAATTTTGATATACGTTGACCACCATATAATTTTCCTGTGTTCGAGCAATTGGTAAATTGAAAAAGACAAGTCTATCTGTCAGATATATGTGACATCAGCACTGAAAGAGTTAAAAACATCTATTAAAAAGATACTTGAGAAAGAGAAGAGAGACATATATAACACTTGTCATTTCTGCCTTTGTGAGAGCATGATTGCAGACTTGTGGTCTGCTTTTTGAAGTAGCCCATAAATCCCTACCATGAAGTGGGTGGCAAATCCAGCCCAAAAATCTGAGTGTTGAACATTTTGTTTAGCCTCAGAATGGCTTGGAAATTCTTCCTCATACCAAACCTTGTGCCATCAATATAATGTTTATTCCTATGCAAACTTTGCCCAGTTTGCTCAAGAAAAAACACATTGAAAGTTAATATTTAACTCTTGAAAATTCATTTTTGATAATTGCTCCAAAATCTGGTGGCATGGAAGGGGTTAAAGCTCATTTTTTGCACCAGCTCAATTAATTGTGGGGTATTTCATTCCATTATTTAGATTCTTCTCTCCTGTTCCTTATTCCTTATTTGATACTGTCACGTATGAAACTAAAACAACCAAATGCAATTTGATGCTCTTATTGTATACACAAAATATGATCAATTGTGAAATGCAAACTTTATATTTCCCGAAACGTTATAATTACATATTTGGACTTGAATAAAAATTGAGAGAATGTTTACAAAAGGGTACAATATAATGGTTGCAAAATCCTTAGCAATTTAGGGAAATTTAACCCTTTGGCGTTTGTAAGTTACTTTTATATATTTGATGACCCTAACAAAAAATATGTGCAATAGTTCTCCAAAGAAAAGAGATTTGTAAATAACTCTATCCTATTTTTAATTTGCAAGATGGATGTAGAGAAAAGAGAAAAAAGGCAACTTCTTTTACAACATTAAGACAATTTGTCTTTACACTTTCCAGTATACTTTTTAGTATATTTTCTACAAAATATTCATTTCATATATTACGGCAATGTAAATGCTCGCAGTTACTTCAAGAGGAAGAAAGAGAAAATTCCAAAACTTGCATTGTCTCAAAATCATTATTCACTTTATTTTGCCTTTTCACACTCCGATAATACCTTCTTCCTCCTTCCCAAAATACCAGCATATTAAGTTCACAACTCCTCAAAATCTAACCCGTCCCAGCACACGGAAAGTTCGCCCACATTTTGCACCCCAATATTACATCTCTAATCCCCTGGAAAACACTTCTCTAAAGGAACCAAGAAGGATGAATTACTTAAGGAACCCGAAACCCTGTGACATCCGACCCGGGCGGCAAACAACATCACGTCGCTAAAGTATGACAATATTTCTCCCCGCCTCGTCCCCGGGATTGCCTTTCATGTTGAGCACGTGCCGGTAGTTTTAACGTTTTCTGACACAGCATGTAACTAATATCAGCCAAATGTATTGAAACCTGGGCAGGTGGTTACGATCCGATGCCGAACATCTTCGTCAGGAAAAACCGACGTGAGCCGGATGCAGAACCTTTCAACGGTAGTATTATAGAAATTTATGGAAATTCTACCACACTATGAAATTATAACCAACATATGCAGGATGCTTCATACCGCAATCAACATTCTTTCTTTAATATCTTTCGCACCTGAATATCTCATTAAAAAAAAAATATGCTTACTACCTTGTGCTTCAAGAACTTTATAAAAAACTTTGACAATGTAGTCAAACCTCCTAATAAAGAACACTTTTATAACAAACTCTCATCATAACAAGGGAATATTACCAGTCCCAGTTCTATATATTTCATTGTTCTGAGCCCTGACATAATGGGTTTCAAGGTAATTTCCTTGGTCCCATGTCCACGACTTTGACATAATGAGGTTGCACTGCAGTTTATACAGCCATGGAAAAAATTATTAGACCATGAATGGATACTGATAGTGATATTTTTGTGGAAAGAAGGAAATGAAATATCATAAAAAAAAGGTGTAATTGCTGGAATTTGGTATTCATTCAATGAAATACAAAGACAAATAATTTTTATAATTTTGTGTGCATTATTATAGTACCCTTATTAAAGAAGCATGGTCTAATAATTTTTCCAGGGCTGTATTATCCAAAAGCAACATCTCAATAGTGCAAATGTGAGATGAAATATCTTAATCCTACTACAGTTATAACATTTTTGAAGAATTGGTTGACATGTTTGGAAAAATTGAGATGTTACTATTTAGCAGCACAAGGGTGGATGGTACAAGAACATGTTCGCAAAGACTTTTAAAAATGAACCTAAGGCATTTTCAATAGGCTTGTATGTAACTATTTGAAATTTGCAAACATTGCAATGACAGGTTTCATAATCTGAACACAATTTCAGAAGGCAATACAGTAGGGTATTAACATTAAGCCTGAGTCGAATCGATTGGTTAGTCGAATCGATTGGTTAGCCGGTGTTCGATCGAAGACATTGAATTCCGAATACGTTTTGCCAAATTCGGTGCATCGATTTGTAGTCCGCCAGATTTTTGACTACCGTAGCCACCATGAAAAAAGCAAATAAAAAAAGAAACTCCGTAACGTACAGCATATATACTAGCAGAGAACGTGAAGGCGACTTCAAAGTTCAAACTGTTGGCTAACTTTCGCTAATTCGCCCGCGGAGGACGTCGCGCTTTACCTGTGCTTTCTCTATGGAAAAATCGTTTTGTCGTTACGAACTGAAGTTTACGATAATATTCTTGACTCTCTCTGCATTGTCAATTTGACAATTGTATAATTGAACATGATAAATACGGGCATGAGTACGAGTGTTCCTACTTAATTCGCAATAACTAATATCACACTCTCATCAAATTGGCAATTACTTCTGAATGATCTATATCTGAAGCTGAATGAAGTCGAGTCATGAGCGACGAAAAGTTTATTTCGTATTGTTTTTTTTTTTTCATCGAACAAACGTGTTCCATTCAGCTCTCCAAAGACAAAGTAAGATTATTAATTCTTTGAATTTGAATCATTGTCGGGTGTGTCGACAATGAGCATCGCTTCGTGCGACACTGTCTAGAGTGATATTTTGGCTAGCCATACGGACTAGAAACTTAAGATTTTGGCTCGTCCGCTGTGATTTTTACTAGCCAATGGCTAGCGGGCTATCGTTAATGTTGAGCAGCGAGAGCCCATACATATGCCCGCGATGCCAGCGGACCGGTCACCGGTGCATGGTGCATGCACTGCGTGCAACTGTGTGCAACTCTGTTTTCACCGCCCATCATTTATCGATGCACCGGTATTCGATCGAATCAAAGCCGTCGAATCCCGGTTTATGAAATATTCGATATGACTCAGGCTTAATTAACATTGCCCTTAAAGTGGAAATCCACCCTGATATCAAGTTGATTACAAAAGTTATGTATTTTTGAATTTGTAATTAATCAAACACAAAGTGGCAACTCTGTGACGTATCTTGCGAGGTCCTCTCCCATTTGCCCTGTACTAAAAACCCCCATAAATTTCCACTTTTTCTGAAGAAAATATTTAATCATACATTCTACCGAGGCATAAACATTGCACATGTTTTTACACAAAACCTGTATGAAACAAATGTATTCCTTCATCAACAAACAAAACAATGAAAATTTATGAACTTTGATGTACAGACCAAACAGGATAGGAGCTTGCAAGATACATGTAACCAATTTGTGTTTGATTAAAAATTTAAAATGTCATAATCTTTTTATTACTCAGAGTTTGCTCAAACTTTCAATAATATCTTTCCCTTATTTTTCTGCTTTTATTCGAATCAACTAAATAACAGGGTGGACTTCCCCTTGAAGTTGCTATCTTCAAAGCCTTTGTGATCCAAAAGTTTAAATGTGACCCGTACCACAAAACCACCAAAAAGTCGCAACCCGTGATTTTGTGTAAACAGCTGAAATGGAAATTTGGGTTGGAAAATTTTATTTTCTGACTTTTTGTTTTTGTTTTTTTTTTGTGTTTATTGAAAAAGAACACAAGAACATAACGTATTTACAATGATATCGTATGCATAAACTATTAAAAGACATAAAGCAACTTAAGACAAGACAAGACAAAACCCAAGACACGCCTTGGTTTTTCTGAAAGATCGTTCTTTTCTGTACCTTATATCAAAATTTGGAAGCTTAAAACACAGCAGAAGGTAAGTTTTTAACAGTTTTTCTAGACCAGGTTTTTTGCGCACAGCTTCGGTTTCTTCCTAATTCTTCGCCTTCCCGTATGATTTTTTTTTAAATCGGTACCGCTCACGCTTGTAAAATCACTGCAATCTCACGGGCCTTAAATTACCTTTTCCCTAATGATTATCATACTGATAGAAAGAATAAATTCTCAGCAATCTCATCATACTGATATTACAGTTCATCAATAGCTGCGAAAGCAAATTACAGAGCAGTTTTAAGTTCCATTTCGATGACGAAACAGAGTTGCTAACGAACGATCAAGTTTATTCTTGTGAGCAAGGAAAGAGTATCTAAAGTTCTATGTAAAACAAATTGCATATAGGTTAATCAATGTGAACAAGAAAAACAGTAGGTTCTATTTAAGTTAATTATAGGCTAAATTTGTAAAATCAGCACTGATTTTCTTATTTACTATATAAATCTATATACCTACCTATTATGCCAGTAGTCTTGACTACGGGACCCCTTCGAGAATTTATCACACATGAGTCACAATATTGTGCGCACCCCCCGTAATCCTATTGTCCCCTTCGCCACTCACGCGCGTCAACACGCTACGGCCATCTTCCTCTTTTGCGAGCAACCCCAAGTAGAAACATGTTGCATGCATGGTGCGGGGAAGGAGGGAGGGTCATAGGTAGGTATATAGATTTATAAAGTAAATAAGAAAATCAGTGCTGATTTTACAAATTTACTGCAATAAATCATATATACCTACCTATTATGCCAGACCAGCGCCAACTCAAAGACCGGGAGGCATGTTTCAAGCAGAAGGGAATAGGATTACACCAAAGATTACAAAGAAGACACAGCGGCCTTCAAGGTGGCTGACACAAACATAGCTTCACCTGCGGGAACATCCCTAAGGTAGCAAGAAATGAAGGAATTGGACGAGCGCCAATAAGCAGCCTTCAAAATATCAACAAGCGCCACACCTTGAAACAGAGCCCAAGAAGTGCTGACACTACGAGTATCATGAGCACGAGGCTTACTGTCGGATAAAAGAGCCTCTGTGCCAGCGGCCCTAATAGCTTCGACGATCCACCTAGAGATGGAATCAAGAGAGGCAGGAGAAAAAGGCTCTCTAGTGATCAGGAACAACTGATCATCCTTACGATAAGACTTAGTCTTATCAATATACCATTTGAGAGCCCTTACAGGACACCAAACTTTGTCCTCACGCACAGAAGAAAAGTCACAAAGTGGACAAAGAAAAATCTCAACAGGGCCAGAGGCAGCTGTCTGATTCTTGGCAATAAAAGAAGCCTTAGGAATCAATCTAACGCCTTTTCTCTCCCAGCGAACGTGACCAGGAGTAAGACAGAGAGCATGAAGAGTACTGCGCCTCTGCCCAGAGGCAATAGCTACCAAAAAGAGCGTCTTAACCGTAAGATGATGAAGCGAAGCTTCACCTAACGGTTCGAAAGGAGGTTTCGCCAAGGCCTCCAGGACCTTAGGCAGACTCCAAGACGGTACTAACTTAGAAAAAGAAGGTCGTTTCAGAAAGAACGAGCAAATCAAACCACTTAGTAGCGGGGAATTGGAAATCCCCGAACCATCTGAGAAACCCGAATGAATGGCCCCGATCGCCGAACGGTAGCCTCGGATAGTAGAGATAGATCTCCCTTTGTCAAATAACAAGATTAAGAAATCCGCAATTGAACCAATAGGAGCCTTAGAAGGGGTTTGATTTCTCTCTTTACACCAAAGGAAAAAGACCGAGAGACGGGAATTGTAAATTTCCCTAGTAGAAACCCTACGACTGGACATTAAAAAGACCCGACTGTCTTGCAGATTCCCTGACAGGGGCCAAGCAGTCAAATGAAGGGACTCCGGACTGTGGTGAAGAATCCCCGATAGGGGCTGCAACACCAGATCCGCTCTTAACGGGAGAACGAACGGTTGAGCCCTTAGGAGGCTCATAAGTTCTGGAAACCAATTCCTCCGGGGCCAAAAGGGAGCTATTACAAGCACCCGCGCCCGATCTTCCCTGATTTTCCGCAAGACACGCGGAATCAGTTGGAAGGGAGGAAAGGCGAATCCCTGAAGGTTCTCCCAGCTGAGGGAGAAAGCATCGAGAGCCCATGCTCCCTGATCGCGAACACGGGAGCAATACTTCGGCAGCTGGTGATTTAGCACCGACGCAAATAGATCCACTTCCAGTGGACCTAGGCAACTGCGAATGCGGCAAAAGACCTCCGGATGGAGCATCCATTCCGATGGAAGATACCTGCCCCGAGACAGAAAATCCGCAATGAGGTTTTCCCGACCGGGGATGAAAGAGGCCACGGGTGTGATTGCCATGCGACGACACCACCTCCACAGCTGAGCTGCTAGGGCATTCAGGGCAGCCGAACGAGTGCCTCCCTGCCGATTGATATATGCCGCCACAGTAACATTGTCCGTGAGAATCAGAACCGAACGACTGAGAAGTCGACTTCTGAAATGGAGCAAGGTCAACAGAACTGCCATAAACTCCAGGACATTGATATGAGGAAGAGTCCCAAGATGAGACCAATCCCCCGCAACCGTGCTGCCGTTGCAGTGTCCTCCCCACCCCAACCGAGAGGCGTCCGTCGAAACCGATATCGACGGGAGAGGGGCAGTGAAGGACCTGCCTCGCGCGAGAAACTCCTCGCTCGTCCAACAAGAGAGAAGAGACTTGATCCTTACTGGTACTGGAATCCAGACCAAAAGAGAGTCTTTTCCCGGCTTGAAGAACCTGAGGAGATGTCTCTGAAAAGGTCTCATGAGGAGCCGGCAGTCCTCTAGAACGTCGACTAGACTGGCTAGATAACCTAAAAACTGAAGCCACTGTCTGGCCGTGACCCTTCTGGCCAGCAAAAGCTTGCGAGCCGCAGAGACAATGGTGAGAATCCTGTCTCGACTGGGCCGAGCCAACTGATTCCGTATGTCTAACACCGCCCCCAGAAAAACTGGGCTGCGAGTGGGAACTAACTCTGACTTTTCCCAATTTATTAGGAAACCTAAGTCTTGAGTAAGAGAGACGAGCAAACGAGTCTCGTCCAACAAACGATCGCGCGACTCCGCAAGGAGAAGCCAATCGTCCAGGTAACAAAACAACCGAAGGCCGCGTCGCCTCAGAGAGGCCGCCAGCACCGCTACAACTTGAGTAAAAACCCGAGGGGCCGGGCGCAGCCCGAAGGGAAGAGCACGAAAACGATAAGTCTCTGAGAGGAAGGAGAACCCCAGAAGATCGCGGGATGCGCGATGAATGGGAATGTGAAAATACGCGTCCTTGAGATCTATCGAGACCGCGTAGTCTTTCCTCTTGATCAACGGAAGAATGGAGGCGAGAGTCTCCATCCGAAAATGAACCGGAGGAATGAATTTGTTTATTCTTTTCAGGTTCAGTATCAAACAAAGTTTTCCCGAGCGCTTGGGAATAACAAAAATTGGAGAAAGGGAAAGAGACGGCCTGTCTCTTACCCTTTCTATAGCCCTCTTTTCCAAAAGAGACTCGATCTCCTTTGAAGCATGAGATCGAGACAGGGCAGACATGGGAGGTGACCGAATTCTTATAGCCCCTCCGGGGAGCGAAGCGAAAAGATCTATGAAGAATCCGTCTCGCACGACGGAGAGAACAAACGCGTCCCCGGAGATGGCCTCCCAAGCGGGGAGAAACGAATGAAGTCGGCCACCTACCAAATTCGGACGAACAAACGCTCGGGGAAAAACATCAAAACCCAGGCTTGGCCTTCTGCGAAGCCGTCGCCTTACCACGAGAACCTCTCGAAATGCCCCTGCCACGACTCCCTCTCCCGCGAGAAGGAGCTGGCTGCGGCTCAGAAGGCGGGACCCTAGACACACGACTGCGTTGACCCGAAACGGGACCAGCAGGCCTACGCCGGACAGGGGCCCGCGTTGACTTAGAGCTAGTGTGAAACTGCTTAGTCATATCCGAGATCTGTTTTCGCGCATCGATCTCTCTCTGAAAAACCGTAGCGAATTTACCACCAAACAGCGAAGGACCCCGAGACGGAACATCCCGGAGAAGTTGAGCAATGCCCGACTCTCTAACACCCAGTGCCGAGAGAGCCAAGGTCCTGCGACGGAACGTAGCCGAAGCAGCTGCGGTGGAAAGCTGCGACCACTGCAGACAAAAAAGAGTATGCAGCAAGTCGTCAATAATCAGCTTGTCACCATCAGTAACATTCAACTCCTCCGCCCTGGACCTAAGGTCGGAGAGAAACCCTTGAAAAGCCGCCAAACGCATACCTGACCTAACCTGGTTTTCAATATTAAACCAAAACTTATCCTCCGCCTTGAACGCAGCGGAGGTAAGCGGATTAGTCGCCCGCAAGCGACGACCAACCTCTAAAATCTCAGGAGAAAGAGTCTTAGCCTTGAAAAAGCTGTCTTGATCCTGAGAACGGAAGGCGAAAGCCTTACCCTTAACCGCAGTAGGGCGCTTAACCAACAGCGCGGCCTCAATGCGGTCATACTCCAGCTTGAAATCCTCCTCAAGAGCAATACCCTCGGAGGAATCCTGCTGCTTAAACCAACGCGAAGTCGAACCCTGCGCGCGGGTTGACTGAAATTCAGGGAGATATCTAGACAACAAAGCAATCGCTTCCACCCCACAGAGGGCGAGCGATTGAGACTCCGCCTGCCCAAACGATTCAGAAACCGAAGCTTGAGAGGCCGCCTCCAAGTCTGGTTCCACCCGAGTGGAATGAGACAAAGGAACGCAAACAAAGGACTCAGCAGGCAGAGCCCCGCCTGGTTCAACAAAAGTCTCCTCGCCCGGCGGCGCCCCAAGGGCCGCGGGAATAGGAGGCACATGCGAACCCGACTCAGACAAAGACGAATCAATCACAAAAGGCTGATTAGTCTCAAAGTCAGACCCCTGAATAGGGACAGAAGTCAGGGTTGAAGTAGCCGGTACAAAGGACCAACCCTGATCCTGAGCAAAAGCCCGCATCATGCTGAACATATCAGCTTGAGAGGAGCTAGCTGGGTTAGCCAGGCCAGACGGGCAAGAGGCTGGCAAAGCCTTGCCACTTTTTGCCTTCTTCTTGGCCTTTTTCTTGGCTGGCTCGACAAGAGTCGTAGCCGAAACCCTTTTCTTAGAACGCTTAATCGGATTCGTTCGGATCTCCGAAGCCGCTTCGGAAACACGAACCGAACCCTCCGCGGAGGGACGTTCACTTCCCTTAAAGGGATTAGAGCGCTCAGGGCGGAAGCCCAAAGAATCGCCCAAATCACCCATATTGGCTAAGCAAGAAGATGCAGTAGCCATGGGTTGGGAGCTAAAAGCACCCAGTGCGGGGGCAGACCGAGATGACTCGGTATGTGCCCGATGACTACTAAAGGCGTGTGAACCCGCTATTGGACCGCTAGAGAGCGGCAATAGGGGAGCACTAGTAGTCACGCACTCAGGTGAAAACACCTGTTGCTCCGAAGAGCGTCCATAATTGTTAGCTCGAGCATTCCCATTAGCTGGCAATGTAGACAGCCCAGGAAGTACTCGTTCCCCCATATGGCGTCTGCCGGGGGCTAGGGTTTGAGAACCCAGACCAACATGGACTAAGCCCGTGGGTTGCCCTGCAGTAGTGGGGCGCGTCTCCCCTAACGGATCAGAGCGAGTGAACGCTACCGTACGGGAAACAACCGCCCCCCCCCCCCCTCTGGTCTTGACGACCGGGGGATTGGATTCGAGATATCCAAACCACTAGAATCTGACGCCACCCACCCCGAAACCACGGGCTTCGGAGTTGACAATCCAGACTCAGTTAACGCCACCCGTCCCGAAGCCGCAAGCTCCGAGACTGGCAAACTCTGCAAGGAAACACCACTAGGCAACTTACCCTTAGCCCTCCTCCCTCCCCCATGTACCGAAGTACTCGGGAGAGTTCTGGAAGGCCGAGTCGTCTTGCTAGACGACTCTTCGGAAGAAGCAGGTCTCCGTGACCTAACTGCTTCTTCTTCCGAATTCATACCACTGCAATAAAACAGACAATAAAGTATACTTTTCAAAATAAGAAATACTTCAACTGAATGCAGTAAAATAAGTACTAAAATTTATTTGGGAGATACGCACAAAAGATTTTCACAGCCAAAAAACCGTAAGAACAAACACCGAACCCAAAGGCTCGGTGACAAACGGAAACACCCGCAAACACACAGAAATATCTACGTGGGGCTGACCGTGAAAGGGAAAAATAAATGCCAAGAAAAGGAATCAAAAATCCCTTGCAATCGGCAAAAGTGACTACTAAAACACAAAGTACTATAATCTAAGCGAATATAGGTACCTAAAAGTGCTTTAAAAATGCGAAAAAGCGCGCCTAAAAGATACTATACGACCTGATTTCAGGAGCGCTGTGACTATAAGTCCTATCTCGTCGGGGCGAGCAAGAAAGAGGAAGATGGCCGTAGCGTGTTGACGCGCGTGAGTGGCGAAGGGGACAATAGGATTACGGGGGGTGCGCACAATATTGTGACTCATGTGTGATAAATTCTCGAAGGGGTCCCGTAGTCAAGACTACTGGCATAATAGGTAGGTATATATGATTTATTGCAGTAAATTACAAGTTCAGTTTATGATAACAGAAGGACTACGCAGGTAACAGGGAACAAAGAAAGACACCCCAATGGAGTGAATAGGCATTGTCTTGCACGTGTCAGGCCACCGAGGTGCGCTTAATCTCCCATTGGAACACTCTCACTTGCATCATAATAACTTTCGAATGACTCAGGTTCACAATTTGAAGTCTTGGCAATAGAATGAATAAACTATGAAAAAAATTACATTAAAAACATTTTCACTGTTGATACTTTTACAAAATATCAACCTAATCCGACAAATCATTCATAGTGGGTGCTATGGTCTTTTGATTCACTCTCTATCGACTTTCTCTCTCGTTTTCTTACTCCGCATGCTTGAATAGGCCCCAACTTTAGAGCTCATTTCCTCCCTATTTAATAACAGCAAACATCTCTTACAAGCTCATTTCATTTGCTGAAATAAAAGGTTTAGAAAGTTTCAGTTATAATGAGTCATATATCATTTTAAAGCCGAGACTTTATTCTATCCAAATATGATAAAATCAGAAAAAAAATTTTTTGCGACTTTTTGGTGGTTTTGTGGTGCAGGGTTACAAATGATTTAAGTTAATGCCCTTCTGGCTTTTAATAGGTAATAAGTCTTATCAGGTGGTTTTTGGTATTTAAGAATGGATGGTTTCAACAAGGAATGTGTATTATAAATGAACTCCATACTCCATCTATTTTTAACTTCATACTGTACAAAAGAATCCAAAGAGTGATCCAGATTCACAAAATGTCACAATTCAAGAAAAAAAAACTTAAAACACTAAATTTTTCGCATAAGTGACCAAAACCATACACTTCTTTTGTCCAGCTCATATCACTTCAAAGATTCTGCCAAAAAGTGTATAAAACAAATTATATATTATGCCACAAAAACTGAAAGCAAATAAAAAAGTAAACAAAGATTCTTCATACTTTCTGATAGTCCCAAAAGACTAGACCACAATAGCCAAAACAGTAGGATCATGCATGACTGACCAGTCAGTACAGAGATCATCAACAAAATGTGTTTTTTCATACAGTATAGGTACAGAAGAATTTTAGTGTTTAAAATTCTGGTTTGAAGGTTCATAGTTTCTCCTGTTTTATCTCCACTGGCTTGAAAATTAATAGCTATGATTTTACATCAAATGCTATCTTGTAAAAGTATCAACAGTGAAAATGTTTTTAATGTAAAATATTATTTTTAGCAATGCATTCAGACTCAAAAATATAATTCATATCAGACATATTTATAGGCGGTCCGCTCGCTATTACTAAGGACCGCTATTCATAGAAAACCGCTGTTCATTTAACAGGCGTTATGAATAGTTATAAATAGTGGTCCTTATGAATGGAGGTCCTTATGAATAGTGAGGTAATTTGTCTATGGTTTGCTCGCTATTTAGAAGGACCACTTTTAATACAAAACTGCATTCATTTAATCATGCTTTATGGATAGCTGTCCTCATGAATAAGTGGTCCTTATGAATAGCGTTCCTCATGACTAGGCGAGGTTACCCCAAATATAGACCTATTATTGAATTTGATAGTCATATTGATCAATTATTAGGGCATATCATATTTACCAGTATTGTATGCTGAGGCTATTTTGAACATTTACTTTTATGCTCATTTCCAGCATTTCAAGCAAAATTCTCTTGCTGATGTTTAAAAGAAATCAAGATTCTCTCCTAGCACACTTGAGGAATGATAAAGCCCATGAATGGAGATCATGGGCTTGAATTCAATTCACAAAACAGATTTCAGCTCAAATTGGTGCCATTTGAACAGTCTTGGGAATTCTCTTGTATATTTACTCCATATTTACTGTACTTGTAAGCTTTCTTAATGGCCATCAATTTGGAAGGAAATCCAATTTCCTCTCTGAATGTCTGGCCTGGGCCGACAAAAAATTATTTGATAAATGACTGGAGTTTAAAAAAAAAAACTGTCGAGACTGACTATAGACTCGGGAAGACATTGAACAAATAGGCAAAAAGCACGGCCTCCATTTTCGAGATTTGCTTTATCAAAAGGCATGACAGATCAGCTCAATACAGCTCCCCTTGCAGAATAAATCACCGGTTTGGGGTAAAACAGAATGAATCCACTAGGAAGGGGGAGAAATGCGGAAACATCGCAATCATAAATCATGGGAGATTTGTATGATTCTGTAGCGTCTACAAGATGACTCCGGTTCTCCTTTCTCGAGCGATATATCACTGAATTATGTCAGATATAGATCGCAAATCTACTCTTCCATCGGGGGATAAGTTGTGGTAACGATACGTGATAGCATGAGCACTGTCCACACAGTTGCACTAAACAGACAGCAATCATACGACAAATGTGGTGCACAACCCTTCAAATACATCTTCTGGTATACATTATCATCACTATACATTCAGGGATGCATGCATTCCTGCTTGACATAAAGTTTGGGAACTTTCACGATGTGATTATGGAGACAGGCCCTACATCTAGCAGCCTCAGAAAGTTGGAACCCACTTGACTTATGTCTAAATGCTCTCCCGGGAAAGATTCCTGAAACCAAATTCTGATTTGCTTTTCCACAAATCTATGGGCCATTTAATCTTTATACAAGGGAATTGAACGTTGTGCTTGCCAAAGGATACTCGATGTCAAATTAGCTTATTCTCAGAAGAGAAGATAATTGTGCTATTCTTTTGACAACAATAACAAATTTTTTCACAATATGTGTGCAATATATTTTGAAATTACAATCTATGTGCTCAGAGTATACTACAAACTTGTTGTTGATAGCATCCAGTGGTATCAATTCATATCGACTTTATGTATGCATGATAGTTCCAAATGTCACATAAATAGGGGTAATTTGGGGAGATGTCCACAAACACTGAAAGGTTAGTGGATTTGAAAAAAACAGGGTATTTTACTATGTGTTTTGAAAGAGCAAGAAATTCACCAAAAATGGGTCATATTTTCAGGTGAAAATAGGGTACTTTTGTGATGATTGTGTCCTCGATAAACCATAAAGAGGGGTTATATTTTAAAGCCATTTTGTACCTGTTTTTATTCCAAAAACATCATATTTTGTTGAAAATGTTCTTCAATTTATGCAAAATAGGGGTTATTTTCGACTCTACTTAAACGATCATGCATTACGCCATTGAATATGAAGTAACACCACCAGAAATAAATAGATTTTCTTCTCAAACAGCATATGACAGGGAAATGTCGCTGTGACATTTTGCAGGATATGGTAAGCCCCTAAAAATCAGTTTGTCAGATTTTGTTTCATTTGGTTGACAGATCATATTCCTAATTGTAGGCTGCCGAGAAGTTTCCTTCGTTTTTATGCATCGTAAATGTCTCTTTGTGTTCAACAGCAGTGATATTTTAGAAAAATGGGAAATATGATTAGAAGTATGTCTATGGATATTAACTTCAGACTAATTCTTACTATTTTATTCATCTTGTTTTCAAATAATACCCTTAATGACATAATACTCTGGTGAGCCTGCCATGAGGACACTTGCAGCAGAATTCCCAATATAAAAAAACTATTAGGAGTTCCTTTATAACCTCCTTCTGCCAGGCCACAATATTCTATTGTAATATTATAGATGGAAAAGCAGAAAGGCAGCGATTGTTTCCAAGACAAATCAAATTTCGAAACAAATCTGGGTCAAATTTCAAATTAATCCAGAAATATGACAGGCCTATTTCCTAATATCAACCTACATTACAGAGGGATCCATGAAGCATAAAATTGTAAGAAAATGAGGGCAGTTTCTTGATAAAGCAGAACTCCATGTACAAGACTGGAATGCAGAAAAGCTGGGGTAATGAATGAGCTTTCAAATCACCATGCAAATCATAATGTTGATGGAGTCTCTTTATTACGAGATTGCGGACAGAGAGAGAGAGAGACTGGCGAGTGAGGTGAATTCTAGGAAGGTTTAGGAAGGGCTTCTGTGTGATATGCCGCCACGTTGATTCTACCTATGGGGAGGTGGAAATGAACTTGCCGACGGCACAACACGGGCTTGTACCAGCCTCTGTGAGGGTGAGTGGTGAGAGCAATATTGGCTAATGTTTGGGGCAATTTCCCACTGGGTCTTCATGCGTTAAAACACCTGGTAAGCCGCACAAAGTATATTAAGAACCCATCGTTGGCACAGACGCAGCTTAAGGTACAGAGTCCCTGTTGGTGCACAAAAAAGGGGCTGTGCATCCTTGGGGAGAGCGTTGCGGCAATGAACGTGTTGGAAATGGGTATGCACCCTTCTAGCCGCTAACACCAGGAGTACTTCAGCCAATGGTTAGCCTAGAGTAATGGGAGACGCAGGTTTTCTCTACTGACATGTCTCAGCAAGCGAGCAGGAAGGCCGCAAAGTGAAAAAGAAGACTTGGAGTGTTTTTCTGACACTATAATTATGCCGTGTCAGGAGGTTTGATAAGCGATCGAGGATCGCGCAAAATATATTAAAAGCGCCAGCCAGAGATTAATGAACTTGGAGTGCTGTTTCAAGGGGTTGAATAGCATGCGTGTTGCGGGCTGTTCGCAAAGAAAGCGACCTCATTGTAATGGGGCATTAACCACTCCAGCACAAATGTAAAGGTCCTTTACTTCCTCTTGAAGTGTGCTTTTGGGGACTGACGCATGCAGACCCTTGCAATTTATTAGTTGGAAACTTTATACGACTTAGGCTTTGAGATCTTGTTTTCAAAGAATTAATTAAGATCAATCAAGGAGAAATATTACCTCCATTGCCCATTCAAACAGAGCCTCAACAACAACCCCTCCTGCATTAACTCTAGACGTGTGAATAACCTAGAAACGTGAAATGTGGCACGAATCACCTGTACAAGTAGTGATCGTGGATGCGAATGCATTGTCTTAACGCCCAATACCCCCTCCAGCTACACCACGTATTTGCGTTTTAGGGGAGACCACTGATGTAAGGTGCCAGAGTGCTCTTCACTTTGTGACCCACATACATATCAATGCATATCAATTCATTGTTTGGCCGGAGATGGATGGGTTTCCGGGAATGTTCGAGGAATCAATCATCTTCGCTGAGGTTGTTAAATCTTTTCAATTTTGATGAAGAAGTCAATGCAGATGGAGGGAATTTTTGTTTTTTCATTCACATTTGTGCTTGATTTATTATTTTCTATCTAACTAACCCATTCACTACAATTCTTTTATGCCCCTAAGGCTTAATATCTGACCAACCGGTTCCCGAAGGCATGGGTATCTAATAATAGACTTAAAGATAAAGTTGAGTTCTGGTCATGCGACTACATTGTGAAAGAAACTGTCCCAAACAATGAGGAAAGGTTCATCATTCGTCTACATAAGAATTGGTGTACATAATATATACTGCAAGGTTTTGGAATCATCTAAATCATAAGAAATTGACCCACTCTCACTGAAAAGCGCACACACACTGCACACAGAAATGGGTGCACACACGTATGGCATGATTGTTCGGCCCGAACGCTTCACCTATCTCTTGTCATATTTGACACATGAGGGCATTTGAAGAGCAATCCTTTTCAGGGGACATATCTACTACGCTGTTCTTCCAAACTGACAAAAAAGGAATGAGAGAGCTTACAAATCATTTTCACCTTTCCAAGAACGCCACCTTCTATTTAACGTTGGGAGAAATAACAAAAATAATCTTCACAAAAACCACATATAGGAGTAAATTGTCTGTAGGCACTGTATTGATGTGAGGACTGAAAAAAATAGATCTCAATGTGCAGATATCATGTATAAAGGCTATCAAAATAAGCAAAGCTTCAGTATTGATAACCTCATATTACAATGATATATAACAGCAAAACATAACAGCAGAGGTGGAGGGGCCTGCATGCAGCAAGAGGAAGATGGAAAAGAGAAGATACCAATTCTAAGCCAATGCAAAGGGTGTTCTTCTCCTGAGGGGTTGCGGTCGAGTGGTCTGAACATCAGACTGAAGAGGCTAACTAAGGCCATGAGTTCAAGCCCCAGCATGGCACTAACATCCTCGAGCAAGATATTGAGCTTTAATTGCTACTACATGTATGTACATGGCCTTCGGAATAAAAAACTACATGAATCGAAATTTATACCTACGCCCTTGCCAGATCAGAAATAAATCGCACATTCATGATGATTTGTTTAAAATTTTGATTGAACAAGAATAAAAAGCCCCTAATTACATGTTAATTGACCTCTTTGACATTTGACCTTACACCTTATAACCCAAAAGTCTGATCATTATAGTTGAGATATGGTGATAACAAAGGTAAAAAGTCCCATTAATTTCACATACACCTGTATAATGACCTCTATGAACTGTCACCTTTGACTTATGTGAACAAAAATCTAATCAATTCATCTCACTATGGTGATGCATAATAGTTCCAAGTTTGAAGTTAATGGATCAAATGGTTCTTGAGATATCACGGTAACAAGGCTAAAACCTGCAATTTCAGAATTGACCTCTATGACCTTTGACCTACGTATCCCAAAATCTAATCAAATAGTCTTTCTATGGTGATACATACATGTACTAGTACCAAGTTTGAAGTTCATACCTCAAATGGTTCTTGATTTATCGCATTAACAAGGCCAACACCTGTAATTTCAGAAATTGACCTGTGACCTTTGACCTACATACCCCAAAATCTAATCAGATTGTCTGAAAACATAATGCCTCTGGCACCACCTTCGGTGGGCGGAGGCATAAAAATAGGCCTATGCCCAAAAGAGAGATTCTTCTTATCAAATCAAGCTGGAATAAGGAATTGTAGGGGTAGAGGAAAAGGAGAGATGCATTAGCAAATAATTTCTAATGAAAAATGTATGTAAACAAAGGAACAAGAAGACAATATTTGTCATCTTTTTGCCTGTGATCAACTAATGCATGAATACACCTGAGGCCAATTAAGACCCACTACTGAGTTTGCAAAGATGTAAAGACAGGATGATGATGTTTGTGCCACTGAAGAAAAACCACATGACATTGTAAAATATCACCGTTAATACAAATGAGAGGAAGCCATGTCAGATTTGCGCCAAATCTCCTCTTTGGCTGATTATTTCATAGAAATTGATACTATCTGTTAACCCATTGAACATCGTAGGCAAGTCTATTGGAAATACATGTAAGTGTAATATCAAAATCAAACTGGCTCAAATTCTCAAAAGAGGTTCATTTTAAACCATGGTTTAAACCTCCATAAGCATGTGCGGCAATTTCTTGTAACGGCCTAGGGGACGCAACTTTTACATGCACGTCCTTATGTCCAATAGGCAGGTAATAATATGCTTACATAATCCATGTTTATTTTAGTCCACGGTGGAGGTTTAAACCACGGTTTAGACCATGGGTTAACTTAAACCTCCTTTGTGAATTCGGGCTATTGCATCCAATGGGTTAGCTCATCATAAATCATCCTGATTTTCAGATGCTTAATAAGCCAGTTCGGGGTTAGCGCATGGTACAAATGACCCCAAATATCCACATATATTTTAGACATGGAGGGTCCCTTTATGTGCACTTCAGAAAAATAACTCTGGGAGTGATAGAGGTGCCTCATGAATAGCTTTTGTTTCCCCCTTTAAAAAGAATACTTCCACCTGGATATCATGGAATGCACCATTAGTGCATAACTGAATAATGATTACATGACATTCATGAGCACATATCGAATATTAGTGTCAGTGGGTTTTAGAATTTTGTACAGATGACCTTTATCTGCTCATGCTCAGATTGCATCTCCGAAGTGGCTTATTGCAATGCAACATATCTCTTCTTTCACATCTAACAAAGATCAACATCAAATTTGGAGAATTTCCCAGGTTCAAAAGGCAACACTATAGAAACATTGACCCCAGGATAGTTCTCACCAGTGGCGGATCTACATAGGGGGAAAACCGGCCCGTGCCTCCTCTTTTGAAACCTAACTGGCATACCTTCAGTACACAATGACACAAAATTGCCCCATTACTTGTGTGCTTTTCCGGCTCTGTGCCCCCTCTTTTACAAAATCCTGGATCCGCCCCTGGTTCTCACAGCAGTAGATCCTAGGATTCTGGCAAAAAGGTCCACATTTTATTTTTTTTTCATTGCTAATTCACCCCCCCCCCCCTAAAAAAAAACCCTGTGAGCCCCTGGATCTGCCTATGAAAACAATGGCTGAATGAGCAAGGCCATTTCCCCTTGGACAATCAGACAAGTGCCTCTGAAGAACCTTTCCTAAAACATTGCTCCAGGCAGGTGAAGATGTGGCTACTTTAAAGGAAACCTGAGAATTCACTGCAATTTCTGCCTTGTATCTCTTTGGATACACTGATAGCACTGGCCAAAAACAAAACAAGCCTCAGTTCTCTCCAGAACAGTTGGTTAGGGACAGGACATAAATCTTAGAATACTGATATTTGACGATACTAAAGGAGAATGTATGTATGCATAGTGGTGACAATGGATTTGCAGACAAAAACAAACAGTGTTTGTCATGATGGAGGATATGATATATCTCACTTTTAGACTTTGTTTTATGTAGGCCTTGTATGAAAGCCGATTCTGACTAAAAAATGCCAAGTGTTCCTCATCGTATTACAGTGTACCCCAAATTAGCAGCAATAATGCTAAAGCATGGGAAAAAAAGAAGGCATCCCCCCACCCCACCCTATCCTCTTCATTTCACTGCCCTCATAATAACCCCCTACAGGAAACCAGGATCCCTCACCTTATTACCTGCACATCCAGACACAGTGACAACAGTAGACCACAGAACTACGGGAAGAATTAAACCCCACCCTACACCCTTCCTCACTCCCCCCCCCCCATCCTCTCTATTTCGCAGACCTCACAGTAACTCCTTGAGACACCACTCACACCAGGAGCCCTCATCTTATCAATTGCACCCCCATTCTCTAGTGACAACTATGGAATATGTGCCATGTGCCACAGAAGGACATGAGGCATGAAACTCCACCCAACACCCCCTCCTCAATTCCCCCATCCATTTCATTTCACCCTCTGGGAGACCAGGATCCCTCACCATATTACCCACACTCCCACACTTGGGCAGTGACTGTTAGCAGTGGCTGTTAGCTATTCCAAGGGAGAGATTAAAGTCATTAGCAAAGTCAGAGGTAATTTACGCCACGGAAAACATAGTGCATCGAGATTGGAATTGAACTTTACGCAACATTGCATCCTGAGTACACAGTGAGGGTTAATGCACTGATTAGCAGAATGCAGTAAGCGCTCGGGACTTCTGGAATGATAAATGTTTCTCTTTCTGTCGTCAGCTGACCTATTTCTTTTTGTCTCATCTTCCTTTTCTGCCGGTCAGTAACTCCTTCCTCCACATCTTGTTTTCTAAGCATTTCACATTCTCTTTGTTAAAGCATATCACAGATTGGATACAAAATATTTTCAAAAGGAATCATTTTATATCATAAGTACATTTTATTAATAATATACAATTTTTGTGATTTCTATCTATTTTAAAATTCAGTTAGCACAGTTATTTGCATGAACAACTTATTTCTTAAATGTATTCTAGGGCTCAATTTCTTTACAAAAAGCAATGAAATTTGAAGTTGTTATTATGAATAAAGAGAAACAGAAATAAGACACCACCACCAAAGGGTTAGTTGGAATGCTTTTCATAAAATAAGGTATAAAAAATCCAAATAGAATATGTGAAAGTGATATTGTTTATATCAGTAAAAAGCATACACTTCTGTATTTCAAAGACAATAGAATTTTTAAAATGCTAATTGAATATTCCATTCCGTAGTGTTGTAATCCTAACTGTAAAAAATCTGATATTAATCATAACCCTCTCTAACCTTACCTCAAATATCTAAGTTTGAATCCATAGTGCAATCCCATTTTATGTCTTAATGTCTTACCCATGGTTCTAATTGTAAGGGTATTCAGTTCTTCTAGGAATTCCCACCTGAATCTCTTTATCTTTGAAATAAAAATCCAATCATTGATACTTCCTTGACAACACAAAAGTATATCCCCTATTGTGACACCGCTTTGCCTATTAGCTAAAGTGATCAGAATTCAATTACCGTAAATGGTTTAATTGCCGATACATGGCTGACCAATCATTCAGCAACAGCTTCGATTCTTTGCCTTCATTTCATGGGCCGGTGACCACTCTGCGCCTGTGCAGTCCATTAAGAATTGGCTATTTAATGGTAATCACGTATCTACGCCACGTGCGATTGGGCATCAAGGACAATTAGCCAGTAGCGCAGCAGTATTTGCTCCAATACTGACCAGTATCTATCCTAAAGGTCCCATGGGGCCAATTAAATTTCTAATGAATCTAAGACCATCAAAGCTTATTTGACACAATTGGATGAGACAGGAGGTTTTGGGCTAAATGAGGAAAAAAGAAGATAATTTCAGAGAAATAGGTTGCTGCTGAAATCTCATGACAAAACCTGTTGAAGATTTTGATGTATTCAATTTACTGGGTTTGTCAAAAAAAAAAAGAGGAAACAGTCAACCGATGGATAAGTATAGCAGGTCATGTGCATTTTGTATTTTCGAACAGTTGCATTAAATAGTTTAAACACTAACGTAGATCTTTTAGAACTTCCTTAGAATTTCTCTTAGATTTCAAACTTTTCAATGGTTTGTCAACAGTCATTATTATTCTATGTTGTCATAGAATTAATTGCACGACTGCAGTTTTATTTTATTTACATTCATTTTATCACTTTACCCATAAAATAGTAAGGCAGACTTGCGGAAGGGTTTATAGAAAATATATGTTATACCAAAATCAAATTACATCCCATAGGTTCAAAACACAGGCATTTTGAAGAAAAAAAAATCTTTAGGGTGTATTTCATACCTTCAAAGTTGTATCCAGTAAAAGTAAGCAAATCTATTATATTTTACCCTGTTTTTTTCTATAAATCATTCTTTCATCCTTAAAATCTTCCTTTCATCCACATTGAGTTGATAAAACAGATACAGCTCTTCATACTTCATGCCTGAAATTAAGCTGTCTAAAGGGCTAGTCACATTTGTCCGATAACGATAAAGATTACAAAATTTTCAATCAACGGTACACCATACTATAGGGTGAGTACTGTGAGTGAGTTCGTGTCTGTTAATAGTAGGGCAGCTTTAGGGTGTATCTTTAATAAAAAATCTAGTTATCGTTATCGGACAAATGTGACCAGCCGCCAGAAGACATGCCGATCTACACTACAAGAATAAACAGACTGTCAACACAATGCATGTACAATCTCTTCTATATTGCTTATTATCATCTTGCCAATTGAATGATTAATGTGTGATTAAAAACATGGATGACTTATACCCCTTTCAGATTGCCGAAGCGCTTTTCTTTCCGCCATTGATTCCACTGATGTTCCGCCTCTTCCTTGGAAGCGCTTCGCATCGCTTTGCTTTCACATCAAGCAAAAGATACATGTACCATCTGTTTCATGGAAGCAGTACAGAAAGCGGAATAGAGCCAATTTATGCTAAGAGCGGAAGTACATCATCTGCGATGCACAATGCATTGCTTTCCGTTCATGCACGCGCGGGATGTAGATGACCTCTGGCCCTTCATTCCACTTTATACGGTGCAACTGTTCACATCAAAAACCAAAGCGTATCATTTCAAATTTTGGCTAGATAGTGCTTTCAAAACCACATATTGAGGTGGTCACAGAACCTCCCACATCGATAGCGGAATATCCGACTCACTACCCCTTCACATCTAAGCCTTATCTGGCCAAAGCGCTTTTGATTCTGCTATATTGGCTCAATATGAAAGGGGTATAAGACAGACACTGGCATCATCATAAGCTCATTATCTGGACAGTTATGACTGTGTATGTCATACCTTCCTGATACTTTGTTATGAATGACCACCCATTAGGAGGAAAGAAAAATAGAGGACAGATAGCAATAGAGGAGAGCAAATAGTCAGGTTCACAGAGAGTGATTTGTCCCTGTTTCCCATTTACATTATTATTATTATTCAGTCAACACTATTTTTTGCGCAATGGTTCAGTGGTTTACATGCAGGGTAATAGCCTTGATACATGTACGGACATTTCATCTGTGAGTCACAGAAAAAGACCATTACATTTTTCATAAATGATCTCTAAATTATCATGATTACCTTGCAAATGAGAAAAATGACAGAGAAAAAGTTGACGAAAAAAAATTACCAATTACCATCGAGGAGATACTCCGCATCATGCAAAGCTCTGGGGGTATCAACTAATTACCGCTCTCGAGTGTTAGGTTCAGATCATTCTTCGCAGCTCACTTGATGGATGAGTCTGTAGGGAGAAGAAATATGATATAAAATGCATGCTGAAGATTGTTCACGCTTTTCATAAACTATGTATGAATGAACTCATACGTGAAGTGTCACTACGCAATACGGAGAAAGTCACAGTCAACCGTATCTGTGGAGTAGGGTTAAAAAGTAGTTTGGGTATAGCAATATGATTTGTCACTTCAATAATCATTATATCTTCTCTCTCCTCTTACCCATCTCTGGAATAAAGTTTATGCTAGAAATGCCTTAAATACTAAGTGTTCAGAAACCCCATTTTCTCCCCCAAATGAAACATCCACACCTCCTGTATTTTTTTGCACTCTCATCAAATGGTTATGCCTGGCCAACTGCACTGCTAATGTCTCTTAGCTTTTTCAGGAGACCTTCCATTTTTTTCCACATCAGGCATTTAAGATAAAACCTTTCTTATTCTTAATTTCGTTTTTAAGAGGAAAAGAGATGTCTAACATCATGAGGAGCAGTAAAACTATTTGATTGGCCTATTGGGACTCTCCTTACAGGGCGATCTGTCAATAAGTATCTGTTGATACATGGAATGGCTATTGTTTGCAAAATTTTGTACAATATATCCTAAAGAGAGGATAATTTTTTTGTTATAGGCTATACAAGTAGATCAATCCATTGCTTCATTTACCACTTATGACAGTGCTGAAAATATAAAAATGCTATCAAAGGACTTTTATGCCACCCTTCTTATACCATAGGATTAATGGTCATTACATCAAAAGCCATTTGCATGCACTGAGAGGTCAAAATGAAATGAAGTTCGAAAAGACAATCACCCCCTCACAAGCAAGACTTGGATAAGGAATGGATGGCCTTTTTATTCTCCTAATAGCACATGTCGGCCTGATCAACAACTTCACAAGAGTCCATTAACATCATCTGGTGATGATCATGACTTTGGGAAGTTGATGATGGGGCGCATGCATTGGATGCAGGGACCATTAGAGATGGAAGATAGCATCTTCAAATGGACGGCAGCATCTTGACACAATGGACTTATATATTTCGGGGGGGGGGGGGGGGGGAGGGCATTGGGGAAGAGCGATCTATCCGTCCATCTGTCTGTCTGTCCGTTTGTTCGTCGGTTTGTTCATCTGTCCATTTGACTTCCTATCGTGAGGTTGAAGGTTTGAATTACATGATTACATGTCCACAGAGGAGGTATTTTCTCTGAAGTGACATTATCAACACAATTGTAGTGAATGGGTACATGGCAACTATCACCGGTTGGCTAAAGCCAGGGTGATAGATATTTGGCTTTGTGTGTCCCCTGCTGGCACTATGCATTATTAATTCAATTCTTTAATACTCGAAGGACTGTTACTCACATTTATGAAACTCCATTACATCAAAGAATGAAATCTATTGGCATAACATAACATGCTTTCTACTTTACCTGTGATGGTAAATCTTGGGGTAAAAAATGCCTAAAAATATGTGAATATATGGGCCTTGCAAAATGCAGGAAAAACAGCATGATTTGAGAGCTTACATTTCAATTGCATTCTAACAGTTTTATAGTTAGATTTTTTTGTTCTTACTTTGTAAAAAGTTTAGTTTAGTTTAGTTTAGTTTATTCAAACCAAATCAAACATAACAAGTACAAGAAAAAACTGCAGAAATCAGAATGATTGGTTTGGGACCCCAGTGAAGCACAGCTTGTGGTCTGGGCCCCTTTGTACAATCAACTATGGTATATGGCAAGGTTAACACATTTACAAGGTGTAACATATTTACAAAGAGTATATAACTAATGTACAAATGATATAAAAACGTAATAAATGCAAACGAACATAATCCTCCCCACCCCAAACACAAAACACACACACACACACTTCACAGTCACATGGCTACCTCTTTTCATATTTTAAATTCATGTATCTGATTGCACTCTGTTAAAAAGGTGTTTTTGACACAAAATTTTAAACCGAGACAGTGTAGTGCTATTGATTATTCCACTCTTTGACACAGACTATCCTAAATGAATTTAAAGTAGTATGTGTTCTTCTTGGATAAGCTTTCTCTGACGAGTATTATAATGATAGATGGAAGAATTTTCCACAAATAGATCAGACAAGAAAGTATTCCGGAGAGCTCGACATTTAAACATAAGTATTAAACACTGAAGAGAAACCAATTCATCAAAAGACAGAATATGTAGCTGCAAAAACAAAGGAGTACTAGGTGACCTATAGTTTGAATTTGTCATGTACCTTTTGAAGAACATGCAACTTATGTATATGGGTCCTAAATGTGTGTTCCCAAGCAACTATGCAGTACAACAAACGAAGCATAACAATCGCATTGTATAAAGTAACTAGGGTGTACTGGGGAAGGTAGAAACGAAGTTTAGATATCACTCCAACACTGCGAGACACTTTAGTACATACATTATCAAGATGTTCTTTCCAGGATAAAAATTCATCAACTGTAACACCAAGGAATTGTACATGTTGACTGCGGTTGATCTGATGACCACCAACAACTAAGGGCTTAACATTTACATGGATTTTCCTCCCTCTGGATCTAAATAAAACATATTTTGTTTTTCCAGTATTTAATAACAGTTTGTTACAACAGAACCATTTAAAAAAGTTTACAAATTTCAATATTAACGGACTGCATTAGAGTGTGAATATTCTTGTGAGAATATAGCAAGCATGTATCATCAGCAAAAAGGGAATATGTAAATAATTGAGACAAATTAATAACATCATTAATATAAACCAAAAATCATAATGGACCAAGAACAGAGCCCTGCGGTACACCATAGTTCATGTTACTGGATTCTGATTTGGCACCATTAACAACAACAAATTGTAACCTTTTATCCAAGTAACTTTTAAACCAATTTAAAGCACTATAGTGTTCAAGTTTACTTAAAAGTATTTTGTGGTCAATGGTGTCAAATGCTTTTGACAAGTCTAAAAATACTTTCCGCCATCAACTGCACTAGTAATTGCATTTACTAAATTTATAACACCCATACTAGTGGAGCAATTTTTACGGAAGCCAAATTGGTGGGGGATCAAAATATTATTTAGCACTAGAAAGACATTCAATCTTTTATAACCTATTTTCTCCAGAATCTTTAGTATATTGTTTTGGCGACAAAACAATATGTATTCAAATCACCCCAGACTTAAATACTTAACCCCTAACATACCGGAGCCAGATACTTCCTTTATTAAGCTTATGGGAATAAGAAAATTCTGTAGTCCAAGGATTAATTAATATTAACACCAGGTCAATGGGTCTATGGGGTCATGTGTTTATTGCAGGCTCAATAGGGGGCGACTTTCACTGACGAGTTCCCCTGATGTGTGCGAAGGTCATGCGATCAAACAAGCCCTATATCCCTACCCTATCACTTTCCAGGCAAAAGAGGCAATGATATGAGCTGTTAATTAGTATATGGATAGCCAGTGGGGATAATGCGATTATCTAGTGAAAGAAGTGATGGATTGATGGATTGATGGATGGATAAGGTCATTGATATTATATAGTTTGATGGTGAGAATGATTTGAGCTTAATAAGCCATGAATATTCTGACAATCCATCTCCTCGGAAAGGAAAGGAAAGGTGTAGCATACCTGCCTCATACATGCATGCTGTAAGTTTACCTATTGGGCGAATTGGAGCTTGGCTTAACACGCATTTGTTGGTGGCTTTATCACACATCCAAGGCATGAAGGTAGCTATCTGCACAGACAGATTACGAATAAATCGTTACAATTATATCCGAGCAAACTTAAACCACCTCCTCCTCCTGCAGATAAGTTTAATACACCTTTCCAAATTAAAGATATTTCAACCAATAGAATATGATGGAAAAAGTGATAAAAAAGAAATTGGGTTGATATGGAAACAAAGTCACCATGCCCCACAAAATTATACCTCTTCCCCAAAAGAGAAGTGATTAGATTGCCAAGTCGCCAACTACTTCAATCTGCATATTTAACTTATATTTTTCTGAAGTATATGAAATCAACCTACACAAAACATCCAACTGGAAATTATAAAATGGAAGACATTACTCGTGGAAAGATGCTGAGGTTTTCTGACACAATCACAGCTATGAACTTGATACAATTTCATAAAAGTGAATCAGGACATCTATTTCAGTAATATGAGCCAAGCATGAAAATTACTTGCCTGTTAACTTTCGGAAGACTCAGAAATGGTCTACACAGTAAAAACAAACCGCTGGATAAATGACTTAGTCCCACCCATATCCTCTTCTGTTGTTGCAGACAGCCACATCCGTTCCAATATCGCCACCACTCCTGAGGTGACTTAAAGAGATTAACGGTGGTAGGTCACCCTTCCTCGGTAAATATAACTTATAGGAAAGATGCACGTATCCAACGGAGAGATGTAATTTAGTTGTAATGTGATCAGGTCCGAACATTTGGGTATACTCTGTGTGGGAGCTATTTCTTAGTCTATCACCACAGACCCTGTTATATCAGTTTGAAAAAAAGGTTATGTTGAGTACTGATGGTGCTATTGCATCTTGAGTTCCTGACAAAAAAAGCATGGAGGCAGCCTGATGGCTCAGTGGTCGAGCAGTAGTCTCCTACTGTGAGGTTCTGGGTTCAAAACCAAGTCCATGTGTTAGGGCCCTTTAGTAAGGCATTAATTCTCAATTGCCAAGTCCCTCAGAGAAGACTCAAACTAAGCCGTAGGTCCACCTGCTTTCTTACCTACAATTATAACATATACTTGCTTTCATAGCAGTCGGAGAAAAAGAAATCATCTCTCAACAGTCATCACAAATAATAATACATAAATATATTTTTTTGTTGTTGAAGGATTTGAATTTGGAAAATTAGATACTGGATGGAAGTTCTTTAACAGGAAATTTTGATTATGTAGCAAATAGTATATTGGAAATTTATTCGATACAATGGGGGCACATAAACCCCTCCCCCCTCCATTCCATACATAGGTTCCTCACAGGAGCCTTTTTATGAAGGCTACATACTACTTTTAGAAAGCTTGCAATTGTGAAGAATATCAGTTATTGATTTTTCCTAGGCCGACATCAATAAACTGGATAAATATTTGATAATAAAACGCAACTGAATTTGAATTGCGTGACAATTTACACTCTTTGTAAGACTTTTCATATTTAATAAAAATAATGGAAGCTGGTGCTGGCCTTGATCCGCAATACTTTTATTTGTAATTCTTTATTGCCTGTCGAGTAGCAGAGGGGCTTTAACACTTATGTTACATAATGTGACTAACCTTCTTGTGACTTTCAGCAGATGATAGTTTTTTTTTCTTCTTCAAGTTGACATACAGAGTGTGTATTAAAGTAAAAAGACACACTTTGAAAATATCCCCCAAAAAATTATATTTCCACACTATCAATATGGTTTTTTTCACATAAAACTAGGGGTGAGGGTCTGTTTAATCGGATTTCACTATGACAACATTTTATGCTTGAGTGAGTACTGGCTACTCTTGGGTAACTCGCAAAAATTGGTATGTGCAGAAATGTCTCAGTATTGAATTTGAGCAAAGGACATATTAAAGGGAGCGAAAAGTCGCCAGTCGTGGTGCTTTGGAGCTTGGCCCGGCTCGGGTAACATTCAGGGATCTCCGTACATCTTCGGTAAACGCATGAATTGTGTGTATTTCCATATGCAGCATGCATTCGACCGAAGAAAGACGAACTAAACAACCCAACTGACAAACTACCCCACCCTCGACGACAATTTTGTTCGCTGCTCCAAGATTGTTGTTATGCACGGCCTTGCAACAGAGGCAAGCGAATGAAAATGAACCTACATGGATATCGAGCGGTGGCTCCCTTTAGGCATTAACTACATATCAATCAAACCTCTCAGTATTGTGAAATTATTGTTTTGGAGGATATTTTCAAAGTGTGTATTTTTAAAAATATGCACGGTAGTGTATATCTGGAAAGTAAACATAATAGAGACTGTGTGTATATTTCAAGTTGGTTCCCTTAATATCATCCAACCTACCAGCTCTGTTTCTTATGTTTACTTTCCAAATATAAACTACAGTGCATATCAAAAGAAATATGGATTGGGAGTGAGGAGGGGAGAATAAGGAAGGATGAAGAGTTACATGTAAGTGTTGTAGTGGGTAGTCGTCTGGGTGGGTAATTGTCCGGGGGGGGGGGATTATGCAAACAAACTGTTTATGGGTAATTGACCCAGGGTTAGTTGTCCAAGGAAGTTGTCTAGGGGAACCTTCATGAGGTAATTGTCCTTGCTAGAGGATAGTTATCAGGGATCTGGGGGTAAATCCAGGGGTAGGGGGTAATCCAGAAAGTATTGTTCCAGAACCTTTGTGTTCTCATACAGAGTGAAGATTACAGAAAACAAGCACCATCTTACCAAATCTTATGAAGATGTGAAGTTAGCGAGAAATATATATTTTTGTAATATTATTGGAAGAATCAAACATAAACTTAAATCATACACAAAAGAGTACCATTTTCACAAGGTGTCACTCCTGGGATTCACTGAGGACAATTGCCTTTCCCCACCCATCCCCTGCAAACTTAACAATAAAACTATTTCATTTTACTGTAGAACATATGACATTATAATATAACGTCCCTATGCACTTACAAAGTTCTGTAGAAATTTGAGGCTTTGAATGTCTGCCCAAGTCCTTAGACAAGACATTGCATTTGAAGTTGTCTCTTTCTATTCTTGCTTTAGCTTTGACAGCCCTTGCAACTGCAGTTTATTTCAAGGAATATATCCAGCCAAGAAACAAGTCAACACCAGTCAACACCAGGAGACAAATGTAGATGAAATGCCTTGTAAATGAAACAATCTGCAAGTTTTCATACACTTTTCATGTTTCCTATCAAATTACTTCAACAAAGATGCAGTTGCTGAGAATATGCATCATTCCTGCTATTTTCACTCTATGACAGATGTAAACAGGTAGATCGAATTCATCATTCAGGCAATGAAGTATCAAATTCAATGACGATTCTCTGCATTACATATTCTATTCCTGACATATATACCTTCAATTAATTAATTCAACTGTCTGACAGAATTACATATTTCTCGGAATACAGAGTCCTGTTACACAAGACAATAATTCTTGACAAAATTAATTGATAGCTCTCTCTTATAACTAGAAACTTGAGATACAAGCTCCAATGATTTCAACTGCAACCAACAAGAGCTTGACAGAGCTACATGTACAATGATTTTACCTCTTCTGTGACACCACTGTGCTTGTAAAGCAGTTTTTTTTTTAAATAACTGAATGCACTACCCTGTATTTTAAATAACCTTTAAAGGAAAAGTCCACCCTGATGTCAAGTTGATTTTGAAAGAAGCAGAAATATTAAAGAAACAGATCAGTGAAGGTTTGATCAAAATCCATAAAGAAATAAGAAAGTTATGAATTTTTGAAATTGTTATCAATCAAACACAAATTGGTAACTTTGTGACGTGTTTTGCGAGCCTCTCCTATTTGTCCTGTACCCCAAACATCATTAATTTCCATTTTCTCTGAAGAAAATATTCAATCATACATGCACCTTAGATATAATCATTGCTCAAAACCTTATGAAACAAAGCTATTCCTTCATCAAAAACTAAGAAAATTAAAATTTATGAGATTTTCTGTACTGAGCCAAATGGGATAGGAGCTCGCAAGATACGTCACAGAGTTGCCAATTTAATTTTTATTGATTACAACTTCAAACATTCACAACTTTCTTATTTCTTATTGGAATTTGCTAAAACTTTCACTAATCTGTTTCTCTCATTTTTCATCTTTTATTCACATCAACTTAATACCAGGGTGGACTTTCCCTTTAATAAATAATACATAAAAAATAAATGTGTACAAATTGTGCTGAATGATTGATAATGTAGTAAATAGGAACAATCATGCATCATTAACAATTTTGCATCATTAACAATTTTGCATCATTAACAATTTTGCATCATTAACAATTTTGCATCATTAAAAAAATGACAAAATGAATCAATATTTCTGACAATGACAAAAGATGAAAAGCACTGGATAGGTATATGGGAACATGGAATTAATCAAACATGTGACTTCAGGGCTCTATTTCATAAAACTTGCAAATAACAAGTTGCAATAACTGTTATAAGCTACTGAAATCCTTGCATCTGATTGGCTGAGAGCAAAATTGTCATACAAATGTGGCAGTTGTTTCTGATAACAAGTTTGATGAAACAAGGCCAAGAGTTAGGTCCAAACTTTTCAAGAGCAATCCTATTCATGTAATATTATCACTGTTAAATATTCCAGAGCTGCCAACATTGAAATTCAACAGGCGGGAGATTTAGGGAATTTTATCAGAAATCAGGGAGATGTCTATTAAATGCATACAACCTCATGGCAATAATTTTTCCATAATCAGGAAGATTGTTTGATAGGAGGCATTTAAACTGGTTAACAAGTGTCCGATTTCAGGGAGTCTCCTGCGAAATCAGGGAGACTTGGCATCCCTGATATTCTCCCAACATGGGAGGGTACTGCATGAGAAAACTCACAAACGATTTTTAACCTTTATCAGAACTCAACCTTCTCTCTTTAACACTTCTGAAGAACTTCTCAGCAGAGTTCCAAAGCACCCTTGATTTTCCCCATCCTACAATTCCTCTCCCCCCCCCCCCCTCCAATGTGCCTGAAAGTCAACAGCCATCGATTGAATGCGGTACGAGGTGTGCCACATTGGATAAACAGTTTGTTCTCACACATGAAAGATCCCAAAATGGCTAAGTGACGAGCAAATGTTAGCACTGGGAGAAACCAGAAACTTTCAGGGACAAAAAGAACGTCATTCAATCCATGGTGACTGAGAGAACGTGAGAAAAGAGCGTTGATGTCTGTTAGGCTTGTGTTTTTGTTGATATTCGGAGTTGCGTGTGTATTCTGACAAGTACCTGATTGATACAATTGTTATGCTCCGTACTTATAACAATCCTCTTATAACATGAATGTATAGTGGAGTAATGATGGTCGCTTGTTAGGCGCACATTGCAGTTTCTTCGATGCCCAGTCAGAATGGCATTAAGAAACTAAGAGTTAATCAAGAAACTTCAAAATGTTCAACTTTTAGATCCCAAGGTGTCCAAACAATTAAGTAGATGTTAATGTTTATTCGTAATAGAATGTTAGGGTAAGTAGTACCTTTTAGGAAATGTAGTTGTTCTCCAAGGCAACTACCATTTTTCAAGACTGGAACATTGCAAATTTTGTTATGCAAAATCAAGTGTTGAAACTTACGAAAGACACAAAACAGCAAACAAACTTCTTTCAGTAGTCAAGTTGGTATTTAATTACTAAAATGGGAGGTGTAATATTCTGAGAAAAAATTATTTATGAGCGTGACAGCTCAGTGGAACAGTGGTCTCGCTACTGGGAGGATCCCGGTTTGAAACCAAGTCAATGCACTAGTGCCCTTTGGTAAGGTAATAATCCTTATTACCAAGTCCATTGAATAGGACTTTAAGCCATAGGTACCCCTGGTTGCTTACTTACAAAATCCTACTCATATATTTTCAAAACCTTTCTCAAATATCAGAGTGTAGTTCTTGGGCAATCAAACCTAATTTACCTTTCCCCCAATTCAAATGCAAAACTATATATCATATATAATGACAACAATAACTGTTTTTATGCACCAGTTGAGCCTGTCCAGGGGTGGTATTCTGAGCATCATTTTATCTCTAAAATTTTTTATTTTATCTTTTTGTATTCTGAGACCACATTTTATCTCGGATTTTATCTCATATTTCATCTCAGTCTCCTACCTCTTGCGTGCCTATTCATGTTGTACGCATGATACGCACAGCTTTAAACGCTTACGTCAATCATATTTGTGGGAAAGATAAAATGAAACTTAAATAGGCTAGGGGCTATTTTATCTCTAGGATGCACGGTGAGTGCGATATTTTTGGAAAAGTAAGGTGCTAGTCGTACGATCAAAATAAACAAAAGGAGTACTGAGTATATTTCTCAAGCAACATTCTCGTATGATTATCGAATTCTATTACAAGAGTTTTGCTAACTAATATCACACTTGTAATAATGCTTGTGGTGGTCTTCTAAAACCTCGGAAAGTACCTTAGTCATTTTCATGAAATCCTAGCAAACAGTGCGTTTGCGCTTTGATGCACGCGTATTGAAAATTGTAAAAATAGCGCATTCGCGCTCTCTTGCCCCAGAGACTGGCAGAGAGCAATTCTATTGGCTGAGCATGATGAAAGTGAAATCTAACGACATTTCTTATTGGTTAAGGCATCATAAATGGGCGTCTCTTAGATGAGATAAAATCTCGCTAAAATGGTTCTCAGAATACCGATTTAAAAATATTTTAAGGGTATTTTATTTCACTGGCTTAAAATCTCAGATTTTATCTGAGATAAAATGAATCTCAGAATACCACCCCAGTTCATTTCATCTTTACATGAAAGAATATACATTCTTCCCCTCGAGGTATCTAGATCTTCACATTAAAAGAAACAAGTTGAATCACCTCTATTCTATCATTTCCTCCTAGAAACAATTTTGAGATTTTATCTTTATGAAATGACATTATTTAAATTTGATCGAACAGACTGGAATCGATTAATGAACTAGACATTTGGCAACATCATATAATCACATAAATTGTACATATGGCGGAGACATTTTGGGAAAATTTCTGAGGTCCTTGACATTCAGATAAATGACAACTCTTTGAATTTATGAAACCTAAGTACTTACATTGTAGGCATGATCATATGACCTCCAGTCATTGAACCAAATTGCTGAAATTGATTTTAGAGTAAGAGAACTTTTTACAAACATTCTCATTTTACACTTTATGTCACGAGTCGTTGCTCGTTTCCCGTTCTACCGCCCCTCCATCAGTTTTCATCATGCTCTGTGCCACATCAATTATTCCCGACCACCCCCCCCCCCCCATGCCCTCCCCTAGTTATTTATCTCTTTCCATCATTGGGTCTCTAAATGGAGCCTGACATTTCTTTCATTTGTCAAAGTAGCTCCGCGAACCGAAGATCACGTTGGAGACCCCTATTTTGTTCAATTTGACCGGATGCATTACCTCCACTTTACCGACTTCCTGGAGTTTGAACAGTTTCTCCCCTCCTCCTTCTTTCTTCCTTGTTTTTAACTCTGCAACAATGTGATGGAGATGGACAGAGCAAGACATGATAAATGATGTCATCTTGCCTCTGAGCCAGATTTTACAGTTTGCAAGACAAAGATTTGATTGGATTATATTCTCTTTGTCAAGTACACTACATGGCATACAAAGCAAACTGATATTGAAGAAAATAGACTATGACAGGATATAAGGATAACCTATGAAAGCTAACAATTTGCATGTTTTCAGATTTCAAGAAAGTTATCATGTCAAGATATGAAAGACGAAAATAATCAAAATAAGCTGAAAATGAGCTGTAGAAAGCATGATATTACTTGAGAGCTATACAGGCATCAACTATGTCTTACAGATTGAGCTAATGCCCTTCTGGCTCTCAGCAGACCATGTACTGATTGCAAAGTCTGGAAAGAGCTGCTTAAAGTTGAGTAAGAATGGTTTCAGTAGTATGACAGTGCCAGAATACAAACATACCAAAGGATATAAAAATTGAGGAATATCCTTAATCACTTTTCCCTTTTCTATTCTTGATAAGATATATAGTATCTGATGGGCAAAAAAAAAATTAAATCCAATATCAAAGATTATTGACCTGGAATTTGACGCCCACAGCATCAAAGTGGTCTAACATCTTGGGACAATAGGCTATCTGACCACAGTGTGCATGGGAAAATGGAGACTTAGATAAACTTTACATATTGAAATCAGACCCCAAAGCTTTTCATACACATTTCAATATTGGGGCAGAAAGAGAGAAGATTACCAACTGCCCCATTCTGACTTCAGAAGAGCCTCTTGTATGAATGAGTGTTGGCGATCGTCGGTACATGTCTGAATTCTCAGAAGACCATTATTTATACAAATCTTAGGACTTTATTAAAGACTCCTCAGACTACCGCATCATCAACCTGGTTCCGTCTTCCTCCAGCCTCACTTCATCTCCAAACATGCCCAAAAGGGAGAACTTCCACCAATGCACTTTCTTTTTGTCATCTATTTCTACCGAATCCACTTCATACCTAAATTCAAAAGCCTATGGCTCTGGGGATCACGTTACAAAATACCTAGCACTGTATCATCTACCTTAAACCCCCTCTAACCCAATATCATCCAATTTCTGCTGGTAAAGTGCTAAAATCAAGTTAAATGTAGAACACGGAGAAACAGATCTTCTCATGGAGTTACGACGTTTGCAACTTGAGGCAAAAGAAACTAGCAGTGTTTCAGATGTGCCTGTCCTCTAATGGGGAGGGTGATCTTTCTCCTCAGGGGTGCAACTGGATAAAGAGGTCATGCAAGCTGCGTAACTAAATTTGAACAGCGTTCAGAGTAGCCATCTCACTGCCCTGCCAAGGTGACGGGTCATCATCAAGGTTTCTCGATCTCCAGCGTAAAAATGACACTTGTTTACGAGGCAGAAAGATACTTAACATATCATGCAAAACTGGACATGGCTATTGTGTTTACTGATTTCTGTTGCATCAAGGTTTCTGTTGTGAAACTAAAGGTACTGTTTTAAGGCCACACAAAAATATTTTAGACAAAGCTGATTCCAACTTTTTTCTGTATCACTATGATATTCAGAGGTAATCAAATGTGTGCAAATCAAAACCACTTTATAGAAGACAAAAAACATTCTAGTATCAATCTGGTTCATATCCATACTTTATACTCAGGTACTGTATAAAAGAGAGACAGAGAGAAAACAGAGAGAGAGAAAGAGAGAGACAGGGAGAGAGAGAAAGAGAGAGACAGGGAGTGAGAGAGCATGAGTAAAGAGGGAAATCAACTTTAAAGATTTTCTTTATTTAAAAGATCTATAACAGAAACATGGTCAGTGAACGAAGAGACTTTTCAACTGAACCCCTAATACAGACCTCATCACTTTCTTCACATTATTTTCAAAATGAATTTGATAGCTCTCCACTGATTTGAGTGTTTTCAAAATCAAAAGTTTTCTATGACAGTAATTGAGCTGGACTCTTGGAATTACTGTTTCTTTTGTCTTAGGTGAATGGCTATTTAAGTTCCTCCTTCATATGCATCAAAAACAATTTATAGTGTATTATGTCCTCTCTGACATAAAAATGGGAGTAAATGTAGTCAAACATAGATTTCAATATTTATCTAAATTGATAAACAAGGTCTACAGTCTCTTCTTATAAAGCCAAAATAGATAACATAAAGACATAGGAATAATAAACAACTAAAGGGAAGGACGGTTTCAAAAGTTATAAACAACAAGGAGATCGTTAAACTAAGTATTATTAAGTATATTTAAGCTAGAAAGGAATTGCATATAGGTGTGGAAATTTAAATCCAAGGGGAGAATAGACTTGACGGAAGTAATATAAGTGGGACACCATCATTCAATTTGGTGTTATTAACTTGATGAGACAATGATGTCTCCTGCTATAGATCAGGAATGATCTGTTATGCGCTTCAGTCCCACATGCATTCATGGATGTAATTAATTGAAAGGCAAAAGTGAAAAGTAGAAATCCGCTCCGGTCTAGTTCCCCGAGCCCCCAATTTGCGGCAAATGGGTACATACCGCAGGTAAATTAGTGCATACATTGCGCCGCTGATAATGTTGCTTCTGTCCACATGGGCAATTTTAATCTGTGGTCGGTGTACACGGATCCAGACTTGATGCTGTCCATTCTTCTAGCGAGAGCTGGCATTAACTAATTTTCTGTATGAGAAACTAGGTCGAGCCTTACATCTTTAAATTGAAAGCAACACACCAGCCGAGTAGTGACGCTCAAATTACTTCAAATATACTCATCTGATAACACACAAAGTTAATTTACTATACACCGCATAAAGTTTTTTTTAAAGGGGAAATGTCAAGTTTGGTCCAAAATGTATGCCTAAAATTTAACCCTCAATTTCAATGCTGAATGCTTCCTGAACAATTATGTCTGAAAGTGAATGAATTAAAACAGGGGCATCTGATAACACAAAAAGTTAATTGAACTATGTCGAAGTAATATTAATTTTGCTGTACAAAAATACAATTACACTATTTGAAAGGAAAAATGTCATTTTTAGCCTGAAAGGTTTTACTTAAATGTAACCCTTCCAAAGCAAATGGAGCATTTATACCTTTTCAGGTCCAACCACAAAAATATTTTTTCACTATATGTTTGGGGCTCTTAGTTGGAATTTACATTTAAAATATCAGCTATAAAGATTACTTCTGGAAGAGATTCAGATACCAATATTGAACTGCACTCTAAGTAAAGGTAAAAGAGTAGACTCGTTGACTAACTTGCCTAAAATTTGGTGTGCACAGAACTAAAGTCAACTCTGTAAACTGTTCAAGTCTTAACCACCCCTACCATACCTTGGGAGGTAAATCCCACCCCAAAAATTGAGTGTTGTACATTCCACTTAGGCTCATAATGGCTTGGAAAATTTTCCTCATACAGACACCTGCACCTTAAATATAATGTTTATTCCTATGCAATATATCTTTTCCCAGTTTGCTCAAGAAAAAAACTAATTGAAAGTTAATATCTAACTCTTGAAAGTTCATATTTAACAATTGCTCAAAAATCTGGTGGCATGGAAGGGGTTAATATAAACCCTTTTATTTTCTTTCTTCATTAAAAATTTGAATGGGATGATTTATGTTTTTTTAAATACATGCAATATTCTCTTCACATGATAACTTTTAAAAAGAGCATCTGATAATGAAACTTAAAAAATTGTTAAACTTCAAGATACAGAAATGTTCATACTGCTGTAATCGAGCAGGAAAACTTGAAAAATCACTCTTGATATCAAAACATTTATTATAGTAAAAAAAAGTTTAATGTACATAAAAAAAACTTCATAAAAGACATAATAATAATCAAACAACAACTTGTTATAGCAATGGAAATGCCAGCAATAGCTGAAGTGAAAAAGATACATAGATATTGTGCAGTCAAATGCTTCAAATGCTTTCAGAGTCGCGAAAGAGCACATACAACTCACAAATTCATGAAATGTGTTCCTTAAATCTAAATTTAAATGTTTCCTTTCTTCCTTACGACGTGAGATGCAAAATTACCCCACTTGAGATGAAAATGGGGTAAAACATGCTCCAAACCTGTACCCTAACCATTCAAATCCCTACCTGCCATTGATCAAGAAGAGAAACAGGAAACACTTAATAAGCACGCAGGGAGAGAAAACATAACGGACGAGCAACATAATCATCAGAGAGAATCGAAATGATTCTGAAATTTCCCCCAAACTCACAATCAATCACAACCATAAAAGAGACATCGACTTCTAGGAATTGTTTATAAACGGTGGTACTCTTACAGGGATTAAGCGCTAGCGCCGATGATTCAGAAATATGACAAATTGTCTGTTTAGGGGCAAGCACAAATATTTAGGTGCGATATCCACGAGTGTATGTTCGGGGATGCACTTTACGAATCCAGGAATGACACATATAAAAGTGACATGATTTATAATGGGCTGTGATACCAAGATTCAATCGCAGAGTAAAGATGATCAAGCCCACAAGCCATCTGGGCAGCAAAATTATTATGCAAGAATGCTTTTTTAAATGTCTGTAGTAAGAATATCAAATTCCTTGAATTTTATCTTCTGTGTTTCAGATCTCTTTCTTAGTAGAATGTAGTAGAAAAAGCAGTATTATAAGTAGAACCTACAGAAGTATTATTATTCTTTTTAGTAGTAGTAGTAGTAGTAGTAGTAGTAGTAGTAGTGGTGGTGGTGATAATAATTATATCAGCAAAAGCAGATGTAGTAGTAGTAGTAGTAGTAGCAATATCAGTAGTAGTAGTAGTATAGTAGTAGTAGTAGTAGTAGTAGTAGTAGTAGTAGTAGTAGTAGTAGTAGTAGTAGTAGTAGCAATAGCAGCAGTAGTAGTAGTAGTAGTAGTAGTAGTAGTAGTAGTAGTAGTAGCAAAAGTAGTAGTAGTAGTTGTCGAGTACAGGATGACGATCTGCTTGTATCAGAAGATTGTTACATCATTAGCGGTGCTTAGATGGGATTTTGGATTTTGCCGCTTGGGGGCGTAATGAATTTTGTGTGCTGTTAATTCTCCACATCATTTGGAAAGATTGGTACTCAGAGTTGCCTATGAATTTTGTTTAATTTGTGATACAAGCCCAATGATGTAAGTGGAAATTACTGTGTTATCTTGAAATTTATTAGTTATATTGTCTTTGTAGCCAGATAGCATGATGAAATATGAAGTGCATGTGACTAAAATGACGAGACAAAGTAATGACATGATTGAGTTGTTCACGTGGAAGATTGCACACGTGTACAACGTATGTTACATAAGTTAAGGTGCACAGTCGTGCGTGATAATGTAAAGTAACATGAATGAGGCCTTTGGGCACTCGATTAATACATTAACAGATAAGAAAGAAGTAATAAGAGAATGTTATTGTGCAAGATGCATAATTATTAGAGGCATGTATAACATGTAGTTTGTTTGGGCAATTATGAAAGTTTATGTATTACGTTAGTGATAATGTGCGTGATAATGTGCGTGATAATGTAAAGTAACATGAATGAGGCCTTTGGGCACTCGATTAATACATTAACAGATAAGAAAGAAGTAATAAGAGAATGTTATTGTGCAAGATGCATAATTATTAGAGGCATGTATAACATGTAGTTTATTTGGGCAATTATGAAAGTTTATGTATTACAGAAAGGTGAAATTAGTGCACATAGTGCATGACCTAGGATTACTGATATGACCTTGAGGGATGTCAAAGTCACTGATAGTCATTGTTGCGTGTATTAAGGCAGATTTATAGTGAAGAAAGCATTCTTCTGTTTGTTTTGTTTGGTGTAATGACAGATGACATAGGAATTGCAGGGTATATTTATTTATGCTATTTTCATGTCAGTTTATGCAATCATTTTATTATTGTTTGTTCTGTATTAAATTGCAGATTGAATCTTGCTTTCTTGCATGTATGATTGCAACCAGTGGTGCATGGTCTCTTTTCTTGGGTGTCACGCTTATCACACGCCGTAGTAGTAGTAGTAGTAGTAGTAGTAGTAGTAGCAGTAGTAGTAGTAGTAGTAGTAGCAGTTGCTGCTGCTGTTGTTGTAGCAGCAGCAGCAGCAGTATTAAATGCAGTTTTAGCAATAGTTGCAGAAATCACAGCAATGTGTAAACATCATTGCTTCAATGTTAACCGCTGCCGTACTTCTAAAAGCTAAAAGTTACTGAGAAAAGATATTATACACTAAAAAAAGCAGAAGTACTTGAGGAAAAGTTTTAACTTCTGCACCAAGCAATACAACCAAAGAGCCGATCATTTTCCTAATATCAAATTGCATTATATATTATTCCTCCCCCAGATCATTCTCACATGATACAATCTCTTAATCTCCTCTATCTTCTCCAAGAAAGTAGACACCGAACCGCCCTAACCACCTATCTTAAAGATAATCGCTAAAGTCCTCCCATCTTTAAAGAAACCTTAATCCTAGAGACTATGCAAACCAAGCTCAGATGTAACTAAATCCAACGTCCGACCCCTTGGTTACATTTCAAAATGTTCCGGATGCCTGGGAGTAGGCGTCTTCCCCCGCACCGAACTGGAGATGGAAAATCATGGGTTCCCGAAATTCAATCAGACGCGCAGCGTGGCCAGGAAGTACTTCCGTGACGAGCTTGCCCATCCAAGGGTGTTTCTAAGTGGATGTAATCAATACCAGCGATGCACACCAAAAAAAATGTCCATTTTTATGCCTGACCGGCGTGCCAGCCCCATCGATGCCTAGAGATGTGTTGGCACACATTCTAGTGTTCTAGCAAACCCAACAAACAAAGGCATCAGGTTCTGTCACTCTTTTGCCCTTTTCAACTTTCCAACCAAGTTTTAATGAAACTTAAAGATGTCTTCCTCAACCTATATTCTCTATGTATCTATCATTCTATCTTGCTCCCTATCTACCTCTCTTATCTATCCGTTATCCATTTCCATCTCTCTTCATTGAACCAACAGTGTCATTATCATGTTCATGCATTTCTCTTTCTCTCTCTTAGTTTTCTTTCTTTTTCTCTCTCTCTTTCTCTTCTCAAAATATGAAGCAGGCTTAATAAATGAAATAAAAATTAAAATAATTCAGAAATATGATCCAACATAACTTTTGGTTTCATTATACCGGTATTTGAAACTTTTGCCATATCTCTATACAGTAAATATGAAACAAACTGTTATATGAATATGCCTAAATCTAAAACAAGAACAGAAATACACTATGTCCTGATCACTGTGACTATTACCACTAATCTTTATTGTTTTTATAAATAGCCTACATTGCACATTTTTCATTTAAGTACTTTCAAATGATATAATTTGATTTTCTCCTTCTCTGGCTCTCTCACGTTAACAAAAAATTACTTTCTGACCCAAGGCAAGAGCTACAAGTAACTAGAATACGCTCCTTCAGTTACGTACATGTACTATACATTGTATATGCCATATATTTCGCAGGTGGTTTTATTTTCGCGAATTTCGCAAATTGCGAGTGGGTCGCAAATTTAACAACACGCTAAAATATTGCCAACATAAGTAGTCGGTTGAATTTGTTGTCTCCTTGACTGAAATTCACCTCTTAGCTTGCGAAAGTACATCATCATTGCTGTTTGTAGATCTGAGAATTTCCCGATCGTGAATTCAACCACTCGCAAAATAGTCTGGCCACGAAATTTATGGCATATATACAGTATTCAAACTAGACAAGAGGCTGTTCAAACTCAAACTTTTTTCTCTTGCCCCATCCGTTCTGCTACTTTCCTGTTACACTGCTCCCAAGCGGTAGAACTAACCCACTTTCTTAACTTCACTGTTAATACATTGAATACTTGCAAGGGGACTTCACAACCAGCCATTACTACAATCACAATAGCACCAAGGACATCCTTCAATGGATCAGACGAGTTCAAACACTTTCGTCCTAAACCGGCCCGAAAATGTCAGACGCCAACGATGATGATAAAACGAGATGATAAAAGAGGCAATAAATCAACACAAGCCACTTTTTAACAATCACAGCTCTCTCGCCCGTGTCCCAACTCCCCGGCGTCCCAGCGGGGATAACGTTTCATTGCATCCTTGCTGCAGTAAGGTGCGCTCCGACATCAAACGTAAATTTAGATCCACTCATTTCTCTAGACAATTTAACGCTCTAAAATTAAAAACCAGCCGCAATCTAAATCATGCTGGCTCACTTTACTTTCCAATATTCATTTTCATGAAAGTAATCTGACACAAAAAGACGTTAAGAATGGGGCACCACTTATGACAGGAAGTCGACTCTCTCTGCGGCATCGACATCCCTTTTCGTCTTCTCTCTCCGGACTTCTGAAAAGGATATTGAATACAAAGGTAGAACGGTGCATTTCTAACCGTGACTGATAAAACCTGATGGAACATAAATGTACGGCATACATATCATGTGATGCTGTAGAGAAAGGGACGTTGGCACTTTGGAACAACAAAAAAATAATTCCTTGGCATTTTGGCATCCTTGGCAAATGGCACCAAGCACCCTTCCCAATCACTTTAAAGACAAAAGTTTAGTACTGGTCAAGGAATTGTATTGTGAAAGAAACTGTCTAGATGTTTAACACCTTCCATGCCACCAGATTTTTAAGCAATTGTCAAAAATGAACTTTCAAGAGTGGAAAATTGACTTTCTAGGAGTTTTTTTCTTGAGCAAACTGGGCAAAGATTTATTGCTTAGGAACACACATTATATTGAACGCACAGGTTTCTGTATGAGGAAGAAATTTCAAGCCATTCTGAGCCTAAACGAAATGTTCAACACTCCAATTTTTTGGGTGGGATTTGCCGCCCTCGGCATGGCAGGGGTTAACATGAAAGACTAATTGTGTATGATGAGGTTTTGGAGTCATCAAAAGGGCATCAAAATTGGGTCTGAATTTTAAAAACTATCCAAATATATTTGGAACACCTGTATGAGGAATATTTCAAGAGCAATCCTTTTCATGTGACATTTCTACAAGAATAGTCTTCCACATTAGAACAAAAGAAATTCAGAAGCTCCCAATTTTTTTTCTGCCTTTACCAGAGCTCAAATTTCTCTTTAACCACATTTCAAATGATTTCCTCTAGGGACCATTATTTAAGGCAACAATGGAGACGGCAGCATTCAATGCAATTAGAATTGACTGCCATTGAAAAAGCGAGTGCTGAACTTTGTAGCATCTTTGATCAAGAAACTTCCATTTTTTGTAGGGAGTGGGTAGTTAAACAAATTCATTATATTATTAGTTAATTCACTTGGAACCCTGAAAATGTTACACGGTAACATGCCCCTACTTCCGGTACCTGTCATTTACATGTACATCAACCTCCCCCCCCCCCCCTCTCTCTCTCTCTCTCCCTCTCTATCTCCTCTATATCTTTATTTGACAAGCTTTGTTTTGCTTTAATACAGTACTATTTCCATATCTACTACTGATTAGACCTTAAGATAAAACATATCTCTTGTGCTCATATTACATCTTTTCATTGTCTTTGTAACAAAGGCTCTTTTTTAATTCAGCTATGTCTCTTTACTCAATTTACTTAATTCCTATGCAAAGGCAATCATCATGCACGGATACGCCAAATTTAAACTGCAGATATCTGGGTTGTAAACAAACAGCAGAAATTACCATATATCATAGCCTGCCTAATTAAGAAAATAAGACACACAAACAATACCATCCGCTGATTGCCTGAAGGGTATTACCTATAAATTAATGTCCTTCTGGCCCTTCATCTACTGAGAACTAATATTCAAACCAACGTGAGAAAAAAAAAATCAATATCATCTACTGAAGCCAAAAGGACGAAAAGTCTATATGCATGTACAAAATGATATGAATAAATGCCCTTTTTTGAAGGACCTCTAAAACTGAAATAAAATCTAAATTTCAATTTTCCAAACCATCCTACCCCCATTTACACAAGAATTATCCAGGGCAAACTTACATTTGATTAACAGAAGGTTGAGGCAAGCATAATTCATTTACCTGTCGAAAATGGGGCTTAAGTTTCCATTCTTTGTAGGCAGCTGCAGGCCTACACTCTTTTTTTTCTTTCATAATTCATATTCATTACTGTATGAATAAGACGGAAATAAACTGCGCATTCACTGGGTTAGTGCCTGGCTCTTAGGAGACGACGGTATGTTTAGCAGGATACACAAATATATTTTGAAAGTAGGAATTGGCTTGGAGCAAGTGCTGCCCCCCAGGAGTCATAATAAGCAAGTTCATAATTGGTACAAGGTACAAATGACATCTAAAAGTGTATATGACCTTAATATATTTGAATGGAAGTTTTGGTATATAGCCTTATCATGTCAGTAGATGTATACCTCTAGATCCTAATACTATGGTTTTTGCCTCTTTGCAATAAAATTATGATTTTCATCAACTATACCTTTTGTGTTCACAGTGCATCTTAATCTTTATGTACCACTACCTCTCACAAAGCTTGCTTGGTCTATTGCACAATGTAATCAAGTGTCCAATAGCTCAAACTTGTCTCATGTTGTTTTTTTCTTTATCTTGTTAATCATTTCCAAAAGGATATTGTTTCTCATTTAAAAGGGCACAGACTTCTAAAAAAATCCACTAGGGAATGTAAATTATTGCCCACTGCACACGACAAGACGATAATCTGTTGAGATGTTTTCAAATTCAGCAGACCATTCAGCCATAATTGCTCGCGGCTACGGGGCCCTAAAGACTTCAGGCTAACATTAACAACTGTTCTTTATGAACCACCTCCGCTATTAGAAAAGTTTAATCACGGTGATTTCTTCGTAATACAAGAACATTGTGCACAACATACTTCAAATATTAATTTTGATCTCTATGAATTATCTCCCCAAGTTTTTAATGAAACCCCAGAGGGAAGGTGCCTGCAATTTGTTTTTGATCAAACAATGTTCCCCCTTTTTTTTGTAACCTTCAAAAGAAATTTTGATGAAAGGAAGTCAAAGATATTTGTTGATGCTTGTAAGGACATTTTTTTTCTTGCTGGGTATAGATTAAAAAACAAGTACACCACTGTTTGACATGTACGGTAGTAAAAATTGCAACATACCAAGGATATAAATTACCCTTTATTGCAAAAATAAGGAAGAACTCATCGACATAAACCCATGTACCCCTCTACTTACATTGTGCTTTCAATTCTTGAAAAAAGTAGCAGCAAGAAGGAAACTATAAACTATAATTAAAAGATGAAAGGTTTCTTGAAAAAAAACTTTCACAATCTCTTCAGTAATACCAAAACTATACACTTTTACCAATGATTCTGTAAGAATAGAATAGATTGTAGGGAATTATTCATTGAAACACGTATCATGAGAGGCAGAACCAGGACACAGGGGGCAGCTGCCCCCCTCCCTGAGCTGAAAAAAAACTCAGTCATGTTATGCCCACTTCTAGATGTGCGCCTCCTCCCCCTTCACAAAGCTCACAAAGAGGGGTCACTGCATCTAACTTCCCCCTTCCCCCCTCCAACACTCTCCCCACCCCCTCCCCCTTCCCTCTCCATCCCTTCCCTGCCCCATTTGTCAATTTGTATCTACATTTCAAATTTATCTAACATTATAGAGCAACATGACAACTGAAAAGCATTATGAACCATATGTTTTGAAGTTAATTTGCCAGGGCATACATACACATAACTAGTCACCCATTCCTTCATAGCCGCTGGGGCACGCGGCTGCATCACTCTCTCCCGATCATTTTCTACTCCAGCCCCAAACCCTGTTCCCAGTAGTATCTATGTTCAACATTTTAGACCCACTAATGAAGAAGCACGAAAAGCATTATGAAGCACACATTTGAAGCTAATTTGCCAGGGCATCAACAAAAACATTGCCGTTCTTTCTTCCATCTTGCCCCTGAGGTTACAGGCTTTCAAATTGTCACGTCGCATGCGCCAATTTGTCATTCCACTCATTACGTCGCCCTCAAATGAATGGCAAATTGGCGTTGCTCGGGGCGAAACTGAATGCCAGGAAATGAGGGAGTTGTTTGATGGAAAAACATTGGTGGAGCCATTTCGAGGTTTGTCAGCCTTTTCTCTCCCCTTTTTTTTTAATGAGTTTGCGAAAATTTATGGTTTCAAAGACACAAATATCTATCTTTGGAATGTACAATAATTGAAGGCGTTGGTTGCGCTAAAATAACTTGAATGGGGTTTAGATAAACAGCGTGCTCAGTTAATGTCTTCACGCGAAGAGACAATGTCCCAGTTTCATGGCTAGCAGGGATAGTGGTGGTGTGGGGGTGTTGGATGTTGGATCGACGGAATAGATGAAATAATGGCACCCATTATCGTGGGTGCCGAAGCACGTTCAGAAATTATTTAGAGCAGATTATTGGTTGACTGCACACATGGGGTGACCTTTATCTCTTTTTCTGATTGGAGTGATGAATGAAACTAGCCTCATATCTACTCAAGATGACAGTCAGGAGGGGAAAAAAATGTGAACATCATGATTTTCCATGCAAATTGGCAATTTGGCAAATTCTTGGTGCAATAAGACACATCAATTTGTTCAATGTCCATTGGGATACATGTTTTGTCAGAATCAGAACAGTATTAAAAAGTGAAAAAGAACTTTCATCAAAAATTTGGATAGAAGAAACGAATTTATTACCCCTTTGTGAAATCCATGTCTGTCATAGGTCATTGCTTACACTTGGTCCACATAATTCTGGTGGCTCGGGGCAAGCGAGGCATGTGGGGTTTTAGGATCTTGCCGATATCATTGGCAACATATCAATTCTAATCATAAATATCTTAAGAGTACTGTAACTCTACATTTGGGGCAACATCAACCTTCATACCATCTAATGCTTTTGCTGCGAGTCAAATCCTCTGACAAATTTTACTGACAATTTGAAATACAAGCAATCATTCTGCCTATGTTGATTACAGTCTATATTCTCTTTGTTCCTTTTATGAATTTGGAGCACATTTGACCCACCGGAGGCTACTAGTTGAGGAATCATTCTGCCAATATTGATAACTGTCTAAATTTCTTGAACTTACCTATTAATTTGGAGCACATTTGACCAAAATTGGCCGAGGTACATCAAATAATCCTGTCAATCTGTCTATTCTTGTACTTGTCTCTAATGTGGGTATTCTTGACAAAAAAAAAATTGCTGATTCGGAGTAAAAGTTCTGCCAATATTGATAACTATCCATATTTCTTGTCCTTATCTTTTAATATGTGCATTTGACAAAAATGTTTAATTTCAGCAATCATACTGTCTGTATTGAGAAGTTTATATATTTGTCAGACTTGCCATTCTTTGGGGCAAATCTGACCTTTGAAATATTGAGCAATATCATCCTGTCAACATTTATAATGATCTGAAGTTCTTGATGCCAAAATATATAAAGCACATTTGACAAAAATGGTTGAATTTTAAGCCCCGAAGCGATAAATTTCTTTTGATTTATTCTGCCAAAAGTGATATCTATTTACATTACTTTGGCTTGCCTAACTTTTGGTCACAGTTGTAATGTCTCATCTAAAGAAAAAAATGATGATTTATAGAGAAGCCTGAGCTGGTTAGTCAATATCCTACAAGTACGGTATTCTTAACTTCTACCATGGGCCAAAACTATACCTCAGCCTAACCCTAACCCTAACCCTAAATCTAAACCAAATGGCAAACCTAACCTAAAACCAAATGGCAACCCAAAACCTAACCATACATCTCTGACAAAATAAAGTCTGGAGAAATTGCCTCCAGAGCATATGTTGCAGCATCCTGAACCCAGGTGAACATGAAGTATCATGACTCATGCCAAGGCTGCATAATTTAGAACATGGCACTTTCAGTTGCAATCACTTTCCCGTCAACAAACACTAGATAGTTCAGGTTGACACCAATATGAGCAGGGTGGGGTGAGCGAGGAGTTGTGATGCAGTGACCCCTGGGGCTATAGACAGGGGAGACGGTGGTTCTATATTTAGTTTCCATGGTGAATTAACCGGAGAAAGATTAGATTTTAAGTTGTAGACTTAAACCTGGGTTCAAATCTAAACAACTGCGTCTCCTATATGTCTCCGCCTACATTCAGTTATGTTCACGGCTCACACTGTTCTTGAAATATTGATAACCAGACCTCTTTGACCTTTGATATAACAACCTAAACCAATCACTGTCTCCTAACAGTCATGCATACAAAATAGTTGAGATATGGTGATAACAAATTTTAAAATCTTTGATTTCATCCATCTTGACTTCAATGACCTTTGACCTACTAAACCCAAAGTCTAATCCCTTCGTCTCACTATGGTGATGCATAATAATATATTTAAAGCTTATAGCTCAAAACATTCAAGAGATATTGCAATAACGAGGCTAAAACCATTAATTTCACGGTAAATCACCTCTTTGACTTTCGACCATTGGCCTACTTACCCCAAAATCAAATCATTTTATCTCACTATGATGATGCATACTAATACCAAGTTTTAAGTTCATACCTCAAATGGTTCTTGACATATCAGATTAAAGAGGCTAAAACCTGAAATCTCAAAAATTGACCTCTGTGACCTTTGACCTGTGACCTGTGACCTATATGTACATTCCCCAAAATCTAATCAGATTCTCTTCCTGTGGTGATACATACTAGCACTAAGTTTAAGGTTCAAACATGTACCTCAAATGGTTCTTAAGATATCGCATTAACGAGAAAGCGGGACGAAGGGACGGACGGACGGACAACCTGAAAACATAATAGCTCGAATTGACGAAAGAGGCTTATATTAAACCATGGTTTAAACATCCGCCGTGGATTAAATTAAGCTAAATAAGCGTACATAAGTGCATCACTCTCCGCCCACTGGACATCAGGATGCAGGCATACTACGCTTATGTTTAAACCATGGTTTCGAATAAATCTCTTTTGTGAATTTTGGCCATTGCCTCCGCCACCACCTTCAGTGGGCAGAGGCATACAAATTTTGGGGTTATGATATATGATAGATAGATATGATAGCTTCAAATGGTGTCATACCTACCTGTTTGTTCAGACACCCTGGTGTTACGATTCCCCTACATTTCCACTGTAGCAGCATATTTTCAGAAGTACATGAAAAATGCAGGTAGCAGGTAGCATCCGTCTACATTAAACATTCCCATACATGAATGAAAAATGTGTTCGAACATAGAGGTGTTAGAACATACATGGCTTTGACATTGCATACATGTACACGTACGGCTGTCATCGGTTTAACCCACTGTTCTCACTCAATGTCCTTGAAAAAGAAATTGGCAACCCAAGGGTGCCAAGTTTGCAAATTTATGCCAAGCATCCTATTTGTAGGTCATCATTTCATGAATTTTCAAGGTATCCATACACTTTTGAGGTATTACAGAATGAGGAATATTTAGCGAGGGCAGATCCTGGATTTCGTAAGGGGGCACCAAAAAAATACCTGACCGTCCCCCCCCCCCAAAAAAAAAGAAGCTTATCCCATGTCTTTCAGTGCTAATTTACTAAAAGTATCTCTGACAGAAAAAAAAGCTTAATTATCACATGTTTCATGTGCCTCTTGGGTAAAAATGTGAAAAAACGGCCCAATACTAAAGGTTATTTAAGGTAACAATAGAGATGGTCTAAGCAATCCAACATAGAAAAACTATTTGAAGCAAAGTGATGTATTGTATCATACTGTTTGGATAGCTTATTAGTGGAGGTGGTGTGAAATTCCTATGCTGAACACCAGCAACCTACTGTACATTAGGGGGGGAGACAAAGGCAATATATGCACATTTCAGGTAATGATGAAGACAAGGGGGTGGGAGACAACAGATCGGTCGTGCTTCCCTCAATCAGCTAGTGTATTTGAGGTAACAATTAAAATGGTCTCAGCAATTCAAAACAGAAAAGCCAGTTGAAGCAAAGTGAAGAATACTGTTTGGAGAGCATAGAGAGGGAGGGGAGGGAGGGGAGGGGAGGGGAGGGGAGGGGAGGGGAGGGGAGGGGAGGGGAGGGGGAGGGGAACAGGCAATATCTGCCTATTCCAGGTAACAATTTAAAGGAGAATTAACCTCAAACAATAAAGACGATAGTGTTCAAAGGTGTTATTTATTCCTACTTGTTAGACTATATGGCTTCGCGTCAAAATATACGAGATCGATACGAATCAAGATTTTCTGAGCAAAATTTATCATCTGCTAGCAATATGTATCGTCTGCTAGCAATACATGGGGGCTGCCATTTTTTTTATGTGTACAAGAAGATTTTCTTAATCCAAATGCCCAATTGCCTTTTTCAAAATTAAAAACCCATTTGAGATTTAAAATATAGAATAGATATGTCAATTTATTTTTAAACTGAAGATTTCCTTATATATTTCTGTTGAAAATCGATATTCGCTTAATATAAATCTATTTTCTAGATACTGTGACGCAATGGACGGAGCAAATTAATTCAAATTTTATGGATGCTTCTTCCCTGAGCATCTATAGCGGCAAACTATGCATTCACCTGCTTTCGGATAATGGGACTTGAAAAGTCAGAATGCATGCTGCATATATTATGCTCTGCTCTGTTTGGCAAACCCAAGAAAATAGATTTTTGTTAAGCAAAACCAGACAATTTAAAAGTATCATTATAAAGATTTAATTTTTATAAATCATGTAAACACCCACTTTATATTTTTCGTCACATATGGGATTTTAGGTAATGAAGAAAATCAATTTAGGTCTTGGATTCAAAATATCTTCCTGACCGGAACATTTCTCAATGGTTCATGCACAAATCCAAATCAGCAAGAAAATGGCAGCCCCCATGTAAATGAGTAGTAGACGATACCGGGTGTTGGAATATCTTTATTATACCCTTTTCTGATATCTTATTGGAAAATGATTTAGGCCAATAAGTAGGAATATACTACACCTTTCAATATAAGTAAATTTGTACTCAGGGGTTAATTCTCCTTTAACACAAAAAAACTATTTCAAGAAAAGTAACAATTAAGATGGTCTAAGCAATTCAACATTAAACAAGATGAATGCGACGGACAACCCAAAACATAATTCCTCCGGCATCACCTAAGGTGGGCAGAGGCATAGGAAATATTTGAAGCAAAAAGAAGTATTGTATTATTACTGTTTGGAGAGCCCATTTGAGGAGGCGGTGTACTTTTCACACCCGGAACACCAGCGACCTACATATATTAGCCAGTGACAGGTGAGATAGGAATCCCTCCCTCTACCTTCTGGCATCCTAATCATCTTGTCAAAGAAAATTGGAACACAAATGAGCACATAGTTTACAGTTTTCATATTCAGATTGACAGAACAAGACTACCAAATTGCTCTTAAGTTGAATGGTACATCTCGCTCTCACTGAAAATGATTAACATAAATTCTGCCTCTGATTTACAGGTTATTGTCCGACATAAGTAGTAACAAATTTTCTTCTCTCTGTTTGCTTGTACATTGGTTTTTGTTTTGTTTTATTGCTTTGATGTCCTTCATAGCAAAGAAAGGTATCTGTACACAAATTTGTTGTCATCCTTTTTAAGTTCCCTCTGAAGTACACAGATTAAAAGGAAACATGTAAACATTTCGGTGTATTCTTATACTGTCTGTAATTGTGGTTTCAGCAAACGGGCAATCTGTTTTTACAGGTTAAGCCCGGCGCACACTGCACGATCTGACTACGATGCGATTTTGGAAAAAGTTGTTATTACATTTGATATGAACCTTCAAACATGTTAAATCTTTGTGATCAAAGTTCCGAATAGTAGTATGAATACTAAAATCGAAATTCCGGACTACCGCGAGCCCCCGTGTAGGAATAAAAGTGAATTCAATTCCAAATCGTAGTGACGTCATACCAATCTTGCTATCGACTAAGATTTGAAGCCGATTTGGCCTTTACTCTAACCAGAAGAATTGCACTTATTTTTGGGCGGGATTTGCCGCCCACGGCATCGTAGGGATTAAGAACACTTTCAATTTCACATGATCTAATTTGTTTTGCTTTCGTTAGAGATACATTTAAAAGTGATTTATCAAGCCTAGTAAAATCTACGGCAAGCCTGGAAGATATGGTAACTGTCTACACTACGTACAGAAGACCCATACTCGAATATGGTTCCCCTGTTTGGCACACTTCAATTACCCTAAATGAGAATAATAAATTGGAATTTGTTCAAAAGTGGGCCCTCAAAATAATTGTAGGCTATAACGTGACTTATGCCAATGCCCTTGCCACAACTAAACTCACTACTCTATCTGATAGAAGAGATTCCCTTTTGCTAAGCTTTGGACAAAAACTCAAAAACTCTGATCACCACAAACACCTTCTTCCCGTCCCTAGATGTAATTCAAATGTAAGACAGCTTCGTAACATGACTGGCTTCCCTACAATTAAATGCAATACAGAACGATATTGAAAATCCACCATCCCTCACCTTGCCAGAATCTTGAAATAAACTCCCCCACACTTTACATCCCAAACATTTTCACTTCTCAGATTCCATGTCTAGATGTAATGACTCATTTTGCATGGTTATGGCTTTCTAACTTGGTTATATTTATGTATTCCTCCCAAATCTTCTCCTTTCTCTCTAACTATCTCCTTCTTTCTTTCTCTTCCCTTTTCACACTTGTTATCTTATTATTTGTGTAGCGTAAATCTTTGTATTTTCGTTTTGCTTCCAATTATGTATCTTTTTATATATTTGATGCGATTCTATTGTATATATGCACATATATGTCCGATTGTAAATTGACCCCTTCAGCCCCTGTGCTGCTGGTCAATCATCACATACCATAATAAATAAATAAATAAAATACATTCTAGGCCACAATTCGATATAACTTGTATTTTGATATTGTTAGAGGACTGACCTGAAGTATCAAAGGCATTCATATATACAGCAGGCTATACCGTATAATACCATGATTACTCTGAATGATCTCGGGACAGAGTCTGGCTTAAATTGATTAAGAGATAATAGTCCCAGCGAGAAAACATATGGCTCGCAAGAGCCTGGAAGACAATTATCACTGGTCGAGCCAATAGAAGGCAAGGAGGTTAATGACCTTCTGTATCTTCTCCGTGTTAGCAGGGCCTATAAAATACAATTATCAAGCTCGTTTCTCTTCAGGGGAGGTTTGCTTACATCTTTATTTTGACCCGTGGGCGGGCGGGAGAGGCGGGGTGAACAAAGTGGCCCAGCGCCAGTGTGATTACTCTAGAGATATAAGGCATTAAATTTATGAGGGGAAATCTTCTTTCTCTGGTGCGTTCTCCTTCTTTCCATCCAATCTTTACGGTCTTGCCATCTCTCTCTTCATCTCTGTCTCTCCATTCAAGCAAAAGATTAACATCTCTCCATTCACTTTTTTTTCTTGTTCTACAATTCTCCTTTCCAAACTTCTCTCTCTCTCTCTCTCTCTCTCTCTCTCATTCAATGTTCGAAGACATCCATTTTAATATTACTTACCATTCTGGGGCCTATGATGCACCCAATGTACCTGATGTGTTATGGACAGCAAGATAACTAAAAATAACCAAGATTAGAAATTGAGAAATGTTCCTCCACATGAATGATATCTCTAGATATACGGCTACTGTTGGTTTTTTACTATATCTATGTGAATTTCATAAACACACTTAGAAAAAAAAGGGCAAGTTTCACTTTTTAAACATTTGTCATTACTTCTTTAAACACTTTCCAATATGTTTTCCGGCAGTTCAAGAAGACTTATGCATAATTCAGTCACTTACATTTTGAACTCAAAAAAGTTCTACCAATCTTTTTAAAAAGGGAAAATTTCCAGAGGCATGCAGATGTCAGAGGAAGAAAGGAAATCAATAGGCTTAAATGACTTTTTGTCAAATAGATGATCCTTGATTTGCAAGCCAGGGGAGCATCTGTTTCCAAGGGTCACATGACACCCGGGGACGGCTGTAGACAGCACCCACCATCTTGGTTACCAAAGTTCAGGATAGAGGAGTTAAAAGCCATTAGAAAGAATACATTCAAACCATCTCCAAAGGGTCAAATCGATTTTACTTCCAAAAAGGTCTGACATAAAAATATATATCCATTTCTGACTTCAAACTGTCATACTGTGGCTTTTGCTCTCAAATTGTCACCAACGACAGCTGAGAAAAACTCTCATCAACTTTCTCTGGACCCGACACACATTGTACATGAAGAATATAACTTCTAAAAAGAAACTTTTTGTGTATTGTAAAAAAAAAATCCAGTGCTGTGTCACGTGTGACTAAATTATTTTGGCAACATGACACAAAAGCGAACATCATCCACTTTAGAAATTGTGAACACTTTATGTAACGGCATGTTTCTAGTTTTATGGTACTAACTGGAGATTTGATGTCCTAAAAAAAAAAGATGGAACAAAATTACTTGAATGAAACTTTAAAAGTGTAACAATTTCAAGTTATTTCAAGTGAACTACGTATAATCAAAGCAAAGCCAAAAAAATGAGGTCCCCTGCATGCATTTATCCAAATCTATCTAAAGATGCATTTATCCAAATCTATCTAAAGATGCATTAAAGCCTGGAAATTTCCAAGGATCTTTCTGCATCTACTCCACATGTCTTTTTTTCTAATCAAATAATCATTGGCGAATTTGCTTTTAGACAAAGCCTTGTTTAAAATGAGCTGATATGAATTGTAGATCAACGTACATGGTCGATACTATCTTTATGACAACAAAATGTCATCCACATGATCGGTCAACATCCGATACACCTCGTTACCGCATTAACACGTTATTCCTATCTTGATCAAAGTCGGTGAGTACCGAAACTGGGGTAATGTTAGTAGGATCTAGTGGTCTTATAGTAGGTCAAAAGTAATAAAAAATGCATCTGTGCCAATATACGACTCGGCTAATGCACCACTCGATATCCATTGCCCCTATTTTATCTCTTTAAATGTAATCTTGAGTACATGCACGTTGCAGTAAAATTGCAGTTGGAGAAGACCTTTTTTTCTGCAAAGATGATCATATATTAAAGAGAAGATTGAGTTCTATTAAAGTCAAAAAAATAATTTGTGAGCTTTCTCATTCTTTTCTTTCAAAAGTGAATGAATTTGATAGCAGCACTGTCACATGAACGGGATAGCTCTCATACTGCACATATTACTTGAAATAGTTTAAAACTTGGAACCAAATTTGAGGTCACATGTTTGTGTAGTCCCATATATCCATTTCTGTGTATACAGTGCTCTCCATTATTTGTGATTTAATAGCAAGACTGAGGTAATCAGTTATTACTTTGATGACTACAAAAACTGTAGAGGTGTTGTGGTCTAGTGGATAAGTCACCAGACTGCAGATCACAAGGTACAGGATTCGAATCCCACCACAGCACTAACGTCCTTTGGCAAGACAATAATCTACATTGCCACTCTCCACCCAGGTGTAAATGGGTACCTGATATGCTTGAGTGCTAGTTACTTTGGCGGCTCGGCTATAACTGGGGTAATAATGTCTAAGCGCCATGAGCGTCACTGCGTGATGGATATGAGCGCTATATATGTGGCCATTATTATTATTATAATTATACATTATTACACTTGTTACACCATATCTTAACCTCTAGATTAAATCTTTCACAATATAATCGCATGATCACCAGTACTCATCCTTCCCTTTAAATAGAATTCCTTATTCAGTATCATAAAGTTTTTTAATTTAGAAGGGAGACACATGCAAAGAGATCCTTGTATGTACGTATACTGCTCTACATCAAATAATTTATTAAACTAAGTGCAAATGTTGATTCCTCAACTAGGTGTTAGTCAACTCTGGGCAAACACATTGGAGTGTTTAGTGACGTACAAATCTCTCTCCATTCAATGTCTATCTCCCAGGCTTCTATAAGGAAGCACCAAGTTGAATAATTGAAATTTACAGACCACTGATGGCACTGGACTCATAAAACTGGAAGAAAAGGTTGCACTTTAATAATCAAACCTTCATGAAAATAGAACCTCGTGTTCTGCCCAATGCTCAATAAATTAGATATATTACGATCCGATCCCACTGACGTGAAATTCGATGTGTAGGACTACGTCACTTCACAATTATTTTCTTTCACACAGCCCTTAGACACAAGTCAATTCCTATGTGTGGGACTACATGGTATTTTTTCTTTCTTTAAAACCTGAGTGACTTCTACAGAATAGGGGTTGTGCATCATAAACAAAACACTGTTGCCAGTGGGAACAAAATATGGAACGTTCAAAATTGCTCGGTGGTGAATCTTGCCAAATGGCAATTGAGCATTAACGTTTACAACTCTGGCAACAAAACGTGATGCTCCCAAGATTGAACATAATTGACTTTGATAACCCGATGGTGAGTAGTTTCATAGCACAGCGTGTGAAAGGAGCAAAATAGACTGGCAATGCAATAAGGAAGATGCCTATGTCATTTTGATAATGGCAACAATTTTGAAAGATCACACCTTTTGCACACATGTACATCAGGTTTATATATATCAAAGAAATAACGTGCTATCCACATGATAACTATGCCGTGGATAGAGGCTGCCAGGAGGTAACTAAAAATGCCAAAAATTTACAATGAAAGAACAAAAAGTTTACATTCTCCTAATTTTTTAACCTGCGAACAGGACAGAAAATGACAGGGAACCACTTGCTATTGCATCCAGAAAGTCTACAGCTATTTTGTTTAACTGTTTTTTAAAGAACTTTTCAAACTGGTTCTAATGGAGAGAACAAAATGGTGCAGATCTAATAGTCTATGGCAGAGTTGTACAGGTAAAGGGCAAATGTTTGGACAGTAAATAAATAACGTTCATTTGATTTATTTTCAGTTGAGATGTCTGGTGATATTCAAAAGGTTTACCGTGACAACATGGAAAAAAAGTTATAAACCGGGCAGCTTGACGATCAATGGAATTACCCGCACGCACTGCGAATAAAGAATCTAGCAAGCGCCCACCCCCACACCAGAGGCAAATTGACACGACTTAATGGGCAAATCACAGTGTATGCTTGAAAATGAAAAATCCCTCTTCTACGATGGGTGATAAAGGTGAGAATCTGGGCTACTCAGATTTCTCCTGTGACAAGCCCCTGTGACCTTCAGTGAAAGTCATCAACCAAAGTCTTCATCGCAAATAAGGAAACGGAGCAATACTAGAATGGATGAAAGGCAGAGAGACAGCTAGAGAGAGAGAGAGAGAGTGAGTGTATGGGTGGGTGTGGGTGTGTATGTTGTGTGTGGGTGTGGGTGTGTTTAGCCGTATGTCCGAGGACATTTTCGGACAGAGAACAAAAAAAATCATGAGAACAATGGTCCTCGGAGGCCAGACAATAGTCCTCGAACGTCGAACAATGAATTTGTGCCTTATTCCGTCGACTGTCCGAGGACGGAGGAACAATAGAGGAACAATACTTGTCCTCGGAAGTAAAGCAATACAAGACTCTGTGTGTGTGTGTGTGTGTGTGTGTGTGTGTGTGTGTGTGTGAGAGAGAGAGTGAGAGAGAAAGAGAGATAGTGAGTGTATGGGTTGGTGTGGGTGGGTGTTGTGTGTGTGTGTGTGTGTGTGGGGGTGGGTGTGTATGTGTGTGCATGAGAGAGAGAGAATGAGTGAGAGAGAGACAGAGAGACAGACAGACAGACAGAGACAGAGACAGAGAGTGTACAAATACAGAGACACGCCATAAAAAAAACAAAAAAACAAGACACCCTTATCAAGTCTCAATAGATCTGGATCACACATCCACATACCAGGAGCGTGACATGATAGCAGGTATACATGTATTCATATGGCGCTGCAAGCGAGCTGCGAGCTTGTACTTTTATTAGATAAAACATGGATGGCTCAACATGACGGCTGAGGTGTAATGTCACTGCTAAACCATCCAAAGGCCAATTAGAGCGAAATTGTTACCATCCAGAGAACTGCTGAAATGGAATGAAAGAAATGACATTTCAAATGTTTCATGTTCCAAATACAGTGCTGTTATTAGAAATGATGCTCAAAGAGCAGTGCAATTTGTACATTTCCTCTCTCTCTCTCTCTCAGCCCAGAATACTCAAAAATAAAAGGTGAGAATAGAAAAGGTATCGAAAGTTAATTGCCTATATACTCATAATTGAACATGCTATTTTTATCTCTGTATGATATATCTTTTTCCTATTTTCCTTGCATTATTTTTACAAAGAAATGTCACCCCCAAAAAAGAGCACAATTTTTCAGATAAAAAGAGAGGGAGAGGAATAGTACAGATAACTAGAAAATAAGATATAGGTCATGAAGAATATAAAAGCAATGATCAAAAAGTTCATTGTGCATAAGTGTTATTAGTCAGGTTTACACGAAGGGAGCTCAACTTTAAGTTTCAAAACTTTAAGTTATCATGTAGTTATCTTGTAGTTTCAGACTGTATGAACAGACTTGTGGTTTCGAAACTAGTTCTAGAACCACAAGCAAGCTTTTAGTTAATGCTGAAACCATGAGCAGCGAGGTGTCCTCCATCATAGCTATGGACCATGAAGGTGTGGACAGAATAAACTTTAAGTTTAGCAAACTCGTTAACGATGACCTTTCTGGTCATGTAAACAACAATTGCTTGACTTGTTATCTCAGCACCATGAGCGTTCTTGTGTCGGGCAAGTGTGAACCCTTATCGTTGTTTTGTTAACTTAAAGTATCGCTAACTTAATGTTTCAAAATCACAAATCCTGTATGAACGTAGCTTATATTAAGTATTTGGCATTACCTGTTCCTCAACAAGAACACAATGAATGGGAAAGTAATTACCTGGTAGTGCATTAAACCTTTCCTAGAGCCTTTTAAAAAACATTTGTTTTCTTCAAATCTTTTGATTTTTAAAAGGAAAAGGTATTCAATGAATGGGGACGGCAAGGGAGACGAAACAGGATGGGAGCACTTTCAAAATATTTTAAAAATCACAATAATAAATTGTTTTGTGGCACATACCACATTATGATGTGCTTAATAAGGAGTTTAGATATCAATACCCTAGCTTAAGTATATTTCATAGGAACATTTTCAATGAGGCATTTTAAAAGCATTTTTAAAACACATTTCCCATCTATTTATTTTGAATTTTGAATTTGTTTGTGACAAATACTAATTAAGAACTGCACAAATTTAAATCCTGTACTTAAAATACAAGGGGCTCCTTACCTTAGAGCTACTGTCTTCATTTTTAACTTCTTTGGGTCTTGCATTTTTCTTTCTTTAGGGCAATTTTTGACAACTTTGAGAAATCCCCAAAGAAAAAGCAATATTTGGAGGGTAGCCTTGATTTGCCCAGCCCCCTCCTTTTATACTTCATCCTCCCTTAAAATGTAGGCCGCCATTTTTACAGTTCAAAAGATATTGAATCATTTAGGTTAAACGCATGTCGCGTACAGCACTTGTTTTTAAGCCTAAAGGCAAAAGCTAAATGCAGCGTTATACAAACTAACAATTTGCAGTGCGAAGAATGCAACCCAAATATAAGGACAATCTTGCTCCAGCAATTATGCATTCGAGTTCTAACAATTTGATTACAAAATACTAGTTGTTCCAATAATGTAATAAATAGGAATTTCTCTGGCGCCTCATGTTTTTCATGTTCCATAAGGACATAGACTTGACTGCTTACTCATCAATATTTTTTTCTGCTTTTGTAAGATTATAATGAAGAATGAAAAGTGAATCTGCCATTTTCAAGTACAATTGAAGAAAAAGAAGAAAAGAAGAGGAGCACAAGAAAATACTTTGTAATGTTGTATGTAAGAAATTCTAAGAATTCACACTATATTAAGAAACAGAAGTTGTCCACTCAATTTTGTGAGTATAAATACCATGTTGTTCTATTCTCTAAAACGGTTTACTTGTTTTCAGGTTTATATCTATCATGTATATATATATATATATATATATATACATGTATATACATGTATATACATTGGATACAGGCAAATAGTTCCTAATATTTTTTCTTTGGCCTTAGTAAATTTTGTTTAATTAGAATTGTATTATACATGTATCTAGTAATTCTTTGAAAAAGAGATTTTTCTATCAATTATCTTTAACAAACTTTTGTTTAGGAATTTCTTTTAAAACACATTGTGAAAACATTTCAACATTACACTGGCCTTCAGATTCTTAGCAGTTAAAAAAAACCCAACTAATTGAGATGAGAAAAAGAATACGACTTACATGAAGCAGAAAGAAAGAAAGACCAGGGGAGAGAGAGAGACAGACAGACAGACAGAGTGAGAAAGAGTGTGAGAGAGATAGAGAGATAGAGAGATAGATAGAGAGAGAGAGGGAGAGAGAGAGGGGGGAGAGAGAGACAGATAGACATAGAGAGAGAGAGTGTGTGTGTGTGTGAGACAGAGAGAGAGGAAGAAATGATTAAAGGGAAACTCAAATCTATTATAAGTTGGTCTTAAAAGAAGCAGAACAATTAAAGAAATCAATCAGTGAAGGTTTGAGCAAAATATGATAAGAAATAAGGAAGTTATGATTTTTGAAGTTGTAATCAATCAAACACAAATTGGCAACTCATTAACTTCCATTTTCTCGAAACAAAATATTCAAACAAAAACACTGTACATATGCACCTTAGATATAATCATTGCTCATGTGTTTTTACACAAAACTTGTATGTAAACAACTCTATTCCTTCATCAGAAACTCAGAAACTGAAAATTTATTAAATATTCTGTACTGAGCAAATGTCAGATACGTCAGGGAGTTCCCAATTTGTGTTTGATTGGCTACAACTTCAAAAATTCATAACTTTCTTATTTCTTATCAGATTTTGCTCAAACTTTTACTAATCTGTTTCTTTCATTTTTTTTCTGCTTTTATTCAAATTAAAAAATACCAGGGTGGACTTTCCCTTTAAGACTTATTTCAAACAGAATAGGGGATACCTGAGTGATAAAAGAGGAATGAAGAGACCAAAAGAGTACATGTACATGTAAATGTGTGTGTGAGAGAGAGAGAGAGAGAGAGAGAGATCTTTCTAAAATGGACGAGAGACAGAACAAGATTGTGAACAGACGGGAAGTCACACCAGTGCAGAGAGATGAAATGAACAAGAAAGAAATGTCTAGATTCATAAATAGCATATGAAAATACCTTAAGGACTGAAAAACAGGTTGAGAAGCTACTCACTTTTAGTGTACTTATTTCTTTTCACAACTTGTTTGGGAAGACTCATTTATTACAATAAAAAGGGGGGGGGAAGAAAAAGAAAAGAAAAATAATGCAGTCATTTCCACTACCCCATCAGTGTCAAGAGAGGGCTCTGTTTCAGTTTACTATCCCAGGTTTGCACAAGTCCTCAAGAAATCCAAGTTACAGTGCTCACAATGACAAATACACATCTCTCATAACTCACAAGCAAGAAGAGACAGTAATGCACTCTAAAAAAGGGAACAAAATAGTACATCACTTACAATTTACAGGAGAGAGAATGTTGTCTGTTGAGAGCCAGAAGGGTGTTAACTCTGTTTTTAAAGTACATGAGTTAATGCCTTTCTGGTTCTAAATGGACAATATTACATACATGTACATGTAGAATCCTGAAAATTTTGGGAGTCAATAGCTTAATTCACAAATTGGGTTAGGGAATTAAAGTGTGAAGGAGATAATAAGAAGGTGAACTGAAGGTGATTTAAAAGAATATAAAAGAAGAATACAAGGTGAACATCCGGGCAAATTTCCATAACAAACCCAATTAATACAAGGTGAATACCCGGGCAAATTTCCATAACAAACCCGATTTTAGTCAGAGAGAAACATAATTTGGGAACTGGGACAAGAGTAAACACCGGACCTCCGAATAGTAAAATGTTATGAAATTTGAATGGGAGTATATTACTATTAAAATAATAAGAAATTACCAAAGGGGTTACCACTAGCTAGGGCAGTGGAAGGTGTGCAAAATTTTAATCGATCGGAGGAATGAAGACAATTGATTGGTTAAAAGGTATTGAAATGGGCAGAAGGGGTGTGGCAGTTGTGAAATTTCGCCAAATGGAAAAGTGGTATAAAAAGAGGCTCTGAGTTATACAGCAAGCAGCGAGATACAGCAAAAAGAAAAGCGAGAGACAGAGAGACAGCGAGAGGCGAGAGCCGAGTCCGGAAAAGCAATAAGGAGGGCCTCCTCGGCAGAGTAGCCTACACCTTTGAAGGTTTTGGAGATTTTCTACCAGGGAGTAGAAAATTGTCTTCTGACAAGAATGTCTTTTAGACTAAAGCAAACGAGAACTTTGAAAAATCTTCTGTTCCTGAATTAATTTACCCGGACGTCGTCAAGTAGGCCTATTCCAGCAATTATGACCGACAAGCCTTCATCAGAACTCGAATAATTATTTTCTACTGTTCGTCTTCGTGGCTGAACTATGCATTACTACCAGATAGTTGTTTCCCTCAAAGTTACATCGATTACTGCTGAATCAACACTCGAAGCTGACATTTACATGTAGACGATCACCACCACCCGGCGGCCAGTCCAGCGACGACCACTCCCCTGCGATTCGGACTGTGAATCACCCCAACCCCGAGGAGACGTAGTTGATCCCCCCTTAATTTAAATTTTAATATAAAGTTCGTTCTGAGATCTCACGCGCGAAGTTGCACAGTACTGTGAGTATAAATGATTTTATGTTCTTTTGTTTCTTCTGACTGTAACCGGAAGAACTTAATAATAATAATGACGAAAGAAATAAAGACACCAAGGGTACAGAGTTAAAATTTATATAACTAGTAAAGCATTTATTTGTGATGTAAGTTACACTTTACTCCTTAAGTGAGATACGGGAGGAGAGTGAGAATTGCGAATGGTCTGTGTGGGTACGATAACATACCCGAAGAAAAACACAGTTATCGTCTGCCCATCCCAGGCGTCGCCTTTGAACACTTGGGGTGTTGCAGCAGCAGAACTCACGACCCTCTTATGCGTTATCAGCACGATGCTCTACCTCGTAATTAAGTAATTATTAGTCTTCTTTTGGTTGAATATTGCTATAATTATGTAATTGTTAATAATTGTTTTTGTTAGTTATGTTCAAATGGGTGATACGACTCCCTATAGAGGAGATTTGCATATTTCTGTCACTGCAACAGAAGTAAATCAATTGGCTAGACATTCAGAATATTTTAATTCAGTTAGGGATTTTAGGCAGGGAATAGATACGCATAATTCAAACGAAGAGTGCATTGTTCTCCTTCCAGAGAATATAAGAAAACCCAAGAAAGCATTTAGACTCTTTTACAGACATGTTCTAGGCCTTCCTGTCGGGCGGTCTCAAACGCACGTCCCTTTCGAAGACATTATTTATCTGTGTGGATTCCTACTAGTCCCCCAAAGAACTTGTAGAGCAATTATATCCCAGTACTACATTTTACCGAGTTCGGATGTAGACAATTTTGTTGAAGCATTGGATTATTGTGTCCAAATTTCGTACCTTGATTTGATAGCATCTTATACAACCTTGTTAGGTATCCCCATATGCATGCTTCTCCTGACTCCCCACTCGACTCCGCACTACCATAAATGCGTTGTAAAATGTATTTTGGCCAGTTTTCAGGAGCATTATCCCACACATCCTACCTCCCACCTCTTCCCCCCTGTGACTTGCCCAGAATCATTGTTTTGTTTTACACCAGGGCATAACTACTTTCGTCAGAGAATAAGATTATTTTGTTGTAAGTATCGGTATATTTGCGGGTGCTACCCTTGTCGTTAAGATGCATGAATAAGTATTTCACTTCCCCTCGTTGAATTTGGGTTATTAGGATTTGATATAATTTACCAAGATGGAAGGTGTTCGAGGTGACCACGTAGTGATGTTGAAGGGACTAGTCCCAGAGGCAGGTGAGGAAGATATTAGGGACCTTTTCCAAGGTGAACCCATAAAAATTTCCTTAGGGATTGATACAATTACGAATGAAAGGACCGGTACAGCATTTATTGTTTTTCCCACTGCCGAGCTAGCGGGGAAGGCAATGGAAATAGATAATCCCAAAATTCATGATAAGGCCGTACAGGTTGCCCCCGTCCCGATAGCTGCCCTTACTTTACCCGTTATTAAGGATGAGCCCGATGCTAACGTGAGCCCAAAGGTGGGACTTTTCCTACAACACCCAGGTCAAAGGATTTCAAATTTTAGTGGAGAAAAGGGGAAAGGTGATGTTAGCTTTGAAACCTGGAAATATGAAATTGAATGTTTGAAATCTGATGAAACATGCACCGAAGAGATGTTGGCACGATTAGTAAGGCGTTCTTTGAAGGGCGAGGCGAGTCAAATGGTAATTAGTTTAGGTCCCGAGGAAACGGTTGATGATTTAGTAGGTAAATTAGAGGGATTCTATGGGACTGTTGAAAGTGGCGCGGTGCTCCTACAGCAGGTGTACTCGAGCAAGCAAGCAGCTAATGAATCAATAACAGCATATAGTGCAAGGCTACAATTGCTTATAGATCGCGCTGAGCGTAGGGGAGGCATTGCGGCGTCAGCAAAGGATGAGACCTGCCGGGTTGTATTTTGGCGAGGGTTGATGGATGAGTCTGTTAAGCAAGGGATTAGGCATCGTTACGAGACCACCAGGACATTTGACGAACTTGTTCGGATCGCTAGAGCGAGTGAACAAGAAGTTATCGAAGGGAGGGAATTTAAGGGCATGAGTGCCCGTTCCAAAATTCAGCACCATCCAACTAGCGCTGAATCTACTCCATCCCTAACAAAACAACTGCAACAGGAATTGGCAGAGGTGAGAGAGCTTAAAAGGGAGCTAGAGTGTCGAGGGAGCCTGTGCCCCAGGGGGGAAGGACAACCACGAGGGTACAGACAAGGTAAGGGACCATGCTATAGGTGCGGGCAAGTTGGTCATTTTGCCAGGGAGTGCAGGGAATTCCCAGGGCCCAGTATTCGCCCAGGTCCACCCCCACCACCGAACCCTCTGGCTCAAAACCCAGCGCCCCGGATGTCTCATTCCGGAAACACACGTCCCACCCAACATGCCCAAGGGTCAAACTACCCCGGACCACTGCCATGGGGAAGGCGGTAGGTCCTTGCAATAGGAATTCTCCCCGTACCCCCAGCCCCAAAATTTTCGAAAGATTGGTTGGATCTGTTAATGAGAGCCAAGCTCAAGTGGAAGGTCAACCCTGTCAATGTTTGTTAGATACCGGCTCGCAAATTACAACTTTAGCCAATAGCTTTTATCGTCACAAGCTGTCCCATATTGAGTTACATGATATTGAAGACCTCTTGCATGTAGAGGCTGCAAATGGCACTATTGTCCCTTACTTGGGGTATATTGAAGTAGAGTTGTTTCTCCCTGGTGCACTCCCCTCTTTCGTTAAGCCCGTGATGAAAGGACTTGTTTTGATCGTCCCAGACACCAGTTATAACCAGAAGGTCCCTCTTTGTGTTGGAATGAACATAATAACAGGATTTGAGGAGATAGGTAAGACAACCGTTGGACCCATGTTTCCCGGCGAGAGGAGGGGGGACACAAGCCCAGCATGGCAGGCAGCGTATATTGCACTAGCAGGCCCCAAATTGTACAGCGGCTTGGGAACGGCGCGAAACGCATCCCGTAAGGCGCTAAGGATTCCGGCGCAGCAGGCTCGAATTGTCCATGCACAAGTTTTTCTTCCTAAGTTGCCAGTGCAATATGAAGCAGTATTAGAACCTAAGATTAGAACCATTCCCAGAGGGTTGATTATAGAACCTACTGTGATTAGTGTAGACAAGGGAATAATGGAGGAGCAGTCCATGCCGGTTTTGGTCCAAAATCCGACTAGTGAAGATATCTGGCTTCCCCGTAGAACGCAGTTAGGGAAACTACATTTTTGCCATGAAGTTAGACCTGCCCAAACACATGGCCAGGTAGTGACATCACAACCCAACCACCCAAGCAGGTTGAGGGAAAGCTTAGATTTTGGGGATTCCCCAGCAACCAGAGAAGATAAGGAGAGGGTTTATGACATAGTCCATAAGTATGATTATGCATTTAGTAGCTCTGATGTAGACTTGGGACACAGTAAGATTGAAGAGCATAGGATCCCCTTAATTGATAATGACCCGGTGAGAGAAAGATACAGGCGGATTCCGCCAAGTCAATATGAGGAAGTTAGAAAACATCTCCAGGAGATGAGGGATGCAGAAGTAATTAGAGAATCTTACTCCCCGTACGCCAGCCCGGTAGTCCTCGTAAGGAAGAAAGATGGTGCACTCCGGTTTTGCATCGACTTCCGTAAGCTAAACCAGAAAACAATTAAAGACTCCTACGCGCTTCCCAGGGTGGATGAGTTACTACAGATCATGAGGGGTGCTTGTTGGTTTAGTTCATTAGATCTCAAGGCAGGCTATTGGCAAATTGGAGTGGCAGAAGGAGATAAAGAGAAGACTGCCTTTACCCTACCACCCCCCTTCGGTTTATGGGAATGCAACCGGATGCCCTTTGGGTTGTGCAATGCCCCGTCTACCTTCCAGCGCGCTATGGAAAAATGCCTGGGTGAACTTAATCACACATCATGCGTTGTTTACTTAGATGATATAATTGTATTCGGCACCACAATTGATGAGCATTTGGAACGGCTCGATAAAGTCATAGCACGATTGGCTGAGCATGGGTTCAAGCTGAAACCTGCAAAATGCAAATTGCTACAATCTAGGGTCCATTACTTAGGACACGTTCTTTCGAAAGACGGTATTTCAACAGATCCTGGAAAGACTAGCGCTATTCAAGGATGGGGTACCCCAAAGACTGTAAAGGAATTGAGAGCCTTCCTAGGGTTAGCAGGATATTACCGTAAGTTTGTTCCCAATTTCTCAAAGATAGCTAAGCCCTTGTACAATCTATTGGGAGGACCTCGGAAAGGGAAGGGTAAGGATCGGCCAATGCTTCCTCCTTGGATTTGGGGACGAAAACAGGAACAAGCATTCCTTGACTTAAAGACAAGACTAACATCTCCACCAGTCCTCCTGTACCCCGACTTCCAACGCCCCTTTATCTTGCATACAGACGCCAGTAGGGCAGGGTTAGGTGCGGCACTCTACCAGAGGGATGAGCAGGGAAAGGAACGAGTCATAGCGTATGGGAGCAGGTCTGTCTCCAAAGGTGAGGAAAACTATCCCGCGCACAAGTTAGAGTTCTTAGCACTTAAGTGGGCGGTTACTGAGAAGTTCAGAGATTTTCTATATGGACAAGAGGTTCAGGTATACACTGACAGTAACCCACTCACTTATGTGCTAACCTCAGCCAAGCTGGATGCTACAGGACATAGATGGCTGTCAGCATTGGCCAGCTATAACCTTACACTCAACTACAAGACAGGTAAGACGAATATAGATGCAGACCTCCTCTCCCGAAACCCCCCACAGTCAGATTTACCTGATGACACGCAAGAAACAGTGACTCCATCCGTGGTAACCGCGACAATGCAAGGTATGACTGAGAGACGGGCTCCAGACACATCATATGTTGAAATCATTAGGCATGATGGGAATCTCCATCTTCCACCTTCCCCTGAAGAAGTAGGCAACTCCCCACATCCTCCAGGTGATCCCCCTGATTGGTACCAAGAACAGCGTCTAGATCCCACCCTTAGACGGGTAATACAAATTAGGGAAACTGGAAATTGCCCCACCCTTCGACAAAGGAGAAAAGAAAGTTCCGCTGTTCAGAAGCTGTTAAGAGAATGGGAGAAACTGACTCTTATGAATGGCATTCTCTATAGGAAGAGCATGATATTAGGAGAAGAGATTCAACAATTAGTCCTACCTCCTAGGTACTATAGCTTTGCTTTAGAGATGTTACATAACCAGAACGGTCATTTAGGGGTTGATAAAACCTTAGATTCAATTAGAAGAAGGTTCTATTGGATCCATATGACCAGGGATGTGAAGCATTATGTAGGAACATGTGCTAGGTGTTTACGTAGAAAAGGGGTACCCACTCCACAAACGACTGCCCCCTTAGTAAGCATACGAACGACAAGGCCTATGGAATTGGTTTGCATGGACTATTTGACTGTAGAAGATGGGAAGGGTGGTCAGAGCAATATTTTGGTAATAACAGACCATTTTACCAAATACGCGGTGGCAGTCATAACCCCGAATCAGACAGCTCGGACGACAGCTAAGGCACTCTTTGACAACTTTTTGATACCCTATGGTTTCCCCGAACGTCTCCACTCAGATCAAGGGAGGAATTTTGAATCCAAGACAATCCGAGAACTATGCGAACTAGCTGGAATCAAAAAGAGTCGAACCACCCCTTACCACCCCCAAGGTAATGGAATTTGTGAAAGAATGAATAGGACATTACTAAGTATGTTGGGCACCCTAGATGAAGATCAGAAGCAAAATTGGAAGGCACACGTCCCATCTCTCATGCATGCGTACAACTGTAGCAAACATGGTTCAACTGGGTTTTCCCCATTTTATTTGATGTTTGGTCGCCACCCCAGATTACCAATAGATGTTATTTTGGGTCTTGACTCGGGTAAGGATAATAACAGTGCTAATGATAGCTACATACAGAGGCTTAGGAATAGGTTGGATAATGCATATCGACTCGCTTCTGCACATAATTCCGAGAAGCAGGAGAGGAATCAGGGTAAGAGTGAATCCCAGGTTAGAGAGAATAAGCTGATAATAGGAGATCGAGTCCTAGTTAAGAACCTTGGTTTCAAGGGTAAGCATAAATTAGCAGATAAATGGGGAAGAGACATTTATGTTGTGATCAATCAACCTAATCCTGATATCCCTGTTTATGAGGTAAGACCAGAAATGGGTGGTAAGTCAAGTAGAACATTGCACAGGAATTTATTACTGCCTTGTGGATTCCTTCCCAAACCAACCCGAAAGATATCCCCGCCGAGAAAGCCCAAGGTAGACAAATGTAAAGATTTCCCCAAACTAGAAGTAGAGGAAAACAGTGAGGAAGAAGATGGGGATGGGCTAGTCGGTTGGTCAGGATCCTTGGGTTACCCTAAAAGGAGAGTACCTGAAACCCCTTTAAATTCTGTTCCCCGAGATCCCCCTGCTCAGGATAGGGATGCAGAAAATATGGTAGAGGTAATCCAAGAGGAGGAGAGGGATGATGCTCATGTAAATATAGAAGATGTAAATAGAGAAGAAATAATTTCTGAAGTTGATTCAGATATTATAGAAATCGAGTCTAAGGATGATGCCTTAGATAGCCCCAGCTTTCAGGTGGAGCATGAAGCTGCCTCTGAAGAAGAGGAAGATATTCCCCAAAGGAAGTCAAAAAGATGCTCCCGCCCACCCGACAGGTTGGTCTATTCTCAGCCAATTATGGCGCGATGTAATATTGATAGCACCATTTTAACCAATGTTGTCTCAGTATTGTGCATTTTCATGATCACAAAGATATTATTTGTATGTATGTCTTTGACAGAGGTTATGTTTGCTATAGGTATGATGGTGTTATATGGTGTTTATGTTAGTAAGTTAGGAAGGCAAGATTTAGTGAGGTTTTTTAGTTGTGTAGCTCGAGGGTTGGCATACGAGCCGCCTAATGAGACCTCTTTAGGACCGTCTGATAGACGAGGTTAATATAATTTTTGTTTCTTTTCAAAAAGAAAAAATTTGGAGGCAAAATTTCCCAAAATTGGAATTGAATAGTGTTTGAGTTGAATATGTTGTCTTGTTGTTAGGGAAAATGTGTCCCTACAACTTGGCATGTTGTGAAGAAGTTGATGAAGATAATAATAATTGTCGCGTAGTTGTACAGAGATTTTACCAAATCTCAAATTAACCGGTTATTACGTGAATCGTTAGTTGGATGTCAGGTCAATTGGTATAACCCCTGCCAAAGGAGCAGATGGGGGAATCCAAGTTGGCGGAGTGATGAGTTGGGTCACGTGTAGAGAAATTATGAGACAATTCCTACTCAGTGCCAGTAGTTAATATAAATATTATTGGGTCCGTGTGTTGCTTAAGAAATTAAGACAAAATACCCCGGAACCCTGGAAGTAGAGTATATACATGTAATATGATGTTATTTGAAAGATGAAGCAAGAAATTTCCCTTGTTTATTCAAGGATAATAAGAGGAATGGAACAGGTGGAGTATAAGTATAATCATAATAAGTATAATTATAATGATAATAAAAGAAGAGATAAGAGCCGAAAGTGAAGAAAGAAAAAAAGGAGAGATAATTAGCCAACGCAAATAATGATACATGTAATATGTATCTGTGGCAACAAATGGAAGGGAAAAGACGGCTAGACGGATTAGTTGATTGCGGCTACTCCAGAACTGAAACTGCGATGAGTACATATAATTAAGTACCTCCATTCAGAAAGAATCGAGAGGAATAACCTACTCATACGAACCTCAGTGATGATGAGCCAGAAAAGAGAAGAAAAGAGATGAGTGAGTCAGAAACCCTTCTATTATCACCATTCCCATGGGTTGGTTGAAAGAAAGAAAAAAAAAAAAAAAAAGATTTATATCAAAATGCTGAAAATAAGAATATCACGGGTCGTGCTAGCATTCCTCCTTTCCATTCCTCTTCTATTTGTTTCTTCTGTTGTGTTTTTTTGTGTGCATGTACTGAAGATTTGCAGGAAGATTAGGGAAGTTTTCCCAAAGTTCCCTATGCACATGGAATTGTAGGAAATTCTACTTATGTAATATATTATTTGGGCGACGTGCTGATAACGTGTTTGTGCAGTTGTTAGGTAATCAATATGATCACTTGTGCTGTATATTATAGCTTATATTATAGCCTTTGTTTATTTTAGTATTGTAACCTGTTGTTTGTTATTGTCAGTAGCTTTGCATGTGTGGCTACGAGGAGTTAAATATTGATGGTGCACTGGATTATGATATACCCAATATAATGTAATGTCACTATGGTTGATAAAGAATTGTTATGCAATAATGAATTTAGTTGAAGTTATCGAAATGATGAGGACATCATTTAAGTGCCAGGGAGATGGTGTAGAATCCTGAAAATTTTGGGAGTCAATAGCTTAATTCACAAATTGGGTTAGGGAATTAAAGTGTGAAGGAGATAATAAGAAGGTGAACTGAAGGTGATTTAAAAGAATATAAAAGAAGAATACAAGGTGAACATCCGGGCAAATTTCCATAACAAACCCAATTAATACAAGGTGAATACCCGGGCAAATTTCCATAACAAACCCGATTTTAGTCAGAGAGAAACATAATTTGGGAACTGGGACAAGAGTAAACACCGGACCTCCGAATAGTAAAATGTTATGAAATTTGAATGGGAGTATATTACTATTAAAATAATAAGAAATTACCAAAGGGGTTACCACTAGCTAGGGCAGTGGAAGGTGTGCAAAATTTTAATCGATCGGAGGAATGAAGACAATTGATTGGTTAAAAGGTATTGAAATGGGCAGAAGGGGTGTGGCAGTTGTGAAATTTCGCCAAATGGAAAAGTGGTATAAAAAGAGGCTCTGAGTTATACAGCAAGCAGCGAGATACAGCAAAAAGAAAAGCGAGAGACAGAGAGACAGCGAGAGGCGAGAGCCGAGTCCGGAAAAGCAATAAGGAGGGCCTCCTCGGCAGAGTAGCCTACACCTTTGAAGGTTTTGGAGATTTTCTACCAGGGAGTAGAAAATTGTCTTCTGACAAGAATGTCTTTTAGACTAAAGCAAACGAGAACTTTGAAAAATCTTCTGTTCCTGAATTAATTTACCCGGACGTCGTCAAGTAGGCCTATTCCAGCAATTATGACCGACAAGCCTTCATCAGAACTCGAATAATTATTTTCTACTGTTCGTCTTCGTGGCTGAACTATGCATTACTACCAGATAGTTGTTTCCCTCAAAGTTACATCGATTACTGCTGAATCAACACTCGAAGCTGACATTTACATGTAGACGATCACCACCACCCGGCGGCCAGTCCAGCGACGACCACTCCCCTGCGATTCGGACTGTGAATCACCCCAACCCGAGGAGACGTAGTTGATCCCCCCTTAATTTAAATTTTAATATAAAGTTCGTTCTGAGATCTCACGCGCGAAGTTGCACAGTACTGTGAGTATAAATGATTTTATGTTCTTTTGTTTCTTCTGACTGTAACCGGAAGAACTTAATAATAATAATGACGAAAGAAATAAAGACACCAAGGGTACAGAGTTAAAAATTTATATAACTAGTAAAGCATTTATTTGTGATGTAAGTTACACTTTACTCCTTAAGTGAGATACGGGAGGAGAGTGAGAATTGCGAATGGTCTGTGTGGGTACGATAACATACCCGAAGAAAAACACAGTTATCGTCTGCCCATCCCAGGCGTCGCCCTTGAACACTTGGGGTGTTGCAGCATACATATTTGCTCAATACATTGTTCCTTATCAAGGAATTTTTGACAAATAATCTACATGTACATTTCAAAACACATTTAGGCCTATTAAAAATCCCGTCCCCCCCCACCCACTCGGAGGTCGGAGGGACCGCATTGCATGTTCCCAAAATCTCTGGTAAAGTGGTACTTTTCACGTGACACAATCCGCCCGTGAATTGTAAAAGAATGGGGTGTATTTCACTCTTCACCAGAGGTTTCTTTTAAAAAAGGGGGGGGTTCTCTCTCTCTCTCTCTCTCTCTCTTTGGACTCCTGAGAAATCTAAAAAGGGGGTTATAAAATATCTTGAAAGTCATAGAAAAATTGATCAAATCCCGGGATCCCATTTTGAACATAACAAATCTCTCCTAAAGGTATTGTAATGACAGCTTACCTGAGATGATGGGGGGGGGGGGGGGGGGGGTTGTCTGTCCTGAGATATGGGGTTGGAATGAGAGCTCACCTGAGATGGGGAGGGGGGTACATTGAGCAGTGTTCAGAATTTAGGGGAGTCTCCAAAGCAGGAAAAGCCAGTCAAAAGCCAGCGACGGGGGTTCAGAAATTTTGGCAAACCTGAGATACGGGGTTGCTTTTAAAGAGAGGGAACGAGCATACGCGTACCCTAAATAATACTGAGTGGGGTGGGTGGCGGGTTAAAAATATAAATATGCCTATTATACTTTACATATCACATATCAAGCACCATTTTTATGATAATTATTCCATGATCAGTGTCCACATATTGATCAGGGCCCTGTTTCATAAAACTTGTTATAAATCAATACAAGTTACAATCATTGTTATAAGCTACTGAAATACTTGAATCTGATTGGCTGAGAGCAAATTTGTCATAGAAATGGGCCAATTCTTATTGATAACAAGTTTTATGAAATGGGTCCCAGATATTTTCATTTGCAGATTGTATTTTATAAGAAATACAGAATGATATGAGAGTTCACCTGTAAATGTATCTTATTTACTTAAATTTCATCACAATTTCTAAAGCAATCATCAAGAGAATGGACCAATATTGACATTAAACACGGACTATAATTCTCCTTATCAAATTAGTAATTGAACTTTATCTAAACCTCAGATGCATTTCAGGATTTCATACACAGAATGATCATCAGCAACGTCATCATTACTACCATCATCACAATCACTTGCTCATCATCAAATCACTATCATCACCATATAAAATCATTATCATCATCATCATTACATTCAATCATTGATCATCATTACAATCATCATCATCATATAAAATCATTATCAAGATCGTAATTACATCATCATAATCACCATCATCCTCATTATCATCATTACAATCAATCATCAGTACAACCATCATACATCATATATATCATCATCAAGATTACCATCACAATTATCATTTTCTCCATCATTTACATCAGCATTGCTACCACTTTCTACAGCAATGCATCTCGTTAATGTCTACCCCAATTCATTCATTGTATGCTGTAGTCATCCTGTAGTGTCTGCATATTTCACTCAGCAAGTCTTCTAAGCTACTAAGTAGTGTATTAGTAGTAGGACTAGGATGGATAGAAAATACAATGGCAGACCACAACACTGCCTAACATGCATCAGTGGCCAGCACATGTCTAGCATTTCAATCATCCATTGCATTGTTTACAAACATTTTGCATTCGGTGTACCCAATGCACATGTAATGTATTCTGCGAATTGAGCGAGAGGCAAACTGGTAGCACTAGTAGCAGTGCAGTGAACTGCGACTACTCTGTGCAAGGAGTCTGTGATAACTCCTTGCTCTGTGTGTGGTCCTTGGTGCGGTGTATCAGAGCAGTGTGAGTTTGCGGCGCGGGAAGCAAGCCGCTTGGTAGGCGGAGGTCGCCGCCGGGAGAGGGATGCTAGCCCGCGAACACGATAACAAGTTACATTTCCTTGGTAAAAACATGATGGATTAGCTGTAGTGTAGCCTGTAGGATTATATTCATACTTACTGAAGGAGTGATCAGTGTGGATGAGATGACACTAGAGCCCAGTGCCGCTATAAAGATGATGATCCTTGCGCTTGCTTCATCTCTATTTCCATGATAAATCTTTGATCTTCTCAGCTGATTAGATTGTTTACTAACACAACATGCTTTACTTGTGCTTGCTTGTTTGATCTAAAATCAGTATACCGCCATCTCTTGTCATAAACCACGCAATGTGCTTTTCTGGGCATAGGTGCAACGATACAAAACTTATTTGCACAAAGGATTCCAACTGTAGCCCACTTTAGAAGGCTATATTGCGATATGAAAGCTTATTCAGAGGTGTTTTCAGTCTATTATGAATCAAACTGTAGAACATCAAATACAAACAAAATAAGGTACAATGCAAAAAATAATACCCCACCCCTCCCAGTGCCACAGTATATTTTCATGGGGTATACCAACATCTTCAGGTTTAGTTAACATTGCTAGAAATTAGTACATAGAGGTGACTAAGATGGTTGTTAATACAAAGCTTTTCTGATGCACAGTGCATACAGTTTTTTGTTAATTGGGCCTCATTTTATTGTGCCAATTTGCATAGGTGGCACGCCTGCGAGTGTGCCAATTTGCACTCAGGGCAAATGAAAGGTTAAAGGACCAACTGTTATGGATAAATAAACATGTAATTCCATTGAGTTAGGCAAATTACCACGTTATCATGGACAACTTGAAGAACCTAGTAGGCCATAGTTTCGAAACATTTGAGAAAAAGAAAACAATAATACATCTCTTATTTTGAACGACAAAGAGACTTGGAGAGGAAAGGGGATTTAGCCCATGCAGAGAGAGGGACAGAGAGAGATAGGAGAAACAGACGGATGGACAGAAGAACATATAGCATACATAATAGAGAAAAGAGAGAGGGTGTGTGTGTGTGGGGGGGGGGGGTTAGATATTTTAACGTCTGTTATATATGTAAGTGACTTCATTCAATTTTGTTTGTTCTTCAATCAATGTATGAATTGTTCATGAATTAATTTGACTGGAAAAGAATTGTATTTTGTATTTAGTTAAGTGGAAAAAGAATCGTATTTTGAAGAATAAGTTAATATTTTGTGATGAGATCAGAATAACAAATTATGAAAATATTCATCGGGTGAGGGTGTGGTTTTGGTTTTCTCTCACCCTCTGTCTCCCTGTCTCTCTCTCTCTTTGTTGGGGTTTCTTTGTTTGTTTATATTGATTTATGTGTATTGATGTATTTTCAATGAAATCTCTAATAAAAACATTATGGAAAAAAAAAGTAATTGACTTTTTTACAGACGTGTATCAATCATCAAATACGATGAGAGAAAGAGAGAGAGAGAGAGAGGGGGGGGGGAATAATAAAGGAAGGCCCTATCCAATTTTACATTATATCATTTTTATAAAGCAAAAATATTCCTTTTCATATTTCAAATGATAACTTCCTTTTTTTTGGGGGGGGGGGGTTGCAAGTCCTTGGCAACTTGAAGGGCTAATTTTATTGTTTTAATGATTCACTATACCCCTATTTGTTTTATTTGATATTGGGAATGATGAATGGATTCTTCCTGAATAGAATATTGGCCTCTGTTTTGATATTTAAAAAAAAAGGTGGGTATGGACTTTTATCAAAAGTGGAATAGCGACCTCTTGTTCCGAATGAGTTACATTTCCCTGCTCTAGCTCTGTTTCTGACTGTCTGACTGTCTATCACTCTACACTCTTAGAAATGCCTAGTCGTTTTTTTGACTAGAAACCCATGTCAAAATATTTTGACTAGAATCTGGTCAGTTTGACCAGATAAACTTGTCATGGCCAACACCTTTCTGGTCATTTCAACTAGTTTTGCTGCAAACACGCGATGCGCGTGCATGACTAGAAAATCCCAGTCAACATCTGAGGCTGCGCATTCTATTCACGCACGGCCGCGCGCGCCGCGCCGCCACGTAAAATATTTCCAATATTAGAGCAGATGCCAGGGGGGGTCAACCTAGCTGGAAAGGAAACCAATTTTCATGTGTATGGGTATATAGAGTACATATTCCCATATAATGAAACGGTCGTCTGGCATGTTCCCTGTGGTGGGTGTGGCCTGGGGGAGTGGTCAAAGTGGTCAAAAAAATGAGCTAGATTAGCTGGAAAGGAAACCCTATGGAACCCATATGAAAAGATGCGCCATTGTCCCAAGATACATGAATGGATACTGCCAGACATTTTAAGTGGTGGGCGGTGCCCGCCAGACGCCCCCAAAGAGAGTCCAAAAATGAGCTAGATTAGCTGGAAAGGAAACCCTAAGGAACCAATGGGATATTGTTCGGCAGAGTCCAAATATACACAAATGATCACTGCCAGACGTTTTAAGTGGTGGGGAGTGCCTGCCAGACGCCCCTAAAGTACCCCACCCCAAAATAATGAGCTAGATTAGCTGCAAAGGAAACCCTATGAAACCCATATGAAAAGATGCGCTATAGTCCCAAGATACATGAATGGATACTGCCAGACATTTTAAGTGGTGGGCGGTGCCCGCCAGACGCCCCCAAAGGGGGTCAAAAAATGAGCTAGATTAGCTGGAAAGGAAACCCTAAGGAACCAATGGGATATTGTTCGGCAGAGTCCAAATATACACAAATGATCACTGCCAGACGTTTTAAGTGGTGGGGAGTGCCTGCCAGACGCCCCTAAAGTACCCCACCCCAAAATAATGAGCTAGATTAGCTGCAAAGGAAACCCTATGAAACCCATATGAAAAGATGCGCTATAGTCCCAAGATACATGAATGGATACTGCCAGACATTTTAAGTGGTGGGCGGTGCCCGCCAGACGCCCCCAAAGGGGGTCCAAAAATGAGCTAGATTAGCTGGAAAGGAAACCCTAAGGAACCAATGGAATATTGTTCGGCAGAGTCCAAATATACACAAATGATCACTGCCAGACATTTTAAGTGGTGGGGAGTGCCTGCCAGATGCCCCTAAAGTACCACACCCCAAAATAATGAACTAGATTAGCTGGAAAGGAAACCCTATGAAACCCATATATAAAGCTATAGTCCCAAGATAAATGGATACTGCCAGACATTTTAAAGAAGATCTGAGTTAGCGGGGGCACTTAACCGCCCCCATGTCGAATAATTCAGAAATTCCGCCTCCTCAAAAGTGGCATATCGGAGAATATTTTTATCAGTTTGGGGGCTCCATAGACCCCTTTATCATTTTCTGTGCATCAATGTGCACCCCTAATTCGATGAGATATCTATCAAAGATCATTCCTGTGAAATTAAAAGAAATTTAAAGAAGATTTGAGTTAGCGGGACCACTTAAACCGGAATTGGGGATAACATCGCTAGTCATAAGGACAGTGGCTCATAAGGACCGCTATTCATTACGTGTAATTCCCCTTACCTGTAGGGTCACTATTCATAAAATCATAAGGAGCATTATTCATAAGGATTGCTTTTCATAATTATCAGAAGAGGGTTGCTATTCATAATCAACGAAAAGGGTCATTACTCATAAGGGCCGCTATACATAATACAGATACAGGGTGGCTATTCATAATACCAAATCGGGGTCGTTAATTATAAGGGTCGGTACTCATAATCGAAGAAGAGGGTCGCTATTCATAATAGTAGAAGGAAAAAAATATTGAGGTGTGGGGGGGGGGGGTGGCCTGTATTATTATTACCCTCCTCCCCCCCCCCCCCCCCCGATATTTTGGATTATGATACATTAACTTAAAACTAATAATTATCCAAACTCTTGATGTTTGATCTTAACGATTAGAAGTAAGGAAATAAATGCAATAATTTCAATGCGAAAATATCGAAGAAAATTCGTTCGCTCGCATTGTTATTTTCAATTAATGGTTAAGGGGGTTTGTCCATTGGTGTAGATCCGGGCATTTCTTCTTTTCATTAAAAACCATTTTGGGATGCACTTAAATATGAATTATTTATTTGCCTTGTTTTCTACCCTTTTGTCTTTTTTTTTTAGTACGTTACTGCGTTAGTCTTGAATTTTCTCTCTCTTTTCTTACCCCTCCCCCCTCTCACTCTCTCTTATTCTTATAGCTTCTCCACTTTTCTTTCCTTCTTTACCCCACAATTTCTTTTCATTTACCTTTGGCTCTTCCAATGTAGTCTGATTTTTTGTGTTCCGTCTCCTTGATTGCTAATTTCATAATATTTTAAAGGAACCTGCAGACTTTACAAGCTCTGCTTTTTATGCAGATTCCTTCATATTTCGAACTCATTTATTGTCATTGTTACAATCTACTGGCATTTTTTGCTATACTGAATTACTTTGCCACACTGTATTGTTATAATCAAATGACTGTATTGTCTTATATTGTGTTTATATTTTTGTTATTTATTTTGTGAAATATGAGAATAAATTCAAAATTCAAATTCAAATTCAAAATGCAACTTTTTCTCGGCAGATTTTTGAAAAATTTCCTGATGTAGGAGGGTCTCTTCGCTCAATGGTGTATCTAGGGGGCAGAGGGGGGATGTGCCCCTTGCAGCACTTGGAGTGGGCGCAAAAAACGCAAAGGAGAGATAGAAAAATAGGGGGAAATGAATAAAAAATCCTAATCTTTACGGATCACCGCCCCAAATCCGCAAGGTGAATGCACTAGAAATCTAGTTTTTGAAGGTTTGAAATGCGAAAATATTCCAAAGCTGGTCGCTTTGCTCCCTCGCATAATTATTTTCTTTCAGGATCTCGTAATTTCGCTCCCGTAGTATATAGTTCTTAAATAACTTCAATCCCATTATGGGATAAAGTGTATAAAACAGCATTTGCAAAGGTTCAACTTTTGAAAGAAATCTCAACTTCAGGTCGCCTTGCTGAATTTCTCGAATCTTTCTCAAGCCTATAGGGTTTTTGTTAGTTCTGATCCCGATTGCAGAAGTGAGGGAATAGAAAACCGTTTATCAATGTATAAAATTAATTCGAGCTTCTCTACCGCTCAGCTGCGGTGGTCCAATGCAAAATTTCCTGGGTAAAATGCACAAGAAATTGCGTTTTTTAGTGTTAAATTAAAACATTTGCCGCTCGGTCGCTTTGCTCCCTGGCTTGTACAATAACGTAGATAAGTTTGGACACTCGGGGGGGGGGGGGGGGGGGGGGGGGTAACTTCATTGTTTGCTCCGGGCGCCATAATCCCTAGATACGCCGCTGAATTCGCTCCCTCGAATGTTAAATGTTGCGTCCAAATAATTGAAAAGCGGACCGGGCGTCAAACTATAATTTTCCACCTAAAGAAATTATTTGCTACAAGCCGTTATCTTTCTCTCAAATTTGCTAAAACGTCAAAGCTTTCGCGTTTCGCGCGGAAAGGGGGAAATTCCCCTTCCCTTCACCCACCCCTGTTACATACAGTGCAGTTTTGCGTCTAAAATAACTAAAAAGCAGCCAGGGCGCCGAACTAACTTTCCGCCTTAAAAAAGTTCTACGAGCCGTTTTTCTCTCAGATTTGCTGTAAAACCTAAGAGCTTTCGCGCTATGCGCGGAAGGGAGGAAACTGCCCCTCCCTCCCTGGACAACTACCCCCTTAGGTCAACTACCCCCAGGACATCTCTTCCTTATGTTCGTTCATATTTTCATCCTTTTATCTTTTCTTCTGTCCTAAACTTAATTTTGCTTTATCTTTCTGCATTTGTTTTCCCTTTCTTTTCTCATGATTGTTATTATTTGTTTCAGTATCATTTTATCTTTATCTTTCCTTTATTTTTTCCCCTTCTTCTTTACTTCTAACCTTCCTTTCGACTCTCTTTATTTTCTTCTTCCTTTCCTTCTTTGCTTATGTTATTCTTTGTTTTGGGCTTTCTTTCATCCTCTCTTTCTGTCCTTTCTCATGTTATTCTTTGTTTTGATATTTCTTCATCTTCTCTTGTTGTCTTCTCTCATGCCCTATTTTGTTTTGATCTCTCTTTGTTCTTTTCTTTCTGCATTTTGATCGTTCTTAGATTTTCTCTTTCTGTTTTTCCATATATTGTTCTTTGCTCCCTTTCTTATCTTCTATTGCTGTCTTTCCCTTATAAATGTTATTCTTTGTTTTATCCTTCCATCATTTTGTATTTTTTCTCTCCTTATGTTTTCCTTTATTTTTTCCTACTATATCATCTCTTTCATCTTTTATACCCTACCCCGTGTATTTCTCCATTATTTTCTTTTTATCTTCGCGTTTGCTCTTTCCTCTATCTCTTAATCTTCCTTTCTTCCTTTTATCATCTTCTCTGTGCTATCTTTCTTATTCTAGCATCTTCTTCTCTTTCCTTCTTTTATGTTTTCATATGCTTTTATTTTCTATTTTCTTCCTTTATCATTTTGTATGATTTTGTTTTATATTTCTCTTCTAGTTTTCTCCAGAAGGGTGCGGTTCTTGCGAAGAAACCTGCCAAAATCTGTGACGTCATTTAAACCTAACTGAGATCTATAGGATGCGTTCACAGACGCCGGAAGTGGGGGGGGGGGGGGCGATGTCGCCCCAAACAAAAAGGTGCCGGGCAAAACGCGTTTTCGACATCCCCATAGGCGTAAATGCAAATGCGAAAAATTTCGACATTTCGACAAAATTACATGTATTCCAGTATTAAACTATCTAAATATGAGGATATTGGAGCACCTCGCTGCCCGTGAGGAGGTGGTAGTCGAGCCAATATTGCCCTTCTCAAAATCCTCAAGGGGCTGCAGCCCTTCGTAGGCATTATATCCCCCTCCAAGTCATCCACGGAATTGTACAAGTTAGGGAGCAAAGCGATTTTTTTGTGGGGGGGGGGGGCACTTAATCTGCAAAACGTCATTTCTTATTCAATGTACTGAGGAAAAGTCGCAAATAACCACTGCAATCTAGGCCAAGTTCCAAATACTGAACATTGATAAAAGTCCCTTTTCTCAATTCTTTCTCAAATGGGGGCACAGCACTGAAGGAACAAGTGAGAAATAATCAAGGAATTTAGGAAGGCCATCGAAAGTTGATATTTCTTTCAAATGTATAGAACATTTGAAAATGCGACTTCATATGCTTTAACATAAATTATACTGGGGCAAAATATTGAAAAACAAAACAAAAACAGGGGCGTAACTAGTACTAACTACGAGAGGATATGGGGCACGTGCCCCGCAAATTAGATGGGGTGAGAAAGAGGAGAAAAGAGAAAAAGACGGGGAGAAGAAAAGGAAGAGAAATAAGACAATAATTTGACCCCTTTTTGTTTAGTTCAAGCGGACCCTGATCGCCAGGGCCCCCTTTAATAAGGGCTATGTATCATGGATTTGCTTTGAACTAAATTCAATTCAATCCAATTTATTCTCATTTCCAGCAAAAACATTTCCTCGGAAATTAGACATTGAAATATATAAATTATAAAACAATATAATGTATAACTTTTCTTTAAACTTCACCATCAACCTGACATTATTCCATCAGTGCCAATGGTATACTATAAAGCATACTGCTTGTATGTAAACAATTATAGGACCAACGACTTTAAGTCCTCTCCGAGGGACTTGGGGTTAATGCCTTACCAAAGGACACGAGTGTATCCTGGTTTCGAACCCGGGCCCTTCAATTACAAAGCCACTGCTCGACCACTGAGCTATCTTGCTCTTTCCCATGATTATGGACATGATAGAGCAGCACCTGATGGCAACACCAACTACAGCAACCCCCCCCCCCCCCCCACCAGGCTATGTCATTTATGAATTACTTTTACGAAAATAATCAGTAATGTGTGCTTGTACCGAGGCAAGGTGGGCCGAATGGCTCAACGTGGTCGGACTGATTCGGTGGGGTGGGGCACAGGGGCGTAGCCAGGATTTTTCAATAGGGGGAGGGGGCAGACGTGAAGGGTTCAACCGCGTAGCCAGGATTTCATTTTAGGGGGGCTGTTGTGGGGCACGCGCAGAGTGCGAAATTTGTGATGAGCACGCAAAGCGTGCTCCCCAGGGGGTGGGACAACTACCAGTCGCAACCGTTGTGGTGGTCGCATCTGAGCTTCCAACATGCATTTGTATACGGTCCTGCGATCAGTCGCGCAACGGTCGCATCGAATTGCCCAGTCGTACGACCGATTTTAGTCAAGTGGTCGCATGTGGTCGTGCAACAATTGTGAAGGGGGCTTTAGTTGTGTGATACGTGAAATATGGTTGAGACATTTTCAAGATAGCGTTCGCTTGGTACTTACTATGTAATGTTTAAAATATTATGTAAGTTTGATGTGTCATGTCGTGAGTTTGTAGTAAAACAAACATGAATGCTTGATCACAGTCGTTTTTCTCCACTATACATAAAAGCCACGGCCACGGCATGCGAAGTATTAAATTCAGAGTTCCTGCGATTTTTACTTGTCATTCCTAAAGGGAGACTGTTCTTTAATATATCAATTACAACAACTGCTGTACAGTATAATGTAAGTTGTTTTTTTTTCAAAGATATTCGTGAGGATTTTTTTTTAAATCATTGTAATATGTGTGAAATTAATATTACATGTATATCCGTTTACATGGGGACTATGGTAAATCTTTTCATACGGGTTTCATAGGGTTTCCTTTCGAGCTAATTTAGCTTATTTTTGGACCCCCTTTGGGGGCGTCTGGCGGGCACCGCCAACCACTTAAAATGTCTGGCAGTATCCATTTATCTTGGGACTATAGCTTTATATATGGGTTTCATAGGGTTTCCTTTCCAGCTAATCTAGTTCATTATTTTGGGGTGTGGTACTTTAGGGGCATCTGGCAGGCACTCCCAACCACTTAAAACGTCTGGCAGTGATCATTTGTGTATATTTGGACTCTGTCGAACAATATTCCATTGGTTCCTTAGGGTTTCCTTTCCAGCTAATCTAGCTCATTTTTGGACCCCCTTTGGGGGCGTCTGGCGGGCACCGCCCACCACTTAAAATGTCTGGCAGTATCCATTCATGTATCTTGGGACTATAGCGCATCTTTTCATATGGGTTTCATAGGGTTTCCTTTGCAGCTAATCTAGCTCATTATTTTGGGGTGGGGTACTTTAGGGGCGTCTGGCAGGCACTCCCCACCACTTAAAACGTCTGGCAGTGATCATTTGTGTATATTTGGACTCTGCCGAACAATATCCCATTGGTTCCTTAGGGTTTCCTTTCCAGCTAATCTAGCTCATTTTTTGACCCCCTTTGGGGGCGTCTGGCGGGCACCGCCCACCACTTAAAATGTCTGGCAGTATCCATTCATGTATCTTGGGACTATAGCGCATCTTTTCATATGGGTTTCATAGGGTTTCCTTTGCAGCTAATCTAGCTCATTATTTTGGGGTGGGGTACTTTAGGGGCGTCTGGCAGGCACTCCCCACCACTTAAAACGTCTGGCAGTGATCATTTGTGTATATTTGGACTCTGCCGAACAATATCCCATTGGTTCCTTAGGGTTTCCTTTCCAGCTAATCTAGCTCATTTTTGGACCCCCTTTGGGGGCGTCTGGCGGGCACCGCCCACCACTTAAAATGTCTGGCAGTATCCATTCATGTATCTTGGGACAATGGCGCATCTTTTCATATGGGTTCCATAGGGTTTCCTTTCCAGCTAATCTAGCTCATTTTTTTGACCACTCTGACCACTCCCCCAGGCCACACCCACCACAGGGAACATGCCAGACGACCGTTTCATTATATGGGAATATGTACTCTATATACCCATACACATGAAAATTGGTTTCCTTTCCAGCTAGGTTGACCCCCCCTGGCACCCGGTCTATATGGCAGACGATCGAGTGGTCGAGTTTCTCCGTCCTTGGCATTTGAAAGGTGGATTGATGTGTTCGAAGGTAAGTCTTACTCATTTTGTGTGTTAGAAGGAGAAATTATTTTCATATGGAATAATTTAGTGATGCGATCGATGTCTAGTTATTTCATGATATGTCGAAAATAAGCCTAAAAATTTGATGCTCGGTCGTTGCTTGCCTTACCAAAGTCATCTCTATTTATAGTATTACACTGATCTAGCTAGTGCAGTGCGCGATGTCACATACAGTAGACAGTGAGTTATGAACGAACTTGTGTATCTGTCACTAAATAATTATAAATGAGCTTTTATTAAATCCATCAAGATCAAATTGTTACGAACATCAAATTTACCTTTTCTCACATTTTAAACATAAATAGTATTTTATCTCCTTAATGTTCATCATTATTTCGAATTTGAATGACGTGTTTATGATGTATCTGTAACTTTTTGACATCGGTTTGAGCGATCGTCATTTGTTTCGCCATTAACTGATTAAGTTTTGGGATTGCGGCCTGTGCCGCGACGGGTACGTGCGTGCGTGGAGATAAAGCTGAAGCCTATCAATCAGATCAGATAGACTAGGCTAGGTGGACATGCAGACTGCAATTCTGGAGATCAGGGGACTGAGGCTGCTTTTTTCTGTATTTTAGCAAACTAATTTGGCTATATCGTGGTTGAGGAAACCACTCGTTCGTTATGCAAACATAAAGTGCAGGGGCGTATCCAGGGGGGGGGCGCAACAGGCGCGCCCCCCCCCCCCTATTGGCCATCGTAAAAAAAAAAAAAAAATAGCAAAAAAAAAAAAAAATCCTCATACCAATTGAAAATATTGTTCATTAAATAGGCTTCAAAATTGGTCACATATAGCACTATTTTGCATCTCAGCCCTTCTTCAGAAGCAAAAATTTTCCAAAGACCCCTCCCCCGTGAGGGCGATCAGTAATTCCTGGCGCCCCCCCCCCCCTATTAGGAAATCCTGGATACGCCACTGAAGTGCGGAGTCTATGGACAGGGAATGAGGAAACCAATGCATGTAACGCAATGTCAATGAAGCGCTTCTGTGCGGAGTGAATAATGGTGGTTTCCTCAACCACGATAATGCCACAAATTTTTGCTCGGTTTTTGCCAATAAGATTTACTCTCCAATGTCTAATCAATCCATCACCCGAATTTCAGCCACATCCAGCATTGGGTTCATTGGTTAATGTGTACATATTCTGATATTAGACTTGTGACAATGAATGATCTGACGACATTTTTGGGTTCATGGGTCAAAGGTCAATCAGGTCATTATATACCTGAAAATGGCTCATTCCTGCAATACGTAATGAACCGTTAGGTGGATCAAGTTTAGAGTGGCAACAATCTTAATTTTGTGCTCCGAGGACGAGGTGAAAGGTGAAAGGTCAAATATGGCATGATGTTAATACATATGTAGGCCATACATTTCAGGTCTAGCAGTGGCGGAGGCATACATTTCGACCTTACGCGGTCCAAGATTCATCTATTTTTAATTATTTTTTTTGCTGTAGGCCTAGGCCTACATAGGCCTAGATCCGCATGGAGTTCATTAAATAATTATAATGCTTCCAATAGGCTAATTTTGGGTTTACGTACACATTTTAATATTCAACATATTTACTTGAAAAAATTGTATCAAAATAAATTTCCTATGTATTCTATTATTTTCAATTTCTTATGTATTTCAAAAGTAGCTTTTATGCCCATCAGCAGCCATTAAATCCATTAAATCCACCAGACCAAGTGAAAGTTTGATCACGTTTCTTGCTTTCTTTTGTCAAAATGTCTGTGCTATTAATTACTGAATAAACGCTATTATCAAGTTCATAACCAAAAAAATTGAACTTTATAAAGGGATACGCCACCAGGTGGCCGTGGGGAAGTCAGGATTGCGTAAGCCCCATTCACTCGTACACAAAGTTTGTGCGTCGGACGCGTCCGTCAGACTACTGGGATTATTTCGGACTCGCACGAGAGCTCGAGCACAGGCGGAGCGTGTACATATGTTGTCTGTCCGAAGTTCGCGCCCCAGGGGGCAATAGCATGATAACGGCCGGTGCCCTCTCGCGGCATTAAAATCCGTGCCTATATATGCCTTAAAACGAGAATGAGACTCAACTCGAGTCCAATGCCTTAACCATTCAGCTGGCCACGAGCAATTGACGGCAAATTCCGGTGCTCTAAAGGCTTTACACCTCCACTCTCTATTGTTTCTGTATCTTCGGCTCGCTCTATATTTTTTCGATATATATGCTAGGTAGGATTGCTGCCAATTTTGAGGATTACTGGGCATATTAACTTCTATCGCCTGTATTTCTTCTTTTTTTTTTTAACCCTTTTATTTTTATTGTTTTTTAAATGAAATTTGTTGGCGACACTTCTGTGATCATAAATAGCATAAAGCTAATACATGTAGATTATAATAAACAAATGCAAAATTAATCATACGAAGTCATTTATAGATTTTAGCTTAAAACTCAATTTGTATTGGATTTGTACACAAAATCATGTTTTTGAGCAATCTTTGGTCTGACATGTATAAAATTATGCGTAACTTCCGAACCAGGTACAGTACCTGGATGTCACAGATTTGGTCTCAAAGTTGCTCGAGACTTGAAAGAATAAAAAGCTTTAAACACTGTGTTTATTGCTTCTCATGTGCAGACATATTGCACAAAATGTCGAGGGGGGCCAACATGGCCCAACACCGGCAGTGATATTTGGGTTAAGTAATAAATGGAGCACCATTAGTATTGGATTATTTCATGTATGATCATTCATTAATTATTTAAGAAAATAGTAAGTTATAAAGAGAACTTCATTTCACTTTGCAGGAGGCATGGTATACAAGAGGTGTAAAGTCACATGATGCTGCCGGGTACCTGGAACGGCGACTACGCAGCGTACGAAGAAGAGACACTGCAGTTGAACCCAGAAGAAAAGCCAACGAATGCGTTGATAAGCTCAAGTGTCAACTTTGATTTGACAAATGGTATGTAATAACTGCATTCTGAGCAATAAGTACTTACTGCAGAATACAAACCCAGAGTATATGTTAGTAACTATCATTACTTGTTCAAGCCTTGCTCATAACACCTTGCTCATACATCTGTTTTGAATAGTGTCTGATGGTATCTGTCAGCAAATCACAGTCATGTAATTGTGGAAAGAAAAGGGATTTCACGAACTGTCTAATTTAGAATGGTCATTCATTTGAACTTGAATTTTTGTTAAAACATTTTATCATGTTTTTCTTGTGCATATGTATCAAAGTTATCTACTGATACATCATAAAAAGAGACTTCATAAATCCTTAATGTCATTTCAATGTTGTACTTTAGCTGAAGCAGATATAGAAGGTTGGACCACTTGGATGTAACACCATCGAGAGTCGGAAATGCAGGTGGCAGATTACATGGCAAAGACTTGTAAGCCACGAGCCATTCTTGTGAAGGAAAACTCAACAAGGGCAATTTGGGATGAGTATCCATGATTATTGGACACCACTGGAATGGTAAGTTGCATATATTTAAACTTCCCTTGTAAAAAAGAACCATAGTACCCATGGTAATTGGACAAAATTACCATCAAATCATGGTAATTTGGTCAAATTACTGTCAAATTACCATGGGTACTATGGTACTTTTTTTACAAGGGTTAAATGGCTGAAATTGGGAACATGTTATATAAAGTTGGGTTACATGAAGGTGTTATGGTGCAGTGGTTCATTCACGTGACTCAGAGGTTTGAATCCCAGCACAGCACTAACGGTTTTTTTTGGCAAGACATTACCAGTTAATCCACATGTGCCACTCTCCACCCAGTTGTAAATGGGGAACCGATATGCTAGACCACTACAATTTTGGCCACTACAATTAATTTGGGGCAATAATGTTTGAGCGCCATGAGCGTTAGACATGACAGACTAAAGTGTTACATGTGTAAAAGATGTCACCATTATTTATTTTGAATTACCTCATGAATATGTGATCTGTGAAACCCACTCAAACTTGTTTCTTCGACAAAACGCAGATGCCACGCATGGTGACCATATAATTTGTGCCAGCTGTCTTATTCTTCTGCTCTATCCCGGCCATAGCATTTGTTGATAAGAAACCAACCATAACCAGCCCTGGAGCAAATGACTGCTGATACAAATTATAATGTTTGACAGTGGATGTGTAACATTAGTGACCTTGGCATGGCACTGAGGACACAAACAATATACATCCATGCCACCCACCATATTTAAACAGCACAAAAATTAAAGTACTCTATCAGTAGGGCTGGGCTATATATCTACAACATGTATAAAGGGTTTAAAGTGGTGACATTGTAAGTTAATTTGATGCAACTTGGTCTCCTGTGAAATTGACTTCTTTTAACAAAATCAGTCTGTCACTACCACACTAGGAGGCCCATTTTCATGATTTAGGCACCATTTTAAACTAGATGTAAACTTAGCTTTACAATCCAGTTGGGAAAGTTAATTTATTTTTAGTCATATGACTCACTCAATCTTGGAATATTGAATTCTGTGTTTCGAAATGTGTCATCCATATTTATTTATTACATGAACCTATTGCAGATACAGCAAGATTTCCAGATATTGTTCCCTGATGTGTGCGACAACTTGTTCATGAAATGGGCGAACCTTGCCAGCCAGATAATCACATATGCTGAGAAGCAGGTTAACTGACGAACACTGCTACTTGTTGACATCCCTGAAGAAGGTAAATTATTGCCTGCATTTTTAATTAACTTGTTCTTTTATAATAAGTGACATCTCATCATAATTTTAACAAGCTCTGTTATTAGTCTTTCTTGCCCATGCATGATGAAACCAGAATCACTGTCATGGCAAATCACTGACAGGCACACAAATATTTTTTGTGGAAGTATGCCAAGTTTTGTGAAGCTAGATTGCCTTTAGATTTTGAACTAACTACAGTGTTCAAGTCCATTTATTAAAGATAAAGGCAAGTTATGGTGTGGGACTGAATTGTGAAAGGAATGGTCTCAGGGTAATTTGAGAACAGTTGATTATAAAGCATGTAAGAATTGGTAGAATTTGTAAGGTTTAGGAATCACTAAAATTATAAGAATTTAACTCAATTCTGCAGATAGTTATATGCACACATAAATGTGTATATACATGAGTTTGAAATGTCTCTTTTATTTCCTTTGAAAATTGTGAATTTAAAAATCACATGTGACAAAAATGATTAATCTAGACAAATGCTGGCCATGCTTTGTGTGTCAAAAAGTGACAAACAATACTAAAAACTCTAAAAATAAACATACATTAGTCAAACGAGCAAGTGGTTGAAATGACAGTGTGTTTTATTTTCATGCGAGTACAACTTGAAGCAATACACATTCATGTTTCTTCGAATAGTATCTTTGTTTGACACCTAGTATTGGAGTGTACATTGTATACTGTAGTAAGCTGGAATAATTTCTGTGAACTGTCTGATAAATGACCTTTGTGTCTCCTGTCACAGTGCCAAAATATGACCAGGAGAACATTGCATTGCAATTGTTAGGACTGCTCTTCCCAGCTGGGACTTCCCATACCAGGATTGGAAAGAAGAGAGCTAGGAAGCAAGCAAGTACTGAGGAAGCCTTGGGCACATTTATCAAGCGTGTTGAAGTGAGTATTGCAGTGCAGAAATATATCTTCTTCATATACCTGCTTAATTACAACAATGTGTGTTTTATGCAATGTTTCCTTCTGTACTAGCAGTGACTATTATTATTCAAAGGCTTTCAGAGGGGGTCATGTGTAGAAATGCGATGCTATTGTTGACAGGTATACATAGTAATAACAAACAAGTTAACTTTGTCATTTACCTCAAGTGGTTGCATAAAAACATATACAGAAACTAGAAACTACATACAGAACTAGAACCAGAACCCTGATGATTTCCCAACTGGAATATGAATTACAGATGATCTGGAGTATTTTTTAGAGGATGTTTAAAAACTTATGATGCATAGTCACAAAATAGTGAGTGATTTTGGTGATGTACAGATGTTAACACAAGTCCACATGCATTTGAATGAAGGGGCTTTTTATTCCTTGTCTATCAAAATTAAGACAACTCTTAATTGTAAAGGTCTTATAAACTTTATTCAATTTAATTTGTCTTTTTCCTGTTATTTTTTAAATACAATGCAGGTTGGAACAAATCTGCCAGACTTTCTGGAAGGCGAAGACATACAAACCCAAGCGTTCATTCTTACAATGGGGGATGCTGTTCATCCTGAACAGCAGTTCATGATAGTCGAGCGTGTTGCAATTTGGGCCACATCACTCCTAGCAGCTGTTGATGTCTGTTTTAAGACCTTTTATGTCATGGATATGAATTACCCCTGGCAGTGCATTAACACTTGGGACTTCTTCCTGGCAAGGGGAGGGAGGGGTCAGCTGCAGATGTCTTGTCGTTGAAAAACTTCTTTTTCAGGAATTACAGAAAATAAATTTGATTCAAGTACAATCTTTTGTGTATGGGCAGTTCCATGGTAACGGGATGACAGTCAGACTCATGTTTTGGACTTTCTATTAAACCAGTGAAAAACAATGTCTTTATTACAATGTCAAATATGCTACTCAGTTCTATGCATATTACACGTTGTACACAGTTTCTCCCATTTCTTTTCACCAAAACCATTTCTGTTAATGAATCTTGCATATTAATAAGCTTGGTAACGGAATGACACTAAAACGAACATGGTGTTTTCACAAGATAGATATTTTTCCAAAATGTTGTGCATTATACGATTCAACTGTGTTTTAAAGGTGCTAAATTTCATGAAACTATGCATTTTCTAATTTGACTGAGTAATTTAAAGCTCATTTATTGGATTAACATTTGGTAAGGGAATGACGGTAACGGAATGACGTTAGGGTTTACCATACTGCACAATACATAAAAAGCATGATAATACTAAATATTTCATTTTATTGGCATATGTTGCCGCAATGGCAACCAAACTTAAATGATAGATGCAGTTGGGGTGCATTTATGATATGGTGTTATGGTTCATGGGTATTTAGTTCTGGTAAATCTAATGGCAAATTTTGTTAACATGTTGCTGTTATATTTTTACCAATGAAACTTATATTCTATTGTTTGTATATGTGATATGCATTTATATTCAAGTTAGGGAATCTTTAGTTGAAGGTTCCAAGCCATGTTGACAAAATTTACTTGTCTGCCTTTGCAGGCTGACTTCATTTTAATTTAGCATAAAGTTGTAGAAATGAAACTGAACTATTACTGAATTTCTTGTTACGAGTACCTGTAAGTAGTAATTTTCTGACTCATTAATCTTATTCTATATGTATGTATACATAAGAAAATGAATTCACAGAAAGATCAGTTCAGCTTCATATTAGTTTATTGTACAGACTGTTTCACCCGAAGGCTCATCAGCGAATAAACTAAAAGGACAAGTTTCAATGCACGAGTGGGAATATTTGGGTAGTTCGCGCAACATCATAATTGCACAAAGCAAACTTACGCAAATATTTTTGTGCGTTATTAATTTGCGGCGACAAAGCTGCATACGCGTTAGGAAATGACTGAGCGTGTATCACTTAATGAAACAAGTCAATATGCAGGTATAATCTAATGAAATAAGATTACAAGTAAATACCAGTTTGCAAAATAATGAATGCACAAATATTCCCACTTTAGAGTAATGCTGGGTAGTATACCATAAAGGTTGTTTCAATACTTGTTTGAGTTAATCAGATAGACCGTAATCTGATATCAGTTCGGTTCATGAGTTCAGGTTATTAGATTTGTCAGCCGTGATGATAAAGTACTTAAATATACAAACTGTATTGTCCCTGATTTTGCATGATTTGCATGATTCTCAATATAACTGGGAGATAATGGGCTTTTAACACAACCGTCGCACTGCATTCCTGTTTTCATGAAGTGACGGATCGCAGCAACCCATGTGCAAAATGCATGGGACTTAATGATGCATGTTGTATACGGTATAGCTATTTTTATGTCAATCGCGCGTAAACAGAAAAACCCATCTCTTTGGGGGATTTTCATGAAGTGACGGATCTCAGCAGTGCACGTAAGACGTATAGGAAAATTGTTAGAAACTTCATGGAAACAGAAAATCCGCTTTTGCTGCATTTTCTTGGTGACGGTATTGCAATAAATTCATAATTTAATTTTAACCATTATTATTTGACACTTTGACACTTTGTAAGGTTCAAGATGTTACTGAAGTACAAATATGAAGAAAAAAAAATTGAAATTGAAAGAAATACAAGTTTTTCCTCACTACTGTCACTTTATGAAATCAGGGTCGACGTTTGTCTACAGAATCAGGTATTTTGTGTGTAATAGTTGTAAAGATAGCCAGAAAGAAAAGATACTTTTCTTAATCTTTCATCATATTCTGGGGGTAAATATTATTTGGTAATGAAAGAAACAGTACTGCTTCAAGAAATTTGAGAAAAAATAATAGATTTTCTGATGAAATTTATATGAAGGTCCCATGCAGGACATGGTCACACAATTCCCTATCAATTTCTCAATTTTCAATTGTAATTTTTTGACTGTTCATGATGATTTTGCAAGTGTGTAAATGTAATGATTTTTGATTTGCACAATAATTGAATAAATTTTTTCAAAGTGAATTTCTTCTGTTAAATACATTTGTATGAATACCTTGTCTGCAGTGTGTTTCTCCTGATGTAATAATGAAGATGACACGTGCAGGTAGCTTGTGATCTGATTTTGCTGCATGGAAAAGGGAGCACACACTTCATGCGACATGAATGAACACGGTCATATTGTTATTTTGTGATAGAATTTACTAAAAGTTTGATTTAAATCATATTAAGTTCCCTTTTTGGAATCTCTATTTGCAAATTAATTAAAATGATGTGCAATATATGTTTAATCAATAATGATTAAATTTGACCAGACTGACCGTGTCAAAATAACTAGTGCTATTGTCAGATCACATTCTACTTGGCAACTTGACCAGTTTCTTGTGAAAAATGACTAGATATTTCTAGTCATGTTTTGACAAGTCTCCCTAGTTAATCCTGTTGACTAGATTACCCTAGTGAAAATGACTAGATTCTAGTAAGCTCCTATTTCACCCCGCAATCTAGTCAAATTTGACCAGTTTCTTGTGAAAAACGACTAGATATTTCTAGTCATGTTTTGACAAGTCTCCCTAGTCAATCCTGTTGACTAGATTACCCTAGTGAAAATGACTAGATTCTAGTAAGCTCCTATTTCACCCCGCAATCTAGTCAAATTTGACTAGTTTTTAGTCAAAAGTGACTAGGCATTTTTAAGAGTGTACACTCTCTCTCTCTCTCTCTCTCTCTCTCTCTCTCTCTCACCCTCTGTCTCTCTCTCTGTCTCTCTCTCTCTCTCTCTCCCTCTCTCACTCTCTTTTTCTCTTTCTGGACGTGTGTCTGTGTGTCTGTCTGCTGTCAGTCTTTCTGTTTGTTTGTCTGTATCCCTCTCCCTTTCTTTCTTTCTTGCATCACATCAAATTCAAAGACGAAATCACATCTTTAGCGAAAGTGTTAGGCTTACGCCTGCATCTTGTGTATAATATGCTGCAATCTTCTATTAGTTTTTATTTAAAAACAAAAGTTGCACCATTTGCCAATTGATTACTAGTAATACAGTTTAGTAAATCATTCAGTATCTACTTCATCGTGTTCATGGTATTATAATCATAAACGCGTTATCTTTATTATGATTATAAGCTTTATCTGTATTATGTTCCCTCTAAGAGAAAAAAAGAGTGATTTTTCACTGTATTTTCACTCCCCGTGAGTCACGTCAGAAATCACTTGCTTAAAAGTGAATAAAGAGTGAATATTGAGTACTCTCCAACAAGAGAAAGAGTGATTTTTTCACCTTCAGTATCGCATTTGCATTACCCTATTATTATTTCGATATTTAGCGTATCTCTAATAATTACATGTACATGTCTATTAAAATTGATTTGCATGGAATTGAAAAATTAAATAAATCGTCGCCCTCGTGGTCGTCGTCATAATCATCATTATCATAATTATCGTCATCTTCATCATCATCGTCTTCATCATCATCATATGAATCATCTTTGTCATCTTAATCATCACCATCATCACCATCATCATCACCATCATCATTATCATCACCAATATCATCATCATCTTCGTCATCATAATTCTTATCGTAGGCATGCATTTCATCTTTACTGCACCAGCGTATAATGAAAATCACAACCGTTGCATATAATTATCATAAGCATCGCAATAATAGCCAGCCATTCAATCGAAATCATTATTAAGAGTAATGAATTAATAAGAATAAATGGAGTATCAGCTCTGGAAAAACATAATTGAGAAGAAAGATATGAAAATTGAGGTCAGGAATAAGAAGATAGGAATGGTAAAGAGGAAGTTAATGTACAAAAAGAAATAAAATTATAAGAAAAAGCTTGAGGGATAAAAAGGACAAAACAGAAATAATTAAAGAAAGTGATGATCGCCAAGTTAAGGCAACTGTATACAAAGGTGTATAGTCTGATAGAAAAAAACAATAATGCAAGATATCTATGCTTTTTCATCTGTTTGTCGCACTTTATTTCATGTGTTCATCTCATACCCATAATATGATAGTATAAGAAGCAAAATAAAATATGAGCTTTAATAATTCACTTATCAAACATAACTTCATTCAGCAATCAAAAAGAGTTATGATCAATGATATATGAGTAAAAGCGCAACATAAATTAGTTTTTGTTTATATGTTTAACATAATATATTGGTATGATATTCCTTCAGACAATATCATAAATATATAGGGTAAATTTATCTTCTTAACAATGTTACCAAATGCCTTTAAACATGTGAAATGAGTAAAGTAAAATACAAACAAGGACATGTACATGTACCATAATATGGAAAAATTGTTTACAAAGAGTTATATGATAGACCCTTCAATTCTTTTACAAAAAATTGTTTATACCCGTTTGATAATAGATTTACTGCGGTACGATGAGTTTTATAACTGATGGCGAGCTTTTTTAATACAATAAAACAAAAACGTGATCATACAATAATGCTATGTAGGTATTTATATATCGTTTATAAATAAAATAAGATCAAAAGCCTTTTGACTTCTGGCTAATCGCTTTGGAAAATAAAATTTTATGTTCAAGAATTTGAATTTGAATACCACTTGTGATCTGACCATATTTTTTTTATTGTCGTTTCGTCATTTGTATTTGTGTCAAAAATATGACCCAAATATCATAACTTTATTGATATTAATCTACTAAACAGAATCATATTTTTGTAACTTATATTCTTGAAAACGTTGGGCAAAAATTTTTAAAGAAAGAGACAACGCATAATTGGAGGCCTTCTGCGAAGGAGAAGTCTCGCAGTACATATAAATGGGTGAAACTCCACAAATTTCAACGGTTATAACTTGATTGAATTATGGGCGATTATTATTAACATTTCGACTACGAATGACATGCATAATAATCTAAGCGTCAAATGATGCAACTTATACAAACAATCGGCAAGAAAATTGGCTTGTGAGTAAAAAAACACATAGTCAAAAACAAGTCTCCATTAAATCACGGATTTATACTTTAAGATTAAGTTAAAAAACACTAATGAGCAACGATACGGAAAAACAGAGAACGTTTCACGTCGATTTAAAGTGGTATTGCTATTATCTTTCTATGTCAATATACATGCTACAGAATACCATTTCCAAACACATACAATGAAAGTGGCAATGAACTGATTAAACCTGAAAAGTACGGTTGTGCAATAAAATTTATGGAAGAATCTCATGCTATGATTTTTAAAAAGAAATAAATCATTCCCTTCCCCGAGACAGAAAAGCAGGAAGAAACACTGAATACGATTTTTTTTAAATGAATTTTCGATCGTACGATGGATCAAAAGTATGTACTCCACATATCAAAGAATACATTTGCAAAAAAATATAAATAGATGGAAGTAGTTGCTTGTTGGGGTTTGGATTAAAACATTAAGAACAACAAAAAGGAGTAATAAGCAAATTAATCATAGTTGTATTGAAAGAAATATGCAACAAATACTTATATTGTTCTGTGTCAACATCGTTTTAAGTGCACGCAGAGCAGCTGCAATAAATACATGTACGTTCGTAGCATTAAATCATATGAAACGAATTAAAATCAGAATATGCATGGATTTGGCAATTTTCCTATACCAATAGAACATAAATGAAAAATAAAATACCAATTTGTACAATTGATTTGTTTGTAGGTTAGGTCACGAGCACTCACTGTTATGTTTTCATTTTTTTCTGTCAAAAAATATCATGCTTTTTCGATATAAGATGAGTATAATAAAGTTTGAGATACATTTTTTTTTCGAGGCCATTAAAATATAAATTTCATTTGTTGAAAATGTTATTTACATATATACATAGAAACCGGGTGGTACTTAAAAAATCGCCATAATATGTACACGTTTTACAATAATTTCATATACAAAATACTTTACAAAATTTAGCAATGAATTACCACGCACAAATGCTAAATTAATACATATAATGCATATTTCGATAAAAGACAGACAGCATAGAAAACGTAATGCAATAAACTCTCTAAACAGTATGATGGATTGGGGTACGTCAAACGTTTTCAATTTTCTTTCTTTTTCCCTTTGTGAAAACAAGATGAACACAACAGAGTCATACTTTTATTTAATGCACTAAATGCATGACACAGATAGAATGTCAGAATTCCTGTCTCGTTTTATTTCACAGGCCTATCACCTACCCTTTTCTTTACAGAATTCACAATAAACAGCCTTCGGTTCTGGAGAAGGAAGCTACGCAAAACATCAAGCCATGGGTAGCCCGCAAAAAGAGTGTTATAGCGATAGCAGCAGTGGTCTTAGTTCGGTTCCCTTTTGGACCGTACTAAATCATTTTCAACCAAATTTACCGATAGAAGATAACTTTGAATGTCGCAGAACAAGCTGAAAAATATGCCAGAATTCAGTTTCATACGTGCTGAAATCTCATTTATAAGACTACTGCATTCATTATTCATAACTGTTTCGCTCTTTAGTGCATTTTCCATTATTTCAAAACACTTGCTGAGTTGCTCAAACGCTGCAAAAATCTGATGTATTAGAATACACTGCTGGATAGATGACACAAACATACAATTTTTGATTAAAAACTTTCTCTAATATTCAAACATTCAAACATAATGTTGAAAAAAACAACACAATAAGATACAGCACTTTTAGGCACTTACATGCGTATGCAAATTTTTTTCATGTGTACATATACAGATGAACTTCGTATCAACATGAAAGAATATATACCTATATAAGATAAGTGTTTTTTCATACATATAAATTCTATACAATATACCACAATTTGCGCGAATTCAGGACAGTACTTGGAAGATGAAGTTATTTTGTACAACAAAATTAGCATGACAGGTTTGTTCAGAGCAGCTGCTCTCTCTCTCTCTCTCTCTCCTCTCGTTTTAGACAACGCTTTACTGGGAATCAGTATAAAGAGAAAGAGAAGCTACTACATATAATTCGAGGACATTCTCTGGCCTTCCTCTCTTTCCAAACAATACCAAAGAACACTTGTTCCTAGATAATACAATTACCTAACTTGACAGCTATGTGAGTTCTTGAACTTGGATACAACATATGCCTTTGATACTGTGGACCTCACAACTTTCCTGGACAGCCTTCATTGACAGTCAACAGTGTCAGCATTTGGAGGGTGTTTCATCCTTTGGGTAGATCCTGAATCATAGTCATAACACGGCTTCAGCAGACTTAATCCCAAAGACTGCAACATCAACATTCGTTGGAGACATTGTACATTCAATTATGCTGCAGAGTTCACCCACTGCCTTGCGGACATCATCTCAAAGAATTCTTTGAATGATTTTGACATCACAAGCTGACATTGAAATGCTGCTAGCACGTCAGAAGACAAGAATATCTTCTTACATCCATTGTCCTTGAATTTACGACCAACAACATCTGCAAGATGTAGACTAGACTCCCATGAATCCATATCGTTTCAGTTTCTTCTCCGAGGCTGTAAGGCAGAATACAAGTCAGTTGTTGGTAACTAGCCTTGTCACATACGTACCATACTCAAACAGATACACGACGGTACACATATACATAGTTCTACTTGGTTTCAATAGTTATTTTTTAAGAGAGTATCATGTCCGGCTAACGAATCTGAACTGTGCAGGCCTATCAGGAACGTTGGTCAGTCTGAAGATAAGCTCCATGTCCTCCTCATGATGCCATTCAATCTTAAAGTTCTGAATGACCTGTAACAAATATGAAACAATAAAAAGGTTGTCATTCACCAAGAAATTATACTTCACTTCACCATTACTGTTGGATGTGAGAAATAATCTTAGCCAATTTATGATCCAGAAACGACTACAACATTATGTTAACATTATGTTAACTTTAAAGAGTTCTACAATTAGCGGTAGGCATCAGACATATATGTAATAAAAAACCAAACTTCTACTAAATTCCAGTCCACCATTCTATAGTATACCACCTTACAACTGTTTAGAGTTTTTTGTTTTAACTTTCTTGGAGGTGTAATAGCTCGGTGATAAAAGCAGTAGACTTTTGTCAAGTTAGAAAACATGTCCATCCAGGAGAGCTCTCGGGTAAATCATTTGGCTTTCCAATAAGCAAAATACATCCCTATCGATACTCATTTTCAGGTACACTGAATAGAGGTACTTTGGAACTATATGTTACAAGCATATAGTATACTATGTTACACATATTCATAGTACATAGTTCTGACGTAGCATAGGTGGCAGCGGTGGGATACACTTTGAACATTGTGTTATACACCTAGGTACATACCTTGATTAGCATGATGTACAGGTCCTGTTCAGCCATCCGCCTACCCGTGCACATCCTGGAGCCATGACCAAAGGGAAGAATGAGATAGGGGTCAATGTTCTCGCACTCTGCATCACCCCTCAGCCACCTTTCAGGTTTATACGTTTGTGGAGATGGGAAGTATTCTTCCATGAGCCCAGCGATGCAGTGAATCCTGACAATGGTCTGTTTAAAGAGCAACGAATTATACAAAATGTTATAATACTCCTAACTACTGCTGCTGCAGTCGGCTTATGGATTTCCTATCTTCTTCTTACAATTATTTCATATGTGTCTTCTGCATTCTAATCTTGTGTGATATTTAACATTATTAGGGTGTGATGTCATGACTATAATCATTGTTTAAGAGGCCGACAATTTAGAAATGATTGTTTTGTACCAGCATCCTCAAAACAGCTCATTAAAGATAAAACTGTGATGCCTTAAAGAGTAACAATCACCCCCAATATTTTGCTCTGTATGTACGCACCCGTACACGCTCGAAAAGAATAAGGTATGCCCCTGAACCCAAGTCAGAGTTGGATTCCGTGTGCGCATTTTCATGTTATCCTTAAGTTCCTTCAAACTCCTTAACTGTTGACCTGTAGAATGGAAGGTAAAGTTCCTTTACATTGATTTTATACTTTCTAGCTGTACATGAATTATTTTTCGAGGTGATTGGTATGCTTTAATCACTGTTTTATTATCTCACAAATGCAGATTACAAAAAAATTTGCGCCTTAACTGTTGAGGCATCTTGTCTCTCCAACCCAGCATATGATCAATTCTATACATTGAATACACCCTCATGTGCTTGAGGGTGAATATATTAAATGAGACTTACATCAGGTGGGATTCGGTAGCCTGCAAGAGCGATCTCTCTTGATGGTATCCTGTTTGTTCCATCAACAGTTGGGAAGACCCTGACAGAGCAAAACAATTTTTACAATAAAAAAATAAATTATTTTATGGATGAATAAAAATTTCAATACAAGTTATCAAGAATATAAATTTAGTAACGGAAATACAGGAGAAAACACAGAGTCATTCAGGTTCATAAATTTTATATTTACTCATAATTTTACAACAGGGCAATAAGGTACATCAAAGTGACTTTTTGAGAATCTGAGTTTATCAAATCGCTGATTTACTGTATGCCCAAGCACTTGTAATCCCACCCACATACCTCCCGAATACATTGGCTTCTCGACTTCTCCTTTGCAGTTCAGGCCAACTCTCATTTCTCCCACATTGCAATTCAGTCTACCGCCCTCTAAAGAGAGGACCAAAGTACAACACAGGATCGCTCTATTTCTTCTCACCACGTTACCTATACATGAAGCTACGACTTTTAGAATCATGGTTTTCACCTGACAGTTTCCTTGATGCAAGCCTTGAGGTAAGGTAGGTTCTGTAACGACTCTGCAGTGATCTTTGTTCCTGGTGGGATGGCTTGGTTGATTTCTTGAAATACCTTCTCCTGGACCTCAGGGTTCTTAGCTAAGCAGTACAAGTTGAAAGCCAGAGTACTCGCCGTCTGAAAGCGACGTGTTCAAAAGTTATTCAAAAAAATTCAACTACCATTTTAATTCAGTTGTCAACTTAAATACACCTTTATTTAAATACTGAAATGTAGTGCAAGGCCTTGCAAAGAAAAATAATTGTTTGACTGACAGCAGGCAATAATCGATAAAACCCAATGCAGATGCATTTAAATTAAAATAAATTGTTTAATTGTATAACGGTAGCATGCATACCCAGAAAGCAAACAGCCGTTCAGCTTAAACCCTCTGGTTGTTGATGCATAATAAGAGGACCAGAAAGGGAGATAACGAGAATGACTATTACGGGCATTTTGAAGGGGGCTTCGTTAATAAAAGGAATTTTATTATTTCCACCTGTCACTAGCAAGATTACATGTTTGATTGAAGAAACTCACCGTTTCAACTGCTGCAATCATGAGATCGTTCATGAGATCACACAGGTTGTCAATGTCGAAGTCTCTCCTGGCAAGTAGGCATTCGAGGAAGGTGCCTTCCGAATCATGATTTTCACTCCCTACAGCTGTCTTCATCTTGTCGAGTGCTATTGTGGCGTACTTCTTAGACATTCTGCAGGGGAAAATATCCATTCATTAACATGTTTAATTTAATGTTTAATGTCTTAATCCAACATGGTCGCAAAGACTTTCCAAAAAACTAACCGAAGGTAATTTAAATATAATAGCCTTGTTCATCAATTTCTGAAATGTTTGAATGTGACAATGACATATTACATAATCCGAAAATATTTTTAGGCAGTACAAGGGATATCGAAACTGACCTTGAGTGGGTTTCTTGAAAATCTTTGCGATCGTGTTGTCCACTGTTTCCGTCAATATTTTTACATTTACTTTCCTTTAAAATTAGTCAAATTAAACATTGCCACTTCAATTTGAAACTTGTCTTTAAGCCCGATTCACTTTCAATTCGTTTTATTATTTGGATGATATTTCATTCATTTCGTTGGCATTTCAAAGATCTTTAATTTCATTACGGTAAAAATGTAGTCCATTTACAGGGCTAGCAATCCCCATAAAATTAGTTATTTAATCTTGCTCATGCATAAGACTAAAAAACAACAACAACAAAACAAACAACTAAAAACTAAAAAAGAATTTCTACGAGATATCACAAAGCTGACGTTATAATTTAGAGATTGTTCCACCTATTTTTCCGGCCCAAATCCCACACACAATGGCGTCAAGTCGGTATTCCGCATTTGAGCTGTCTCAAGTCTTTTGACATACATTCGTTATACCATCACAGCATCTAGCAGCAACTTCTTATACATGCCGCTAGTTTTTAACTTTTGACCTAATTAAGTGCGACGGAAGCTCTTCATATCCAGGAGTTCGCCAAGTCGGTAATTGGGTTCCCGGAGACACAACAGGGGATATCTAATTACAAGTCAAACAAGACTCCATCAACACTTGCAAACTTCCGACTTGAACCCCGGGGACCTTTTCGTGTGCATGTTCTGTATACTACAAGGATACCGGAGTCCCTAGGTACACCGTCTTACGTCACTTCATCAGAACATGTTTAGACGGAATACATGAACAAGCTCTGAAAACAATGCGCTACAGAGTTTCATGTTTAATACTTACTGATAAATTTGCATGAATAAGTGACTTTATGTCATTCTAAATCATAATTTATCAGGTGCTTAAAATAAAGACGCATGTAGAACTTACAAACTAATGGGGTACTTCTTTAATCATCGGTGCAAAAAGAATTCTTATCGGAATACTGTTCAAAAAAGTTTCCATGTATTACTGAAAAGGTAATTAAATACAATAAATTTGACAAAGTTCACAAAATTTGAAATTCGAAAGCGATGACTTTAAAAATCTCTTGTAATCATCAGTCAATCTATTTGTAATTTGCTGTTTTTCAGAGATATTGTAAAATCCAAAACTTTCTCGTGCAAAAAAAAAATCTTTCCCAATTTTTGTGATTACTCCTAATTCGCAAAAAGTTTTATGCCGCGCATAAACAGCTGTCTTTAACAAACCACGAAAGTTTAGATCGCAAAAGTTTCAGACCGCCCAAATTATAAGTCGCGAAAGTTTCCTTAGTCAACAATTACCCGAAAAAGTAGTCCTGTGCGTCGGTAAATTTCTTCCACGCCTTGGTGGTGATGCCGAACTTCCAGAAGGGAAAGCTAAAGGTGAGGTCTTTGAGACTGTCAAAGAAGTTTGAGACCGACACGATCATTTCTGCTGCCTCAGGGTTATTGTGAAGACCAGTATTGAGGCAGCCCATCCTCGTGTCGAAGACGATGGCACATACGGCTACATGAGGCGAATGAAACAAAAAGGGAATAAGCTATCAGATTGACAACAAACAAACAATAAAACATTGGCAGCATTCCTTTCTCGATAGATGCTCATGATGATGGAAAGGGTTATATTCTGTTTTTATATAGCGCATAAATTATGTCTGTGCGTACGCTCTTTTCAAGTGTACTGGAAAGCATTTATTTCACAGTGAATTTTAAATCAGATATCTTCTCAGGCAAACACTTGCTACTCCTGGGTATGGAGATACATCATTATCAAAACAAAATGACTCCTCGTGTGCAGCAGTCATCAGCAATCGCAACATAATAATTCATGGGGCTGTATCGGAAAGAGGTATACTCACATTCTAGTGTCCACCTCTGCATCTTGTGGTTGAAGTCCGGTACTTCTTGCGATTCCATGTCTTTTGTTTCCTTCATCAGCGTCACAAAGTCGTCTGCGCATTCCTCCATGATGGGGATGTAGGCGTTGACACTCTGGGGCTTCATCAGCAGATGCTGGACCGGTTTGCGAAGCCTTTGCCACTCCTCGCCTTCTCTGTGTTTTAGACAAAACATAGCAAGAAAATTAGCATAATAATAATAATAATGATATCGGCTTATTACATACCGCTCATATACTCTACGCAAGGTGCTCAACTGTACATAGCTCTAGGCTACCGATTTCGGTTTCTCACAGCATTTGAGGACCTACCAGGTACCCACTTACTACACCGTACCTGGGTGGAGGGTGGCAAATGTAGGTCTATGTCTTGCCAATGAACCGTGGCTCGAACCTCTACATCTCTTGAAAACATTGGAACCACATCAGTAACCATGCATTGTCAGATGGCCCATTGTTTCCTCAGTAAAAATGTGCATTATTGCGGCAGGATCAAATTCAAACTTTTGAGTGATATGTCCAGCAAATGTAATTCCTAACGTCTTTGACCTTACATCAGCAAACCCCTTCTATTTTAGGGTACGGTATGATAATCTGCTGAATGACGCACTCAGGATTTAACGCATACTTTTTCTTCTGACCCTTCGATTCTTAAAATCGTTTTTGTATGTTTACGAAGCTGTCAGTCTGTGTTATGACGATATATTTTACCTTGACATACATTCCACCTGTGATACTTTATAAAGGCATGCAGAGAATTCACATTGATAATAATCAATCGCGTACATTTGAGGTATTTGTACCGATAGCTACGTTCATACGGACTCGTGGTTTCGAAACTTTAAGTTAGCGAAACTTTAAGTTAACGAAACCACAAGTCCCTAACCGCAGCGAGGGTTCACACGAGCCTGAAACAACGAGCTCAAACTACAAGCCGAGCGAGCTTTGTGGTTAACCCCGGAAGTAGGAAGTAGATACTACCGATTGTGTGTACAGTACACATACAGATCCTGTGTTAATAAATTCGCGCGAAGGGTGTGACCAGAAATATAACATGAACAGCGAGGTCATTACTAACCACAAGCTTGCGAAACTTAAAGTTTATTACGTTCACATGGGCCGAGACTTCGATGGAGGACCCCCGCTACTTAATCACGAGCTCGCTTGCATGTGGTTCACATCGATTCGTCATTTCAATTGCGTTATTACCGGCGCTTATCAAGTTTGTGTAGGTAATTAACCCATATAAAGGTAAGTAAACGCAATGTTGGCTCTTTTCATTCTACTATCATATTTGTACCATGTCACCCTTAAATGGCGCTTCAAATACCACGTCTGTAAATACAAAAGTCCAACGTCAGCAAAATGATGTCTCGTGTGCAACGGCATTAACCAAACATTCAAAGCGGCCTTGCTTCAACCGACCAAGGATACCAGCGGATAGGGGTTCACGGTTACGTGGTTGACCTACGTGTTTGCCATTCCGATGTGTCTCTTCCTCGTCCGTCTGTATTTGACCATAGCATCGATCGGTGTCCTCTTCGGACTCCTTCCTTCGTTCCTGAACAGCTCACGGACATCGGTAGGGTCGATGATGTGCACGTGGGTCACACCGGCTAAGGTTTCCTTGAAGATGGGACCGAAGTTACGGAATCTGTCTATCGTGGCTTCGTGTAGTTTGTCTAATTTGTAGGGGCCTGTGGAAGGGGAGAACGAGGTGGATTGCATTCAGGAAGTCTAAAATATCACGTAATCTTTCTCTTCATGATTTTTCTCCTTGTATATAATAAGACTCCTCATAAATATATCAGGAATTTGATGTGAATTACTGTTTCGGTTGATTTTTTTAATATTCTGTATCATATTTGCCAAATGTCTTCAACATGAAAAGCAACATTTGATAGTGAATTTTCAGATATCAATGAGGACAACAGATATATTTTTTGTCAAAACAGGGTTGATTAGATAGTGAGTTGATGAAAGTCAAGAATATATTTGCAAATTCGAGAAGGAAAATGAGAAGGACCTACCAAAACCAGTGTAGTCGAAGAGTGAGCCAAAAAATGGTACTCCTTTGGGTCCTGGGATCTCATCAAAGGGTTTGACTTCTTCCAGCTGTTCCGATGTGACCATTGTGCTGACGTGTCTGTGAAGGATCTGCTGAGCCATAGACGCCATACGGCAGGCCGACGTCCGGCCGACGCTTGCTGGCAACATCTTCAAGAAGTTTGATCTGAAAAGAGATAGGAGATGGTTCGACTGGATAATTATGGAGTCCACTGAAGAAGATTTAAGTGGGTGTGGTGAGAAGGACAAATTAACTTTTTTGTTTGCTGTAGAGTATATTTACTTCAAATTAAGCGGTTAAGTTTGATCTAGAGTGGAAACGACGCTTGCAGTAATCTGAATTTCTCCTGATTTTTGTTACATGCATTATGATAAACTTTCGCTAAAGAGACAACTAAACTTCCCCAATAATATACAAAATATACAAATATATTCCAGTAAACAAAATAATAGCCTATAGGAGAAAATGGATGATGAATATAACGTATATCATAACAAACAACATCATAAAAAGTAATTCCGGCTCTTAAGCTTGCGTCATCTCAAGAAATAATATCATCAAATATAATAGAGTGATATTTTTAATCAACAGCTGGAAATAAGTATTGAAAAAGTCCGCCAACTATGAAAGCAGTACTTTTCTACAGTTCATTTCTTTATGATTCCTTCATTTTGATACCAATGAGAGTTGCTTTACTCATGACCACATCAAAAGTGTAAAACGTTCAAGAGACGTATCAATGTTCTTAGCCGAATTAGTCGGGAAAAAAAGTTATTTTAGGAATATGAAATTGCGCAAAATATTCAATAAATGCGTTGGCTGAAAGGATTAAAATCTGAAAATAAAAATCCAGGGTATATAGCTGGGCACTGCATGTGCATGTACACGGGGATAGACGATGGAATTTGCGATAATGGCGGCGATATGGCATACGACAAACTCCCTGTCCCATTAATGGAATACCTCGGCGTGGTATGAAATCCATGAAGCATAATGGAATGTGATAAAGAACATGAATCAACATCGCTGTTTATCTTAATAGACATTCCTTTTGCCGTAGTGTAATGAACTCGCGGTTAGTTTTCCCCCTCTTAGATTCCTCACTGGAAATTCTCTCTCACTCTCTTTCTATCTTTCTCCAACTCTATCTCCATATTTCTATTCAATTGGTAATTCAGACGGCTTTGCTGTGGTATTCATTTCACCGAACACATAGCGTCCTCCACCTCTCCCTCAAGTTTCAAGTTCAACCTTCGTTGGAAGCCGAGGTGATTGACTTGTTGCAGGAGGCGACAGGACTCAGGCCAAGCAATTTGTAAACACTTACTGAGAGGCAAATGGGACAGCGCGCATGGGGACAGTGAAAATATGTATGCTCTCGCTCTCTCTCTCTCTCTCTCTCTCTCATACTCTCGCTCCCTCCCCCCCCCCCCCCTCTCTCTCTTTCCTATCCCTTTCTCCCTATCTCCCTTTCCCCGTCTCTCACTCTCTCTTTCTCGCGCGCACACACATTCACAAAGCACACCCACCATCTCCCACATTCCTGCATGGCGTTGCAGGAACGGAACCGATTACTCTCGGCAGGCAATAACTGAACATCCGGCTATTGTACACAACTATGCATACAGGCATCATGAAATTTGTATAAATATGTGGTATATTGTGACAGGACAGGGCTATGATTAAAAGGCAAGTGGGAACACGAATGTACATCTCATAAGAAAGAGAAGAACTCATTTCTGTGTGATAATACAAATGAAATAGGACTTGTAGTCAAGGGAACTCAAGGAGTTTGAAAAGCAAATCTTCTCTGTAGAGTAATACTCCTATTGAAAAGGACTAAATAATAGGAATTTATACCCTTCTAAAATATTTCTTTACTGAGAAATAGCGCGCACATGATATGAGAAAGGAATTCAATAGCTAAACATGATCTCGTACTTTACGACCAAGCTTACAAAGATATGTAATTCTGATATGCAATGCAAACTGACAGGGCTGTAATAAAATCGTTAGCTGCGCAGTGGTAATTCGTATACTTCAACCTCTACCTCCTCATTCGTCCCGACGTTTGTGACAAAAGAGGGGCGCTTTTAAACCCGACTTTGAAAGAATCTTTCACCCAAACACCCGGCGGTATTCAAACGTGAACAGAAGAGACCCAAGCTCAGCTCCCAAAAGTAAAAGAGAAGAAAAGGAACAGAAAAAAGTTTCTGATTTATCAATCAAATTTGAGCAAAGAATGGAGAAAGAAATACCATCGGCATAGAGTCTCTGTGACATGATTGACTTCAACTCCCTCTCATTGATTTATTGACCTACCGAAGAGGAGGTTCACTGACTCCACCGAAGACTAGTCTATAGGCACCAGTCGCTTTACAGTCGCTTTGTACAATAAATACCAAAGGTAATTGTACGTAGAGGTCGACAACGAGTGCCCTTTTCTAACTCTTGTTGCATTTACGAGAAGCGTTAACAAAAATAGAAAAGAAATAAAATTATCGTGGATGCGTTCACTGTGGCAACTGTAGTAAACAAAGGTTGCTGGCTAAGGAGCTTTCCAGGACGAAAACAAAAAATACCAAGAAGGAAAAAAACAACCTGAAGCCACAGGCCAAAGAATTTCTGTTGGAACGTGAGGGCATTCTGCATAAAACAGAAGGTTCATCGAACTGCCTTCTTGCTTAAATTTGCTCTACCCCTCATCGTACCTCGATCTGAGCAAACACTTGGTAGAGCACTTCGAGAGTTCAAGAGTTTAACTGCTGAATTAGATGACAAAGACGTTTATTTGTAGTTTGATAAATTAGTTGGTTGCTGTGCAAAATTCCATACCTCGTGGCTGAATATTAAGCTGTTGAGCAAATGAGGATTGCGGTTTCTTTGCCAGATTCTTCTATTTTGGTCTTAAATATTCGATAATCATTATTTTTTCAAAGAGCCGGCGAAATAGGCTAATAACGTCTGAAGGGAAACAACAACCAACCAGCTGATCCCATTTTACAACTTGAACCGTGGACTTTACTTCGATCTTGAGTTTGTTCGACAAGTGACGTAAACCAATCTATATATAGGTCTTATATCCTTACAATATAGCAAACAAACTAAAATTAAAGACTAAGTTTCAATTTTAATTATCTTTTAAGTCGTCCTGAAGGATTTTACCTACGTAAGGTATTGTTATTTTTATGTCGTTTGTGTACAGAAATTAACCATGTAAAGCCCTTTACCCCCTGAAAAAAGCAAGTTAAGTTTACTTGTATATAGATTTATTTTAAATCCATGCCCATGAAAAATGTCTAATGTGTCTTTTAACGGAGCAAAAAGTTATTCACCTATGATGTAAAATTGCTCCAAAGTGTAATGACTCCCAATGTAATGAAGAAACTAAAATACAAATAAAGACGTTTCTTAAAAAAAAAAAGGGGGGGGGGGGTGATTACACCTATTTTTCAGGTTTCACAAATTCATTTAGAAAAAAAAGAAGAGTAAACTCCTCTTTCCAGACTCTATCAAATTTTGCTCTTCTGATGATTATCTCTAAAACAGGGAGCTGTCAACATTTGAAATTGCAATTATTTAAATACTAGTAATTAATGTACTTTAGTTCATAAAAACTTTAATCACACAGCCGGTTTTCAAATTCGCAAATTGTCATAAAACAATGTTTTTAATAAATAACGTTAAAAATATTTGAAAGCTAGCTTGGTACAGTTCTGAGATGTGTATTTTCTCTTCTTTCGAGGGAAAGATCAATGGACAATGAAATTTGAATATATGGTTTGACACTTTTGATCAATTTGCACAAACGAAGCGACGTTTTCCCCATAAGTAAATATTTGATTTAGATTCAATGGGAATAACTCGACAGTGCACACTACTGGGAAATTACGTACATTTGTTTCATTTCTCTTGAGTTTTACTGTCGGTTGCTTACGAGAGCTGGTAGTCACACATTCTCGATCTTTCCTTTTCTTTGTTTAAAAATCCTCCCGGGTCTAATGACACTGACGAAATCACACATTATAGTTTAACAGGGCAATGAGGATGACACCATTACGAAATACTCAACTGAAATCAGAGGTAACACCAGACATCACATAAATGGGGCTGTGAAACATAGTGCTCAATCAGACTGTTAAGGAATATGTAATCTTCAGGAATTGGGGAGCGCACACTGTAAATTCCTGTTGATTTTTTAATGAGGTTAATAGCACAACGCGCCATTAACCTTCTTCAAACCTCAAATGTATCACTCATGCACGAACCTGAACACGTATCAGAAATTGTTTTTGTCGCAAAACACACCACCATCTCATGCTGAACACCAATTGCAGTATGCTAAAAAAAAAGGGAGGATATTCCGTAATCCTATTTCCATGAGAGTAAATTACACACTCGAAACAGAATGCTAAAGAAGGATGTTTTGAGTACATTATACTACTATCAATACAATACGCCATACTGAATTTCTCTAAACACTTTTCAAAGCGCCAAGAAAAGCTGTCCCGTATTTTCAGGAGATACACACTCTAAATACAGAGTAAAGATTGTAGAGCAAGCTAAACTATGGCATATTTTTGGCCAATTGTAATATATTTTGTCCAGTTTTTAAAATAAAGTGATAAAATATGCATTAGACATTACTCAGTTGGATATAACATCGTCCAAAGTTGGTAGAAAAATATAAAAAACTTACATGCCAGATCTTTTAACACATAATCCTTAAGAGTGCGGTACGGACCATTGTACAGACTCAAAACAGAGCTTCCATCGACCATAGTCGATGCATTGACAAAGCCGTTCTAGGAGGAGACGGAAGAAGGCATCCTGAAATTTGATGTGCTAGAAAGATATAGGTCGCACTTGTCATCAGGGTAGCACAGTGAGTGTAGGTGCAAGGTAAATACCCCAAGGGGAAGAAGACACCAGGCTTGTATCTGAGACGCTGCCATCCTAAGCTTGAATCAATACAACTATGCAAGGGTGAAGGTGTGAACATAATCTCGAATCTTCGGGACCTGCGAGGGGGTAAAAAAGGGGGTCCGTCTCCAGACATCGTGACATGGCACTTACTAAAATGTGTGGACGAAAAACTCCTAGATACACCTCATAAAAAGGAGAATATGTTTCATTTGCGTTTTCGTCTACGGTAGATCGAAACACATTATTCTGGCCGAAAAAAACAACAACAAATGAGTGTAGTAAGAGTCTGTAGACTAGATTAGAGTGCAAGATATCAACTTCAAAGTTGAGGTCTCGAGCAGGTTAAGTACTTAATACTATCATCCTCACCTCCTTTCAAAAGTCGACATGTAATAATCACATAATAAGCACATAATCATTTCATGACAAAATAAGTACAAACTCATACATCTTTAAAAAATATAACTAACCTGAAAATATACATGATGTACAATCAAGCGATCATGACATTATTAACAGACTCTTCACAGACGACGTATCAAAGTATCCACAAGAACTTTGCAACAGCTCCAAATACAACCTCACTTTTTAAGTACCGAGATTTCGTTTTGTCACGCAGGCACGATGCTTCTTTACCAACATGTCAGATCGATCCAATTCCTCGTAAACCTCGCTGACGTTGGTACCTCTTGGAGTCAGGTCTCACTATATATGGGGCAAATATGCACCTCTCACATCTTCACTACCACCATCACCAGGCAGCTTTGGTAGCAGTAGCCAGGGACGATATGGCATGACCGGAGTATTTAAGCCACCAATTAGCGCGGGACCCCACTTGTAAGGGGGTGGTTGGTATTAAGCTGTCACTGACACTCGGAATGCGACACGTTTCGACCATTCCCCTCCCGTCCTCCTCCGCCATGAGATGGTGCGTGACAGATTACCCGCGCAGAAAAATGAAGGGGATACGCCGGACCTCATAGCAGGATATTCTAACACCCAGACGTCACGAAGTTTAAACTCCTACACTTATTCTCATGTCCCAGGTAACTATTACATTTCTGCCAATTGCATATTTCAAAACTGAGAATGAAATCTCAAACAATTTACAAACTTTGCAGATCTTTACCAAGTCGTTTCAAGGGTCGCAAGGAAAACCATGAAAAGTTTCAAACTGTAGAACTGGCGACTGGCGTTGCTGACAGAGTCCCCTGGTCTGTGCTAGCTGAAACCGACGTGGATTAATCACCATTTAACATGACCGGGTTTGGAATTTCAGATATTCTGATCCCACCGCTAACTTGGCCCAGTTTAAGGTTAGCCGCACGTGGTTGGAATTCACATCTAGTTAACCCCTCTTAGGTACCCCCATTCCTGAATAAACCGGTGCTACAAAAATTTTCGTGACGGGTAAACCATTCATTTACAAAAATATATCTAGTAATAGAAGGGATGCCTTCGGGAATGTGCGCTCATGTGCGTGCAGGTCGGTGTGAGTATATTATGTGCGTAACTTTCACATACCACATCAAATTATGAATGGGCCACCCACAAGGGAATCAACACTAAAGAGTCAGTTCCTATATACATCCCTTATAGGGTCATCAAGCACATCTCACTGCGGTCTAACCACAATTTTCTCAGGAGAACTGCATCTCCCGATTCAGCAAGCGGGACGAATTGCTTTCCCGGCGGAGTCACTTTAAAACAATGCCCCCAATACTTCACTCATCCTACTTGCTCTGATTATGCAGTTCAATGTACTATGTCACAGTGAGTATGTCCAATTAGCTAATACGAAAAGGTACTACTACCTACGTGGGAGAACTGCGCGTGAAGCGACAACCCGCGGTGAGCGATTGCGGATATTTTATTAGGCCAGAGAAGGCATCACAACGGAACGCACTCGCGTAAATATTCATAAATATGCATTTAAGTCGGGTATTATTAATGTATGTATAAGAATATTTTGTGTGTGCGTATGTGTGTGTGTACCTTTACATATAACTCACCTGCCCCCGACAAAGGAATTAATTAATAAGGTTGAAGATTTGGGAGGACAGCTCCGGGGAACTTTGATTGAGCTACGCAACGTTATTCTCGCATTTCTTTCACATTGTATTTATTCCCACGAGATTTGCCAAAGCTGTTGTATATGTTATTTCCTTACACTTGTTAATAATTATTATAATGTATACATGTATCTCAAAGCATTCGCTTGGATCCAGCTGAGGCACGCGGCTTGTCTTTGTTCAAAACTCACCTGCCCCCGACAAAGGAATTAATTAATAAGGTTGAAGATTTGTCAAATCTGTCGGTCAATTGAATCTGGTGTCGCCGAAACCACTAACCCGTCTCCGTGGTCTAGTGGTTAAGGCATTGGCGTTCTAAGCCAACGACCCGGGTTCGATTCCCGGCGGAGACATTTTTTCAGCCTTTGCAAAAATTTCAAAAAGGGAGGACAGCTCTGGGGAACTTTGATTGAGCTACGCAACGTTATTCTCGCATTTCTTTCACATTATATATATATATATATATATATATATATATATGAGTAGTAAACAAGTAAATAAAAATTCCGTTAAACTCAGTTTTCAAATTATGTTATTCTTTTATATATATATATATATATATACATGATATGTAAAATATCAAGTTTTAACAATAGTCTTGCGACGGTTAGGAAAATAAAAGTAAAGAATATTCAGTAATTCAAAATACGATTTAGGGCAGTGGCCATGTAGTACCAGAAAAGCTCTTTAAATGGGCTTGCAAAATTGAAGTGAATTATGTCTACAGTCTATAGTCCGCACGACTCCTCCACTTTAAGTTTCTAGTAGACAATTTCATTTGTTAACTGGCTTATTACTTATTCGAGTTTGGTACACTTAAATGTTAGAAATGCTATTGACAAAGTACCCTTCACGAATACACGTTACAAAGACCCTTTTGTCTACAGAACGGTGAGCGTCTCTCGTTTGCCGTAAAGACAGGAAAAATTACAGAGTGGGTTGGTGCACGTTCGTGGCAATTATTAACACTTTGCCTGCGTCTGGAAGTCAGTCTACATGGCAGCTGACAAAAGGCTGCGACGTGAATAAATGTGCACTCGTCAGTGTAACATAGCTTGTAATAGGCTCTCATTCGCATGCTAGCTGGCGACTGACATAAGTCAACGACCCCCACACGGAAGTAGATCGGCATGCACACGGGAGAAAGCTGTCTGTTTGAATTACTCGCACTACCCTCGTAAATGCCGTCAGTTCACTCCTCTTCTTCGGTGTGCAGCTCAACGTGAAGATCACTCTCAAGACTCAAGGGGTTCGTTCTCACTGCCGCCCGGTGGAGTATCAGTTTCAATGCACATATTTGTTACAGAACTGTCATTTCCATATCTTTATACAAAAGAATAGTTAATGGTCTTACATTTGTTTCAGTCTAAATTTGCACAGCTCGAATTCCATTTGTGAATTTTTGTATGGAGGAACCATGTAATCACTAACGATTGTATCTATATTTAAATTTTTACTTTTACGTATTTTATTTTTTATTTATTCTATAGTAATTACAATTCAAAACGCAGAAACCCTGATCCACTGTATGTATGTGTAATTAAGAACTCTAGAAATCTGAATACGACATGTAAATTACTATTTTCAAACTGTATGCTGTATCATTCCTACTGTTTTATATGTAGTGTATGAATGGTTGTCATGATGTTACTTAATAGATATTTGTTTAACTCGGCTCGTTAGCTGCAAATAAATTCTCAATAAACGATGTGTGTAAAGAGACTCACTGTAGGATTTAGCATCGTAGCAGGCACCTTCAATCTAAAAAAGACATGAACGCTAAGAAAAGCTAATATGCATTTAATAATCTGATTTATTTTCTTTCAAAAATAGAAAACAAATACAAGTCGATGTTTATCAGGGGAGGTTCTCGTACTGGTGGATAAGAAATTGGTCTGGACAAGCCAGAAGTAAAAACGGCTTGGAATTTGGGGGAAAACGTCTATTGAATCATAGAAATTGATGGCGCGGCTCTCGTGGAAGTGACATTATCAGAGACATCCAAATTATAGCCATGCAAGTCCGAGTCTCCCATGAGTGATCGATCTGTCATTGATTTGTCAAAATAGTTTTTCTGTACCATTTGTCAAGCAATTACGTGCTCTGACACGGATGACAATAGAAAGAAAAAGGGTTCAGTGGCTGGGTAAAGTATTTGAGATCATTATAGAAACAGACTGGTAATATAGATGACGCCTACATAAGAAAACAGGGTAGGCTATTGATTATTTCTTGAACAAGTTTGCAAAGAAAGCACAGCATGGGGAAAATTCTAAGGTAAACTTCTCCGGTCCCCCTTTTCACATTCCCTTCAATACAATACTGTGAATTCTAGTTGTTACATACATGTTGTAGCTTATTATTATTTTACATTAACATTCCTTGGACTATCAAACCTTTGGAAATTGAATGAAAGCATGGCTTATTCCAGAGCGTGAAAGATACTGTTTTCGATTTACCATCTGCCAAATGAAACATCACAACTGACATCCATGACAAGAAGGTGAGAATATAAAGCAAACAAAAATCCCTCATGAAGCCGAAGGACATTATTAAAGACATCTACAGAAAAGACGGGAACAAGACGAGGCACAGCATTCACACACCCTCGTCTGGAGTCTACACCGACAAAGGAAAATACAATTCGCGTTACTGCGGAAGGGCGTCACAAAGCGTGAGCAAAATTCAAGACGATGTTCTGCAATTAATCATGTTACCATCCATGACTCGATGCCAATGTTTGCTGCCCGGGCAACAGGCAAGACAAACACGGTGTTTTCAACGAACAGCTGACGGGGGAAAGTGACGCGACATGGGAGCAGCGAAGAAGACAGAGAGAAGGAGACTCAGAAGCCAATGACCTTTCGGGAAGTCATTCGCCATGAGTCAATGACACTCGCCATTAAACGGTGCTCTTCTCTGATCAGCCTGATGATATGAACCTGTTTATACTCGCTTTGAGAGATGACGAGAATAAGACTGACAACGCTGTGTCGCATGTACCGCTTTGCTAATTTGACAAAGCTGCAGAAAATATGAAAGTCGTGCTGACGATGACTAAATGTCATCTTCGAAATAGGGGAATAGGTGTCAACAGTATACACGGACACGTGATGTGTTGTAAAATGGTCAAGATCAAGGTCATAAATCAATCAATCAAGGATGTTCCTTAACATAGGGTGGTGGTGGAATATTACATTCGTGAAGTAATTCTATAGCTTGTTTTGTAAGTGGCCTGTTCTCTTTAAAAAAAATGTAAATAGCTTTACGGCTTTTCTTCCTTCTAAACATAGATACAATGACGACATAATTAGATATTGACAGATCAGCCAGAGACAAAGGCGAGTAAACCTAATCATCGCGCACGTGAGATAGTAGGGGGAATTTGCGATCACTAGATGAGAAATAGAAGATGATCCTGGAGCGAGGATGCGAAATGGCCTTTGATACAGGTGTGTGACACAGCCAAAGGTCAAGGAGGACAAAGCGCACAGGATATCACGAATGAATTGATTAGTAGGCAATCAAAGCGAACTTGAGGTACTAGGCTACGCATTCAGCCTGTTAGCATCTATAATTGATGGACTTTTAATACACTTTCGTATCCAAAGTGACAGCACCGTCAAAAATTCAAGTCTTCCAAGTCAAACGAATTCCCCAGAACTCGCTTCTTCCATCAGAGTAACTCCGGAGTCACAGTGACCTGAAGTCTATAGTCCTATCTCTCCATGATTACTGTGCATCCTTAGTCTGCAGGCTTAGGTGGTGATAGTTTAACATCATTTTTAATACCTTGAGCCCTGCCTAAATTTGTCAGTCTCTGGCTGTGTCAGAAGTAAAAAAAATAGTAAAGTTCTTATCAGCCGCAGTCTCACAATTCAGACCATCTGTTGCATGTTACCTCTGACATGGGTTTGAGCCTGCAAAAAGTGCATCCTCCAGACGACTACAATGTGGATTGACCGTAAGTATGGGGCTAATATTTTGATTGATGAGGGCACGAAGATGTTCATTGACCTTTTCAAGTGGAAGTGCTGTTACCTGCTGCTCCGGAGTGCCTCCCAGATGACGGTCTATTCACCACGGGTGATAGTTAACATGCCGCGCATATCACAAAGACTATTCTTAGGCACCAGGAAGGGTTACCCATTCTTATCTTACATCCAGGGACTTTGGATTGCACTCAGTTCCTAACACAATTGCTATCAATTACCGTTTTAAGTTTTTATTTCAATGACCCCGCAAAAGGGTGCGGAATAAAGCGCTTTGTCAATACTTGGTAAGTTGCTATCTTCTTTAGATCGAAAACTAGTATGGCTACAAATTCTGATTACCAGTTTCTAGCTGCAATTATGCTATGCATAGTAATATTACAATATTAAGTGTGTTATATTTCAGTGTTATGACGCTAATATAAACTTGGAAAATGACAGCATCTTGTAAATCGGATTAATAGCAGAACATTGACGAAGTGTGATAAGGAGATTGCGGATAATTTTCATGTTTTATTGGGTAACGGTGACGCGAGAATTCTTGGCCTGTGACGTGACTTGCCGCGCTTCAGCCTAAGCCCCGAACCTCGATTTATTCACGTCATTTCAGACCCAAGTTGAAACGTTGCCAAATGCGTTTCATCACAGTTGTATGATGTTCATTTTGATGGCTTTATTAAGAGTACTTTACTCCGCTGACACCGATCCGTTTCTAGGAAGAGGTGTGAGAATGTTAAGGCATCTCAACATATTGCGTCCAGAGCTCACGAGGGATTGTCTCCTGACCGATAGATGGGTAATCCTTTGACAGATCTTTAGCATCTGTAATGAGGCCATGTGTGATCTATCCGTGTGGTCTCCGTGGGTGTTCTGTGACTTCGATCGTAATAGGACTATTAAACCTATGACGTTGACTAGTTTCCTTCCCATTCAAATGTTATAAGTAAAAAAAAAGGGGGGGGATACACCATAAGAAACGCCAGCAGTTGAGACGGGTGGATAAAGAAGGAAGGAAGAGAGATTGCAGAAAAATTAAGTGAATACAGTTAAGCTTATCAAATTTGTGTGAACGAGGTAAAGGGTTATTAAAATGAGCAAAATATTCAGAGGGAAGTTTTACGCAAATTATGTTTTCATAACGCTTTTCAATATTTGATTGACACCTTTTATTCACCTGACAATACGAGCATTTCAATGACTATGTGACGCTAGAAACGTGTTATCTTCTTTCGTTTTAAATAGAGCAATTATTACTCTCTGTTAGCATTTACACACCCGGGGAGGAAAATAATGCTGAGGTTGATGGAGATAGATCGGGTGACACAGGTACACATAAAAGTATCTTCCTGCCCTTGCGGAAGCCAATAATCCCGACGATGGCATTTTCAGGTCGCCATCTTACCGAGTAAGTCGGAGAAATTAAGCTGGAGGATACATATCTTTACGCTCCCATAACTTTGACGCTAATGCTTCGAGATATAACCTAAAAAGAGGATGGGTAGAGACTAGAGAGAGAGGGGGGGGGGGGACTTATGGGGCTTAGGATCAGAACGGGGAATAAGAGAGAGGGAGAGAGTAATAAGGAAGTGTCTGTAGGAGTGTAGGTGTATGTGCTTGTTGTATGTATATTTAAAGAGTGAGAGACATTGTGAAATGAAATGCAGAGCCTGTTACCCGATGTTGAATGATTAAGGTACTCTGTGATTAAACAAAATTTGTTTAATCCCCAAAATTATCTAGAAAAAATACAGCCTTATACCATGTAAAGATAAATTGTAAGGAGTGGTATAGAAAAAGTTTAAAATGAAACGGTCGGGAATGACGGATAGAAAGGTAGAAAAGGTGACAGAATGGGAGCTGCTAGTGTTTGGGCTGGGGAGAGTGTGTATCAGTTCGGAGGGGTGGGGTCCAGGGGAAAATGGAAGAAAAGAAAAGGTCATCTGAGGTGAATAAGTGACCTCAAATCGCAGGATTGCTTAACACGGTCAGCGCGCTAATTGGAACGCTGCTCGGGGCCATGCCAAGCAGTGTGAAATAATGTCCACTGGATGAAAGTGTGATAGGATGCATGCACGCACAAGTCCAAGTTCATTCAGCAATCTAAACAACCTCACTTCGAACTCTCAAATTGAGGAAATCCCCATTCTTAACTCTTTTGACTAAATTAGAAAAGAAAAACCTAGGACATTACTTTCTGCGAAGCCATATTTTCCATGACAGTGGACCATAAGGTGGTAATTCGTTCTGTGACTGTTAAATCCCAGTTGAGGGAGAACCCTTCCAAACGCCTTCATCAACTGGAGAGTGTAGCATTAAACCCACCTTCTCATTGTTCCAGAAAAGAGTATACACTGTCCGCTTGCGAAGTATTTCTCTTCTAAATCGTCTTTGCGAGAATGCATTCCGTGTCCGTAGAGAACGATCCGTGTATCAGGCAGGACATCTAAGGTTAAGTCTGAATTATTGGGCGGAAGAAATGCAGAGTTCCAGGAAAAGCTTTGCTTTGATAGCTACCGTGGTCACCGGGCGCCATTATTAAAACGGGTTGTTTTGCATGCCGAGCTAGCTGGGATGTGGGCTATCGGCTTACCTATACAAATTAGGTGTACTTGCCGTTGGGGGAAAAGGGATGGCATCTGGAAATTTCCTTCAGAATCAGAATTATGCTCAGAGGCATATGCGATTAGGTGTATTAATATGTCGTATTACATGGCCGAAGCGTGCTTATACATATACAAATGCAGGCTGTATTTCTCTTGAGAAACCCTCCGTAGTAATGCACAAGAAAAAAAAATGTATTCTAGGATTTCGTTATGAATGGGCTGAATTCATAAAGACAGCAAAAGCATAGCAATTACTATATTTATAAGTTTTGCTTACTTCTTCACGTACATATTTGTGACGACACAGGCGAAATTATACAAAAGCAATTGAGTTTTATATATTCGGCCCATTATTTTAATTTGTCTTAGGGGCAATTTAGGCTTATATTAGGCTTATTATTACACATCTTATTCATTTCGGCCTGATAACAAGAGATTATATAGGCTAAAGCTATTCATCAGAACATTCGTAATTTAAGTGCCGTACAAATCTTGTCCCAGGACGATTTGACATATCTAATGCATCCTGCTGACAAAACTCATCAACCGCTTCCCAATTTCGCACCTTCTCATCAGCGAATGAAAATCCGTATAAACATAGGGATCTGGGACAAGAAAATAAACAAGAACTGCCAATGATAGATGACTCCAATAAAGGAGCAAGATGTGCTTGGTAAAGAAGAAACTTAAAATGCACAAATTCCAGAAAATTTTCTAACGGAAAAAACAACCAAATACCTATACATTGCATTCAGCAGAAGGAATATATGTCAAGTGCACAATCTTATTGATTAAATAAAAAAAAATTCCAACAAAAATGACAGTTTACCTAGTGATTCTCTTTTAAAAAACACAGCTAATCGATTTTCGAGGATTAAAAAAAAACGAACAGTAAAGAAACTGCAGAAAATACTAAACTGATTAAAATGGGAATATCTAGTCTCTTATTTTACTTGGAACTCCATCTCGGGAATGTTAACACTACTTATATAGACATGTTAGATGAAGAATCTTGGTGATAATACTAGATACTTTCGTTTTATGATTCATTAACTTTCTTTCTACAGAAGTCAATTACCTTAATTCATGAAATCTATCATCATGCCTGTTATGAACAAGGTTTATAGGAGTGAAAAAGATACATGGGAGCAGCGAGCAAGCAAGCTAGCTCTAGAAAGCTCTAAGAGAGCATTCGAAAAACTTAAAACAGGGGAGCGTTTCATCAAGTGTCTTGTCAGTGATTTTTACCGACAAATTTGCTCTCAGCCATTCAGATGCAAGGATTTAAGTAGCTTGTACCAGTTGTCGGTAAAAATCACTGACAAAACGCTTGATGAAACGCTCCCCAGAGCTCCCGGCATCTATGCGACTCTTCTAAATCTTCTGTTGTCTTTGCCGAACAAAATGATAATACAATATATAGAATGAAAAGATGCCTAGTTATAAAAGTCGTTGTGAGGATATCAAAATTTTATAAAGCCTGATAAAACTCACGTGGACAACAACAACAAACAAAAACACAGAACAAACGACTTTTTGACACTTGTCATTCTAGAATAATTGTTATTAAGCATACTGAATGTTCAATTATCCGCTAATAAATGCTTAAAGTTAGAGTATAGGCTCTCCATAATTGCACATCACGATGGCGCAGTAGGAGTTATTTGTGATACTGATGGATATTGAGGTGCCTGGGGAGAAAGAAATCGTCGAAATATGAAAAAAGATATTTAGATCATGCGGCTTTATTGCCTCAGCCATTTGATATTGATCGGCAAAACACATAAACCCATTTTCTTGCCCGGTTGCCTTGACTTTCAGCTCAATAGGCCTATATAGCATCAACCCTCCATCAAAAATCTATCCCTCAGAGATTGAGCAGTTCGTAGTATCGGGGTCAGACTACGGTCATGAACATGTAGCATCAATTTTTTAAAATGGTACCTCTTTGATTGAACGACTGCTGGTGCAGGAGTAATTAGTCTGTGGTTTCATACCATATGCCATATTTTCTGTTCCTATGGCAAAATGAGTAAATAATGTGTAGAAATAAATTGTAAGTTATAGTATATACTCGGATTCGCGCTCCGATATGCAAAAGTCGTGCACATCACTACACAGCTAAACACCTGCAAAAGCGCTTCACACTCAATAAGAAAGCAACAAGGTCTATTTTGTGAAGCCGTTTGAGGGAGTACTGGATGGCGTTTGAATGTTAGCCAAATCTCGGTTTGAAACCCAGACTAAAGGGAGTGTAAAAAGGACATGTAGTGCAAAGAGAGTGATTAATCATGAAACATGTCATGCACGATCACTTCACTGGAATATGATTTCCAATTCACTACTCATAATCATCTTTTTCATCTCAAATACCGTGCCATTGTTCTTCAGGTTAACGAACTTGGGAAAAGCTAGCATGATTGTCGCCTGTTTGGGAGTACGGCGTGTGTTTTTCTTTTGCTGTGGGGTCATCCAGAGTTGGATCGCGTTCAGGGAGTTTGGATTCAAGAAACAAGAGTTGGTGATGAACTACCGGTACTGACGTTGTCAGTTCCCATTATCATCAGTCCCATTCTTCTTGCCACGCAGATATCTCTACCACGGAAAGCACGCGCGTTTTCTACTGTAGAAAGCTGGCGACGCCGTTTCTCACAGGATGTCCTAGCAAAATAAAGTTTGTATTCCAATACCTGTTTAACTGCCTTTGCAATCTAATGAAGATCAGGTGTGACGCAAGAACTAGGGCAAGTCAGGTTACCATGTCATAATTTTGTGTTTTTGAGAGGCCATTCAAACTCGTTAATTTGTTAAATGTACGAAAAGGTTACCATTTGTTTAGTCTACACGTTCTTTGCTTATCACGTATCCTATAGATGCAGATGCATGTGATTTCGATGTAACATTTTAACGTTCCAGCCCATGGTTTTTGCAAGTAAAGTCGGAAAGGAGCATGATGATGCAACATGATGTACAATATTCTGTAATATGTATAACTTGTTCGAAACATACGTGTACTACTAGTATATATTTTATGATGTACTGTGTAAACGGTCATCACCTGCCTCTGTAGTTCGGATACTTGATAAGTCTCAGAAGGGACAAGCGAACAGCGCCATTCCTCTTTTCTTCCACCTCATCGTCTTCCCTCTCTCCCCATCTCCCACCATCTCTCTTTTTCTCTTTCTCTCTCTCCACTTCTCTTCCTATTACTCCCTTGATTCATGTCAAGTTAACGTTCCTCTTCATCAATCTATCATCGGGTCAATTATTCAGAGGGAAACCAATAGGACAGCATGGGAGGCACTGCCCTGAAGAGCGTTTGCCTTACACCGTGCTATGTCCCTCGGAGCAAGCTCGGGGTGACATAGGGGTACCAGGGGCTCCTTTAATTCTTCTGTTGATCGCTCCGTAGATGACAAATGTTCCCATCAAGACTGCGTAACATGAAAGGCATGTTGCTTTTCATATCCTCTTCCCTTCACATTGCCTTGTCTTAATTTTGTTAGTGAATTTCAGTCCCTCAGCTCCTGATCTTCCTCTCAGTCCATGACGGGAGAACAAGAGGCCTACTCTAGCTCTCGATCGTGAAGAGAAGTGATTCACACGGGGCTTTTGGCACTGATAATGAAAGAGGTTTTTCATGAAATGTTGTGGAGGGGGGGGGGGGGGGGCTGCAGTAAAGATTTTGGTTGGTTATTGGTGGTTTAGGAATACAAGACAAGGGAAATGTCGGCACCGAAATAATTAAACACTCGTGCTTCGTCAAAAGTTTTGCGGAATTGTGCTCCTCTTTTTTTTTTTATAGAAAAGCCTGGATCAGCCCCTGTGTTCACCCCTAAATTAAGGAATAGATACTAAACAGTTTTCTTTAAATGAGTTCACAAGGGTTAGTGCAAGCTTGCGAGAAGACATGACTCTCTTTGATGCTTTGGGATTCGGGGTTTTCCGGTACGGAAACCCACCCTCCCCCTTCCGAACTAGGTCAAACGTTTAAGGGGTTCTTGCCCTAGCCCAGACAGGCGGACTGTTTCATCGAGGGCGGGAGGGAATGTGTGTGTGTGTGTGGGGGGGGGGGGGGGTCTGAAGACTTCACTATAAACAAAACGAATGAGTTAACAAAATAAGCTAGCGCTAGGGAACCATTTTGTATTAGCTGACACACTTTATTTCTCGTGATCACGCAAGTAAGGCCTACATTATTTGGGCGGGAAAAGTAATAAAGAACTAGATCGCCGTCCATTTCATTCATTTGAGTAATGTCTCTCTCAAAGTGCAGTGTCAACGCTTCAAAGTGTGTTATCTCTCCTTTGTCAGGCGTGAATGGTATGCTTGCTTATCTGAACGCTTCTATATTATCAGATACATGACTATCAATCACTCGTACAAAACTATCATTACAATATGGATCATCATGAAACTTTTTCATTTATTTTGCTGGTAAAGGTCAAGACCCTTCCTACAAGAATATATTTTGACCAATATAATGGTCGTATTGTCACCACAGTGCTGTATATTTATAGCCTATATCCTCTATGTTTCTCACTACAATGTTTACAGGTAAAAAAAATCGAGGCAAATGACCCCTGAATGTGCTCATCCAGAACTGTACAAATCAACTCGATGATTAAGTGAACCAGTTCGTAAAAATCGAGTAAATCAAAGGAGACTACGAATAAATAGAGTATGCCCAGCCAAATAGGGGAACATCAGCTACTCATGCGCTCATGTCGCTGCACTCTTAAAATGAACCAGGTTTTCTTTTTTGTATTATCATGTTCTTGCCCTAGGCTAGTTTCGCTTTTGGTGGCTGATTGCACGCAAATGCAGTCACACCAGTTTAATGTTCTGGAACTAGGTCTAAACAACAAAGAGTGAATGGAGGTTATTCTCTATCTTTTTTTCACCACCCTAATCAAGCATGTAACTTACAAAAACATAAACATGGAAGTGAATGAGCACGAAAGAAAGAGGAAGAGACAGAGAAAGAAAGATGAAAGATAGAGAGGGAAAGAGAAAGAGAGAGATAGACACATGCACAACTAAAATGAGCTGTGCCCTGTCTTATGAAGAGTTGCGATTGATCTGGATCAATCGTAACTGTTTATAAGACGGGACCCTTGTATCATTTTCTCAAACACAGCAAGGTTTGGTATATTTTCTGGCATGACGAGCACATCGAAAACATAGCATCTTACCAAGGAATAAAAATTCTGATGAGAAAGGAAATAACCATCATCATTAATAATTTTAATCTTCTCATGATTGAAAAGTTATCTTTGGGACGGAATATGATAGTTCAAAAATCAGGATGACCAGGATTTAAACTACAGTTATTCCAATAAGTTGTGGTCAGATCAACAAGATATAATAAAAAAAAAGATTGTGAAAGAATAATTGTATACGCGTTTTCCTGTTGTTTTCTGCCTCCATACTTCTACGAGCCAGGTACTCCGCAGGATCCTAAGTCAGGATGTAATGTTTTGTGTGTTCCATTTAGTAACTGACAATTTGTGGACTTCAAATAAATCTATATTAGGTGATTTGTATTGATAAAGATAAGGAGCGGTTGTTCATATAATTCAGATAATTATTTCTGTACTGCTGTACAGCGCCACTAAAAGTGTCCCAGTCTGGATTCTTCACCAGATGCCAACGAGAGGCAAATAAGTGTTTAACTTTAAATGCCTACATCCAAGGTATTATTATCCAAGCTATTATAAAAGAGTTTCAAAAGCAGCGTAAAAGTAGAGTCGAATATAAGTAGCGTTAATGAACATTTATTTTCGTGAGCAATACAATAAAATTAAATCAAGTTCTAAGGATGAGAATATGGGAACATATACGATTTGGGATAAACAATGATATTAGAATATGTTTCCTTTGGAATTTTTTCAATGGAATTCGTGTGGGCGCAATTATACTAAGGTTAAAGTAATCTGACACTTTACAACTTATATTGCGATTTTTCAAAAAAATATACCAAGAATATTAAAACTTATCAAATATGTATGATTTAATCTTTTCTACATAATGTCAAATTTATTTTGAATCATTGAAACATCTTACCTTCAAGTCAAGAAAGCCGTCAAAATTACCAGGTACAGTCGAGGGTAAAATCAATTCAAACCGTCAAAGTATATTCAGAGGCCATGAAAATGATGATAAAGTAGCATTGTACGTGCTTTAGATAATGATAAATGTGTCTGCGTGTCCCACAAATACTATACTTGTTCCGAAGAGTTATAATAATGCCAACGAAGCTTTATTTGCAGTGTTTTTACTATTCAAGTATGCGGGTGGTTATAAATTAAACGATAAAGACGGTGTAACTAAATTGGAAAAGTTTTTTGTTGTTCACGGGTGAATCTGCAGTCGATGTTGCACATGATCACTCCACTGTCCAGTATGACTTCGATGACGACAGAAAAACCTCCAGGTATATTCGAACCACTGCACCTGTTACGGATCTAAGGTCGTACTATCAACCAATTGACAATAAGCTAAAATTGTGAGGGATTTACAAGTCGAAATTGCAATGGCATCACTAATGCAAGGGGCCAACACTCAGATACACGTCCCAGGGAGGCAGGCAAATGGCAATAATGCGTGCTGAACAACTTGTATACAGAGAGCCCATGTTCTAACCCTCCTCACTGTAGGACAGTTTCATCGGTTCTGACCGGCTTAGACAGCCAGCAAACCCTCGTCAGGATACTACCCCTAAACAGATGTACGTAGTAGAATGATTGTCAGTTTACGATCAATTACCCATTGGCAAACCCACTCTTTTAGATCGGTCAGTGAACCAACCTTCCTGTGTTCGGCGCAGAATCTCTTTCTACATAAAAGGCGAGGGCTAATGCCCTGCGATTATCGCCCTGATGAATAACAATGAATGATCTGAAGTGGCTTTGCCCACTATTCTTTCCTCTTTCTCTCATTCGTCAGCCCCCTTTTCTTCATTCATTCTATCACAGACAATCGCTTCTTCTCTTTTTTTTTCTCTCTCTCTCCTTCTCTCTCGGAAACAAGCTTTGTGATAATCTATTGAAGTGTGGACTGATAATAGTAGATCTATAGAAGAAAGAGCGAGGAACCAGAAGGAATAGCCGCAACTGTTCTCAGAATAAAGCATCCCCACACATTTATCTTCCGCTTTTACTATTTTGACGTCACATAGACAATGAATGAAATAAGAAAACGCAATGGAAAAAGATGAACCACATCGTAAACAACGTCAACATTATTGATTCGAAGTCGTGATTTATGCAGAATTTCAAGAATGCAATTTTTCATGTTAATTTGAAGGGGCAAATGATCACTCACCAAAGATCTAATATAAAATCTAATCCTCAGCATTGGTCTTTATGATTACACATTGCACATACCGATACAGGATCAAAATTTAAGCGCATATTGAATGGTTATGAAAGATGATACTAGTCAGATATGACCACTTGCCTCAATTAAACCTTGGTTAGTCCATTTCATATGGGAAGATATTTGATGTTAACTTAATAGTTTCATTGTTATCATCAATATTTCAGTTTCGCATACGAACATCCATCTGTTTTAATGACCCCCTAACCCTCCAAATTCCCCCCCCCCCCCAAAAAAAAAAAAAAAAAAAGAAAGAAATACTGGAACTTAGTACTACCAAACACCTATCAATAAGATCATCTATAAATCATGACAATAATATCTTTTGATAAATACGAATCGTGTTGCCTATGAAGACCGGACCTGCGAACTCCTCGACAAAAGTAAAATTGAAAACAAAAATAATAACAAGAAGAACTGAAACCCGCACGTAAATGGTGTCAATATTCGGAACCGAATCGTACGCCAAAAATCCATAACAACAAAAACCTGTGCGCCATAATAAGTTCCCTCATTTGCCCGCCTCATTTTTGTACTCTTTCATGTTACATGTTCACTTGTATTTCCCCGAGGGTATCTCGGCCTACAGAGAAGTGCACACGTCCTCTAGTCTGCACGAACAGACTCGAGACAATGACGAACAGAAGCGTATCCCCACTTAATCATTTCTTTGTGGGCGGAAGACCCACTTGGAACCCGCATCGAGGCGTTGCAATGACTGCATTCTTTGGCAATGCCGAATCGCATTATCAATCTGGCGATAAGATGCACATGACAGGTAAAGGTATGTTGTCAATGGATTCAAATAGTTCCTTGATGTATACACTAACATGAGTCCGGTCACTGACACGAACCCACAGCTTTAGAACAGATAAAAGGATGCGTGTCTTTAGTGAGCCTACGGATAAGTTAGTTAATCCTATAACATGCCGTTCACGGCCTGGAAGTGCGCCACTGATTGTGTTTACTGTGAGTGACCTGGAAGCGATGTATTAGGATTTCGTTGTACAGGATGGTAAAGGCCATGGGTAGTTTCCTGCCAAGATCTTGGTGTTCTGCCTCCCTTCATTGTCAACTAGGGCGTTTCTTTCCATATCAAGACAGTTCCTAAATTATGGATACAGAACGAAGTATATATTATGTGTGTGTGTATATATATGTATGTATATATATATATATATTATATATATATACATACACTGTATATATATATATATATATTTGTTAGGAAATAACATTATGTAACAGCTTTGGCAACTCTCGTAGAAATAATATAATTGTGAGAAATGAAAATTCATTTTCATTTCTCACAATTATATAGGTATACATGTGTGTGTGTGTGTGTGTGTATATAACATGTGGGGGTGCGTGTGCGTGTGTGTACTCTCCCAGATAAATAGTACATGAAATCATTTTCACTTACTGTTTTATGCAATTATATATATTCAATCCATAATGCATGAATTATTAATCAATCGGTAAATGTTAGGCTTGTGTACTTAACGCATATGAAACTGGTCAAATGCAATACAAGAATATATTAAATGGAACTTATCAAATTTTTCAAATGTCAAAATTAAGAAATAAAATAAAATATATAAAAATAGTGCCTCAACTCAAAATATCTGAATTTACTCGTATGCGATTTAAATGAGTATAAGAGGTGATCTGTGTACAAATTAATAATGCCTATGGATAAAAACGGCCAACTTTGACTAAAACCACTATGAAAATTCAGGCAATACCCTACCGACAGTTCTCCCCAAAATCTAAAAGGTTCTCTTACATCATACAAAAAAAATCATAGAGGAAAAGGTGTGTGCGTTTGAGTGTACACATATTGGCAATTGATGTGTGTACCAAAGGAAAATGCATAATGTTGAGGGTATGTGTGTATAATAGTGTTGGGGTGCATTCGTGGGACACACACTCACACACGCAACAAACAACCCTCACTCACACACATACACAAGCTTTGCTCTTAATGTGATGCGGCCTTGTTGTGTGAGGATGGCGCACAATAACGAAAGGCGGTTAACTAAACTCAGGAACGAGAAAATGAGAATGGTGTTATTGAATAGGTTATTCCCCTTGCATTCTGAGATAAAATGACACCATACACATCGCAATTACCAGATTGATTAAGGTTCAGGTATATAAAGAATAGTGCAATCGTCCGTATTCTAACATCGCCTCAATGAACGTAACGTGTTTTTAGAGGTCATAAAATTACATTTTCGAATATGTTTCATAAACAACATTTCATATTACCTGCATGCTGTGACACATGACGTACTTAAATGGGTATAAAAAGTTGTATTCAAAATAATTTATTACGTTACATTAATTTTAGAATTACGATTTCCTTTGGATATTTCCCCAGTTTCAATATATTTAATGTGTGTGTGGGTGTGTGTGTGTGTGTGTGTGGATGAGAGCCTAAGCTGAAATACCGCAAACCGCAAATACACCGAACAATGTGAAATTCACTGAAATGACATTAATAGAACGCCAGATAGCACACGCGGATCATTACGACCAATGTTAAATCATTATCATATACTGTGTCAACGACCGGTGACTACAGTTATCTTGATAATGTGAAACTAATAATTCAGGGACAACAAAAGGGAATAACTTACCTGCCTGCATATTGTGCAAGGTGGGGCCTAAATTTATCAAATGTGTAAAAAAAAAAGGCTCTGCAAGTTAATTTTTCATTTACAACCCCAGGAAAACTGAATAGGCTATTTATATGAAATTCGGGAACATCATAAACCAACCAATCTATCAATCATAGGTCCAATAATTATTCTCAAATTATTCAAACATAATCATGTTTGCAAACTAGAAAATTCACAATTTCATTAATAAATTGAGAAAGAAAGTTGAATGTGCGGGAAATGCAATCTTAATACACCGTGGGAAATGAATAGCTTCAAAAGGTCTCGATTTGAATGCGTCTGAAGACAATTTTGAATAAAAAAAAGAGATGACTAACATTAATATCGAATTACACTATATGGCAAATCCCATATGGGACTGATCGCAATCGTTTAATTTCTACTGATAAGACTTAAAGTTAAAACTGAACTATTTCAATCAAAAAAAATGAACGAGATTAAAATTTGTATGAATTAAACTGAATATGCTTGAAACGTCAAATTCGTATGTTTTATCCAAAAAGATTCTCAGTGATTAAGTTAAAAGAGAAGATTGCTCTTTGGCGTGGGTGCTTTATAAGCGGGAAAATTGTCACGATAAATTATGAATGCCAATGTATATATATATATATATATTATTTTGGAATAAGTATCTTACTTGGTGACTGTTTCTTTTATTTTTATTTAAACACTGGATGAATATATTGACGTAGCGGAATTATGCTAAGTGTACATTTAACATTATGTGCTCACACAGTATAGGGTATGTTTGAAAAATGCATACATACTAAAAATACCACTATGTGCAAAGGAGAAGAAAAAAAACATTCTAAAGGTTCTTCTTTTGTCTTATGTTACATTGCTAAACCCATCCCCACAAGCTAGAACTAGAAAAATACCTCAACCACTTTCAACAGGTCGACTCTTTATAAAAAAAAAAAAGAGGATAAAGAATAAAGTCTGTGGTATCAGTGAAAGACTTCAGAGCCCTATAATTACAAAAAAACCAAAAACAATCAAAAATAAGAAAGGTTCACCGACCACGGCTTAAATAGATCTAAATTCTTCACACCAGTTGTTTGTCGGTGTTTGTTCTGGCTTTTTTCTCCGGTAGTATAACAGGCTGGAGAAAAAAGCAGCACGTCAAACGACAGTTCACTGTCTCTTTGCTCTTTACAGCTGAGCGGTTCGCTGGCCTTCTTGTATGGCCTTGGCAATGAACTGTTAGCTCGTGACAGAGACAAGAGGGGTGAGTGAACTGAATGGTTCTCATCGCTTGATCTGTGGATGTGGAGACGAACGTCTGACTGAAATGTTCCTAGTTCATGTCATTGTGTATGACACACTTTTGTCTATATTTCCTTAGCCCGTGAAGTAGTCACCTATGATATGAATAAAAGCAGTGAGAATGGGTTTTCGTTGACGTTGAGCTCTACATAACAGCTTTTACAACATACAACCACGTGATTTTAGTGGAATGATTACTGAAACTAAAACCCTAAAATGGACATGGGGTGTTAATCCTAGCAAGAAGACAAACAAAGTTCACTGACTGATGGATCTTTTATTTTCCACTCCAAAGATCTTTTACTTGTATTGTTCCAGACTCAGCAAAGCAGCACCACATCAAATATATCTTTTTCACAGGTCGATTCCTCTGTAAAAGAAAGTGGCGGGTCGATGGCCCCACCAATGACCTTGGTAATGAACTATCGGCTATAAACTCAGACAAGGTGAATGAACCGAATGAGTCTGACTTTCATCTTTCCCACCAAAGAATCTGTCGTGTGTGTTCATTAGTGGGCGTGTTTTGTTAAATATAAGGCTCAATTAGAGCAGCAGAGATCATTGTCTCTGTGCTTATGAGCGAGTCAATAATCGTCAAACAATAATGGCCTTGGTAATAAGCTATGAAAGCAAACAGAAAGGTGAGCGGACTGAATCAATATGGGTTTCCTTTTTGGGGTATCACACAGTGATCTGAATTTTAGCCACAAACATGACAATTTCGGAACATAATATGTGAGATGGTAAAGTGAAAAATCAGTGATCTATATCCCCACTAATACTTTTGCAAGATTTAGTCACATGAGTGTTGGTCAATACTTATTTCCAAGTAGCGCATTTCTTAATGAAGTCTTTGTATTTTTTTCAGATTTGTATTGACAATGAATTTTTAGAAAAAGGAACTTGATTATAGTAGTTGAGGGTGAATCAATTTTTTAACTATCGGGTGAAGACACACCGAGTTCAACGACTTCAAGGTTTTCTTTATGCATTTTTTTCTTGTTCCAGATCAAACCAAAGCAGCACGTGAATAATTACCCTACATTTCAATGTCCCAGTGGTCTTCACAGCTGAGTGGTTCAACGGCCACCAGCAAGTGAAAAGAGTCTGGTAATGAATTAAAAAGCTCTAGGGACAGACATGAGAGGTGAGTGAACCGAATCGTTATGAGTTCTTCAATATCTGGGGTATGATGGTTTCTTATTTGGGCCTTAATGAATGTTTAATCATCCACACCAGGGAATTTCGGTGTAAAACCGAGTCATTAGCCTCTACAAATGATACAGTTCAATATCTCTGTCGTCTTCAGAGCTGCGTGGCGGGTCGATGGTGGTAATAACCTGGCAATGTAACATAGTCTACATACAGACAGAACAGCATTATTCTAAGTATCTCTGGGGAATAGTGTTATACTGACTGTAATGAACTTAATGAATTTTTATAGTATAAACTTCAGACAAATTTTCGGTTATTTCTTGAGGAATATTTTATGCCCACATCCGTAGAATAAAAGCAGCGAGTCGACTGATGTAAAGTTCAATGTCTTTTACATTCCAGAGCTGAGCGGCGGGTCGATGGTCGTAATGATGAGATTGTCCTTGGCAATGAAGCATCAACCACATACGTAGACAGCGGTGAGTGAACCGAATCATCCTGACTACATGAGAGTGGGTATTTATTGAACGATTCAATGTCACCCAATTCATCACCAAATGCCCAATGGAGTAAGGAATTATCTTTGACATCGGTTTTTGCAATGTGTATTTTGCTGAACTCATTGACTACAGAATCCTGGAGAAGGTTTACGGTTCACCATGTGGTTAGTCCTGAAAAGGACTATTGAGTAAGAAGATGAAAGTGGAGAAAAGTTGAGAGGAGAAGAAAAGGAAAGGCGAGATAGAAATTCAGAGAGTGTAGAAGTAATCTTTCTTGAAAGTGTGAAGTCCTGAAAAGGACTGTAAACCGGATGAGAAGGCTGAGAGTGGAGTCTTCTGTATGTATGTTTAATTAGTATTAGTTTTAACTGGTAAACAGGACACCCAGCACTTCATGTCTTTTGTGACCCCACATCTGCAAGAATCTTCAGGAGTGAATGAGGCAGAGTAAAGAGAAGAAGAAGACATAAAACATTTTGCTTCGTGGATTTGAACTTTTAGGACTTGCTTTACAATTTTCAGTGAACTTTGATATAATAATTTTACTTCAATCTTTGATTTTCTTTCTGGCTGAAAATTCAAATGTTCCCATACCCTTCCCCACTTAAGAAAGGTTTAACGACGTACCAGTCTGAGATATTGGCGAAAAAGATCCTCAATTTACACCTCCTCGAAATATAGCAGTATATAGTTAGCAATGTTGCTCAAATCTAGCTCCGAATAAATATATGAGATTAGAAGATATTTTGAATCACCTTTTGGGTGTTTTATAATCCCAACATAACCCGAAACAATGTTGGTAATTCTGCGTCGACAACCATAAAGGAAGCGAGGAAATTTTAACAATAACACAATGTATATGACCTCAGCACATTTGTCAAGAGCAACAGTGAAAATCACTCACAACGACATTATACAAATAATGTCAGTGACCGTAACGCCTAAAATGTTTTGAAAGATAAAACATACCACACCTATTACCTAGAATATAAGGATTTGTTTCGAAAATGTGGAAGCGTTCAAACCGCACGGAGTGTTAACGGTTGCTAGGAGGATTATACTGGGGAAAATGTGAAACTCATTTAAAGGAATAATCGTTTTAACATTATAGCAAGTCTTCTTCAATTAATTGTTTGATTTGAATACATGTATAAATATATCTCAAGATGTTACACGAAAAAATATTCGATAGTCTCTAGCCAAGTGGCAAAAGTTTTGTTCTTCAAAGTAATATGTACGTCCGTCAAAACGGAAGGAGGAAAAGAAGCATACAACATAAGAACGAAAATCCTATACTTTTTCTTATATACACTGTTTTCTTTGGCGAAGGAAATGCGCCATATGACTATGGGTAGTATATCCATGATATGACGCACGGTTTAAATCAGCATTTTTAGAAATTACATTAATTTTTTTTTTACAAAGGGAAGGAAAGATGTTCTCAGCAGGGTTTTTTTTCTTCATATATTTTTAGTTTGTGCATAATAGTACTCAGTCTGAATAACCCCTTTTCACTATTTACTGTTCACTCGTGCCCTTAGCTATCAAAAAAGGTTGACGACACCAGTACTCGGTGTGCGATAAAAACCTTGGCATTGACACAATGAAGCGGCGGGGGTGAGATTATACTCAGTGGTTAAAACCACTGGAGTGAGTTTCATGAATGTTTTAATTTTTAAAGGCAGACGAAAATGGCTTGGGTAGATTGTGTTGAGACATATAGTGGTGAAACATTTGTCTACAGATTGGAAAACGCTTTATACTGCAGCAAATATGAATGAGCAATTTTCGATCTAATTATGCTTAAATGAAAAAAGACGTGTTAATGTATGTCATTATAGGCCTAGAGCTATGAGTTATCATGATTTTACGCATTTTGTGATCGAGACCTTCATATTTTATTCGGAGAAATCTAGGTCGTATCCTGTGGTCGTATCATACAGGATACCTTAAGTAGCGTGTAGTCATTATTTGGTTTGGTGGTTGTTCACATCAGAATAAAAAGTAACATCGGTTCTGTTGATGAAAATATTTTGGTACTTTCCCCCGATAAAGTACTATTGTATACTTTTTTGTTACAATTATTTTGATATCACAAATAATCTTCCGAAAAAAGAAGAGATTTTACAGCTCCTCAACAAATTAGAATTCATAATGGATTATGAAAATGGACTGCACTGAATTTTGACTTCCCCAAAATTTTCATATTCTAGATGAGCATCTAAAAACGTGTCATCATCACGATTTTAAGCTGATACTGTCATTGTGGAAATGACATTTAAGAAGACGTCAACCAGAACGCTTGCACACGGTCGTCATTCCACGCTCATTGCGCGGGCGACCTTGGAAATGTCGTTAGCACATTTTCCTTGATGAAGACAGAAAGGTGGTTTATGGATGAATGGAACCAAGAAAACCTGATGGAACCAATGATTATTTCACAAGATCAGTTTATTCGTTCGTAATTTAATGGAATATGAATCGCAACGCTTGATGAGAAAATTACTTCAGTCAAGGCGATTTCATTGCCAACACCTACTAATCAAAAGGGATTATAACGAGTGCATGTGAGTTGGCAGAGTGGTCGACTTCCTGGTCTGGGTATAAACAAGACCCAGGGTTCGATCCCGAGTTGCGTTTTTAAAATGGTGACGTTTCAGGTCGATTCCTAGATGTAAATAATCATATATATATAATTGATATAAGTATGCATAACACACTTGTATATACTACATTGTTTAATTTGATCCCGTTTGTATCTGTGATGCACTATCCCAATGATCTCCCCCCCCCCCCCAGTTGATCAGCAGATATCTTTTTGACACAGGGTATTGACCCCCTTCAGGATTCATTGCGTCCACTTTGGTTTTCTCTTGGCAAATGCCATTTCTTCAAGCAAACTACCATTTGAGGAAATGCCCCCATCAAAACAGAGGACAAATGCCTCTGCGCAAGACCTGTCAAAACTCTTATTTTTTGAGGATCTTACAGTGATACCTTGTATGTTTTCTTATTCTCAAAAAAGAACATTGCCGTAGGAGCAGGGCATTGCCTTGCGTTGTCAATTCAACAGGATAAAATATAAACAATGTTTGCATCACAAAAGGTGAATATCCATGTTGACAGGAACATAGCCACCACAAAGTCCAAACATATCGCTTAGCCTATGTGGCAAGCTTTTCCTTTTTTTGGTAGGAACTGCACACCGATATGTAAGACAAAATACTTTATTACTCTGGCAATGACAAGGTGGAAGGATTTTTGTTGTTGCTGAAAAATCTGAGAATGAGACTAGTCGTGTTATGACTGCACCTACGACCTTGGAGCGGACGTGAACTTGCATTCACAATGAGTGCGTGAACTTTGGGCAGCATAAATTCCACTCCAAAGAACATGAGTTGGATGGCTCAAGCAAACGGGGTAGGGAACATAAGAGATGTGAATGAAAAGCATTATTTTTTTTAAATAAATGGTTTTATGCGTTAACTCTATTAACTCAAATCAAAGGTTTTCAGACTTAATCATTTAAAAATCACAAAAGCTATGCGTGAATATTGGGGCAACAGTCTCAAGTCAATAATATTTCCTGCAATGAATAATTTTCCATCTAATTTGCGGTTTCGTATTGTTCAAAAGGAATACTATACTCATAAAAGATGCATACTGAATCTTGTTGGGAATCTGAGCTCACAAGTCAATGTCTCTCGAAAGCTCTGAACATGAACAAAATATAAAAGTAGAAGGATATCCGTCCGTATATTGATTCAAAGGCACCTGTATAATTCTGAAAGCTCTTTTTCGGGTGATGTGCATAATTAAACTTGTAGTGAATTCGAGAAAATGAACACAAAACCTTCTGAAATACACACAGGCCCAGCTATTTTAGTGGATGAAGAGTAAGTTTGGAAATCAAAAATACATAAGTATATTCAAATAATATCACTTAAAGTTTTGTAAAGGTGAAATGAAAAGGGAAATTTCATAAGAAATCTAAACCTAAAGAAGAATGATCAAATAAAAATTTCTGCCATCTTATGATTAATACTTGAATAAATCAAGACAAATATATGTATTAAACGACTGCAATGATACTGTCATGTTAATGCTAATAATTTAAAAACAATTTAATGAACTATTCAATAAAATCAATTTTATTTTTGAGCCTAAATTCTTGCAGTTGGCAAATTTCAGATGCCCCACTTGCAGGTTTTTAATACCCTTTTATAAATCTAGGTTTATATATTTTAAAGCTGTCAGAAAACACCGTGGACATTAATGCTAATGTCTTCAAGTCACGAATGATCGATTTTTATTGTACTTTTGACCCCTCTCCATCGGGTATTCAAATACTGCGCACTCGTAACATGATTAGAGTACAAGCAGGTGACATAATTCGATAACATGCGGGGCAAATGCTGACATCGATCGCGGTGTGAACGGACAAAAGAAGAGGGCAAAATTAGGACCATGCACGAAGAGAAATGAGACTGGGCAATGTCGTAGGTATGGGGAGGTGCATGGGCATATGTCCTTAGTGGCATAGCGAGAAAAAAATAAAGGGAAAGGAAAAAGAGAAGGGGAAGGAATGGGAAAATAATAGGACCCCCTCCCCGCCATTTCCCTATTCGGTGGCTTGTTAATTCTCATTTCATCCACCTTGTAAGACCCCCCCCCCCGATGCCAGTGCCCCCTGAATGTCTGAACACACGCTGCGTCACTCACACTGAGTAGCACGACTAATAATGAAAACTTAGTCCAATGCATAAAACGATAGTTTAAAGCTAGAAAATTGAGAGTTAGGTGTGATCCATATTTCTGCTTATCTAAGTTTAATAAACACGACTAAATGACCATTGTCTATCACCATCCCCATCCAGAAGTGGCGTATTCCGGATTGTACTAAAGGTAGGCATATCTCTCTCTACCCATTCATTTGAAGTTATAGAAAAACTTTAACCTTAGCAGCAGGTCACAGGAATGCGGGACTTCTTTGGAAGTGTAGATACATTCCGCCCTCCTTTTTCGAGTTCTGGAAACGCCACTGCCATACCACTTATCATTGATTTCATCTTAACCTGTTGTGTCATGAGAACCTTTTTTTAGCGATTGGATCTGTCCTACAATTAAACAGAATATTCTGAAACTCTGGACCCGATAATGAGGTTGTGATTCCTGGGCGTCATTCAAATGCTTCAATTGAAACCCCAAATGCACGACTCAAAATATGCCAGTTGCGCGATTCCCTGGGGCTTTATGAAAAGAAATTGCAAAATTGTTCGTACACTGTCAAGATATACTTCATACTATAATCTTCTACATAAGAAGTGGCGGTCATAATTCTGTTAATGTTGTGGAACGCTGGACTAACTGAATTCCGCCCATCTCTTATTTCATAGAGCTATACTTATTCAAGATCTGTTCCCTACACCCTATCATCTCAAAATCTAGTCTTATCCAAGGAACTTCCAGTCTATAATATGAAAGAATGTGATTAAAAGGAATGCCAGCATGAATTCCATACTTTTAACATTTTTCAGGTGGAAATAAAAAATATCAAAATGAGCATAGAACTATCCTGTTACGTCAAATGAATTTTGTTGATATATTGGAAAAATTTGAGCGAGATAGATATCATTTGGTTTTATAAGTAGGGAATTTGCATATTTTATCTTCATTTTTTAAAAATCGTGTTAGAAAAACAGACGGAGAAAATTTGGCAGTATTAATTTATAAGTTTCAAATTTTGGAGGAATATTTCTCTCGGTATTGTTTTTTCTGGCGTATATCGATATACATGATGGATTGAAAAAAAAACGAAATGTATGATAGTACCTTAATTAATTAAAGTGAAGCCTATCCCATTTATATCATTAACCTATACATCAATAAAATTTATTGTTGAATAGTAAGTCCTTCATTACAATTGTTCCAAAGTTTACTACCCTCCGTGTTCAAATTTCTATTTTTAACCAGAAAACAGGAGGGAGTTTAGTGCATCAATAATTAACAAAGCGTCTGTATCTCAAAGACTATTGAGGGTTCTCCGCTGTACACCGCGACCAAAAGTGCAGTCGCCCCGACCCCCTAACGTGGGGGGAGTTGATCTCATTTTGATTATGTCCTCAGTTCACGGGCCAACACGATTACCATCGGATTCGATTTAGAGAACACACCGGTAACGATTTGCAGGCCACCACAAAAAGAACAAGAAAAAAGAAACTCGCCAGAGGCTAGAAGAACATTTGGAGTGAATTTTTATGGATGAAACATGGCCATGTTTTCTTGATTAATCCACTAAATGGAGATCTTGTCAAGAGATCTCATCAGAGTTATAATCATGATGACGAATATACAATAGGCATAACAACTTTTCTCTCAGGAAATATAAGCATGTCGCTTCCACTTAGTCATACTTTGTCATCCGTTATTTGAACAGTGTCCATATTTCATGTTGAGGTGCACTTTTAGTTTCATGCATAAGTAAAAAGGCATATCACAAATTGATCAATAATTTAATTTTCTGAAGGCTTTTAAGTCCAAATTTCAAAAGACAAAATTTCGAACAGAACTTCAAAAAAATCCGAAGCTTTTAAAAATAAAACGAAGAAGTTAAGGTCGTAAAAATCTTACCTGTTTCTTTTCTACGGGATACCAGCAATAAAAGCTATGAGATGGTGGGCGGTGGTTCCCTGATAAGATAAATGTAGAGACACGAGATTCGCATTAACATATTGACTATTTTCATGTAGTCATATGACAAATTTTAACAGTGCAATCGCAGTCATCGTGATCTGCAAAACAAGGATAATAGTTAATGTATATGAAAGTCTCTTTTAAAAAAATCACATATGAGATATGACCCCCCCCCCCCAAGAAAAAGATTTATCGAGGTATAAAAGAACATGTGCCATTGTACACATTTTATATAGCATACATGATTTTAAACCCTAAAATGTTCTCTCTAAAGCGTGTTTCGCATGCAAAGATGACATTTCTTCATGGTCTTTTTACTTTTTATTTAGGTCCAGCTGCACTAATTGAAACACAGGTCATTAGTGTCTTTCAATGTGGTTACATAATTGAGACGATCTATAAAAGTTCCATGGGATATGACATGGCATGGACCAGTAAACATACGCACCAAAATTAACGGCAATGCTGGTAATAACCATTTGATATTCTAATACTTTCATAAGTTATCATAGAACAACTCGATTTTTTGCTTTGTATTTGGATTCTCACTTTAGAAACATCGTTTAGAATATTATTGTAGTCAACTTGTAAGATTGTAATTGTTTTCTTGTTCCTACATGTTGCTGCCACACTACAATCATTAGTACCATTACTTTTGCTAAGAATGGTGTGGTCCAGTAGATAATCACCGGACTGTAGGTCACAAGGTTCGAGTCATTGCCACTTCACTGACTTCCTTGGGCAAGACATTCGTCAATATCATTTTCACAATTTCTAGCCTATAACTTAACTATCATGATTATTATTGATACTACCGCTATCATTTTTGATACTTTAAGTTAAAAAAATATACACTGCATGAACGTTATATCAAGTAACAGTTCCTGTTTACGTCACCCATCATGCAGAGATAGCATGTTGGATATTTCATTACGAATTCCTCCGAGATATGGAGGACGCAAGTACCTTGAAGGTGTCCAGTCACATCTATATTTTGGGAGTTCCCTAAACACTCCTCATGCATGACACTTCTGGTTTTTCTTTAAAGACCCAAGGAAATATGAATTAAATCTGTCAATTTTGATACCGAATTATCTGTTTGAAGGTAATAAGACAATTATAAAATATTTCATGAGAGCAAGCGAAAAAGTGTTAATATTTTAAGCTGTCAAGATTGGTGTAAACAATTACAGCATTTTGACCAATGTCCGATTGACTGTTTCAAAGTCTTTAAAAACAAATTCTCGGATCGTGAATATATGCATCATTCACGAAGACATTTCTGATAGAAAATTTAACAGCTACTTTTCCTTTGGAATTTCACTGGGAAAAGACGTTTTATTTTCCAAACGGTTTTCATGTGCTTTAAAGCTTGAGCTTCAAGTTGTTTCCCAAATTTAAGAGAATGAGATTTGATTTGACTTTAACTAGCCTTATCGAATCAATCCATTATAGCACATTTCCTCTAATATTATTTTGGGTTCGAGTCATTAATATATACCCTTAGAGCCCCATGAAGTTATTTAGGGTTACAGTTTGGAGTAAACGGGTAATGTATCATCCAAGTAAAAAAATCCTTGCACACCCTTTCCTCTTGCAAGACGGAAGATTTAAGAAAAGTTCCATGATGTCACGTTCTTATATTTTTCTTCAGTTCCACGTACGGGCTTAGTGAATGCATCTTGAGGGAGGGGTGTTGGAGTCAACAAGAAACTTGGGTTTCAAGATAATCACTGGAACTGGGTTAAGATTTTATGATATAAGCATGTTAGCTTAATAGCGTGGGAGCTCATCAGACAGGTTTGTTTTAGGAAGTCTTCGCGGTCCTTTGAGGCGAGCCGTACCGCCTGTGTAAACTATGTAAGAGGTCCAGAGGTCTACCTGAGCGGAATGTGCACACACATGCTGAGAGACAGGTGAACGAGGCCAATGAACTCAGAGAGCACACCTTGCTAAATTAGATAATTACGAGACATCACAAGTATTAGCACGCACAGGATGTGGAACCCTGTGTACATGGAGGTACCTGCTCTACATGGATATTCTTCCTCAAAGACGCGTATTTGTAGTTACAGTTTACTTCTCTCCTAGTAGCGCATGCGATGAAGTACAGGAAACCTGAAAGGTTCTTGGGCAAACTGTTTCAGTCTCAGCAGAGGAAATAGGCACTTCATAACATAATCACAAAAGAAAATTACAAATGCACTTGTAATGACTTAGAAAATAATGCTTGATTGTGAAGTACCTTTTCAAATGATACCTTTTCGTCTACTTTATTAGTGTGGTGTAATGCTCAGAGAAGACTGTTAACCACAGGCAATTTTGTTCAAAGTTTTAAGTGTGTAATTCTAACACACGCACCATGCACATGGTTTTGTCTGCTATGTTTGATTTATTGATTAGTCGATGTAATAGAAGTAAACAGCGATGTATTTTTTCCTGAGTTTTGTTTTCTCTGTTAGATCTGCAATACACGTTGTAAGGAAAATGTCACAACGGTAGGCCTTTAGGGCCATCACATCACCTGTTTACTCGGTAAGCTAAATTTTACAAATAAAATCAATTTCGCGCCCTTTTGAAAGCATGCCTTCGGTAGGATCACGTCCTAGAAAAGGATTTGGCATGGCGAGAAATGCGAGAGGTAGCTCTCCTAGGGCAGTAGGATCACATTGCCAAAAATAGCCTTGCCGCAAGAAGGAGCTCCATCCACGGTCAATACTTCGACCCCGCCTCTGTCCCGGTCAACAAGTTAGAATTGATTACAGACTCAAGGTTCGAGGCCTGCAGGGGCGAGCATATACCGTGGCGGAATGAGCCATGGTATTTAGGATTTTTTTTCAATTTTTCGGCATGGTCGAAAGAAAATGTCCGCCAGATGATCAAGGTTATCATATTTCTTCTGACATGGATGCAGTAAAAAGTGTTTGTACAAAAGACAATTTTCTATTGCTGTTTTAAACTGTGCCGTTAGTAACTTCTCTATAGAAAAGAATCTTTAAAAGTTTTATCTTGTGCAAGTTCCGTACACAAGGTATATTTAAACCTTTTTGTCAAGTTTCAAAACACAAGCATATTACAGTATGTTTAAATCAGCTTTTCAACCCTTTTATTCACCCAAATCAAAGACATTTGATTTAACTTATTGACAAATTGGGATGGATAACATTCAAACTTAAATTGGGACTTTAATTGACAACTTTAGTTCTGTTCCAAGAAAAGTCCTGAGAAAGAAATTTAAAGAATGGAGTGTTGTTGTAGTTCTAAAGAGATTGTTTGTTTGTATTTATTCCGTATTAAGAAAACCACATACATTTCAGATTAATAATAAAAGGTGGAAAAAGGAAAGATGGTGAAATATGTTGAAAAATGGTCTTATTCTGGAGACTAGGGGCACAGGTAAGTTATTCGGAAAGGGGTCCGCATTGTCGATTTCTTCTCAATCAGCACCTCCCAAGTAAAGCCTGCGTGAAGACGAGGGGGGTAAGAAACCATCTGCAAGAAGGGACCGAGACGACAAGGACTACAAGGAGTGCACATGTTCCTTGGAGTTCAAAAGTTACTTAAAAAGACCTTTGGAACAATTCAGAGTCGTTTAACACATCATATGCCTCTACGATATTGATAACATTATTTCTTGATGTGTTTGTAACTTTCTGCGTTATAAGATCATAGCATCTGGCTGCTACTACTACATATTTCTAATACTAAATAGCCAAACTTTAAATGCGCAATCATACAACGTTAATTCAGTGCTGTGCCTTGTTCCAAAACTTGTTCCACTTCAGTACTCTTTTTAGTGCAAAAAGTTTAAAGTAAAGTTCATGTTACTGTAATTTGCCTTTCCATGTGTTACTTTTCTATTCGAATAAGGCAAGACAAATCTTGTATACAAAAATGACATTAAACGCTGCAGAGGAGAAAAGTAGGCAAAGGTGTGAACTTTTTAAGTCTATGGATAACTTTATTACGGATCCATGGAATAACTGTACATTATCTACTGTGCCCTTTCTCCTATCGTTTTAAAACAGGAAGTTCACATTAAAGAACATGTACGTTCTACCAACTGAAGGAGGTTCCACCGAGGGGTTAAAACTCTGTGGTTCCACAAACGTAGTGGCGTTCTTAGGTCAAGGGTTGAAATGACCACCACAGGCGGCAGGCGGTAAATATGTCTTTCATTCCAGTAATCCCATGAACTCACACCTTTTCACTTTAAACTTTAAACATTCATAGCAATACATAGTTAGCATACCCTTCCTTCACTTTAATAAAATCATCACCTGTCAAATCACACAGGTTCAATACTCAGTGGTGTTTCTCTGGTCGGAAGTAAGAGTGACCAGCGAAGACGGTAGGCGGTAAGTATGTCTTTCATTCTGGAAACCCCATGAGCTGACACCTTTCACACCTTGTATAATAGAAATACGGGGTCAAATATACTCCACAGAAAGGTCACATGTAAACCTCGTAAAAAAGTGCATTTTCCCTTAAATTTCGCATTTAGAATTCCTTTATTTTATTTTATGTGCATCAGGAAAATAATAAGATAAAGTAACAATAAGATTAAAGGTAACAATGTATCAAAGTTAAGCAAGCTTTTTAATTATTTGAATAGTAACATGTCATAAAGGCCTATCGCTATCACCCTGTCTGTCCCGGCAGAACTTTCCAACTAAAGTGCTTCCGGGTTAATCGCAATATACACTTTGGAACGTTATCATTCGAGGATTTTTATGTTGATTTTTATGGTAGTCGAAAACTTCCACTACATTGGACCAGACACCATTGGATAGTTGGCATGCCATTCTATTCGCATAAAATAATAAAAATACCACGAGGATAAAAACGCAGAAACTTGCGTCACAAGTTGTTCGCTCCCTTCTTTAAAAACAAATGTCTTTACATCAATGACAATAAGATTGCAACGCCCACCCATCCCAACTATGTGACACGTACAATAAACCCACAACAATGGGAACACGAACTCGGATGGGAAACCAGTAGGAGCCCGGCAGAAGATCACGGGAGCAAATTTTCCGGAACATTTCACGATTGGTTCTTCCTAATTTCCCCTCTTCTGAGCTCCCAGTCGGATCCTCTGCGTGCCCGCTGCCGAAAAACACCCCAAAATTTGCGAAGAATGCCGAAAGTTTTCTTCACAAAAGAAAAAGAAAGATTAATCAGGTCACCGATGACGACAAAAGTGCTCGGTCATGTGACCTCCCGAAGCCCCCCTGCAAAGCCAAGGTAACGTTCAAATCCCCCGAACCAGAGGGGTCACAATTTGGGAGAGGTGAAAATGAAATATTTTGAGGGGGAAGAAACTTCACTATCACGCGACCTCGCTTACCCCGTAAAATCACCTTACAGACAACACAAAAAGCTGGCCCGAAGTCTTAAAAGGATATATCGCATATTTACTCATACTACGTGTTCTATATGTGTAAACTGTTCATAGAAGAACAAATTGACCGTCTTCAACAGATCCACTCCTTTGTTAGCCAATATCTGTACAAAAGATGTGCAATTTCGGCGTGTTCGTTTGGTAAAAATGTACATGTAGTGCAAACTGAAGTTCTCACGGATTTGGTTTTCAAACACACACACACACACACACAAAGATTATCTATTTGTAGATTTACTACAAAATCAATAAACTTCCCATTCCCCTGCAAAACAAGTTTTATACTTTTTTTCAAATTTTATGATAAATGATCACCATTAGAATAGCTAGTATATAACACCATTAACATTATGGTGTTTTACTTTTAAAAATGAATAAACTTTCCACTCCACTGCAAAAACATTACACTTGAACATTGAACACTAAAACGTCGTTTGAAAGTGAACACATTCGTAGGTAGTTGAGTAATTCAAGTTGTCAATTAAACGGGGTGTATACCACTACGAGAATGGACGGATTGACAGTTCTAATAATAAACTCATTCGCTGCGAAGCAGTGAACTGTCCAGTACAGTACCGGTAGTATTCGCCCGATGAAAACAATAAATCTTTCCTACAATCAGTTTCCTAAAGTTTACGTTGAAATTGTAGGTCTATTGGATGTGTTGCAGGTCCAGTCTCACCGATTCAAGCTAATCAGTAATTTTAAAATGAACAGCAGGTGAACGATTTGTCAACAATTAACAGTAATAGTTATCGCTATCGTTATCGGTCCGATGGGACCGGCCCTTTGGGCACTGGTGTTTAATCTACTGCTGATGTGAACATAATACACAGCCATTGACGTCACAAGGTGAATTATTTCCGAAGTTGTTATATAATTTCATCAGATCAAATCATATCAGGTTTCAATCCTGTATATTACGAAATCATTGAGAAAGAATGAAGGTACACCTAAAACGTAATCCCGTACAATTACACACCGTGTAGGAAATATAAGCATCCAGGGCTCTGGTAATTGATCAATTTGTGGCATATTGCTTCTACTAGAAGTAAATTCTACCAAAAGCTCCAAGGCTGAATACCAATTTCCTCATGTTACTCGCTTCTTGCCGGAGCAGAAGCGGAAGAAAAAGAGGAAAAAACATTCCTCTTGGCACAGCGGTCTTCTAAACTCCCGGTGTCTTCAGGTGGATACTGTTGCCGATGTTCTTTGCCTCTTGCAGCTTTTGTTTTGGGGCATCGGATAACATTATCTTGCACGGATGTCGCTCAGATGTGCAGATGTAAAACAATCTTCAGGTAGCGGCTCTCTCTAACATCATAGTTAACTCGTAGTGATAGGTCATGAGAACACCCGGCTACCGCATGCTATGAACTGTGTCAGACACACGATGGTGGTTCTGATCTTAGGGCAGGGGTAATGCAGTTCATCTTCTTTCCTTTTCTTTTTCTTTTTTCCCGTTTTATATACATTTGTAACATTTTATCCATGCCCTTTCAAAGATTCCCTATGATATCTCATTCCTATTATTGTAACCACAATCCTTTAAAAAAAAATCATATCATCAAGAAGCTTCTGCAGGAAGCTCCTTGAGAACCATGCCAAAGATTTGGGAGGAAACTTTTTATCAAATAGTTTTACACAGATAATTTCACTTCTTCTAAAACCTATTAATAATGGACACATGTGTGCAATGTATAATACACTTACAGACGATTAGGATATTTTAGGAAATGTATCATATTAGCATGGTAGAATAACTTCCTGAAACCTCCCCGTGACATGTTTGCACCAGAAAGCAATCTCCTAGGTCCATGCTCCTAGTTATATACTGTAAATCATTACTTTACGACCACACATGCACATCCTACTTAGGAGTGACCTGCACGGTACGAACTTTATCATTAGTGCAATGGCATATTCTCCCCCTCGGGGGTGAAGATGCCCCACACCGACGATGTGATGTGGGCTTATCGAGTGACACCCATCACTCCACAAGCTCCTCATATCATCTCTTAAAGGTACTCGAGTGTATTGGAGGAATAAGAAGGTATTTTAATCTACGCAATGATGTTGTAACTGAATAGAATGAAAGGTGAATTTGGAATCACTGTGAATACAAGTTTACTAAATTGTTGTAAGTGTATTAAATGCATTATGCTCAGACAGTTTATCAGGTTTCCATCAGCATTTCAGTGTGTCAGTTAGTTATGTACCAGATTTTGAGTTAAACTTTTAGGAAATATGATGAATTTAAATTAGATAATATTATAACGAAATATCCAGATCATATTCCAAAATGTTCAAAAGTTCTTTATAATAAAAATATAATTGGTAACGTACAGGCCTCACAATATTAATTTGATAATCTCCAGGGAAATATTTGAAGATAAGAGTTCCGAACAAACCCTGTGCGACAATACTCTGGAATATGAAAAAAGTATACGTGAACGAGAAAAATGTAAGACGTGATTCCGTCTTTCAGGCCAGGGACGAGACCTCATTGAAGTGGGAAACTAGAATCCCAGGTCACTTCAGTCCTTTCTTCCATTGACAGTGCAAGGCTAATGCGGAAAAGCATTAAAGCAAGCATTCAACGGCTATATTGGTTTTGAAAGTGACCTTTACCTAGGCATGCAAGTCAGTTTAATTTGTGACAGTAAGAAGTGCGAATTTTATTAATCGACCCTACTTCAAGGAGCAGTTTAATCCGAATTAAAAATTTCTAAGATTAATGTAATATTTTTAAATTACAAACGACCGGTTCAAGACATTAAAGATCGAGGGTTATATTCTTTAAAAAACAGGACTCAAAAATTGACGGTTATCATGATCTGTCCTAAATTTCGTGTCATCTTTGACCTAAAAGTATCTGCCTTGCAAGGTGATTCTAGGAGCGGTCATTTCCGTGTAAAATATTACTTTCCAGATAATCGTTTTATTTCGTATCCGTAGGCGCAAACAAGGGATTGAAATTGAAACGATTACACGCGAGGGTAAAATAATAAGAAGCCAGGAATACAATTTTGCTTGTTTGCTGCCTCGGGAATTGAAAAACTATACGACTTATCCGTGCCTTTCTTAGCGATAACCTGTCAATTTTGGTGTTGGATTTTATTTCAGGACATGGACGCAGAGAAAGAATCAGTCCGACATTTATCTTTACATATTAATCTTATTTTCATCGCTGTTGATGGAAACTATATGTACATTTTAGAGAGTTGCGTTTCTTGTGACAACCACCAACATACTTTCGTTTCTTGCTTGAAACTATTGACGGTCAAATGCCTTTACAATTTAAATACAATAAAAAAAAACTGTACATTAAGGAATCGAACCTCATTGAGTGTCATCAACGTTGTATTGATGTGAAACATCGCGGAAGGAAAGCAGAAACTACAAAATTACCTTTAGAAGAAAATAGCTGTCGCAATTTGTAAGAGAAAGTTAATGCTAAAATTCTGGATTCAATTAATCCACAATTTACAAAAGCATCCAGCATATATCAAGAGAGAAACGCTCGTGGGACATAGTTAAGATCGGGCGGTATTTTTTTGAGCATGCGAGCTCGACCTTAAAATCAATGGGTGACTGAAAAAGAAGGCTAGCAGGTTTAAGGCGTGAAGGTACACAGTGGACGCACCCGATCCTGGATCCACCAGCTCAGCTGCTCAATTGGTGAGAAGACAAGCCCTCCAGAGATTTGGTGATTTCCCAGAAGAAATATCCCCCATCAGAGATGGTAGGTTTTCTTGCCGACTCAACCCAAACGCCCAAGTATTTCCATCGCCATCTTGTACGTAAAAAAAACATAATTATTAAAGCGTCGTTTATATTACCAAGGAGGTATACTAGGCTTCATATTACTAGAGGTTGCAGAAGACTGTATACCCCTTTGCTCCCCCTTCCTATTTTTCTCAAGACACTTTTATTTCATCGGTTGTTCCGATAACGACCTACCTGATGATCAAGTTCTATTCCCAAGTTGCTGGCCCCCTGTTGGGCATCTAGGTCGACCTGCGAAGCCGGTGAGGCTTTCCGTGACCGTCAAAGAGAAAATAAAAATTGCTCGACTAATGGGAAAGAAGCATTGGGGCTGGGCGAATCACCGTGAGATCAAGAATTTTATAGCGGTACACCTGTTCGGTCAGGTTTCAAAGTGATTGCATTAAACACCTCCCAAAATGAGCATGCTGGGCGACAATTTCCCCCCTCAAAGGTGAATCGTAACATTTCTTGAGGTGTAAATGATGATATCCTTAAGTAGTTGATAGGTTCAGGTATTCCATCCGACCTAAAAATAATCTTTGCGTTTTGGCAACGGCTTTAAAAATGCAGAAGCCCTAAATTTGATTCATCTGATTGATTCACCCCCAAATGTCAAGTCTTAGGGAGGAATCACCAAAACGGAAAATTTTCTCTCATGTAATCATAAATATGATTTTTTTGTCTATATGACCATTCGGGACTCTTACAGGGCTTTAAAAATTTGAAACCACAAAGACGCAAGTTATCTACCTTTATAAAACAAACAAAGTCATATTCTGATGCTAAATGAGAATTATGTCGCTGTTTTTAACCTATTTGCATCTCTGTTGGTATATCTGCAATCGCTTCTTCGATACAGTTGACATACTACTTACCAATCGATTTCTCGCACCGTTGACTGGGAATTGAATTTTCTCTCACTGGAAAGGCGGCGTGCAGACAATCCAGGAACCGGAAAAAGGGCGGCCACTACAATGGTCACAATCAAAATATGATTATTATCCCGGTCTTCTATGGTCAAATGCGCCATTATGATTACAAACGTGTGGCTATTTCTTTTTTCTTCACTGCCTCTTGATTGCTTGGATCCTGGTAGGGGGAGGGGGAAGGGGGGACCAAGCATTTGATTGGATCACCATGGAAAAAACGACCTGCACAAGGAACTACGGCTCGTGATTTGCGGTGACTAATGGTGATATAAGGAGGAGAGTTTCCGCCGCTTGCTACGGGTCACTCACCCCGTCTCCTCGCTACCAACGCGACGATCTTAAATAGAGACCAGCATGTTCCAATAAACCGAGAATGAATAGAGATTCTCTACAAGAAGCATATACATACGATGTACATATTAAAATAGTTCTTCCAGTCCCACAGGTTTTTGAATAATAACTTTGAAATTATACTGCAAATGTAAAACAATAGGAAAGAAATTCAGCTTGTCTACAGGTGTTGAGTACTGGTTAAACATCTTGTGGGCTATCCTATACTATGCCCTTCAGAATGTGCGATATCCAAAAGGATTATGTATTTTTAAAAGGGTAAAAAATTATACATTAAATAATTACTCCTATTATCAACCTTCCAAAATAAGTTTTTGAAAAGTCTTTAAAAATAGTGTCTTTGAAGACGCATCTGCATCACAAAAACTAAACATAACATTTGATATGAAGTAAGTCGAGGAATTAATTATGAGAATCTTTAAAAAGCTAACTGGAGAGAATAATATCTCCGGTATAGTTATCAGTGTATATCACATACGGAATCTGTGGACACAAAAGCCCAGTGTTTTTCTTTTTGATTTGAATACCTCATTATTTAACTGAGGGGGGGGGGGGGTGAATATGGGTACTCGTTTTTCGAAAAACAAATTTCCCATTGCAGGGGGTTCATAATTCCGAAAAATTGACGCATTACTCAGAAGGTTCGTTTTTCAAAGGTTCGTCATTCCGAAAATGAAATAGGGTTCGTAATTCCGAAAATAAAACAGGGTTCATAATTCCGAAGAACATAATTTCGAAATTGCGATAGAGCCTTACATAACTTCTCGGAATTAGTAACCTTCGGAAATATGAAGCCTTTTTCATTTTCTAAATTATGAACCCTATTTCATTTTCGGAATTACGAACCGTCGGAATAACGAACCTTCGGAATTATGAACCTTCGGAAAAAACGACATGTAACCATTTAAACGATATCAATTTTACTTTAAGTTTTGAAGGTATGTCGAACGGGGAAGCCTCGCTCGTCATAAGGACCGCTATTCATAAGGACCACTATTTATAAGCACCGCTATCCATAACGCGTGACTAAATGAATAGCGGTCCTTCTAAATAGCAAGCAAACCATAGACAAATTACCCCGCTATTCATAAGGACCTCCATTCATAACGCGTGTTAAATGAATAGCGGTTTTCTATGAATAGCGGTCGTTATGAATAGCGAGCGGACCCCTGTCGAACAGCATACTGCTAAATGATACACGAATTCGTTCGAAAGCTTCGCATGAAATAGCTCTACACTAGGGAAAAAGGAAAGAAAATCCCTTAAAATGAGCTTCATGAAGTTTTGATCATGTGTTACACCTTCATAAGTGTAATGAGCATCCATGGGTCTTAATCAGAACTCAAATTTCAAATCAATTGTAACGCCAGATTTAAGAGTGACTGCGATTAATCATCCCCATTTCTTTCTCTGTTCCTGAGTTACAAGCAATAGCTGGTTAACCGCGGAAACTTGCGGCGAGCAGAGGGATGATCCTACGATTATGTAAAAGCTATATACGAAATTCGACGAGGTTAGGAAATTGAGTACGATCTGCGCCATTCCTTGGACGAAACTGATATCTTCGACGTGTCACCAACCGTCATGATCAGTTGCCTGATTGGGGGATTAACTGATCATAACAGCAAAACAAAATGGAGACACACTGGGCGGGAGTTGTGCGATTCATTTTAACCCCTAGCTTATTGGTGACCAATTGTCTGGTTTGTTACCCACGTAAAAGACAAAATTCCGAGAGAAAGTTTGTTAAACAGTACTTGGAGAACCTTCGCGACGCGACTATGCTCATAATTTCATTATAAGAGCTCGTCACAATTCATCATATCCAAACCAACTGTTTTCAGTCCTTTACCGCGACCCTCAATCGGTCTCTTTACCTTTCAACCATTATGAATTCTTTCTTCGAAAATTATTGTCCACTCAAAAGGCCATCCGTTAATGCTTGGGGGCCACTTGTCAAAGGCACAATGATGTTATTCTCTTGGTACACATAATTATTCGACCATATTCTTTTGCGAGGTCTTTGTTAACTTTTAATTCCGAGAAATAAGATTTATTTCTTTCAACTTGATCTTTAATGCGTGTAATTCTATACCCGAGGGCAAAGTGGTAGTATCTGTAAAATCAAAGCCATTGAAAGTGCTCCTCTGACCATGCTGACAAGAAAATACAGCTTTTGAACAATTATTTATTACTCAAATTCTTTTTTTTCAAGACCTCTTAAATAAATAACAGAGTCTCTAGATGTTCAGTTGAAAATAAAACAATGCTTATTTATAGTTACATCCATAATGTTAACCTCTGGTAGCTGCTTTTTAAAATAAAGGCGATAATCGAGTATTTGGTCAATAGAAGGTTGCTTGGATTCGTCATAATTATGATGTATGGATATAGGCCTATTTAGATATAGGTATAAAAAGAAACGGAATAAATCTCGGTTAGAGTTCAATTCACTATATCCGGTTTCATTAAATCAATCTTCAGATCTTAAAGACTAATTAAAGTAACTGATCTTCAAATCCGAAGATTGATGAAACAAAGCAGTTATAGTGAAATAAACTGTCACCGAGTTTTATTCCGTTTCCTTTTATGCCTATTTATTGACAATAACGGGGGAATTTTTAATTTAATAACTACTGGTATTTATTACACACACACAGGCACATACGCATATATTATGTATGATATGTATGTTTTCATTTGACTCCTGAGTATTTACTTTTTATTCAATATACATATATATATATATATATATATATATATATATATATTATATGCGTAAACTTGCTTGTTATTATTTTCGCGCCATGTCATTTCAAATGTTTAATACCACCTTTATGGAGACGATACATAAAACGTTACTGAACGTCTGAAATTGAACTAGGTGATCGAAACGAGGGAACGAGGTCTCCGCGCGTCTCAGGTCAATTTAAAGCACATTGGTGATCAATCAATGTATTGATGCTTGACAGGCAAACTTCTTCATCGCCATAATGTAGTCTCCAGTCCCACGAGTGTTTGTTTCTCAAATCCCAATATCAAAACATGTCGGTATGAATTGAAATACCTTGTTTGAAGGAACCAAATGCTTGCGATATTGTACACGGCTATTTTATATATACATTGTGGGAGCCAGGAGAAGTTTAATGTTATGTAAGTGTTCGGATAAAGTGCTTGGTAAAAGAATGGATCCTTTACAACTGATACTATTTACTAAAGGGTACGATGGTGAATAGGGGTTACTGGGAGCAAGAATATATTTCTTTTATGGCTTCTCTCCTTCAAGCTCCTTCAGGGTTAAAGAGAAGCTCTTCAAACGGACAAGTGCCTCTTCAGCACCAGAGTCAACTACTAGTATAAAGAAGCTCCGAAGGTCAGGGTATGACCTAAATTGGACCCTTCATATCACTAGTCTGAACACGAAGACCTGTCATGATGTATTATTATAACTCAAAGAGCTGATGTCACAATAACAAGATATCGACATACTTATAACTGTTCTTAATATATTTGCACATTATCGAACCGAATTATTGTAAGCAAACCTTTTGGTTTGATTGTCGATTTAGGAGGCAGCAGGACGAAAAAATATTTTCTTTTTGCTATATTTCGCTTAGAAAGATTACTGTTATTTTCCCAATGATCGATAAAAGAATGTCGAGTTAGTTGATATGCTGATTCTTGCATGAGGAGGGCTTAAAGAGAGAAAAAAAGGCTCGGTAATGAAATCGTTCAAAGACCTGGAGTCTGGACATGATTTGTGTTCAATATGCGAAAAAAGCACTCTTCTAAATTACTCAGATTTCAGCCAACGTGGTTTCTGAAAGATTGTAATTATGCTCTTTGTGATTATGGATTGCGATGCATTAAGAAACCAATATAATCGGTTACATAAACTTTAAAAAAGAAGATATATATTTCCACCTATCATCCTTTAACATACAAATCAAATCCGGGGTTTTCGACATGACAATACATTTGCCTATGTGTGATAATTGGTGACATATTAAAAAGAGCATTTGCAGCAAACATTCTTACAAAACAAGGGGTTACTTACCAACTTCTTTTGGGATTTGGAGAAAATAGGATTACGTCAGCTTGATCCTCCTACATGTTCGAACTTTTAAATGATCCAAGGAATTCCGAATCATGTCAGAAATATAATAGCGGACAGGTAGGGAAATGTTTTGAAACTTTCGGCCTTGATGTGACAAATTAAAACTTTATGTTCGGCTCCCGATTCCGCGATAAAGTGACGAAAATAGTGCCAGCCAGACTGACAAACATGACCAAGAACTCACTCTCTGCTCTCAAAATAGACAGCATCATAACAAATCGACCGGTTCAGAAAGCGAAAATCGACGTATTTAGACCCCTCACCATAACCTAATTCTGGAACTTATAAGTTCCTCTGCATTATCGCTGATAAATCCAGAGCCAGCTTAATAAACGGATACATATATTTCAGTTGCTATGAGAATTTAAACATTCCGTGCTCGTAGACCGCGTTGTGTCAAATCTTGTGATTTTTTTTATCATGTGACCAAATGGGCTCCTTCGAGGACAAATGCGCAGTATAACAATTGAGCAAACATTTAGAATACTTATTTCGTGTGCATGGTATATAGATATTTAACGAAACTAATGCTTCTGCTTAAAGATTGTCGAATATTCGTCAATCCGTCCGTTTTCCAAACTTTCCATAAAAAGCACGTGAAGAACTGATCTGTTTGCCAAAAGAATCCTGTGTTTCCATGCTTCAAATTCATGAGCGTTTTCACATTGATATATGATGATCGCTTCCATCATCCCCATTTTTGAGCTATGTGGCATGGGGAGGGAACAATCTACTTATTTGTTCTAAATCTTTGTCATATATCGTATCGCACAAAGTAACCAAAAGGATGCCCACTACCTTTTCGTCCCCTAAAATGGGGTTAACCATTCCAGATATCAGTTTGGACTGCAAAGTGATACATCCTCCCCCTGACAGGGGCGCCGGCCAGTACCCACTGCCAAATCCTCAAGGCAGGACGTTCCCACAGACACTTCAAAATTGAAATGGCATGGTTATCATGGTTATAGGGGGTATTGACGTAGTGGTTCATTCTCTTTATGTCGGTTCAAAGTTTTTCCCCCCAAATAACTGCTTTATTTCAATCTGACACCACGACCGCTGTGGGTTAAAAATCCTTAGGCGTATAAATCACTTATTATTAACTGCTTTATTTTAATTCATTATCTATGAAGAAAACTGAATACGATACTGTATCAACAAAATAGAGTGATTTTAACAACCTCACAGACAATTCAAAATTCAATATTTTTTTTTTTTAATTGTAATTTTAAAAAAATCCTTAGAGAGAAAAGGGGAGAGAGAAATATGCAACGTCAGCTGTCAAACTCCCTCGTTTAATGGCAAACGTGATGTGTGCTTGACCGGGAAAATCAAAGGCAAGCGTAAACGTTAGCTACAATGAACTACATCAAACAGAATACACAAATTTGTTTATTTTACCCCTTTGAGTTCATAAATTTAAAAAATGACAACATTGTAAATGCCTATTTTTATCTTAATGGATGTTTAGATATGTAAACTAACTTACTATTGTTTGGTTTGTGAATATCAACCTAGATATAGTGACATTATATCAGCTTTGTTCTCCCTATAAATATATACATGTAGAGAGAGAGAGATTCATCGTTATATCCCCCAATCAACAACAAAAGTGCGCTCACACATCTTTAGCACATCGACTAACTCCACCCCCCCCCCCCCGACACACACACAAATTTTTAAATAAAATGGTTGATTTACTACTAAAGTCATTCTTCATATAATTTACAGTATATGAATGGTGTAGGTCCACAATATATTCCATGCAGTATCACAATTCCGCGATTCATAATCACTTTATCAACAATTAGCAAACTAAATTAATCTATCCAGGTTTAAAGGCAATTTATGGTATTTTAATACATTTCATTTATTGCAAAAAAGTAAATTGAAATGAGTTTTGAGATTCAGAAACGTAAGAGCCTATTTATTATAAAGTCTTTGGCCCGAATTCACAAAGGTGGTTTCAGTCAAATCCATGGTTTCAACAGTGGTTTGAAACCATGGATTAGACCACGGTTTCACTTTTGCGATTCACAAAGGTGGTTTCAAGTGAATCCATGGTTTCACCCACGGATTTTACGTCATCATTTTGAGTCAACTGTTTGGGGTGGTCTGAAACCGTGGATTCAGGTGAAACCACGGTTTTGACCAATCAGAATGCAGCATTTAGGCTGCAGACATCATCAACCGGCCGGCTGATCATGATCGATCGTGAACGCTGCGGAAATTTTCTCGCAACAAAAATTGAGGAGCTAGCATACTTTCCCGAGCCCAAGCTGGAATGAAATCGTAAGTAATTTACCGATTCCGAGCGATATCTAATTTAGAAATTTCTTTTCTTCTTATCTGTACGTATCGTGTTGCGCAGAAAAGTAAAAATTACTTCATAAAATCATGCTGTTTGGAGCCTAGCGCCAGTGTACAGCTGGTGGAGAAAAAAAAAATCGCACTCTGGTTAATTCTTTAGTCCCGGGCGTGTATTTTGGTGTCCCTGATCACAACAAACAAAGACGAGTCTGAAGAAAGTCGAGGTCAGCCTCATCAGGTAACCTGGCATTCTTATAAATAGGCCTCGACTATTTAGTAGCATCCACCATGTATTATTTTGTATGGATTTTCATCAAAATTTCACCATTATTGGGGAGTCGATGAACAAGACATTGCACATTTTACTTGGTTGCTAAAAATCAACGCCCACGCACGTAGGCCTAAGTTAGGCTTAGTCTATTTAGGCCTAGGCCTAGCCTAGGCCTAATCCAATTCCAGAGTCCGACTCAAGGCCAGTTGAGTTAGGCAAATCTAGTATGATTATGAATGAATGATTAAAAAATTAGGTGGTCAAGGTAAATGCAAGATCTATTCAATCTTTCACCCAAATTGATTTTATTGATTTTGAGTAAAATGAGACCAAGTCCACTCCAAGGCCAGGGAACAATAAATTAATCTTTGACCCCCCCCCCCCCCCCCCCCCCCCCCCCCCGCTGGCTCCCTGTGTGCTATGGCCTATGTTTGTGTTTTGCATTGCCTTCGGCTGAAATTGTAATTGTATGTAAAGTCTAATGTCATAAACTAAAGCTAGAATCTAAGATGTACATGTAAATTGTAGAGCATGATGTAGGAATATCAATTTTTGCGAACTTGTAGTTGTATACCCATCTGTAATGTCATGAATGTAAGATACCATTACAGGAAGGTTCACAAAAATTTATATATTACCAGTGGCGGCACCAGGGGGGGGGGGGGGGCCCCAGGTGCCCCCTCCAATAATTTTCGGAGTGAAAAAAAAATAAAAGGGTGGAAATTTTTTTTGTCCGCCTTTGCCCCCCATAGGCGGATCCAGAGGTCCGGACCCCCCCCCCCCCTTTTTGGCGCCGTTTTTTTTTTTTTTACTTGCCGCCTTTTTTTTTTTTTTTTTTTTTTTTTTTCTTTGCTTGTCAGGGAATTATGGAGGGAAACTGGGCCCCATAACCCCTTTACGGAGCGTTTTTTGGAAGTTTGCTGAAATTTTTTTTTTGTCCCTACCCCCCACTGAGCGACTTTGAGAAGCTGGCGAGACCAAAAAAATATGGGTCTACGTTTTGACAAACTTTCATTTTTGTACCCCCTCTTTTACTCAATCCTGCATTCGCCCCTGCCCCCCCCCCAACATTTTCTTTTGCCCCCATTTCCCCCCCCCCCCACACTTTAAAAATCCTGGTGCCGCCACTGGATATTACAGCTTCAGGATGCATCAATGCACATATAAAGCAGAGCGAAGCACAAAGGCAGGTTAAGCAGCACACAGATGGGAGGGACTGTAATGAGCGACAATATCAGAGATATTGATCCCACTCATAGGCCCAAACTATGCGGGACTAGCAAACATTCACTGTTTCAGCAGTCAAAAACGGACATCACATTTGCTCAGATTTTCTTATATTTTGATCTTCCCTCTAATTCTAAATTTTTAACACCATTTTCCATACAGACAGCTGCCAGACCACAACAAGGTCTTGTAGACCTGAGGAATCCATTTGAAATGTATGATGACTCTGCATTCTGCCTCATTAACATGCTAGAAGCTGGGGATGAGGAGGAAGGAAAAAGTCCACTACATGTGATCTTGCAGGTATTGGCCTCTATTTTGTACACAGCATTTCACATTTTCTTCATTTTGAAGAAAAATTGAAATTCTTTTGAATTGTTTGAGTATGACATGACTTCATCAATTTTGGAAAGAATTATGTTGATTCCTAATTTGAAATTTCATATTAATCATTTTTTTTTAAATTTATACACAAAATGAATGGAGAGTTATCCACGATGAAATCACAGATGCTGGCAAAGTTGCCAACTCAAGGATCCCCATGATAGGGATTTACTGTAACTTTAAAAAGTCATAACTATTGAATGGATTGTCCGATTTTGCTCCAACTTTCACTATTTACTCTTCTTGGTCATCCCCATTCACTTATAGCATACTGATGCCTGGGTTTCATTCCCCTTTAATTTTGTTGTAGCTTATAATTATTAAATCACAAATTGATTACATTTTTCTACAAAATTTTGTTCTTATTTTTCCTTACATTGTATATAATATATTTCTCTTTTTTTCATAAATTAACATTCAATATTTCTGATAAAATATTTTTCAGCCCACTATCTCTTGATACGTTGTCATTTACAGGGTCATTCCATAGGATGCTTGGTCACTGTGATGGGGCATCAATATCACAATCATCTGTTTGCAGAGACCAAAACGAGGCTTCCAAAGCTAACGCAAGGAGGAGAAAACTATGAGAGAAGACGTTGAATCCACCAACCAACGGACTAGGGTTAAAGTACAGTAACATTGTTAGAAGAATGCAGTTACAAACTCGTTATAACAACGTTATCTCTCTGGTCCTACATCTTTGTAATATACTTTTTAAAACACTAATATAGGGGTGGGGGGGGGGGGGGAGGAGGGGCAAAGGAGGCACATGCTCTCCATTGCCTTGAAAAAAATATACACATACAAAACCCTCTCGTTTCTGCTTGTAGTCATCCCCCCCCCTCCCTCAGAAAAAAAAAGTACAGAGGAGTTTGTTGTAACAAGATTTGCCTGTAGTTACATACATAATTATGTTTCTTTGACATATGTGAATTGCAGTGTATCATAGTTTTTGTATTGAATATTTTGATTCATAATCATAATATCAAAATTTAAATAGTTTCAGAAATTTTGTTAAAAAATATATTGGAATAAGAAGAGAAATTCCCATTGTGTACAATCCTATATAGGGTTCCCTGAATTCAGATATTTAGATGAAAACTGCACATTGTCTTGATCGTGCAAAAATTGAGAAGAAAATAAAAAGTACATGCAGATAATGAATTTTTTGCAAGATTGAAAACTAAACTAAATTATTTTTGAAGAAGTTGATTTCCAGAACTAAATTATTTTTCAGTGTATTGTACATTCTTATTATAATTTCATATTAAGTGAAATCTGGGAAATAGACCTGTTTACTAAGTGATTCAAATTTTATGCATGCTTTTGAAACAAAGGTTGTTCTTGACAACCTGAAAGCTTGCCAGAGGCTTGCCAGACATGGCAACAAGTAATGTATGAAAACTGGATTCCAAGTATTGTAGTTCATTCATTAAAAACGGGTTAATGGAATACCTCGTTACTAGGTCCCCAGGAAAGAAACATTCATAAATTTGAATCACTTAGTAAACAGGTCTATTGTCTTTTAAAATACCTGTATTATGTTCACCTCAAAATGTGAGTCATAAATATTACATGAATTTCATAATCATAGTATCGTTTATAAATGAGATATATTTCTTAAAAACTCTGAGAACTGTAATACTCTATTTACAATAGGTTTTTATGCAGGGGCGGATCCAGGATTGAGTATAAGAGGGGGCACACAAATGAAGGTTTGTCAACTTTCGGAAAAGGTAGACCCATATTTTTTGGGCCTCACCAGCTTCTCGAAAAGTCACTCAATATAGGGGGGGGGGGGGGTGGGGTTGTTGGCGACAAAAAAGAATTCGCTCAGTGGGGGGGGGGGGGGGGTTATGGGGGTCCAGTTCCCCTCCATAATTCCTTGACAAGCAAAAAAAAAAAAGTCTTCATTCTAAAAGGTGGGAGAAAATGGTGGATTGTCTGTGGTCGAAATGCATAGTTTTCTTCCAAAGGGGGGGGGGGGCATGGCCCCGGAAGTGCCCCCTGGATCCGCCAATGTTTTATGTACATAGGTAGTCATATTATTTATTCCATGAATCAATGCATAACTTATTTAACCTTTAACTATTAATGGAAAATATATGTATATAAATGTTTTTAATCTATTTCATGTAACAGAAATATGACAAATATGTAATATTAAATTGCTGAAAATAAGTTACTCTATAACAACTTATAGTTATACTTGTATCGTAAAGGCCTCACATTGGTAGTCATGTTACTTTCTGGCAAGATGTGAATGAAGTCATGGTATTTTGTGTTTGGTGCTGATGTTGAGGCAATGTAAATATGCTTGATAAAGAATCTAATGGGGGATATTGCACTAACTTGCTAAAGAAATTGTTAATTTATGTTGATAATGATCTTGGGAGGCTATGATTGAAGATGGCAGCATGTTGGATTTGTTGATATATGATGCTTTCCTCTTGTGAGATCATGGTGTTAGATGGGGAGAGGGCTTTGTGCAGATGTTTGTGGGTGTGCGCATGTAGTCATTACCAACCACTTTACTTTCCCATCCTATTGCATAAAAGATTCTCAATGAAAAAAGTCTTAAAATGTCACTGGCAAAATCAGGGGCTGATGCAGGGTTGACCAGTAGGGGTGGGGCCACGATTCTGACAAAAATCTCTCGTGACAAGGAAAAAAAAAGGGTCCCCGCTATTTATGGAGCAGTGTTTCTTCAAAAATTCTCTGACAAGCAAAAAAGGGGGTCCTCACTCCAATCACACCCCCTTGAAAATAAGAGGGTGCGTCGACTTTGTTTAAAACAGTTTTCTATTGTCTTTTTCCAAAATGTTCAAATGGGGGGGGGGGCGCCCCCTCCCATAATTATATATATATATGATAGGCCTACCGTACTGCTGAAAAAAAAAATGAATTCCTGAATCTACAATTTACAATAATCCTCAGAACAATAAAGCCCCAATCCTTGCAAATACATGAATCGACTTTAATATTTGTCTCTGAATTAAATTCAAAAATTGAGAATAAAGTATGTCATATACGGTACATGTCAAGTACGATAAATTCAAAGAAAAATTTACATTTCACTTTTAGTTTTGTAGACATGTGTGATCTTTAATAAGACACCGTGTAGATGCCCAGAGTTGGCCATAAGCGTCTTATTCACACTATTACAAAATCCATGTCATTTTCGTCCTTAAATAGTTTTTGACAAACAAATTTTCAAATAGAGCACACTTGAATATAAATGATTTGATTGCAGGCGAGTCGGACCCTCCAGATCCAGCTCGTACACTATCGCGGTCCGGTCTACGTCTCTGAAATAGACATGTTTACTACTAGTAAGTGATTCAAATTTATGGATGTTTCTTTTCTGGGAACCTAGTAATGAGGTATTCCATTAACCTGTATTAAAGAATGAACTACAATATTTGAAATCCAGTTTGCATACATTACTTGAAGCTATGTGTGACAAGCCTCTGGCAAGCTTTCAGGTTGTCAAGAACAACATTTGTTTCAAAAGTATGCATAAAATTTGAATCACTTAGTAAACAGGTCTATTAATACTCCAGGCTACTACATATTTGTTGAATGAAGTAACATGGGTATAGGCTGGGCTGTGCGCGCGGACAACGGCGCGTCGATCGATATGGCGCATGATCTACGCTTGTTATTATACTAGTATACTCGGTCGAGAGACAAGCACAGGAAGGATTATGCAAAATACGCCCTGCGCCCTGCAATACACTTCCTTGTTTATTAAAAAAAACGACAATAAATTGTAAAGGAAAACTCGGTATGTACTGGTTGGATCAATCTTACTGAGCATGCTCAGTGCAGTGCAAAAAAGGGGAAATCCCTACCTCCGGTTGCAACCGGTGTTTCAAACCGTGGTTTCAACAGTGGGTCTGCTTGAAACCGTGGATTTTTGAGTCCACTGTTTGTGAATCGCAGACTCGGTGAATCCGTGGTTTCTGGTGAAACCGTGGTTTCAAAAATCCATGGATTCTTGAAACCACGGTTTCAAATGAAACCACCTTTGTGAATTCGGGCCTTTGGGTTCATTCATGTCAAGCCAACGGTATTCGTGGTATTTGCAGTTTCACGTGGAATTATCATAAATGCAACACTCTGATGGATCATGTGTGAAAAATGGGCATCTATCATTCCCACATTTCGTAATCACATTCATCAAAAAGAAGTAATAGTAGAAAAACTCACAGACTTTGAATTTTAAAAGCCAATTTTAAAGTGGATGTATAACGTTTAAAAGTAGGCTTGGCATGTAAAACGGTAGATTGTGTCTTATTCCGCCGACTGTCCGAGGACGGAGGAACAGTAGAGGAACAATACTTGTCCTCGGAAGTAAAGCAATACAAGACTGTGTGCGTGTGTGTGTGTGTGTGTGTGCGCGCGCGCGCGTTAAATTACATCTACTGTGACCATTTCCTTCTGTATAATTGCCGGCCTCGTCCAATATTCCTGACACGTAAGAAAACATAACATTTCTTTCTCATTTTTAATTTAAAAAAAAGTTAGCATGGTTACGGAAGCTCGGACTGTGAACTCAAGATTATGATATCGTTGCGGCAGAACCCGAATTACTGAATCATGCAAAATTGAATGATGATTGGAAAAAGAATACGCTAACTTAACATGAAAAGTATAGTACTATGTCTGGTACATAACATGCTCTGGATGGGATTAATTTACGTCTTATCTCATGTCACGTATTTTAAGTACAGGTGACTATACTTAATGCTTCTTTTAGACAGTTTATTTGGGTTTTATAGCCCATTTTGTGAACATCATTCATCTATTAAACCTCGCTTTCCACAATTCTTTGCACATAACTATATATGCATGCATACTCCGTGTGTTCTCTTTTGGAGGGTAATTCTTCGCATAAGTAACCTTGCTTGCGTGTCTAGTCCCTTAAACCCAGAATACGTCGAACTTTGTACCTAATTCTTTCCCCTCTGGTTCGCAGAGCAACCCTCTTTATCAGTCAATTATCAAGAGATCAATCAATATTTTTTCGGCAATCGCGGGTTTTCGTACTTCTTTTTAAGTCCATTCAGATCGGGTTAGCTCACCTATCAAAATTATCTTTTTATTGATATCATTGAGTACAACTGACGCTGGCAATCTATTCAGGGACATAATTTATCACCGCGAGCACATTTTTTTTTCTAGGGCCTCTATTAAGCCAGCACAAAAAGTGAGGCTGTGCCGAGGGGGAAGTTGGGGGCATTGTTCAATGTCGGGCCCAAAGATTGTGAGTGGAATAAAAGATGTTTAATGAACGGTGCGGAGTGATTTTCCATTCCTTTTCTCTGCTTTATCCCTTTTTCCTTTTTTGTTGTTGGTAGAAACTAGCTGGAATCGTAAACACATTCCTATGCATTTTATAGAGATTCATTGTGATCATAATGAATAAGTTCCGAGATTAAAAATGAAAGAGGCATAAACTTTTGGCAGTTCCAGGCATATTTCTATTAAAGTACATTTTGTTGTGCCATATCTTAATCTCGCTAGTCGCTACCAATGATTTTGCAAGTTATAAAACTCTCATGATGTTCTAGTGGGTTCGCTTGAATAAGACATCGACAGGCGTACTGTGTGTTGCAGCAAATATATCTCTACAGCAATGACGTACACAGTTCAGGGAAAGATATATATTTTCACAAGAAAAGAAAACAGTCACTGTTAATGTTTAGCACTGGCCTTGCAATTCCATTGTGAAATAAACTGTCTGGAATTTATTCTGAATAGTTGATTATGGAGTAGGCCTAAATGGGAAGATTGTGGTACTGTGAGATTTTGGTATCATCAAAGTTGTAAGAAGTTTACTAAATCTTCCTGAAAATCACAAACATTGACAAACACTGGCCACAGAAATGGGAACTATACACAAACATGTTCAATCAGAATTTGGTCAAAATTTGTAAACTATTCAAACTATGTGGAAACATTCAAGAGCAATCCCTTCCATGGCACTTTACTAATAGAATATTCTTCCACATGGTAATAAAATGATGTAAAATTAAAAGAAATCTTTTTATCGTTACCTGAACTTACTTTCTCCTGATTTCCTTTCATCTTTACTTGAACTTACTTTCTCTTCCAGACTTAGAAATCTGCTCTTTGTTGTTCTTCATGTCTTGTGTACCTAACCCCTGTACGTCCAGGGTACTACCTGAAACCTTTCTAAGTGAAAGAAATTGTGTGGGTGTCTGGCGAGTGACGAGATGAATAAATCTCGAGAAAAAAATACTAAAGACCTCGTGTATTATGATAAACGCCTCCTCGAAAGATACCATTTAATAGTATATCTGAAATGTGTGAGCCCAGTCTACCTAATGATAGAACATCTTTTTCCTTTTTGCCGTTTGTTAAATCTAAATTCTTTTCTATATGCTTTACCTGTCAGTATCGTCGAATATTAGGAGCATATTTGCCATTGCTTTTAAAGTCTTGGATAAACCATTCAACTCTTTAATGCTATAAACCATAAAGGTAATTTTTCATTTACCCCTTGTAATTTACAATGACACTGCCATTTATTATTCTTCTCTTTAAGTCACTTAACAGTCTGTTTGAGCATTAGGAATGTACTTTGGTACTTTGCCATTGCTGTTGAAATATGTGATAAATTATCCAACATGGTGATTCTAGACATAGTACATGGTTTTTCCAATGACCACCTTTCTCCTTGTGATTTCTACTTCATTCCAGTTATCCATGTATAATGGAAGACATTTTTTTAAAAACTGCTTTGGTTACTGAGCACGTAAATGCTTGATTTGAAAATATATGAAGAATGAAACTGAAACAGTCTCGAAGGCATAGTCTGTGATAACCTTATTCATGTGAAGTGGTAATAACGCAGTTGATGACTTCTCTTTTACAGTTCACAGTACCTTTCCACTTGAGTCCAATGTTGACTGAATATCATTTAGTTATACTAGCTCCAAGTGAAGGGGAGGTTATATGGGTTCAAGTATCATGCAGAAACCCGGAAGAACGCGCTTGGATTCACACATACGAAAGAGAAAAAAATCACGCGTTTCAGTTGGCGTGACTTGACTTGTATAAGGTGGCTGCATTCACACTTTTCTTTATAAATCCTATTCAACAGTTTTATGTTATATTACTACATCAGTACCTGCAAACATACACCTTGCCCCATACCACCAATGGAACTTTATGGAAGTGTTCACATATTTCTGATTAAACTACTCTTAAACAGTTTCTACAGAAAATGTATACGCCACATTCACATAAAAAATGCTTGCTTGAGCAATATAACTACAATGGACGAGACATTCAGATAAGACGTTTAGAAAGCCAGGCAACTGTTAATTAGGACTTATATACTGTATAAGGTGTGTGTAGAAGAAAGCAGAAGACTGGATAGGCCATTGTTAGCTTTATATAGTTTGCTAATGAGCAAAACATTTCTTGAGCCAATGCATATGGTATCAACCTAAATATATTTAGCAGAAATAGATCACAACAAAATCCTTCTATCTACGTTACATGTAAACCTCCTATATTAACATTGTTCCCAGGGATGTCATAACATGATGACGAAGATAATGATGATGATTCACAGTACTTTTTTTAACCATTCACCGCAGAAAATATTGAAATGTACACTATACAAGAATAAAGGACAAGTTGCATTGATTGAGTGATGCTTTCGATCTTCGAAAGATGCATTTGCTGAGAAAGCTCAAACCATAAATTTAAAATAGCAAGATGAGAAAATAGACTTGACATCGAACTTTAGTTCTTGATAGGAAGATACCACGGCGTGATCATTCTGTTTGGGTGACAAGGTGACATAGTTAACCTCATATGTCAACACTATTCCCTGTAATATTATAACATGGAGGTTTATGTGTTGTTTATTATATCAACAACGCTAGATATTGTCAAATACAGTCATCACATGTCAAATACAAGCATGATTAATAAGTCTCGCACGTGTCGAAGTTGAAAATGATGAGGCCAAATCAACTTGAAGGAGGAGCACTGGTAGATATTTCTTTCACTGGAACACATTTCAGTCAATATACATGCATTCATGCTTTTTGTAGTTATATTTGACTTTGAACAAAAAGCTAGCAAATAGAGTCGTCTACATGACATATTCTGTCTCGGCTGATTAGGAAGACTGAAACTTGACGCTGTATCTCTCAATGAATCATTCCAAGTGACTGAAAATGGGTACGATTTTCCCCTCTTCCCTCGAATACCTCGTCTGGGCATACACTCCAAACCTAATTCATCAGGCCAATAAAAGACATCTTCAGCTCAATTATTCGAGATATCAAACACCTTGTGGCACTCAATGCAGCCCTTCTTCTGGGTCGCGCAAAAGTCACCCGAACATCCAGGGCCTATGACCGAGCAGAAAATTAATTCAATATACCCCTTCAAAAGAGGAGGAGAAAACGAGGGGTGGAAAAAATACCATCGTTCAATGCACCATTGTGGCGGTGGGTTTTGTGAATAGCTTTCACCATTGTACGGCTATTGTCACCCAAACACGGTCAACACATCGACGAGGAACACAGGTGTACACGGCGACACGCCAAAAGTTCGCAGTCAGGACGCCGGTGGGGAACCAAAAAAAAAGTTTTTCTTTTCTTTTCAACCCTGCCTTCGGGGATTATACTTCGGCATTATTATCGATAGAAAATATGATTGATAAATAGTCCCCTTTTCTAAAGCGAGACTGCCGATAAAGAGGAATAAACCCAAGTCTAATGAAGTTTTGCTAGGCCTCCATCCGTCGTTTTCTGCTTGAACTAGTGTTGTTTTTTCAGGATATTGAAGAGACCCTAATGGAAAAGATTCAGTAACTGCCTACTAATATTTGGTCTAAGGGTAATCACGCTATGAATATAGTGGTGGAGTACATTAACTCAGATCTGGCTGTGCCACTACGAAAGCAACCAATGCTAAACAGGTTATAAAAAATCAGAACCACATCGAGGTCCTATATTTCTTGCTGAACTATTGCTGAAGTAGTCTTCCGAATAATGATCATGTCAAGCTCCTTTTTTTTCGCCTTACAATCGTGCCCAGTCTGTATATATTAATTTTTGTTCGGTGATTTTCTTCAACTTATAAAATACATCAAGTGAGGATTCCATATTGTTGTAGCACTTAACATTTCTAAACTTTGTATGCAATATGAAATTAAATGCAAAATTTGGCATACTTTAGCAATGTCATCAGGTCAAATTAATTTGGAATTTCTTTACTATCATTTTAAACGAAAAAACATAATATGGCATGCTAGAATTTCAAAATGGTGTTCATGCATGACAGCATTTAGAACCCTGATTTAGGATTTACCTGTATAGCACGTTTCCTACCACAGGAACTTGAAGGGGGAGCCTACACCTTCTTTAAATAATAGCTTCCCACAAGAACATAGGGGAGCCTACATATTCTTTAAAATAATTCATAGAGGTTTAGCAGTGTACCGAACCAACAACATAAAGATCGTCCATTATGTGAACGACTCTATATACTTCTACAGAAGATGGGTTAGTGGTAACCTTGTCAGGTTTAACTTCGACTCTTGGCTCCTATGCCACATACCGAAGGCTGATCTTCACTGCAGCTATGAATGATGGATGAACTTCTAAACCTTACCGTCGTCATCATTCTGTCTCTTCTCGGACAAGGGGTACAAATGGTGGTGGTCGCAAACAGGAGCCGTGGTCAAAAGATGAAGGTGGGTCGTCATGGTGGTGTCATAAAAACCCGTTCTGTGTCTAATTACCCCTGCTGCTATTATTAATGTGGCGTGATATGGTCACATACCAATATAGGCCTATATTTTCATCGAGAGGTTACGCTTTTGTATAGATATTATATAGCAAAACAAATTCTAGTAATGAACTTTAAAAAGTGCATGTATACGCTACGTTCTCAATTCATTGAGCGTATATCTTTATGAAATGTGTTCGTTGATCATGTAAAGTATATATAAACGCTCATTATATCGCATGGCACTGTTGCTATCAAAATGGAATATGAATTTTTAGAGATTTGTACAGGCTTCTCGAACAGAGTTCACCAAATATTCAGCAGAGTTTCTAACCCTTGTACCACTGAAATAAACAGTTTAATGATAAAAGAAAGTAAACTGTAAGTTCAGAAAAAAATCATGAAATTAATGCGCTGGAATAGATACAATTACCATACAGTTAGAAAAAAATAATTATACGACAGCACAAATAGACCTCAATAAAATTGATTCATACAGCAAGACATTCAGGCATACTTGGCAATGCTTATGAATTATAAGGAAAACCGTCTTACCCCAAATACTATAAACGAATTAATGAGTCAAATGAAATGGATAAAACTGCAGAAAATCATGAAGCGTAGAAAAATAATTGACGGATATACTTAGAAATAATAAGGACCATTATATTTCTACTGTCAGAATGTATGCATGTTAGAACATTCATGCAGAGATGAGTTGAAAATCCCCTTACCTTGTACACTAAGATGGATGGAGAGCGATGGCACGGGAATATAAGATATCCAGTGGCAGAAGAGGTGCAAAGCTGGATGAAATCGATTATCAACGCTTGAATTGAAGATTTGTATGAAATTGTCCTTCCAATGACCCAGGGTGTCCTGATGACAACACGAATATGATCCAAGAATTGCAGATAGGGACTATCTAGCGATCATAAATCTATGAACCAGCAAGAGAGATTCGAGTTTTCTGCCAAGACGCTAAATATCATGTTTAAAATATTGGAGATAAAATTAGTGTAAAGAAGAGAGCAAGAGAAGCGGCAATGTGCGGTGCGCCATTCTTTTACGCTGGTTGTAGTTCTGACTGACGAAGCGAACGAGGCGAATGCGAGCTTTATACTCGGCTCAGCCAGGCGCGCGAAAGATGAGGGAAGAAGGTAGGGGGGAAAAATCGCTTACATACGTTAACCGCAAGAAGCGATTGACCTCAATGTAGATCCCTGGCATACATGTGTGTATGTACACCGAGGTTTTAGCCCTGGAGCCTTCTGAGTTTGCACTCTGTGTGCCCGCCCACTCGGGGCTTGCTCGCTCGTTCGCTCGTCTGCACGGCCTGCATAGCCGCGCGGAGAGATCAACTTGGCTTCCAGTGCACGACAATCTACACGACGGGTCAGTGACCGGAGGGCGGAGTAGTCGTCGAGGGGTAGCGCTTGCGCGTTCGCTGGAGAGAGAGATAGCATCCACGTAGGATGATATACGGCCCGTGGAGGGAGACTCTCATAATAATGTTGAGGACTGCTACCAGTCACTGGTTCAGTGACTTTTTTCTCTCTCTCTCTCTCTCTCTCAGACCTAGTTATGAAGAAGACTTTGAGCTGGTGACAATTTAAACGGCCGTGCTGAAAGTACTTGAATAGCTCTGGCGTGAAACATCACAGCAGCTCTTTTATTGACAGAGTCATGTGCACACAGCATTCATGAATAGTACCCTATTTCAATGTCTACATTACTGATAGATTACTGATTACTGAGTTATTGACCTGTAATAACCGCCTGTGAACCTCATATTACCTATGTTTTAATTCAAAAGAGATAAGCGCTTTTGGCTCGATATGCATGTATTTACCCTTTTGCTTAGGTCATGTAGGTAAGGCAGCTGATTGCATGGTCTTGTAGAGATAAATACATTTCTTTTAATAGCATATTATCCCCCTACCAAAGAAACAAAGAAACAAGCAAACAAACAAAACAAAACAAAACGACCTTAAAGGCGAGTTGAAAATAGAATAGAAAATCAGTAGTATATATATATATATATATATATATATATATATATATATATATATATTACTGGATGGTGTATTACGGAGACACGAGGACAAATAAATAAGACAAAAGGTGTCTCCCAAATACACCGTACATGGGTGAATGGGTGTATTTGGGTACATGGGTACATGGGTGTGTGTGTGTGTATATAATATATATATCGCCGTTTCCCCTTAACACAATGTTAGTACTAGAACATAAGGAATATTAAAATGGCAATTTTACATAAGCAAAGACGACCAAAAGTAAGTCCACATCTAACCCAGCTCGTGGTCAGTTGACCTCAGCTATATGCATACCTGACACAACGCGCCTGAGAAGTGTAAGGATGAAATAGTGTTGGCACATAGGAAGGTCGGGGGAAATGACTGAAACGTTGACAACTTAGGAGAGAAGGTGGAGTACTAGTAACGTGATAAACAGTCGATAAGTTGATCGATAAAATAGTAAAGCAGAATGATAGTGTATTTTGAGGTATTAAAATCATTAAACTGACAATAAATTTACTCCATCTTGCTGAAAATCGCAAAGATTGAAAGACATTTCACATGGCTATATGAGACTACATGACAATGTGGCTTCAAAATTTGGTCTAAAATTTTAAAACTCTTTTCTAGGCCTCGCCATATTTGGAATATGACGACATTTCAAGAACAATCCTCTTCATGCGACATTAATACTGTGATATTCTTCCAAAATAAAGGTTTTTTATGGAATAAGAAAGCTCACAATAATTATTATTTTCCACCTTTACCATGTTCACCGGAACTCGACCTCCTCTTTAACATCGTAAAAAAAAGAGTTAAGAGTTGGAGCAACACAGGCCAGCAATGTGCATGCTTAGATGGAATCATCATGGACCCTGCATGCATGTGTGGTGGAATGAATCTCGCTCGCGACCTCCACAATCTCGGGTAGATTTGAAAGCACGCCTCTGGCAGTGTAGTTGAGAGATATCAAGAAGGGGGAGTCGGGAAATCGGATAGGTATAGCCAGTCGCAAGAGAAGGTCGCACTGGGAATAGTCCAATGTCAAGTGTAAAAACACGTTCGCCTGCCTAACCTTTTTGCTGCTGCTGCTGCTGCCATGTTTAATTCAGGCTCAAATGTTTTGTCGTTTTTTAAAGATGTGCAAGAAGTGCATAATGTTTGCAAAGATAATTCATATTGTCCTGCAAAATGATTATTTAATTTGTTATAATTAATTTGCTTCTGATGTTTTTTTTAAATGTTATCAACGTCCTTCTAGCAAACGAACGAAGACAAATGTGTCTTATGTACAAATAATTCGGCTGCAAATTTTAATATGTCGTTGTTTTAAGTTGTTTTGTGTATATGAAGTACATCGCAAATGATGCTTAAAAAGATATTTGAAATGTGCTGCAAAATGATCATTTGATTTGTTAAACAAATTAACTTCCGTTTTTTAATATGCTGTCTATTTGATACTTCGCAAACGGATGACGACAATATTATTGCGTCATAAATAATAATATATAGGCCTACAAATTTCATCTTTGGAAAAACATTTTTCTAGGCGTTTGTCAGTGTCGTGTTACTTTCACACTCTGGATTTGGTTTATTTTCTACCCTAAGCTTTTAAAAAGTGAGGGAGAACATTTAAAAGGGAGGAGGAATTGGTCTTGACAGTGACAAAATCCAGTCCAAAGAGAAAATGAATTTGACATGAGGTTTGCGATGAACCCCTACCCCGGAATAAATACTGAGGAAAACTGACAGACTAAAGAATTGGTTCCAGGAAAATCACAGAACTAGTAGGAAAGGCCAAGGTATTTTTTAATATACAAACTAATACAAATATGTCATACAATGTTTTTTATTCTAAAATAACTTTTTCTTCTCCATAAATTATTTCCTCCTGGATTGCCCCCTCAATTTCTCCCCACTGTTGTTTCAATACGTTCATACACACTAAGAAATTAGGGTGCAATTTTGCACCCGTAGGGGTGCAGACCGCTGGTACAATAGCAGCACCCTTTAGGGTGCTGCTATGCACCCTTACTTGGGGGGTGCAGATTCTGCGCCCCAATTAAGGGTGCAGACTTGAACCTTTTAGGGTGCATATGTGCACCCCTAGGGGTGCAGACTACTGGTACAATAGCAGCACCCCTGTATGGGGTTCAAAATTGCACCCCAATATAAGGTGCATTTTTACCCTCTAGGTTCATAACTGCACCCTAATGGGTGCAACGTCGATGACAATCGATCACCATTCTCGCCTCTTCACAGCTTGGCGGCAGACCATTTAAAGTTGCCGTTATTTCATATTTCACGCACATAGAACACAGACAGAACAAATGAGGGGACCTCGGTGAAATCCATCAGGCCACGCCCGGGGGCTTCTACAGTCTCACATTCAGGATTACTTATTCAACTTTTAAGTTACAGTGTATAGTCTACTATCTATTCCTATAACAAATCAGTATAGTAACTGTTAGTAAAATTAGCACTTTCCCTTAAAATGATATAATCCCGACTGAATTATCAAATGTAAACACGTATTCTTATTTCAATAACTTTTTTTTACAAAGAAACTATCAAAATGAGCCGTGATAAAATCCCCATATAATTTAAAAATGCGAATTATGCAAATTTTCCTGCCTTAATCCCTACAAGTAGCGATACGTTGGTTGCTGTCAACTTGCAAGCCGGTTACTGTTAGTCTTTGCGCGATTGCTCTTTTGAAACACGTCACTACGGAGATGTTCAATTTAAGCAAATTTACGACACAAGCTGATCGAAATGGATTTATTATTTCTTTTTCTAATTAATTTCATTTCTATGCTTTTGAATAATAAGTCTTATACTTCATGATATATTGTGACATAAGTGTCAACAATGCTAGTGTGGGTATTCATGTAAGACTAATACTTCTGCTCGAAGGGTGCAGAAAAACCCAGTTTATGCAAAATTCCACCCGAGTAGATATACGGGTGCTCCGCCAAAATTTGCACCCTAAAGTGAACCCTAACTTCTTAGTGTGTACAATTCAACAAAATTGACTGTAATAGGCACACAATAATACTTGAAAGAACAGGAAATGATATACGAATGATTTTAGATCCACACGCAGGTAAAGTTAGCTGTCGCTACCAATGAGCTTGTTGGGGTTTAATAAGACATGTATCACTTGTTAAATTAAAAAAAAAAAAATTCTTCATGTAATCGTGATAGCGTTTGTAATTGTAAGTAGATCCATCTGAAGTGCATTAAAATGACTGTATTTAAAAGATTTGTCCAAAAAGATAATTTTCCGTTTGAAATATGTCCCTTTGTATTTCTTTGGTTTTCGAAACGCAGAAAAAACAAAAAGTACCCCAATTTTTGTATTATTATTTTTTCCAAGATAAAATAATGTCAGTAGCCCCTCCCAACCCCACCATTAGGAGTTTATTTACATTGATTATACAGATATACCTCCCCAAATTATCAACCATCCTTAACTATTTCAAGGATTTGATTGAAGGTGCCAGGTAATAAGAAAGGATTTTTCAATCGAATGACCGGCTTTCTGACTAGATATTATTTCATAAAATTACAGGAAAATGTGCGAATGTTGAACTTTCTATATGAATAAAGGGAAGATTCAAGAATTTTCCCAAGATTGAGCATTTCAGCAGAATGTCCCCTAGCTGCCTCACCGGATGAAAGCAATCAGACAAGTACTTGATGAACTCCTCGGAAGACATCTCAAGTGAACTCTGGGTGGATCAACAGAAGTCAAGATCCTTCAGGACACTGGCGGATTTAAGGGAGGGCATAATCGGCCCGGGAGCCCCTTTTAAATCCAAGCTGGCATTCCCTAAGTACGCAAAAAGAGTTCTTTGCCTGTCAGAGGTTTTTCGGCATAATTTAAAAGTGCCCCCTTTTTTTTCATTTTACAGAACCCTGGATCCGCCTCTGCTTCAGAAGATGAGTTTTGCATGGGGCTTGTTTCGATCTGTGTTTTGAGAATTCCGCTTCCTCCCCTCACACGGGCTGCAGACGTGGTGAGCTGTTCTTTGGATTCCCAAAATGATTTCCACTTTGTGTTTTTCTGTTATCCTTTCCCAAAAGCAGAATCTTGTTTTAAAAAAGTGTGCCACTGACCACAATCTGGGTTCATCTGATGGAATGTGGACTTTTCATTTTATAAGGCTAGGAATAGCCAGTTATTCTCATTATTAGACAGCACTATCAAATTTATATATTATGTTTTTGTGGGGTTTTTTTATTAAAAGAAATTTCTTTTCTTTAATGCACTGACTTATCGCATCATATTTCTACGCGTGGTACTGCAAAACGACTCAGTTTGAATAAGCATTTTAAACAATTAAGGGGAAAAGGGAATGCACTAAAATCCATATATCAACACCAAACTGTTTACGGTAAACAAAAGCACATTATTATTATTGTAACCACGGCAATTCTATTTACAACTTTATTGAGAAAAATAGCAGTTTAATCAAATCATTTACATGCATATTGTGGAAAATAATGTTGTATTGAAAAATATTATTACTGTCATAGTGGATCCATTGGTTCATATATTTAATTTATCTTTAAGTAATGGGAATGTTCCACAAGATATGAAAATTTCAAAAGTTATTCCAATATACAAAAAAGGTAAGAAAGAAGATGTGAGCAATTACAGACCAAACTCGTTATTAACTGCACTTTCCAAATTACTCGAGAAAGTTGTATACTCCAGACTCTTAGATTTTCTGAATGCAGACAAGATTATTTCTAATTCTCAGTTTGGTTTTCGTCAAAACCATAGCACTTCTCATGCTATTCTTACCTTTATTGATAAAGCTGCCAAAGCAATTGACAAATTTCAACACACTGTGGGTGTGTTCCTGGACTTTTCCAAGGCCTTCGATACCATTGACCACGAAATTCTTTTACACAAATTAAACCATTATGGTATCCGCGGGAAGGCCTTGGAGTGGTTCAGGAGCTACCTTACAAATCGAAAGCAATTTGTATCAATAAATGGTCAGTGTTCTTCCAAATTATCTGTAAATTGTGGTGTTCCTCAGGGTAGCTTGCTTGGCCCCCTGTTATTTTCAATTTATATTAATGACATTAGTAATTCTTCAGATATCCTTTCTTTCATATTGTTTGCCGACGATTCTAATGTTTTTTTGTCGCACACTAACCCTCATACATTGGCAAATGTTTTAACCTCTGAGCTCAAAAAATTACTTCATTGGATAAGAGCCAATAAACTGTCCCTCAATCTTCAGAAAACTAAACTAATGACATTCAGTAACTCTTTAAATAATTTACCCGATAATATCATTTTAGATAATATGCTTATAGAGGAAGTCTCTTCCATGAAATTTTTAAGGGTTAATCATAGATAATAAACTCTCTTGGAAATCCCATGTAGACAGTGTATGTCAAACCATTTCCCGAAATATAGGAGTCTTAAATAAACTTAAGTATTATTTACCAAAATTTACTCTTCTAACTTTATACTCTACATTAATATTGCCCTATTTAAATTATGGTTTAGTTGCTTGGGGCAGCACACATTCTACTTATCTTGATAGAATCTTATTATTACAGAAAAAGGCAGTCCGCATCATATCAAATCTATCCTGGAAATCACACACGGACCCACTATTTTTTGAAAATAAAATCTTAAAAATACAAGATTTGTATCGTCATAATCTCGGTCAGTTCATGTATAATTTAAATAATAGTTTGTTACCTGCACAATTCAGTGATATATTCTGTAAGAATATGGCTATTCATAAATACTCCACACGACAATCAAATGAATTTCATTTACCCCTTACCAGGACTATCTTCACAAAATCTATATTTACATTCACCGGACCAAAATTTTGGAATAATCTTAATTCGAATATTAAAGATGCTCCCAGTTCACATTCATTCAAGAAACAACTAAAGGCTTTTCTTTTGGTTTCCTACCGGGAATCAAATTGATTCTTGGTAGGAAATTGACTGATTGAAGCTTATAACTTTTAGATGGAATCATCATCATTCCCATGACTTATGGTAAATTCTCTGTTAATTCTGCATCCTGCATTCTGCTATAATTTTATTCAATTTTTGCTTCATATTTCAAATCGTGTTTCGTCCCCAATACTGCGCATGCTCTCTATATCTATCTTTCCCTCTTTTCTAATAAGCCAGCGTTCTTTTTGTTGTTTTGTTATTTCCATTGGGTGTGTGTGTGTTTTTGTTTTTGTTTTTGTTTTCTCTCTCTCCTTGTTCTCTTTGGTGTTATCCGTCTTCTTTCGTTCGTCTTTTTCTTTTTTCTCTTTTCTGTGGCGATAAGTTAATTTTTTTTTTTTTGGGGGGGGGGGGAGGGAGGTGTTGCAGTTATTATTTTTGGTGTATGCGGGGGTGTCAGGGTGTGTATGTATCTTTTTTTAATGTATACTTGCTATATAAATTGTACAGAATTTTTTTTTTTTGAGGGGTTTGCAAAATACAAGCTTTGCTTTTTAGCATTCTTCTCCATTTTCAGCATTTATTTATTATAATTATCTTTGAAAATTACGCCGAATGAAAATTATTGTTATTACATGCATTTTGTTCATGATATTATTTAGGATGTATTTACGTTTGTCTTTATATTGTTGAAAATGGTTCATGATATTATTTATGATGTAATAACGTTATATTTTGTTGAAAAATGTTTCATGAAATTATGATGTAATTACGTTTTTATACTCTGTTGAAAATGGAAAATAAATGAAATGAAAATAGTTTAGATAATGTTTAATAAAAGCCACAAAAAATGCATAATTGCAATTATATGACGATTCATCAGGCATGAATAAAAGACTTTTATGAAACATGTGCCAAAAGGCGGGTTGTAATCATTATTTGAAACCCTATTTGGAAAGCCATTTTCAACAGCAGTAAGTCTAGCCATCTATTTTGCTAAATTATGCCCTCTCATATAAACCTAATATGGACCATACATTATTTAAATGCAAACAGAAATAGAAATCGGTCTGATTTAAAAGAAATTTCCTATTGTACCTAAAACAGAACTTTTCGTTCAATTCACTATGAGATTTAATTGAATCCATACGAATATTAACTCACCTTACGTGTTATAGTGGCGCAGCACATATGGGAGCAGGCATTCTGCCTTTTCAGTTAACTACAATATACAGTATACAAATTAAGTCTGTTCTGTTTCTGTTGTTTTTTTCTTTGTTGTGTTTGTTGCTTGTTTTCTAATCATGTCCTGTTTTCTTAATTTTAGCTGCAGATCGACACATCTCCTGTCATCCTCAACATGTATCATTACGGGTTTTAATTGCCTTGTCATTTTTCTTCTTAATACATGTCTTTCATGAGTAAAACCTTGAACAAAATTACATTGTTTTTCGTGTGCTAAACGCACATTTACCGCAGTCAATGATGTCATGTATTCGCGGGGGTTGATCAACTCAAAGAAAGTAAGAAATCAAAAAACAAGCCTTTAAGATAAAGTCTAGTTTTGGCCATTGTGAAAGAAACTGGAAGCAATTAGGAAAGGTTGCTTTTATATAGTACAAAATAATTGGTGCATATTGTGTGGTTTTCGAATCATAAAATTGATAAGAAATTGAATAAATCTTGCTGAAAGTCTCATATAGATACACTGTACACAGAAATGGGTATAAGGTACTATGTGTACATATATATATATGTGTGTGTGTGTGTATAAAGTTCAAAAAAATATGCGACGGAGATTAAAAATAATAATAATAATTTATTCTGTCTCTCTCTCTCTCTATATATATATATTTACACATGACTTGTGGCACGAATGTGTCCAAACTTTTGAGCCATTTCTCGTCATATTTCGAATATGAGGGCATTTGAAGACCAGTTCTGTTCAGGGGACAGTTCTAATCATATATTCTTGCAAACTGAGATATAAAGAATATCAGAACAAAACCTTATCTTTAACTCTCATTAATTTGCCTCTGTTTCTTGTCATCTTTCGACAAGCTAAGTGAGATGACAACTTCAGCTCGACAGACGACAATTTAATGATTTGAGACTTACTATGACCACTTGCTTGTAACATGCACGTGTGGGACTAAGTAGAATATCCAGCCATGTTTACACTCCTGTTTACTTCCCTTTTCAAGTATACTCGAAAGACAGTTTTCGGACATTCCAGCATGTTAGAAATTGTGTGGTTCGTTTGTAAAGTCAATAAATAATCTTATTAGATTCGTAAACAGACAAACATGCAATATAACATATACGGCCCAGTACAGTGAATTCAATTAAGCAGGGCCGAACAGATACATGTACAGTTCAACTGATTAAGCATACATAAATATAATAATATGATACATTTGAAATGGATAACAGAGTATAGAAATTGCAAAGATATGAATAAGAGTTGTTGCTTTGAAAATGAGAATGTAAGGTGGTAAAATAATGTGGAGCATGTTAACGACCGAGGACTGTAGACAGTAGTGGGATGGGGAGTGATGAAAGAGAGAGAGAGAGAGAGGGAGAGAGAGAAGAGAGAGAGAGGGGGAGGCTTTCAATAAGCAAGACAACGAGAATGAAGGAATAGGATATTGTGAAAACGAGATATCACAAAATATGAGATAAAGAAAGAATGAAAAATAAATACATTCTACCATGAAATTTCCTGATTTCAGCACACCAAAAAACAACTCTGTACAACTTACTAAATACTGATACAAAGTGTCTTGACTCACGAGTAAGCATCTGATGTACAGTATTTAGGTAAGCTTGAACGCTTATCCAGTTGATGCCGTTGATTTTAGTCATTCAGAATGAAAAATGAAACAAAACGAATTTAGACCTTTTACTTTATTAAGCTGAAGGCCTATTCAAAGGACCAATATACTGTAGAATTTGTCACTTTAAGCCCTTTTCTATGTAGTTAAAGGTTTACGAGATTGGAGGACCTCGAGACCGAATTATTCGGTCAACATGGTCACGATGGCATCTTCGAAATGCTGTACAAGGAAGAAAAACACGATCAGACATTATAGGTATAGCAAATATCGACACCTGCCATATGCCAGTTTGAGATAAACATAAAATTATGTCCATATGGAAGTAAGTTTTTTTTACGATATCGATGTCAAAGTTAAACCGTATTTTACTACCAAATCCCTGCTATCTGATGGCCACCTATTACCAAATATAATTGAGTTTTATAGATACTGTATTCTATATGCCATTAACTCATTTATTCATTCTTTCATTCCCCCATTATTCATAAGAATAATTAAAGGACTATGACCTGTCAATCCCAATCTACAAGCTCTTTTAAAAGCATATGAGAAGATTATAATCGCCGTTCTAATAGGCCTATCTAATTCTGATATGAATGCAGTCATTGACATGATTATATTAATGATGAAAGGAGACAATATCTATGGCAATTACAATTTCAAATTCCTAACGATTCCCATTAATTTTACTTTATAACAATGGAAGTAATGTTCCGTTCTTGAAGAGCGCATATCTCATTTTAATGTGTGCTTCCAAACAAGGTGGGGTTTTTTTTGTTTGTTTTTTTTGGTTTGTTTTCACCCTGGCTTTAACTCCGGTAACCATTACCAGCACTGTGTGCATTTTAAGGAAAAATTCTACAGGAACTCTTCGGCCCGAATTCACAAAGGAGGTCGGTTTAAACCATGGTTTAAACCCCCTCCTGGGGTTTTTAAGCGTACGTGCGCACGGAATCCGATCCAATCATATACTTTCTTTGAGCGCGTGCATGGGCAATGTGCGCTTATTTACGCTTATTTTAGTGCGCTTACGCAAATGCAGATTAATGTCTTACCAAAGGACGTTAGTGGTGTGACAAAGATTCGAACCCCGTACCTTGTGATCCGGTGCGAAACTGCAATCGAGAGAAACTGACTAAAAGTCCATCTGAATCGATCACGATGCAATATAAGGTTTGTTGAGAACAGTGAAATGGAAATGAATTAAAGGAAACTTGCTGAAGATCACATAAACCACAATGCATGAACACAGCTTTTTTACTCTTTGCTTATTTTGCTTATTTTTATTTAAAGTTTCTTTGGATCTTATTTTTAAAAAAATAATATCAGAATACAGCTAATTCAGGTAGTTTAGCCATGGAAAAAATAATAAAATACAATAACAAACAATAATGCATGTTTGATATTGTTGACGTTGCGCCAATCGTTGTTAAATGATTTTTCCCCCCTTTTTTTTGGTTGCAAAAAAATTATTGCAGCATATCTGCACGTACCGCTTTTAGCATGCTCTTTGAATGTGGTGGCCTAAATTTATTTCCAGTTTTATCGCCACACTACCACACCAATGAGATTACATTTATGACAAAAAAAAATTGTTTTAACTCTCTCTCTCCATTATTTTTCTTCCCTTTGATTTGCGTCGAATTTGGTTCTACATGTATTTGTCCACAAGTCGTCAAAATATAATAACGATCAAAAAAATCTCCGTTGTGAAAACATAATAACTATCTAGATAAGACTGTTCCGGCAAAAGGAAAAGACACCGGCCGGTGACATGATGGGGTTCCCTTCCTTCATTATCTATTGACGATTAAGCACCAATAATGGCAGGTCGAGGGACTAATAATCCGATAATTAAACAATCCAGGGGTTGGGATCCATGACTTGTTTCAATAGTCGTAAATAGAGTCTAGTGGTCATTGCCCCCTTCGGATATTCGTAAAAGGCCAGTTTCCATAGCCATTGTTCTGTTAAGATATAATTTATTTGGGGTTAATTTCAAATCTTTGGCAAAATTTTGTTCTTGTTCTTGTTCAATGCTTCTTATTTTTCTTTCACATTGTGTACCCATCCACGCCGGCGCAGAGCAGCAGTACGACCGAGTACGACCATAGGCGTACGGACACATTTTCACGAGGGGTGCTGAAGTCTTTTGCCCGAATATCATCTATGGAGTTTTTAAATTAGCGAGTGAGCGAGCAAAAATGTTGACACTTTTTGTAGTGAAAATGTACAGTAATTACATATTCGAGCACCTTCCTGCTCAAATACATGTATAAGATTAATCGGGCACCTCACTGCCCGAGCATTAGGTAGTGGTTGCCCGAGGGGGGGGGGGGGGGGGTGCAGCCCCCAGCCCCCTCGTTCGCCTATGAGTACGACTGTCAACATTTTCTAGGCACTTTGAAGACACCCTCGATGACACTTATCTTGTGTAAAAAAGAATCCATGTCCCTGACTCTACATTTCCCGGTTTACAGTTTCATACAACGAATCTGGACGTGTTTACCAGTGGACATTATAGTTTTATACTCAACGGGTGCTCCCTGCTGACCCTGCTGACACAAACACACGGCCAGAATTCTGTCTATGGAAATGCCGACTATTCAGTTCTGACTATTTCAATGCTATATAACCCGCCACAAAAAAAGTTTGCAATCTATTTCCCCTCAGTATCTCATTCAACCCTGATTATTTAGTAAAGCATTTTTTACCTTAATAAATTATATAACTTATGCTCTTTAATTAGTCTTTTATTTCCGATTGTAGAGCTTTTAAAGCTGAAATTATTTTCGTTGAAATTTCCATCTTACCTTTAATATGACATGAGCATATTCTCATGATGAACAACCGGCTCATTACAAGTGTTAATGACATTTTCTTTATTATCATAAAAATATATTAATACATCATGATTGTAATAGTGATTACTCGTCTCTTGGGTAAGAATCGTTATAGCGGTCTATTGGGAGACATGTATGAACTCGCCTAGCAATGCACGTGAACACACCAAGTCAAAGGGAGTGTGATCACTCAAGTATGCAAGCACCGCGAGGGCACTGACCGAGTGTACGAGGCGCCACAACCTGCTACAGTGGCACAAATCTACTGCATGATTTGTTTATACTTGGTAACAAACCATTCTTATTTATCTCCCGCTTCTCGTGGCCAAATTTAGTTCAGATTATCGTATTTGCGCCTTGCTCCTTCAAAAGAGTGTACCGGCATTGCACTCGGGTGAACCTGGGCAGGGACATCGGTTGAAAATAAAGTGATTGAGCGATTTTCCAAAGAATTCGAAGGAATTCGAGCGATTCTGAGTTGATTGTGCTTGATTTCTTCGACTCGTTATCAAATTGATTTGTTTGTCCCTTCTCATAACCGATTCCATTCCTCAACATGACTGATAGGGAACATATAACATAGTTTAATGACTGAACCTGCCCAATAGTCTAATCATTTTTGCTTGAGGTTTGTTAGTCCTTCAGCTTTCATATCAGATATTTTAAGCGGATTAGTTTTTGTTGGTCTTGTGTGTAGATGGAAGGTATTTTGGAATGGAATGCAAATAAATTCTTTCTCTCAAATCCATCATATCAGTCAGAGTTCATGTGTTCTTTATAAACACTTTGATATTTTCATATCGTTAATCTATTTCCACATATTCATGTATTTCAAAATGATATGCGTTTTCATCTAAGTAAGAGAGGGTATATTATTTTATATGAAGTAAATGAAATTTTAGACTTTAGTTTTTATCAAACGTTGAGTATACTAAAAACAAAATGGCGCCAGAATACGTAGCTCCACAACATCAACATTTTCTTCTTTTTTTAAATTTCACACTTATACCTTCACTACCACACGTTCTGTTAGGTCATCTACAACGGCTTTATACGATTATCGTCAACCTCATTCATTAAAACATCCTATCCTCCCTCGACAATTTTCTTTTCATGTCAAAATTAACAACTGTTTCCCCCGGTTCGTCCCCAATCGCGGCCCTAATAGGCCTATCGTCATAAGTGTTGAGTTATCAACCTGTGACTATCGATGAGTAGGCTTTACCTGTGGAAGAAAAAAAAAGAAGAAGAATCTAACCCATCTATTCCATCTGTCCAAAGTCGTTGAAAGCAATGCGTATCCAGAATTTCACAGATTGGGAAGTGCGATTGCGGTGGAGGGAAGCCGTTGGGGGTGGAAATTGGGAAAGAGCGAAGGGGATAGGAGTTACTACATTCTACCTATTTTGTCCTGTGTCAATTCATCAGGAAACATAATAATGTGTGTCTTTAGTGTCTTTTTGGTGAACTATTTTGCACACAACATTCTTTTTCATATTGATATAAATAGGAGAATTGGGTTTCATTTCTTTCATTACTCAAAGCTAAAGAGACGAAGGCAAAATTTAAAATATTCATCTTCACAAGAGGTCATTGAAACGCGATAACTCACTCATCGTGCCATGATGCTGGCGTTTTTTTCCAGCCCCTTCTGGAGTAGGAATAGTGAGATATGCTACGCTCCATTGATTTTGAGGCAGCGCACTGACATCTTGCTCTCACTCATCACCTAGTCTTAGATTGCAAACACTCGTCCATTCTATATACTCTTGGCACACCAATATATCAACCACACGAGACATTGCTCAAAACATAGGCCTACTACCTGTTTGAGTTAGCTATTTGAACGACCAATAAATATGATACTCCTCTGTCCGTCGGATTCGTCAGTTGATTACGGTTGTTGCGCTGAACTAATGATGAAAATTAGGCCCCATGGCATGTGATAAACTCGACTTCATAGTTGATGTCGGCGAAGTACGACTGTGGGGTTAGAATTCAAAGACTAAATTTCACCACTCCGGGGATCGCGCTGCAAGTCAAGCGCGCAGGCGAGCGTGCATATTTCATTTAACAGCTCCACATCCTGCGCTAGTTTGTATCATCGTAGGAAGACGGAGGGACACCGGCAGACAAGGTGTAGTTTTACAGGAGGGGGGGGGGGGGGGTGGATAATGAGGTGCATGTGTCAGAGGCAGAGGGTAGGGGATTGAGGCATATTTAATTTTGTACAACGTATTACCTATATGTGCATGGGACAGGAATCAGGGGAGCGTTCCATGAAACTGAAATCCTTGCATCTGATTGGCTGAGAGCAAATTTGTCGGATAAAATATCTGACAAGTCCTTTCATGAAACGCCCCCCTGAATGCGGTAATGGTAGACATTTTCTGTTTTTTGTTTTTTTTAGTGTGTGTGCGCGTAGGCCTACGTGCTTGCATATTCGCTACCTAGTGGAACAAATTTGAGTTCATCACCGACCTTATGGAGACTGAATTTCTTGTGGAGACATCAAATCTTGTTCCATAAGGAAAAATAGCGTAGAATTACTTCACACACCTATTTGGTAGTGCCCCCCCCCCTTTAGAGTGATGTCTCCAGAGAGCATGCCCTACGTTAGGATGAAGTGTGTGAGACAAATCTGTGCGAGTGTGAAAAAACTTTCCTGACAGTCCACCGGCGAGGGCGCTCGTCGAACGAACACCATATGTAGGATAAGTAGGAAAAATAGCCCCGTACAGAAATATTATTTTTTTCCCCTGACTAGTACTACTACTATATTATTATTATCATCATCATTCATTATAAATGAATAGATACTATGAATAATAGATACACAAATGCATACACCTTGACTCCATAAGGATGATTCATAAGGATGGTACCGAACTCGTAAGATGTCTCCGTAGAGAAATGTTGCATAAGGTAGGGA